>CM053785.1:101967767-103167767 GCA_028749045.1 Cupressus sempervirens
GAATGGACACAATAGAAAAGGGAAATTATATTAATTGAGAAAATAAGCTAATAAAAATAGTACAGAGAAAATAAACTTTAGAACATGCCCTAAGGGCTTACAATAGCATAAATCTGGAGATAATTTCTCCTTTTAGCACCTCCTCTCAAACTCCACTCTGAACTGCCTTTTACAATGCCAAAAATCTCCTTAAATAGACCCCGGAGGGTTAAGGACTAGGAGTACATTCTAGAAAGTGCTAGTAGGCATCCACCGCCCAAATAGAAGGTTCCAGAAGCTTTGTTAGAAGTCGGTGCAAATCCAGAAGAATCGAAAAATGGTAACCGAACTTCCAGGAGGCATAACTTTTGAACCGTAGCTCTGATTGATGAACCGTTTACATTTTTAGAAATCTCTCGAAGCACTCTATAGCCCTATGGACAAGCTTCACTCGTCCCCCATTTTTTGGCCCTTTTCAAGGTCATTTAATGCCCCTAACCTGACTTCAAAGCATTCTTAGGGGGTCTCCAAAACTTGAAAAACTGCAATAACTTTCAAACTGTGGGGCCTTTTGTCCTAATTCTTTTTCAGGAATGCTCTAAATCACAATTATATTCATCTGGCCAATTCACACCTTCTAGGTCACCAAAATGATGGCCAAATTGCATGCTCCTATTTTTTCAGGATTTTCAAACACACTGATAGTGGAACTATGAGAGTTGGAACCTTTATTTGACCCAAATGGGTATCCAAAAATGTAAAGACATGAAACATAAACTAAGTCTAAGTAAATTTTTTTGGGTGACACAAGATTGCCCTTATACATCTGGATGCTCCTACATCAGACACCCAGGGTAGATTGAAAAGTGACCCTGTCACTTTATGGATGGTAGAGGAAATCCCAAATGGGAAACCTCAACTACTGAAATCCAAGTTGAGTCCTCGATCGGTCATCCTTTCCATTTGACCAAATACTCTTCATACTACCTGTTTCTGGTACTCCTACCCACATGATGATCTAGAATGTCTTCTATCTCCTCCTTCTTAGAAGCAGGAATTGGACATGGCTCTAACACCAGCTCCTCATCTGCACCATCATCATGATATTCTGTTAAATCTGCAATGTTGAAAATGGGAGAAATCTGAATACCATCTGGCAGCTCCACTTCATATGCATTTCCTGAGTCATGTTTCTTCAAAATTTTGCAGGGGCCAAATTTCTTCATTTTCAGCTTGTTGTAAGTATCGGCTGGAAATCTTTCTTTTCGTAAGTGCACCATGACTAAATATACTACTTGGAATTTCTTATGTCTTCTCTTTTGATCAACCCTAGCTTTATACTATTGATTCATCTTGGTTATGTGTGCCTGAACCTCCTCATGTAGACGCTTGATATGTTCAGCAAATTCCTCAGCTTCAACACTTGTCCTCTCCCCTCGTTCTATCTTCCTCAGCTCTGGTGCAGTCCTTGGGCTATTCCCATATACAATTTGGAATGGTGATTTTCCAATACTCCTATTTATAGAGTTATTGTAAGAAAAATATGCTTGTGGTAGAATTAAATCCCATCCCTTGGGCTTATCCCCAACTAAACATCTCAGCAAATTGCCCAGACTTCTATTTACCACTTATGTTTGACCGTCAGTTTGTGGGTGATGCATGGAACTGAATTTCAAGTCTGTTCTCAACTTTTTCCACAATGTCCTTCAGAAATACCCCACAAATTTAGTGTCTCTGTCAGAAACTATACTCCTTGGAAGACCATGTAGTCTTACCACCTCTTTGAAAAACAAGTCTGCAATATGGACAACATCATGAGTTTTGTGGCATGGAATGAAATGTTCCATTTTGGAGAACCTATCAACCACCACGAATACTGAGTCATTACCCCTTTGTGTCCTTGGAAATCCAAGAACAAAATCCATACTTATGTCCTCCCATGGCTTTGATGGAACAGGCAATGGCTGATATAGACCAGTATTGTGACTAAACCCCTTGGCAACTTGACAAACCTAGCAACTCTGTACAAACTTCTTCACATCCTGTGAAATTTAAGGCCAAAAATAATGTTCTCTAAGAATGGCAATGGTCTTATCTCGACCAAAATGTCCTGCCATCCCTCCATTGTGTTTCTCCTTAATCAAATTTTCCCTCATGGAACTCCTTGGAATGCACAATTGACTACCTTTGAACAACATGCCATCCTGAATCAAATAGTCTAACCACTTGGTTCTATCTACATCAACAGGTTCTTTACAAGCTTTCCATGCTTCAGCAAAATTAGGATCCTTAGGGTACAAATTCTTGAGTTCATCAAACCCAACTACTTCAACTTGCATTACTATAAGCAGTGACTGTCTCCTACTTAGTGCATCTGCAACCCTGTTAGATTTTCCACTTCTATGCTTCAACACAAATGTATAACTCTACAAGAATTCTACCCACTTCATATGTCTATGATTCAATTTACCTTGGCTATTTAGGTACTGTAATGCCTGATGATCAGTATACAAAAAAAATTCCTTTGGCAATAAATAGTGCCTCCATTTCTTTAAGGCCTGAACTATTGCATAGAACTCTTGATCATAAACATAATACTTCTTCTTTGCATCATTCAATTTCTCATTAAAATATGCAATAGGCTTACCTTCTTGGCTTAATACAGCCCCAATAGTGTTGCCACTGGCATCACAATCGACCTGGAAAACCTTTCTAAAATCTAGAAGTGCCAACACAGGCTGTTCTATTACCTTCTTCTTCAGCAATTCAAAACTTCTTGTAGCTGCTACAGTCCATTTGAACTCTTTTCTATCCCCTCTTATTGTATCAGTTAGGGGTGCACATATGCCACTAAAATTCTTAATAAACTTCCTATAAAAACTAACCAGACCATGAAATGATCTTACCTCAGTAGCAAACCTTGGAGTAGGCCATTCCAAGATGGCTTTTACCTTCTTCAGATCCATTTTGAGACCTTCAGGTGATATAACAAACCCCAAATAGACTAACTCCCTTTTTGCAAAGTTACACTTCTTCAGATTAATTAACAGTTTCTCTTCCCTTGGTCTTTCAAGGACACTACGAATATGCAATAAATGTTCTTCCAAAGTCTTGCTGAAAATTAAAATATCATCCAAATAGACAATAAAAAATTTTCCCAAGAACTTCTTAAGTACCTCATTCATGAGCCGCATGAAGGTGCTTGGGGCGTTTGTCAATCCAAAGGGCATGACTAACCACTCATAAATACCCTCCTTGGTCTTGAAGACTATTTTCCACGCATCTCCTTCTCGAATCTGTATCTGGTGATAACCACTCTTCAGATCTATCTTTGTGAAGTACTGAGCTCCACTCAAGAAGTCCATAATATCATCCATCCTTGGCAAAGGAAACCGGTACTTGATGGTGATCCTATTTATAGCTTGAGAATCTCTACACATCCTCCACTCTCCATCCTTCTTTGGTGCGAGTACTGCAGGTATTGCATATGGACTCAGGCTCTCTCAAATCAAGCCCTTCCTCAATAGCTCCTAAACCTGTCTATTTAGCTCCTTTGTTTTAGTAGGAGTCATCTTGTGAGCAACCTTATTAGGCAAACTAGCTCCTGGAATTAGATCTATCTGATGACTGATTTGCCTTACTAGTGGCAATCCATCTGGAACATTATCAAAGATAATATCTCCAAATTCCCCTAGTAAATCTGAAACTTCAAATGGTATTTCACTACTACCTTCTTTATCTTTCCTACGAATCAAAGCATAGCACATATGCTGATGTTTTATGCCATCTAAAAACTTCCTTCCATCAACAAGACAAATCCTAGCACTACTACATACCTTTTCATCTTCCTTTTTCATGGGCTTCAATTTATGCCGAACTCCATCCTTTGTGAGAGAGTATGTGTTTGCATGTCCATCATGCATTGCATGTCTATCAAACTGCCATGGTCTACCCAACAATAGATGGCAAAAATCCATCGAAATAACATCACAGAGAACTTCATCATGGTAACTCCCAATTTTGAATTTTACTAAATATTGTTCACTTACTAGGACCTTATGATCATCTTTTACCCAAGCAATCTGATAGGGCTGTGGATGTTTCTCCCTCTTGAGCTTTAGCTTAGAGACCATCTCTTCTGATACCAAGTTATCAGCACTACCACCATCAATGATCACGTCACAACATTTATCCTCACACTTGCATCTGGTACAGAACAAACTCCTCCGTTGTCCTGGTTCAATCTCACCACTTAGTAGGACTCTTTCATTTACAAAGTTCTCTCCTCTTTTTACATCCTCTGAATGTGATGATTGTGCATCCTCATCCACATGAGCAACCCTAGCTTGGCCCTCAGCTCTCCTATCTGTCCTTCCTTGTCGTTGAGGGTATTCAAAGGCTCGATGACTTTCTTCATTGCAATGGAAACAGGTACCATGGAAGCCTCCTCTTCCTTGTCCACATCCTCTACCTCTTCCTCTTTGATTTTCAAAGTCTTGATCATGGGAGCGGTTGAAACCCTCATTCCTCTGGTTTCTGCTAGTACCCACATCATCATTTTTCTTTTGGGTTTCATTGTGGCCTCCAGATGATCTACCACTTCCCCTTCCTCCTTGACCGTGCCCTCTTTGTCTTCCTTCAAACCTTTTATTCAGCTTCTCTTCAACTTGTAGGGCAAACTGGTATGCCTCTTCAACGCTAATCATTCTTACCAGACTTAATTCCTCCTAGATGCTAGGTCGCAACCCACTAATATAACGAGCAACCTTCTCCTTATTTTCTTCTGCATGCCCCACTCTAATCAAGAGTCGGTAAAACTCCTCTATATATTCTTGGACTGATCTTCCTGCTTGTTTTAACCCATGCATCTTCTTAAATAGATCAAGCTCATAGTCTACAGGAATGAACTGCTTCTTCAATTTGTCCACCATGCGATCCCATCTTGTGATCTTCTCCTTTCCTCTTCTATTTCTTTCTAGTTGAACCTCTTGCCACTAGATTTTGGCATGGCCTTTTAGTTTGGCCTTTGCAAACTTAACCCTATCTGGGTCCCTTATATCCTCATACTCAAAGTATTCTTCCAGTTCATTGATCCAATCGATCAACTCATCTGGTTTCAGATTTCTTGAAAATACACCCACTTCAATTGTAGGTCTTTTCCCAAACTTAGTAATTGCCCTAAAAAGCCTTTCCTCTACAAGATTCAGAACTTCCCCGTCAACTTCCTCTTCTGGTCCCATTACTTCTTCTTCATTGTCATCCTCACTGTTGTCACCTGCGGCAACATTTGCTCCTCTACGAAGCTCCTCTTGCAATGCTTGTACTTGCCTATGGAGGGCTCTAACCTCCTCAAGATTAATAGCTCTAGCCCTTCCACCAAACTCTCTTCATGGAGGCATCTTCTAACTCGAACCCACAACCACACAGTCCTGGTGCAAACTGCCTCACAGTCGGTGCTATGTCTCCACACTCAGGAAAAATCGCTCTGATACCACTTGATGGGGACACAACCCAAGAACAGAATGGACACAACAGAAAAGGGAAATTATATTAACTAAGAAAATAAGCTAATAAAAATAGTACAGAGAAAATAAACTTCAGAACATGCCCTAAGGGCTTACAATAGCATAAATCTGGAGATAATTTCTCCTTTTAGCACCTCCTCTCAAACTCCACTCCAAATTGCCTTTTACAGTGCCAGAAATCTCCTTAAATAGACCCCGGAGGGTTAAGGACTAGGAGTACATTCTAGAAAGTGTTAGTAGGCATCCACCACCCAAATAGAAGGTTCTGAAAGCTGCGTTAGAAGTCAGTGCAAATCTAGAAGAATCCAGAAATGGTAACCGAACTTTCGGGAGGCATAACTTTTGAACCGTAGCTCCGATTGACGAACCGTTTACATTTTTGAAAATTTCTCAAAGCACTCTATAGCCCTATGGAAAAGCTTTGCTCGTCCCCCATTTTTTGGCCCTTTTCAAGGTCATTTAATGCCCCTAACCTAACTTTGAAGCATTCTTAGGGGGTCTCCAAAACTCGAAAAACTGCAATAACTTTCAAACCGTGGGGCCTTTTGTCCTGATTCTTTTTCTGGAATGCTCTAAATGACAATTATATTCATCTGGCCAATTCACACCTTCTAGGTCACCAAAATGATGGCCAAATTGCATGCTCCTATTTTTTCAGGATTTTCAAACACACTGATAGTGGAACTGTGAGAGTTGGAACCTTTATTTGACCCAAATGGGTATCCAAAAATGTAAAGACATGAAATAGAAACTAAGTCTAAGTACATTTTTTTGGGTGACACAGGATTGCCCTTATACCTTTGGATGCTCCTGCATCAGAATATGAGATTCTATTTCCAATGACTCTTCCCTCGATATGCTAAAATCCAACTGAGAAGAGGAACTTTGGCTGATTAAATGAACTTCTATATTACATGCCTCTACCAAAAACTCCTTTCCAAAACTGACATTAGAGAGCATACAATGAGCTCTCCAAAGGATTGTTTTGTTCATCCTCTCCACTACATTTTCTTTACGATTGAATGGAACAATCTTTGATTCTATGGATGTCAGTATCCACACAATATGAATCAAACTCTAATAAACAAAACTCTCTACCATTTTTTGTTTGCAAAAACTTCATTTTATAACCAATTTGTTTCTCAACCAAAGCTTTAAAAACTTTAAATTCTCTAAAAATATAAGACTCCTTATGCAACATATAAATCCATACCTTTCTAGGGAAATCATCAAGGAAAATGAGAAAGTAATTTTCTCCTCCAATGGAGGCTACCTTGTAGGTCTGAATACATTGAAGTAGACCAATGCTAAGTGAGTGCCCTTCTTTTCATGTCTATACCTCAAGAAGATAATCCTCTTTTGTTTTCCATAAAGGCAATGTTGACAAAATTGTAAGTCAACTAGTTTTTGTATATGAGCAATGTTAGTATGCTAATAGAAACCAAATTTAAATAAAGCTTCTACAAACTAAAAAAAATTTATAAACTTCAAGATAGACTAAGATGAGCTCTCAATTGAAAATATGAACCATTAATGGGCTCTCTCAATGAGAAGCTCTCTTGTTGAGTGGCTTTATCTAAATGGATAGGATGTATGCTCAATATGCTTCCAAAGGCTTCAATGGATGATTGTGGATTTTTGGTGTGGATAGATGGCTTTAGTATGGATGTGGCTCTCAAAATAGCATTATAACTTTACTTCATGGATTGTGTTAAAATGGCTTGGGAGAGGATTCAATTTATAGGCAAGAGGCTTGAGGGATTGAGGGCTAAGATGCAAGGATGGGAAAAAGCTTATGGATGGCTCAGATTGCATGAGAGGAGAGCACATGGATTGTGCTTCCTTATAGCCAATCAAGGAGTGACACATGTCACATGGTGAGAGGATGGAGGAAAGGGGAAGGATGAGTCAACAAAGGAGGCTCAAGGGATAAAATCTTCATAAAGACCCTCATAATGACTTGTAAGAGCAATAAAAGGGCTTGTAAGAGTCATTTATGACCTAGTGGACTTCATAAAGTTTTATGGTTGAGATATTTTGAGGGTGATGAGAGAAATTTCGACTTGGACTTGATTAGGAAGGTTTTAAGCTTGCTTAGGCTTGTGCAAATGATTAGAGGATGGATTAGGATGGTTTAGGATTAGCTTAGGGATAGGCAAGTGGATGGCATTTAATGAGGGTGGGTGAAGGAGGAGATATTTGTTAACTTTGGCTTGGGTTAGTAAGTCTTAACCCATGTTTAGGGAATGTGACATGGTTAGGAGGGGATTAGGATTAGGTTTAAAGACATCTTCTAGAAGAGTCTAGACTTTGGATGAGGATAAAGACTTTCTAGAATAGTCTAGAATTTCCTAGGATGAGGATGAAGACTTTCTAGAAGAGTCTAGAACTTCTTAGGATGAGGATAAATTAGATTTTTAAGAAATAAATAAAGTTTTATTTATTTCAAGGGTTTGGGTTGAGGAGATATTTATTAAAACTTTTTTAATAAACATGAGGATTAATATTTAATTTTAATTAAATATTTTGAGTTGGGGTTAGGGGTAGGAAATGATGAGATTAGCCTTTAATCAAAATTAAAGAAGGATTAGAAGATTTTGGAAGAGGTTATTGGTCATAAGGAAATTGGCCAAGTTTTGGGCAAAAAATAAATTTTTAATTTATTTTAGGATTTTTGGTCAATTTATTAATTAAATAATTAATAAATAAGGAAATAATGTTTAAATAAGATTTAAACATTTTTGGGAGGGATTCCTTAATTAAATATTTTTAATTAAGATAAAGGGATTTAATGGCATAAAAATTAATTAATTAATTAAATAATTAATTAATTAATAAATGATGATGTCATCAGGACTTTTTTAGAAAATAAAAATACTTTATTTTCTAAAGGTTTTTAGGTGTCTACATTTTGCCCCTCTTTGATGTGATGCCACAAGTGGCATGGCATCAAAGATAAGAAAATAAGATGCCCAAGGCTAGAGCAGAAGAGGAGAGAATGGACTGCAAGATGCCCCCTGAAGAAGGCGGCGGGGAGAGAAAGCGAGGCTCGATGACTTCTTGAAAAGTACAAGAATCTTGGATAAGCAAGGAAACTCAGATTGGCAAAGAGAAGGGGCTGAATTAGCTCAAACTCTCACTATGGGAGAATGATAAAGGAGAATCAGATGCACAAGAGGAAGCAAGCTTAAGACCTTAGGGATTGTAGAGGATGAAGGAGCAGAGTGCTATAAAAAAGAATCTAGGATAGGGAGATGGATGATAGGATGATAAAGTTGATGCAACAGGATTTCAAAGAGTCAGATTGGTGGAAGATGGGTTTCGAAGATCCCTAGGAGTAGGATTGTGGATCTTGAAAGATGAGGCTTGGTGGATTGATTTGATTGGTGGATCCCTAAGACTAGGATTGTGGATCCCTAAAGCTAAGCGTGAGGAGTGATTCAAAGAGATACTGATGCATAAGCTGGGGTAGGAGCGACAGATGCTGGATATGGATGGGGGATAATGGAGATGAAGGAAAACCATTGAAGCTTTTTGAGCGGGGGGATACTTCAAAGAGAAGTACCACCATGTAGTTGAGCACTAGATTTGCTATAGGACTATTGGTTAATTTCCAAGGTTACCAAGAACATCAAGGCCTTTTCACCAACCATCCAAAGGACTGACAAACTAACTCAAAATAAACACGCAAGGATTGCCCCAGCATCACACATGAATCTTAGAGGAAGCAACATGGAAACGACACTGGAGAACCCACAAGCAGAAAAGAAAAACAAATGAAAGACCTGATCAAGACCTTACGCTCTAAATGTCCCATTCGCAGCATACCATTATATGGAAGATCGTGGCAACCTTGAGGAGGGAATAAGGAGATTGCTTGGAAAAGATACTTCAAGACCCAAAAGGGAAGATCTCGAATCAAAAGAAAGTGAAAATCCAAAAGAGAGCCGTTTGCCAATGAGATGGGTAGGACAAGGTACTAACGGACCAAGATCAAACATGAGGAAAGCTATATCCTACAAGGACCTATCGGAGAGCACCGAAGCTGGTGGATTTGGATGTGAGATGCGTTTGGAAAGATGAACTAAGAAAGATAACACTTTGGTGATAGGAGATCTAGCTAAAGGATGTATTGAAATAGCTAACCAAGGGTTGTGCGATGTGTGCAAGATGTTGATCAAGGAGGAACTGACACAAAAGCTGGATAGATACAATGGTACTAAGCTAAAGAGGATGTACAAGCTGATGAACCAAGATATTTACAAGCTGAAGCTAACCAAGATAGTTACAAGCAGGTAAAAGCTCAGGATGATAAGATAGCGGGATGGTTCGATGTTGTGCAAGATGCAAAAGCTAAGGGTGGGGTGATAGCGAAAGATATGGATTTGGAAGGATGCATCCAATGATGATGAGAGATTTTGGGACCAAGGATAGCTAGAGGAGCAAGATGAGATGGCTGGATAGGATGGTAGATAGCTAGGATTATGATGGATATAAAGAGATGACATTGGGTTTGCATGAGGATAGCCTAGAGCTAGATACCAATGACAAGGGAGGATGGACAAGACAAGACCTCCAAGGAATATAGTGCCCCCAATCAAAAGATAACATGCAGGAGGAGGTCTTATGATGGATTTGATAGGATTGAAGCTAGGATGGAAAAAGCTGAAGGGGCTAGGGAGATGGATGATAGCTGGGATGGTTGGCTGAAGCTGCAGGAGATAAGTGGATGGTGTGAGATAGAAGATGGAGGGTGGAGGATAGGTGGATAGATTGGAAGATGGATTTGGATGTCAAGAGATGACCAAAAGCATGAGGGTGATAGGCTAAGCTGGGGATGGCGAGATTATGCATGACGCTTGTTTGCCAAGTTTTCATCATGGTACTTGTCCAAGGCGCTTGAATTGCCAAGTTTTCACCTGTGGACGTTTTATTTTTCTTTTCTTTTTTGACTTTTTGACTTTGGACTTAGCTAGAATGATTTTGGCTTTCTTCAGCTATTTTGGCTTTTTTGGGATTTTTCACTGGCTGTTGGAATGTTCAATTTTTTTGCTAGCTGTTGGTACACCGGATGTGTGATTTATGCAATAGATTGGATTAGATGGGATTGATGGTAGGAGATGGAGGGATGAAAATGCTAGAAAGTAGCATGAGATGGGGATACTTGCAAGAGCAACATTGGCACATGTTGGAACGGGTGTGAAAATAGCATATGGGGGATAGATGGTAGATGCGGGCATGATGGAGGATTTGTGGAAGCATGCTTGGGGATATAGGCACCCAAGATGGAGTTAGGAGATGGGGGACATGAGTCAGTAGATGGGGAATTAGCAATGGTGGATGCCATTATGCATTGGGTTTCAACTTTTTTCTTGGGGATCCACATGGTTTTGGATTTTCTTTTCATAGGCTTTTGCATTGTTTTGCATTCTTTGATTGGATTTTGCCTTTTTGGAGTATGTCTTTTAGAATAGACATATGATTTCCTAGGATGTGGATTTTTAGCTTTATGCATTTTGAAGTTGGCATTCACATTGCTGCGGTAAGCTTTGGGAAGATGGTTAGGAGAAGCTTTGTGAGATGGAGAGGATATGAAAGAACATGTAGGGGGATGATGATGGATGATGTGCCCTGATATGTGCCTTTTTTGATCTTGCATAGGAATGGATGGAATAGGATTTTTATGATGGCTAATAGGAGGATGGAGGATGGTAGATTTTGGGGCACAGGGACCCAAAATGGATTTAGCAGATGAAGGGGGGATATGGTAGGTTGTTTTGGGTTGCAAAGATGGTGGAGGGGGGATGACATAAGATTTCTTGAAGGAGTGATGGGAGGCTGGCATGGTGGGCTTGGAGATAGGCTTGGTTTGGGGGTGTGGTGTACCAACACCTTTAGATGGTGAGCCTTTGGATACATATCCAAGACCATGAAATCCTAAATTTTTTTGTGCAATAATAGGCTCTCTGATTCCTTGCTCTTGTGGTCCTAAACCTTGACCTTGATAATGCCATCGATTGAGCATTTGAACAAGCTGAGGAAACTTTTTGCTTGCAGAAAATGGTAGAAGTGATTTATTAGGTGTATTGCAATGGGGAGATACTGTTCTTAATTCTTCTACTGAGAGAGGGCGACCGATGATAAATGTAAGTGAACCAAGAGGGTAGATTATAGATGGTGGAATAGCTTGGATAGGTGGTAAGATGGAAGATGGAGTGGGGGAGATGGAAGGATAGGATCTTGATGTAGTTGGTGGGATGACAAGATATCTTGTAGTGGAGGAGATATGGCTTGAGGTTTTGGAGATGGAGGAGATGGTGACTGCACTATGGATGGAAGACATGGTACGATGATATCTTCATTTATGCTTTGGGGGATGTCAACATGCTTTTGGGCAGGATCTTGATAGGATTGGTTTGGAGTGGATGGTGCGATAGGAGGTGAAGGGATGGATTCTTCAAAGGCAGCGGATGGATAGATGGGAGATTCAGTAGTGGAGATGGGTGAGTAGAAGATGGATGCATAAGGGTCATTATGAGAGATTTGGGAAATGCTTGGAGGCGATGTGGATAGGATTTGGAGGGATTTGATAGGTGGTGGGATTTTGATGCTTGCAGGAAGTGGAAGGATTTTAAGCAATTTGATGGATGGTATGGGGATGATAGCTATGGGAGATGGAGGTGATATTATAGATGGGGAAGCTTCATCATTGACTACTTCACATGGTTGGATTAGATGACATGGCTTATCGACTATTGGAGGCAACTTTTCTTGTATTTCCTCTAGGAGATTCCTTGGAGACTCATGTGTCAGAGGTGGAGGTAGATTGACAGGAATAGCTAATTTGATGGGGGTGGAATATTGGAAGCTTGGTTGATTGGGTGATGGAGGGGAAGCTGGAATATCAAATGGCATGACTAGATAGTTTGGAATAACTCTTGGATTTTGGGGGATGCTTGGGGGAATGTTTCTAAGGCTTTCAATATACCCGTCATAGTCAACAAGATTTTTATCATCATTGGAATAGGAGGTGGCGGGAGCAAGGACAATGTGACCAAACACATCATGATAGGATTGGTACTTCATGCTTTGATGATGAGTTTGATGGGGATGGGGTCTTGCATATGGATGAAAACGGAAGCTCATGGTTGGATTTAGGTTAAGCACAGATTTTGGATTGGTTGATGAAGGATTTCCTAGGGAGAGTCAAAGCTGTATGACAGACCTAAGGAGGATTGGCTGGAGATTTTTGGCTTTCGTGTGGAGGGAAGACTTCAAGGGAATGCTGTCAAAAAGTGAGAGTTTTGCTTTCCTATGCGCTGGATTGGTGGAGACTGTGTCAACTTAAGGATAGACTAATGATCCTATGGGCATGACATGAGATTGACCACTTGTGGATCCCAACCTTTAGCTCAAGGTGATGAGGGATAACAAGTGACAAAGCTAGATTACCCTAGACAAAGCTCTGTCAAAGGGATAACCTTGGTGAGGCTGGTGGATTGGTCGGATTGATTGGATAGAAAATTCTAGTAGAATGACAACAACTCTCTAAAGGCTTGGGTGTGATTTTGGATTGGGTTTCTAGCTGACTGGGGGGGGGGATGATTTGGAGAGACTTTGGATTTGGGATTGTTCTAAAGCAAGGAACTAGATAGATTTGGTTGCAGCGGGGGAGCTTGGATGATTTTCTAATGAGGTAGTGACTACGCTAAGTATGCCTTGAGCTGGGAGATTTCTGCTTTTTTGGGATTTTGACCAAAGTTGGTAAACATTCATTCAAAAGCTATGAACAAACAAGCAGGAAAAAGTTTTGAGCAAGCACGTCAAACACACCAACATCCTAGGAAGCTTTCTACAAGGATGAAATTTGTTATAGCTAGGGAGTCCTCGATATACGCAAGGTACGTGAGGCCCAAATCCATAGATGAAACCAAAAAGATGTCACACAGCCGAGAGGAGTGGTAACCCACTTCTCCTCTTTCACTTCTCAAGGGTATAAAGTTCCTTGAGGCTTAGCCTGAGTGACAAAATTTTGATCACAAGAGAGGTGTCTTTGGATTCACCTCCCGATCTTTATACTCCGCCGGAACGCTGGAGTTGAGGTCGTCCCAAGGGGTGATGAAATCCCCAAGCAGGCCTCCTAAAAAGTGTAAAACAAGACCACATACATGATCTTGGGCTTTAAAAGACACGCGTTCATTCCAATTGATGATTTAAATTTTGTAAGCTATGATTGAAGACACTTGTGATTATGGCATACAATGTTCATTCCAATTTGACAGCGTCATTAGCATAATGAAAGTCGAGAGATCGTCAACATAAGAAATGCAAGCGCCATTGAAAATGCATCAAAATCATGCGATGTTCATTGATTTTTAGGCATTCAAGATTGAGTGTGAGTTTATTTTAAGCCCAAAACAAAGATGTGTGAAACTCGATTGCCAAGCGCGCGCCCGGAGGCCCTCCACGTCAATAGTTGTTCAATTTTAGTGCCCAAACTTGAAGTGTTTGATATTGCAATGGTTAATTGATCCTTGACATTTAAGATTGGATTTGTTATTTTAATCATGCATTCAAGGAAAATTTGATTTTAATCCATGGCATTCAAGAGTGTGTTTAGCAACATGCATTCAAAGACAAGTCATTAAACATTCAAGTTTTTTCCTTTGAGCATTCAAGATTGAAATTTTGTGTGTTGTTTTAAGAACTTTGAAGTGCTTTGTTTTAACCTTAGATCATTCAAGATTGTTTTGGACTCAAAAGTGAAAATGACTCTTTGGACTTTGCTTTTCATTCAAGATTTTGTGTTCTAGTTTGCATGTTTTAAGCCCAAAAATGATATTCCTAGATTGTTTTGATGCATGAAAAACCTAAGAAACATCCAAGATTTTGCAACAAGACATTTGTTTGGAACAAATAAAAAAAGTTTTAGGACTCTTAGTTTTCATGAGATTTTTAAAAGAACTTTAAAATATTTTCAAATGAGGTTCATTTTATCCTTGATTGATGCTTTGAGTTTGATTTAGATTTTAGTGTGCACTTAGTGTTGATTTTGAACCTTTTGAAATGGAAACTTGAAGTTATTTTTAAATTCCCAAAAATGAAGTGTTCCTAACTTTGCATGAATGCATCTAAAACCTTGATGTTGCAAGGATGCAAATGATTAGATTGGTTTAGTTTCACTTGTTAAAAGATTTTTTCTTTTTTGCAAATTTTTAATTTTTTTAAAGATTTAAGTATGATTTGGGGGTTCATTTTAAGCACTAAAAAGAAGTGTGTATGATTTTGCTTCCTTAAAAAAAGAAAATGGCCAAGATCTCCCACAAGAAGAAGAAGAAGAAGTAGATGCAATAAGAAGAATATAGACAAGAAGAGGAAGAAGAATTCCAAGTTCTTTGTCCACCTATAAGCTTGAAAAATCTGCAAACACTATGAGATATACTATGAGTTCCTTTGTCTTCTTCATGCTCATGTGGACCTACAAAACCAATTTATACAATCCTACCAATCACAAAAACAAGCAAAATTAGCCAAAATCAGCAAATGACATTCAAAACTTGACTAAAAAAGCTAATGAAGATGACCCATGCGGGGTCCCACCGGGCGTGCCAAAATGTATATGACCAATGTTAGTATGCTAATAGAAACCAAATTTAAATAAAGCTTCTACAAACTAGAAAAAATTCATAAACTTCAAGATAGACTAAGATGAGCTCTCAATTGAAAATATGAGCCATTAATGGGCTCTCTCAATGAGAAGCTCTCTTGTTGAGTGGCTTTATCTAAATGGATAGGATGTATGCTCAATATGCTTCCAAAGGCTTCAATGGATGATTGTGGATTTTTGGTGTGGATAGATGGCTTTAGTATGGATTTGGCTCTCAAAATAGCATTATAACTTTACTTCATGGATTGTGTTAAAATGGCTTGGGAGAGGATTCAATTTATATGCAAGAGGCTTGAGGGATTGAGGGCTAAGATGCAAGGATGGGAAAAAGCTTATGGAGGGCTCAGATTGCATGAGAGGAGAGCACATGGATTGTGCTTCCTTATAGCCAATCAAAGAGTGACACATGTCACATGGTGAGAGGATGGAGGAAAGGGGAAGGATGAGTCAACAAAGGAGGCTCAAGGGATAAAATTTTCATAAAGACCCTCATAATGACTTGTAAGAGCAATAAAAGGGCTTGTAAGAGTCATTTATGACCTAGTGGACTTCATAAAGTTTTATGGTTGAGATATTTTGAGGGTGATGTGAGAAATTTTGACTTGGACTTGATTAGGAAGGTTTTAAGCTTGCTTAGGCTTGTGCAAATGATTAGAAGATGGATTAGGATGGTTTAGGATTAGCTTAGGGATAGGCAAGTGGATGACATTTAATGAGGGTGGGTGAAGGAGGAGATATTTGTTAACTTTGGCTTGGGTTAGTAAGTCTTAACCCATGTTTAGGGAATGTGACATGGTTAGGAGGGGATTAGGATCAGGTTTAAAGACATCTTCTAGAAGAGTCTAGACTTTGGATGAGGATAAAGACTTTCTAGAATAGTCTAGAATTTCTTAGGATGAGGATGAAGACTTTTTAGAAGAGTCTAGAACTTCTTAGGATGAGGATAAATTAGATTTTTAAGAAATAAATAAAGTTTTATTTATTTCAAGGGTTTGGGTTGAGGAGATATTTATTAAAACTTTTTTAATAAACATGAGGATTAATATTTAATTTTAATTAAATATTTTGAGTTGGGGTTAGGGGTAGGAAATGATGAGATTAGCCTTTAATCGAAATTAAAGAAGGATTAGAAGATTTTGGAAGAGGTTATTGGTCATAAGGAAATTGGCCAAGTTTTGGGCAAAAAATAAATTTTTTATTTATTTTAGAATTTTTGGTCAATTTATTAATTAAATAATTAATAAATAAGGAAATAATGTTTAAATAAGATTTAAACATTTTTGGGAGGGATTCCTTAATTAAATATTTTTAATTAAGATAAAGGGATTTAATGGCATAAAAATTAATTAATTAATTAATAAATGATGATGTCATCAGAACTTTTTCAGAAAATAAAAATACTTTATTTTCTAAAGGTTTTTAGGTGTCTATAGTTTCAACCATGGTAATTTATCCCTCTTGTGCATAATATCAAGGCTCTTTTTTCTCATATGACCAAGACTTTGATGCCATAATTTTTAATTACTATCTACAACTATCATGGCTAACCTCACTTCATAGATATTTTCTACAATTTACAAACTCTCAATCATGTCTCCTTTTGCAACTATCATGGATCCTTTTGTGACTTTCCATGGATTGGTTAGAGAAGTGAGGAAACCTTATATATACAAATGACTTATGAAAATCAGATTTCTTTTCAAATTTGCAACATGACACACATATTTTAATAGCAATTTAACATCTCCTTTCAAAGAAAATTAAATACCACCTTTACCCATAATTTTTACATAATATCAGGACACCATCATCTTTGTTATAGGCTATGTTGGTTTCACTTTCTCACACTTTTTGTTGTGCTCTTTTATAATGTCTATAATATTTCTTCATGTATCCATTTTTGCCACAAAATTAGTAATTTCATCTTTTTATTTCCTTAGACTCTGAGCACCTAGCTGACTTTGATCTTCTATGGTGGTTGCTCTTCCCCTATTGTGGCTTCTTCCTCCATTTTTAGTCATGACCACCATTAAGTCTTCACCGGATGAGGATTCCTTGTTGCTTCTTCTCATATCTTCACTATTTAGATTGGTACTAGAGCAATGGTTCTTCTAAAGAAATGTTTGAAAGGAATTAAAGCTAAAGATCAAGATGTATAGGAATGAGATACCTAAGTTGAACAAGGAGAACTTCTCTACATGAAAAAGTTTGATGAATTTGCACATTGCTAGAATTGGAGATTCAACAATATTCTACTTGAAAAATAAATATGTAACAATACCTACATCTATAATAGCCCAATAGATAAAGGAGAAATAAGAGCACAATCATCTAATGTTGGAGATTGCATCGAACCTAAGCTATTCAAAGTTTGATGAAATAAAAGACTACAATACCTCTAGAAGATGTGGGAAAAGTTGGAAAAGATCCATATAGGAGATAAGAATGTACTAAGAGGGTATCTGTAGGACCATGGTGAGCTATAATATGGCCTTAAGTTGCAATGAAAGATTAGGGCTTCAATGTTAGTGGACATGATGTGAAATCTTGAACTAGTTATGAACCTTATATCAAATATTTGTAAGAATAGAATCTGTAGTAAATTGAATGTAGTTTCTAAAACACTAGCCCTTTTTTAATAAAAAAAATAATGTAACTAGTCAATATTTAGAATTGAATACAAAAGCACACAAAAATTTAGGAAAACATAAGAAGTAGGTGTATGTTTGATCACCTTTATCACAATCAAATGATAATATATATCTTACAAATTTTAGATGCAAGAAGTAGAGTCATACCTAGATGTGATGCATTTTTTTTGTGTTTTTATTCCAACAAAATAATTAATTTTGAATTTTTTTATACAACATTTTTGGAATAAAATAGATCTTGTGTTTGACCACCTTCACTCATTCAATACTATATAAAATTAAAATTTTCTTTTATTGTGTGATAGTCACTAGTGAAGAAGAGGATAGGCCAATTGACATTGAGGAAATAAGCTAGGTGCCCAAGGCCATTGGTGATACTTTTCTAGTCAAACTGAATCTAGATTTGGGGAGATACATTGCACCACTATGGTTAAGGTAAATGCTTATGCCAAGAGGTGAGGTGGTGACTATCCAAACAATTGAAGATATTCAAGGGTTAGTGGAAAAGGAAGATAGCAAGAAATAGAAACAAATTGCAAAAATGGTGGCAAAGGTAATCTAGGGTGATGATGAGGGTCACCAAAAAATTCAAATTGCAATACCAAAGGTTAGCAAGGTAGTGGATGAGATTGTAACCCAAGAGTATGAGATAGTAGAGCATAACTTGGGAAGAATTGTGAATGACATGGAATGTGAGGAGATCTAGGAAGGCATGGTTTCAATTAGAGAAAGGTTGAGGAAGGAAAATGAGAGTATTGTAAAGTTGGAGGCCAAAAATAAGTATTGGAGAGATTTCTAGCCTATACAATAGTTGCATCAAGTAGCCCTTCCGCAAGACAACGAGAGCAACATAGAAGACATATTGGATTAGTTGTGTGAAGTCAAAGATTGGACTAGTGATATAATTCAAGATGGGAAAAAATTCTTGCCTTCTTTTATCTTGACATTCTAGTCATTGGTGGCTATTAGAGACAAATTCAAAACATTTGGAGGGGAGTGGAAGGATTTCGTTCTAGTCAAGGACTTAGTCATTCCTAGGCTACAATCATTTATCAATCTACTAGAGAGATATTTGGAGAAAACCAAGTTGGTAGATGAAGGAGGAATGAGTATGGTGTTGTCTTGGTTTGTTTCCTTGACTATCAGATTGAGGATACTTGAAGAAATATGGAATGAGATTGCACAACATAGCCGAAGCGTTGACACTTTCATTTCAACCACGATGAGCAATGTTGGGGCTGCACTTGATTTTGAAGATATCAAAGAGGAGAACATCAATGATACAAAATTTGGATCAAGATTTTGAGTTGGGAAAGGTTGCCATTAAGAAGAAGCATTTGGGAACCCTTTCCTCTCTCAATGCCTTTATTGGATATCTAAAAGAATATGAGAAGGATCATGAGAAGAGGCTGCAAGCAATAGGAAACATGATGAATTCAATTGACCTCAAGATGAAGCACATGCTTTGTCCTCCCATGAAAGAAGTCAATGACATGATAGCCAAGTCCATTTCCTTGGCTAAAAGGATGAAAGAAAAGGGTAGAATTATAATATAGGATCATTTGATGTAAGTGCGAGTGGAAAATTCTCCTTCTTCTTAGGTAGGATAGGTTTCTGATTCTGATTGGCAACCATTTTGGTGCCTTTTCATTGGTTGCCACTTTGCCTTTTTTTCATTGGTCCATTGATGAGGTGACATCTTCTCATTTGCCAATGGGGTGGCAACTCTAATTAGCGTTTTTGGGATCTAATATGGATCATTGATTTTGCCTCTTAATCTCTACCATTGGTTATAATTTTGGCTCCTATATAAGGCCATTTCCTCTCATTTGTAAAGGGTTGAAGAAAATTGTTTCTTAATATAGTACCAAAATTGCTTCTCTTATCATTATTGTGACTTGCATGCTAATTAGGGACACTTGGGGTTATTGCATGGTTTCTACTTCCAATAGTTAAAGTTAGAAAAAGGGTTCGAGAAAATTGTTGCTTAAGATAATACTAGAATTGCTTCTCTTATCATTGTTGTGATTTCCATGGTGATATGAACACTTGGTGTTATTGCATGGTTTTTACTCCAATAGATAGAGTTAAATTTCATTGAAGTTGTTAAAGTAGATTTTATTTCTAGAAATTTGTTAAGAGTAAGAATAGATGGATAGTTGTATGGTGATATTAGTGAATGTTTGATAAGGATCTATAAACTAGGCCACTAGCATCCTAGCGGCTAGTTAGGAAGCCTTGCATGGTAATCTAGTATTTTTTTTCTTGAATCATTGCATCAATGGAGGTAGAATGATTGGTAAGCTTTCATTAGATTTGATTCCCATCCATTTTCTAATATTTCCATTCATTGGAGTAGAGGTAAAGCAACTAACAGTGTAGTAGTTGGAGTTCATTGTTAGAAAGTTAGAAAAGGAGAAGCATCATTGGTAGAAATACCCTCCATCATTACCATCAACATCATTTGGCACTAATATACATTACAAAGCTAGATTCATCACCATTATAGCAAAAGATCAAGTTATCTTTGAATGAACAATGTAAGGCTACCTACATGATTAACCAGCAAAACACATTAATATAACTAAGTTAGTATCCACAAGTGTAAGGAACATTGGAGTTTTTCTCATGTCTTCATGAGTATTTACTTTCAAAGAGAGGGTTGAGTTTTTGGTATACTATATCAAGTATTCAATTCATATATGTTATGTAGTGGTAAAAAAATAACATCAACAACACCCCAGACATGCCAAGTGTTGTGAGGTTGGTGAGGGATGCAACATTCTTGATCAGTACATCATCACCTCCAATTCATGTAACATTCACATTGTTTATGTAGAGCTCCTCCAAGCCTCACATATTTCGAATCGAGGAGCCTAATTACCTCATCTTTAGATGAGGATTGAAGGAGATGTCCAGATATTTCAAGGTCAAATGAGTCAATCTAGTGAGGCTCATGGGGATATGCAAAGGGAAAGGGAGAGGTAACAAGTTAATTCCACTGACACTAGTACATTTTGGCAAATATGTGACTACGTGACTAAAAATTTTAGTCACACCACTAAAATGTTTTGTCAAGTGACTAAACTAATCAAATTCTACTATTTCTTTGTAATTTATAGGTATAGGTGACTAATTTGATCATATGGTAAAACCACAAGATAAAGTGACCAAATAGACTACTAAATAATTGTTAGTCACTAATATTTAGTTACCCAAATAAAAACTACAAAATAAATAACCAAATAAAATACTAAATAATTAGTCACTAAAACTATTAAATACAAACTTATAATAGAGTCAAGTTTATCAAGGTTCTTAAATTTGTTCTCTTTTGAAAATAAATTGTGTAAGCAAATCGTTTCTTGTTTATCTAGGGCTTGTTCTTTAATTCTCATTAATGGTACCCCATTTGGTTTTTTAGTGCTATGCAAGGAGAGCCACTATCTCATTTTGTATTTATTATAATGACATATGCTCTTAGTCAATGTACACCTTACAAATGCCAATTAGGACTATGACAATGAATTTTTGTTAAACATTAGATATATAACTTTTCCATCAAACAACAAAATTTAAACATTTACATTATTTATTCTTTTAAAAACTCAAAATTCTAAATAATCAATAATGTAATCTATATAAGAATTAAAAATAACATTAAAATATAACATCATTTAGTTAAAGTTTAATCCAAACACACTTTCTCACAAAGACTTTCAAATTTTAAATAAGAAGATAAGACAATAAAATGACAATATAGTGGGAAGCAAACTTAATGTAAAACTTAAAAGATCTCTTTTGATATTCCATGGGAAATATATCCTCCCCAAAATTTCATCCATTTTAGGTTGGATTGGGATTTCCATGACATCGCAAGATGGGGATTGCCATGACATTGTAGGATGGGTATTGCCATGACACTGCTATTGAGAAAAAAAAATATTGGAACAATCAGATGACCTCCTAAGAGAAAATATTTGAGTTGTCTAGTTTCTCAACTCTCATATGAGGGATTGGCCTACACACTTTGTAGGGCACAAAAAATGGTTAAGCAACTCAAAAATGAGGGAAAGCTCAACCTTATTTTTTACTGCAATTAACTTGGGTTTTTAGCCATAGTCCCTGCCAAGTTTGAAGTTCCCTAGTAGGGAATGAACATCATCATAATAATGCTATGATCAGATCTCCTTCTCCATGTGAAGCCATGAAGTGTTGTTATAAGATGATTAGATAAGTGCCCACATGCCTTTGAATTTTTAGTTGATGATTATAGTGAAATTTGTAAGTAGATTAAGGAAACATATAGGCATTTAAATGTCAAGGTTCTAGGAAATGTTAGGCCTAATACATGAGATTTTTCTACCATTCTAATGTATGTGCAAATGAATGATGGTGGCCCTATCATGCTTCCACACCCCCACACAATTGCCACTACAACTAGTATTGACACAATTAGAATCTCCTTTGGACTAAGGACTTCCCAAATAACTATTACAACTAAGATGAATTTTCTCTATTCTACCCTCTCAATTTTTAGTAGAAAACATTTGTATAAATGACATATTTCCTAGGAAAGAAGAAACATCATTACATGATCATATGGTTTTCAAAATTCTAATGATCAATGATGATTGGTATCTCTTGTTTTCATATATGCAACAATATAAGTGTCTATAGTTTGAGAAAAATTATAGAGTCATTGTTAATTTTTTTTTATGTCAACTTATTCTTAATAGGGGAATTAATCTCTACTTCATCCATAATTGGACAAATGATAAACCCATTGTTTTGAATAGATTTTGATATTAACTCATGTAAAATATCTCTCATAATCCAAAAGTATCATCAACATCATTAGAGCATTCCATTCGTTGTATGCAAAACCAGAGGAAGCAAAAATTAGATGGTAAATTTTTTCAATTACATGTAATTAAGAACATAATTGTTTCTATTTACTGTTTGTCAATAGATTGAAATTCATATAGGTAGACAAATATTTAAAAATGTCACATTGCATTTACTATGCTAGGATTAAACTTTTATTTCTTCCAGTAAATAATGGATCAAGATATTTAAATTCTGGGTGGTTGATCTACAATCTATGGGAAGTTTAAGTATTTAAAAAAAAAACCTGTCTATACTATCTAATCATGAATTTTAACATTCATAAACTTTGCAACATAAGTTTTAGAAAGTGGGTTTATCCAATTTTTTGTAGAATCAATTACATTGATTATATAATAGGTCAAAAATCAAGCATAAAAGAGTAAAAAGTGTGGATTTTTAAAAAGATTATACAAATTTGATTTCAAATTTTATCATTTCTAGATTCAAACTTTGTACTATCTCCAGAATCCAAAGAAATCAGGTTCTTCTAACTAGCATTACCAATAATGAAGTAAACCAGCTATCCATTTTCTCACATTGGATAGTGGGGAAAGGTGTGAAGACTAATTAATGTTTGAAAACACTACCTTCATGTTTTGGTTACCTCATTAAAAAGAATTTTTTTCCACCCATGTAGGTAAACTATTTCTAGCATGAAGTGTTAATATACATTGTTTATCCAGTAGTGCTTCCATGTTATCAATCTCTTATTTTTGCTCTCCAAGACCTAACATGGAAATATTTTCTTTGTTATGAATATTGTTTGGCTCTAGACTCAATTTTTATCTTAAAAATTAGATACTTTTGGTATATTTATTTAGCTCCCCAAGCACATTATGTTGCTTCACTTAGCATAATACACCTCCTATTCATCCAAGGAAATAAAGACTCCACCAATCTCATGATTGATGACAATGTTTTAATGAATAAATAGTCCTCAACAATCTATCTTACTAATGACATCTTATATTGTTAGTTTGTCCATTTACTATGTAACCACATTACCACAAGGATCAACTCTTTCCCCTCTATCTTTCCAAGTTAATAGGGTTAATCAAAATCTTCTATTAGCAAACCCAAGGTAGACCTAGATCACTAGGCCTCCACTATTCATTATTTTTTTCAAGAAATATTTTTCCATCCTGTGAAATATAATATGCACCCCCCTGCTAATATCAATGAGAAAATACAACTCCGTGTAACACACTCCAAGGTTAAATAACTTACAATGATCCCTAAACTTCTATCAATG
This sequence comes from Cupressus sempervirens, assembly GCA_028749045.1. Lineage (NCBI taxonomy): Eukaryota > Viridiplantae > Streptophyta > Pinopsida > Cupressales > Cupressaceae > Cupressus > Cupressus sempervirens. The sequence goes on from CM053785.1 coordinate 101,991,732, forward strand.
ATGGGAACTTCAAACATTAAAGGTAAGTACACAATGATCAGTCACTATGTGGTGAGTCTCAAAAGTACACTACCATGGTATTCTCTATTCACCAAAGTTAGGATCATCTCTCACCAAATCCAATATACAATATGTTCAAGGCACTAAATGGAAACTATAAAAAGGAATAAATCAATTACATGCTAACAACCTTCTTGACAAAAACTGTCATACTTAACCACTATTCAAAAATGAATTTTAAGTTGGATTCTAAAAAGACATTATATTTTGAGCAATTAATGAAATTCTTATGATCAAGTAGTGTGTTCCCACATGGATGTGGATGACAGAGCCAAAGGAGATTCCAAATCACCCTAGCATGATTAAATGTTCAAATTTATACCATGTTGATAATAATATATTAGCTATGACAGAAAATGACTATTTAATTTTTAAATTTTAGTGAATGAAATCAACAACATTTTTGTTTGAACTATCTACCTTCTAAATCTAATTCCCAATTATTTCTATCTATACAAATATTTTCTTATAAGACTGAAATGTACTATTGGTTTTCTATTGTGGATACATCTATATTTTGGTGGCGTGTGAGGAAATCAAATGATTTATTCAATCTATGATTGTTTTCACCTCTTACTAATATTAGGCCAACCAAAATAGTATTAAATTCACATCTAAACTTTATGTTCTTTTCCTCTTGTGATGTCAATTATAAATGATCTCAAACTTGACCTTAATCAATACCTAGAACATAACAGAGGAAGCTGAGATAATCCTAATACCCTATAAATTACTTTATCAAGTTAAGATGGATGCAATATATTTGTAAATGAATGTTCCTTATTTTGTTTCGGATAACCCAAAAGTTTCCAAATTTTTAGTCCTTAATGGAGTGTAATTTAAAACAAAATGATAGTAGATACATGATATGGGATTTAAGGAAACTTTTTGCAATCATGGTTAAAATATTTAAAGTTGAACATTACACTTTGTTTGATTGGTTTCGAATGGTCAATTGTCTTTCTTATGCAAAAATTGTGTATTTTTAATCCTAATAAATAGTTTGGAAAATAGTGGCAATGGATGGGATTGTTGAGATGATGAATGATTATAGGCCAACTTGAATGAATTACATATGGCCTGATTGTTACCAAGGAGTCTTATCAGACACTGATTTTAGATTTCTTGCTTTGATTAACTATATTAAATGAGCATTTCAAAAAATATTCATAAATTTGGTATCAATTATACATTGTAATTGGTATTCAAGTACTCCCTAACAAGATCCCAAAATTCTACTTGCTTCTTATATGAATTTGTCCTAAATACTTTTATATAACTTGTGTATTAATTCATTACATAGAAGATTGTTCATTGACTTTGATTACTTTTGTCCATGTAAAGAACATTTGAAGGTACTAAAACCTCTTGTCTATTTATAGCTAGACGTGAAAATTTGAGGGGTGGGAGGTCAACTTATCATCATGTACTTTTGGCTAATGGTGTTCATTTGGGAGGAGTTATAGATTCATAGACAACCCTATTGCTATACATTTATAATTATAATAGGCGAGACTTCAGCAATGCCCAACTTTGAACAAAACATTAAATGGGATAAATAGTTTTCAAATCAACTATTTGACAAAATTCTAGGTGATATATATATATATATATATATATATATATATATAATTGATTGAATTACTCCATTTGATTTTGGTCATAATATTGTTAAACAATTCATTTCCATGGCTTTGCAGGTGGAAGAGGGGCTACCAGAGGAGTATATTTGAAAATGAATAACTATGAGTTGCATGCACATGGCTCTCCATTTCAATCCCTATTTTTAGACACCATAGGTAGGACTACAGTAAGTTCTTTATGACGATATTATTTTTGTTGAAGGTTTTATATTGCATGTATTCTATAAGTGCACTATCATCTTGCTCAACATAGTTATTTCAACTTGAATATGTAAGGTGGTACCTAAAATTCAATGGAATAGAATACTATGACAAAGGCTAAGAAAGTTGGAGACAAGTTTGTGATGAGCCTATAAAATGTCATATCTATATCCATTTCTTATAACACTTTAACCCATAGTTTCAATATATATCCAAGCCATTTCCACATATTAACTTGGTTTATGAAGCATTAACTATGATAAATGATGTATTGATTAACAATTGCATGTATAGCTAGTTGATACTAGAAATGATGGTTTATTGTGAAAAATGCTTAAAATTGAATAATAATATTCTTGAGGTGGTTAACATATTATTTGTGAGTTATTTGGGTCATTCATGCAGCTAGAAAGAAGGAAAAGAAAGTTGACACTTGTCAATATTCAACAAGTGCAGGAAATGAAGAAAAAGTTAAAAGCCAGTTCCAGAAAAATAGGCATATCTTGCTCAATTATTAATGAAATTAAAAATGACTTATAGTTTTTGAAAGCTAAGACGAAGGAGCATAGACCCTTGTGAGCATTGGAGTTGGTTCGAAGCTATTAACGAGCAACACGGATCAGAAGTTGGTTGAGGAAAAAGTGGCACGTTTTCAGGCAGCATAAAACCACTTTCAGAAAAATGACCATAACTTCCACATTACTTAATGAAATTCAGATTTTCAAAATGATATAGAAAGATGAAAAGGAGGAACATAACATGGTAAAGGGGTTTGAACTAATTCGCAATAATGAAAGAGAACCATGCGTTTGAAGTGGACTTCTTAAAATGTGGAACTGAAATTCAGCACTTTGTCATTACTTTTGTAATAAGATTCTTCCTTATCTAAAAGGATGATGGGGAAACTTGTTAAGTAGTTAGAGGGTTGTTAGAGGTAGATGTAGAAGTAGAGGTAGAGAGGTAGAGAGATGCAGACATACATAGAGATGTAAATAGTTTAGATAATATACAGTTCTTGCAGCAACTACTGTGCAGTTTCATGCAGCCATTACTGTGTATTTAGTTTGTTTCTAGCATTGTTATTTTGCAAGGATAGAATAACTTAGAGAGTTTCATGGTGCATATACTTTACAGACTTGTTTCAAGTATAAGTCCTCGGGTTGACAATTTAAATGAACCTTCTCTATTAAAAATATAACTGCTCATTTTGGATGTCTAATCCGTGAGTTGTGTTTGTAAACCAAGTTATTGATCTAATTAGGAGGCTGACAGTTTGTATAAAATTTTTGAGCAATGTGAATTAGCTATAGTTCAATCTCTCAAGTTAATGAATTACTTTAGTTGATATTAAAATAGAGCACATTATTCAACCATCAGTTCTATGCAAAGATTGTTGAACCTAGGAATGATACTAAAGACCAGACCCATGTTCAAAATCCCTTTCATTTTGTGCATTTAGATTCAATCTCAATTCTTTTAGGTCATTTCCCATCTCATATTATGTTGGCTCCTGATTTAACAGTTTTGAAAATGACCAAGAAACCAGATCAATGCATCTAAGGCTAGCAAATTCCTATGATAGATACATCTAACTACAGTCTTGGGCCAATTATAAGGCATAACTCCTTCTTCTACTTTAGGCTCTACAAGACCTAGGCAAGTTAACCTCAGATTCAATTGATATCATACCAGTGCAAAACATATTCCTAAATCTATTTACTACAGATGAAAACCCTTACATCTCCTAATACCTCATGCAATAACACATATCCACAGTAGCTAAATGCAAATCTATGAAATTCACAAGTTGAGTGAGGATTAATTCCTTTCACCCCACTACAAAACATGAAAAATTGAAATGATTTGAATAAATTATTTTTGTGCAAAAAACCTTCATATCAGCTTGCATCTAATTTAGTGATTAGTGCCTTATCCATTATGTGATCAAAGTGAACTCCAACTACATTCTTACCAAGTTTTACTGATCCTCTAATTGGATTTTCAATTTTTACCAATTCTACCGAGAAAGCCCCAAATTTTACATTTCTAACTATAACTCAAACTAGTGAGCACTTGTGCAAAAATGAATTCCATAATCGAAAAGTTTGTCTTCGCACAATTTCGACGATATATAATATTACATATCTAGCCTCTTGGAAACCCCTTGAAAGCTAGTTTGAAAAATCTCTCCTAGTATAAAGTTCAGGTCTGCACATGCTTTTGAATTTAAAATTCAAAAGTTTAAAATAAACTAAAGTTTAAACTTTAGTTTAAATGTCATTTGAATTAAAAGAGATCTACATGTCACCCACTTGAAAAGGTATTTAAAAGAATAAAAAATTTATGACTTAAAAAATTTTTCCTTTCCTTAAAATTTGTGGTCAACCCTCTGTTGACCAAGTGCCACATGGTGCTTCCTAACTAGCTACCTGATGTGCATCATCTGCCATGTCACCATCTGCCTAGACCCAGTGCAACATGTCACCTTCCCACACTCTTGCATTTTTTTAATCTTTCGAGCAACTCTAGAAAGCGGGCTTGCACCAACCGGTGGATGAAGCCATGTGTTAGCATGTTAAGCATCCCTTGTTCGATCTTCTATTTGGCACCACATCATCTCTAAGTGGGACCCGCTGCTACATGGTGGCAACCCACTTACTTGCATTACCTATCCGGTGTGCATGTTGAAATTGCGGACTTGTGCCCACCACAAGATTTGGACATGTGGCATGCTCGTAATGCATCTCACCACATCAGCGTGCATGTATCTTTGCATAAAATTTTGTTTACATCACCTCCAGCTAGCATCCACATCATCTTCCATCTATGAAGGTCAGCTTCAGGGGCCCCACGTGTGCAACACGGCTTCCAAAAGTTGCAGAGTCCTTTAAATAGCTTACTAACTCTAAATGAATATATTTAAACATTTTAAAATTACTCACCACAGTGAATGTGGGATTTATCTCCAGACACCCTGCTCATACGGCTTTAGAAATCTAAGCCTGCGAATTTCTTCAATTTGTTTCGTGAGTTTTCCCTTCTCTAGATGGCTTCTTCTCTGACATGCATAAGCTTGTTTTTAAAATACATTCAGCTTTAAACTCTTCCATCTCAGCTCCCTATTTTTATTTGGAATCAACGTGGATTCCCTGTCTTAACATGGCTCTACCCCTGTTCCTTTTTTTTTCTTATTTGGTTTTTCTTTATTACTTACGGCTTCATTTCCCAAATGATTTCCAGTTGCTTCTTTTTTTGGACATTACCTATTGAAGCCGTTGGCTTTATTTAATGTGCCGACCATTCTTCAGCATTGGGTCTTTATTTTATGTTGCTTGGGTTCCTTTTAATGCGTGAGCCTTAGTTTTAAACTTTTCCTTTTGACTGCATGGGGTGTCTTGTTCAAATTCACTTCTCCATTGACTGCCGCTTCAACTAGTGGCTTCTACCCTGTCATGCTATGGGCCGTTCTCCGCAAGCGAAAATCTCCTTCATCTCTTTTAGCGTGGGTCTACTCTGCCCATTTTCTTCTATGTGAGTGCTCTCTAACATGAGTTAGTGCCTCTCATCATGCCGCAAGTTCTTTGTGGGGATCTCCTCCTCTTTTTTAATGTGACTAGTCTTTTTATCTGATGTTATGCCCTCTTTTAATGTGAGTTGCTTGTTGGCTTTCTTCGATATGCCTGCACGGGCCTTCTTTTAGTGGATTGTGGGCAATGGTTATAATCTTGGCTTAATGTCTACCCTTTATAAAGTGCGTGGAGCCTGCTCTTTTGGTAGTGTCGCAGGATATCCTTTATATAATGTGTGGGCTATTTAATCGGCTTGGGGTCTCTACTATCAAACATTAGTGTCCCATTCTCCTAGGTCTGCAACTACTTTACTGATGCCTTGCTTTTAGCCGGTTGCAGCCTTCATCCAATGCCATGGCTATTGTGTAGAAAGAAAATGTTGAAATGTGTGCACTCGATGGAGGCAAAGCAATCTTGTGGGATTTGGAAAGAGTTTTGAAATGGCTTTTCAAAGTTATGCCGAATACCTTTTGATTTATTTGCTTCAACTTTACAATGTGAGCACAAAGTATTTCCTCTAGGACCTGAAAGATCTAACTGACATGTATTACATGCCGTGTAGACACTACAATCAATCATCCTTTGGATGGTAGAAAGTACATATAATATTGGAACTCCAATGGGAATTCTACTAACAATATCTTTGGTATTGCACTACTCAAGATACTTAAAGAAACCTTTAAACTCATTTTCATCTCCCATTGTGAAACTTTGCCTCATTAATCTCATGACTGGTTGGGTAGTAGATTGTTTCCACTTTGAGATATCTACTTGAGGATGAAAATTCTCCAACAGTGAAGCTTTGTCGTTCTGATCTCTTGGGTATTTAGACTGCACATTTTGATTGCATGAACCTTTGTAACAATCCCTATTTGGATATCTTTTCTTCCCCAATTCATTCTTGACATTCAAACTCCAATTGTGCAAATGATTGTCACAATTCTGATGAATTTAGTTAGGCACCAAATTGGGTCCGACTAAAAAAAAAAATTGTTCTCAAACAACTGAATCATCAAACTGGCTCATTAACCCTTTAATATTCATTGGAATTGATTTCAAGCATTAATTGATCATTAAAATCTAATTTTATCATTTTCTGCCCATTGGCAAACTTGACTAGCCTTAAAAACTGACCCAAACACTTAATCGGCCTCTGAAAACTGACCCACAGATTCTCTGCTCTGCACTCTTGTACCCTATCAAATCTCGTCTCATGAAAAATTTGGGGTCAAAAGATATTCACTGTCAAAGTTAACCTTTTAGAACTTCCTGCAAGAAAATGTGTCAGAAAACACAAAATTGGGTTTGAAATTGGCTTCAAAAATTGGGCAAACTAAAATGTGGGAAAACAAAAACTGGGTCATTGGTTCTCTGTCATGAGGACAATATGAATCTAAGATTTGGGGTCATGAAGAATAACTAGGCACAAATGGCGAGTGGTCAAAGTGGGCTACTTAAATTTTGCAGACTGGAAGCACTAATAGAAAAGTGATTTTTGCAAATGGAATTAACCTGGAAAAGTGTGCAAACGGATTCTTCATGACTTGAAAATTGGTACACTTAAAGTATTTTCAGAGAAAAACATAGTGGTACAATCCATTTAATCTCACCTATCATAGATTAGGAGTTATGATGCCACGAACAGGGGTACTAAACAATCTGCATTTTATGACACCAGTAAAAAGATAGAAATTCCATTTGGAATCGCATTTGAAAACTGATTAAATGGATTTGTCATAAGCTTAAAGTTGGAACATAACAAGTCTTTGATGTCTAAAATAAAATAAAAAGAGAATTTCAACATTTGGGTCAACTGGTCAAAAGTTATAACTCATCAAATAGGGCTTCCTAGAATTCTGAACATTTTGCATCAACATGATAACATTAAATGACCAATTTTGAGAGATTCAAAACCTAGTCAAATGGACTTGAAATGACTCGAAATCTAAAACATAGGCTCTTAGGTATGGACACTAGACATTCTCAAAGTGGTAAGTTATGAAACATTTATGAGTGTGAGATGTTCAATGACAAGCATAGCCTCCTGTCGCTATTTGACACTTAGGTGAAAATGCAGATTTGAAACTAGCTCAAAATGAGACTTCAGAAAATGGCTCGAAATCTCAATTTTTCTTCATGGAACACTTAGACAGGTTGAATGTAGGGTGTTAGAAACATTAAACACCTTAGGGGCCTCAAAGGTATAGTCAGGTACAACCAAGTACATATGCATTTATGAGGCTTGATTTGACTCAAAATTTTAAATGGAGGCTCAAAATGAGAACGCAATTTTGAGCGCCAACATATTCTACATGTCAACCTCTTCCATTGTTTGGATTAGTACTTAACAACCACATATCAACCTGTGTTGCTGAATGGAAGAGCAATGACATGTAGCATTTTTAACAAATCAAAATTCATTTTATCTCCTTTAACTATGGCATTCCATTAAACAAAACTGTTTGAGGAGGTTATGTCAACTAGTTCACAATGCCTTTCTATCCCTTCAACTTCTAGAACCATACAATTTAATAGACAATTGCATTTTGATATACTTGAGTGCATGTTATTTCATTCATCATGATGCATCAAGACATTGTTCTAGTATGAAAGAACCTACCAAACCTAGTGGTCTTAGAACAACTTTAACTAATAATTATTATTAAGATACATGCACTATGTGGTTGCTTAGTCCTAATGGCATTTTATTAAATATGTATTTATTTGAATCAATATATAGGTAGATAAATATTAGCTGGAAGAGGTAGGGTAAGAGCATTGTAATAAGTATTCATTGAAAAGATTCTTTAAATGAAACTTTATACCAACCAAACTTTATACTTTGTAATAATGAACTAAAGGCTATAAAGATTATGGATAGAATCATGTAGATTGATATGTAATCAAATGATCAAAGGATGTGACAAAGTATTTCTTTGTGATCAGAGTTGGGTGGCATGGTCAATGTTATTGGTAATGAAGATCAAGGTACATTTAATGAACTATGTTAAGGAAACTATTGGTTTGATTGTTGACAACATCATGTGGACATCATGACAAGGTAAAATTATGGCATCATTGAGTGATGAGAGGATTCAGTAAGATAATATGTTGTGATCATCATGAGCCTTCTCCTTGATAAGTTCCTTAGTTGATCCAAATGATAAAAGAAGGGATTTTACAACCCTGAAAATGCGATTATTGTTAAAAATGATATTTGATTATTCATAAAATTGGTAAGCCACACTAACCATTTCATCAGAATATGATGTATCATTATAAGTGGCTACAAGAAGATCAAGTACCAATGGCATATGAATGGGAGAACTAACAAGAAACGTATTTGATGCAAATTTGCAAATGCCTTATCACTTCACTAGATAAGATATTTCATAATGTGTAGGACTCAATTTTCCATCCCTAAGTGTTTTTTGAGTAAGTCAAGTAGCCTCCTTTCTAGACCTCAAGTAAAATTCTATACAATGTTAAAAATAATGTCCAAACAACACATCTGAAAGTCAAAATAAAATAGAATTTATATGAGAACCCCCCATTAAAAAAAAGGTGAAACACTCTTTTAGCTTTTAAATAGGTTCTCTACTGTCTCTTATAATTAGTCCACAAATCATTTACTATAATGCCCTCTTGTCTCCCAGTACATGCAAAAGAAGTGAAAGAGTAACAAGTCTTCATTCACAAGAAGGATATGTATGAAAAGTTGAAAATCGGTTGAAAATAAAATAGGTCTGCAAGAAGGGCATTTGCAGTCCTGATAACACCCTCATTAAAAAAAATGATATTTGATTTCTCACAAAATGGGTAAGCCCCAGTAAGTTCAATTGTATCTTCCATTTCATTAGAATACAATGCATCATTATAAGTGGTTGCAAGAAGATCAAATTTTGATGGCACATGAATGGGAGAATTGATAGACAACATATTTGATACAAATATGAAAATACCCAATCTCCATCTTTCCTATGGGATCTTTCAAAAACTCCACACCCAAAATTCTTCCAAGGGGTTTAACAAATCACAAAAAATGTGATTATAACCATTCATATGGTTTCTTGAATTCTAGTGGGCTCCATACACCAACTATTATACAAACTTAATGAGGGCTCTCTCTCTAGTAGCCCTATTTCATTTTTTTCCTTCTCTAGTCGTCAGCACTTCCACACCACTCTACAATTTTTTCTTGGATATTATTCAAGGCATCACTGAGCCCTAACAAACTCCAAAATCTTGGCCCTTCAACTCTTTTTTAAGATAGCTATCCAGTAGGCCCTAGTTTGGGCTAATAGGCCTAATTGACAACTATAACCTTAAAACTCACAAAAACTTCAAAGAACTCAAAAAAATGGACTTGGAAATGCATATACCTTATCAAATTCCTTCAAACTTCCAAATTTTTGGCTCCTAGTCACTGGTCCTTCAAACCCTTGCTTCCATGAGGGTTTCATTGCCATTTATAGAAAATGTCACCAATTCTTCATTATTTCACCTACCAAACTCTTCCAATGGGTTCTTCAACATTAGATGAATGCATGTAACGTACCTAACACACATGTAGATGTTAAACCAACCTCTATCTCATTTTCTTGAATATTGGTTCACTGTATTCTTCATGAAACAACAAGCGACATTGAGATGTCTTGGCTAATTCATTGTCTCAGACTTGGTCATGGTGAAAGCTTGTGAGAAGTAACAAAAAATTAAATAAAGAATCCATCTAATCCTACTCTAAACTCAAACTCATAAGATGTTCATTCAAGGTGGATAGAAAATGAAAAGATGCATTGACTAGTTTAATGTCTAATCACAGGCCAGTAGCTATAACAATGCTTAAATACCTAGATTAAGATCAACATAAGACCAAAAGGTATGTACACACTCTTCTAAAATATTTAAACCAATCACATTGAAAGGATCAAGATGAAAGTACATTTTTGTAGCTATTCAACTTCCCATTCATGCACCATTTTAAGTCTTCTCCTCTTCACCCCCTATTCATTACAATATATTGCATAAATATATGTAATGAGAACGACTTTCTAACTTCCTAAGACTCACATCCAAGTGTGCAATCTTGAAAACCCTTTATATTCCACAGTTATCATTTGGCAAGGAAATGTTGTCAAATTTTTTTTTCAAACCTTCTCTTTAATGTTCAAGTAGTATTGTGATGCCCATTAAAAAGCATTTTCGATTTGAATAGTTTTTAATAGAACCTTCAACTATAGCATATCTTATAGTGTAGTTTTTCTCAACATGGTGCAAGAGCACTAAGAGCATAAGAAGTTGATGTGGAAAAATTTAATCAAATATTTTGATAAGGCCATAAAAATTCAATTTGTTTTATTTTCATAGGTGTATGATGTTATTTCATTCATTTGACTACAATTGTAAGACCTAGTGAGCCACTTTGTAATCATTTGGCTTATAAAGCCTTGGATTGGTCAAAGGTTGTCAATATAGGAGGCATGCTTTATCTAGATTTTTTTATTAGTGATGATTATTAAAAGGTTTATTACAAGTTCATACTAACACAAGTTTAAGAATAATTTAATAGTGTTACCTTGAGTGGAAATTCTAGAGTAATTTTCTCTCTGAGTTATCAAGGAAGGAGATGTTATTGGACCTAGATTGATAATGTGCTTAGATTTCTTCTATAAGATAAATATGAAATCCAATACTTAATGAATAAGTGTGACCTATTCATGCATCAAGGTTCTTTGAAAACTACACCATATTTGGTAATTGGAAGAAAAATAGTCATATAACTAACCTCTAGACATACTTGTTAGATGTATAGGACCTTTTCATTTTCAAAAAGTATAAATACACTCTATAATCATTTTCACTACAAATATGAAACCATAAATTTTGAGATAAGTGATCATTTTTTTGAGTACCTATGATTATTATTTTGTGGATAAAAATCTCATACAGTGAAAATGATAATGTGCCTGTTGGTATTCCTAGAAGGCTTAATAGACCAAATCCCTGGGGCTCTTGGAGCTTCATCTAACTGGAGTATGATGATATAATCAACTCACACAATCATAATAAAAATTCAAGATAACATTTAACTTAGGTAGAATGATGAAAAGTCTGATGTGATAGTATCTATGTGATTGGCTTTAGCTCCCCAATTTAAGGTGCTAATATGATTGCCTAATGATATATAGGAAGAATTTCTGACATGAAAATATTGTGCTATTTGAGAGCCTTCTCATGGATTATATATTTATCTGCAAATAATGAAAACCTATGCTCTAGATGTAATCAATTTCTAGTGGTTTATCTCTGTGCCAAACAATTCAAGATCTTCACTAATGAATCTGTCTTCTAGTTTCAACTGGGATCTCAATCCCCTTCTTTACATGAACACCTAGCATAAGGGTTTAATGGTGTGTGCCCCTTCTATAATATTACAAAGCTAGTAAGTCTCTTGAGAATCATTGTTTCTTGATTGCAAAGTAATCTCATTTTTCTAGAATGATATTTCCTTCCTTCAAATATGTGCTGATTAATAACTACTCCTTTCACTCACAAGCTCGAAAAAGACCTATAATCGTTGAGTCCCTAATAGTGATTTTATGTCCTTAACTTGAGTGACTTGTGATACAAAGGCCACTCCTATCCTCACCTAAAGCTTTCAACCAACCTGACATGAAACCTACTAATATCTTTTGCAATGATAACTTAGATTTCTTCCAGTGTATTACACTAGTAAGGAATTTTTTCCTCCAATCTATATCACCAAAATCATGAATTTTTTATCTCTTCTCTCTGTAAAAGCACAATAGTTGAAAATGGAGTTGACAAAATAACTAATAGAACTAAAAGTTTAGAGGAATTCCTAGTTGAATCAAGATCTAATCTTATGGGAAGTGACATCATTGAACGACTTGGCTCTTTAAGCTTGGAGAGTAATGGTTTTGTTGAGGAATCTGTATAGGATCCAACCTTGATGAGAGAAAACATTCCTATGTCATTGGCATCATCATTTGGAGGAAAACAAGGAAATGGGCATGTTGCATATTCTCAGGGAAGTGATAAAAGTAGGAAAAAATTTGGGGTAGCTTCAGCTATACCAAAGCCTTCTCAAGGAAAAATAAGCACTAAATTGTTTGAGAATGTTGATAGCATTTCCTCAAGTGAGATAGGATTCATGATGAAGAGGTGGCAACCAAGAGGTCTTAAAAATGCAGGAAATTTGTCCTTTCTTAATGCAATACTACAAGCACTTCTTTCATGTGCACTTTTATTCCAACTTCTACAAGCCCTCAGATTTTGTGATATCCTAGAGGTTAGTGCTAGTCTATTACATGTTTGTCACTCAGTCATGCTTAGTAGGGGTGAGGATTTTCCATTGTTCATAAAACCCAGTAAGCATATGATAGTATTTTCTATTATATTGATATTGTGGAGAAACTGTATACTTACTATTTTTGAAGTGCTTAAAAGTTTTTCAACAAACATGATTTGTTTCACCCTAAAAGCTATATTTCTATACCAGAGGATAATATTAGTTTTAATATAAATACTTGTAAATCTTGGAGTGTAAAAGTTTTGTAGTTTTAGTGGCTTTGTTTGCCAACTAACATAAATAGCCTATAAAAAGAATTATAGACAAGATCTAGATAAACATATTCTAGATTCAATGGGGAATTCTTTAAAATCCTTTCCCTATGGTATCTTTGCCTAAGCACCTCAATCTTTCTTCCATGCTATATGTTGCTAATGAAACCACTATGGGCTTGAATTCTAACATTTTTCTTTGTTTAGTTTCTTGCAGTTTCATCATGAACTTAGCCTTGTGCTTCCTTCCACCCAATATTCCCATTCTGATTTCCAAATTCCAAGGTGAACTAGAAACTTGCAGTTTGACCAAAGCTAGCACAAACTATCATATGATATTGACTATTTCATAATCCTGAAGGAATTCAGTATTTTGTCCATAGTGCCTACTGTTAGTGCCTTCACAAACAAATCATGAGTTTTTGTTGTATTGATTGGGATTATTTACCCATTGGATACCTTCGTAGATCTATAGGGTGGCAAGAAGAGTCCTAATCAGTTTTAATTTTTTTTAACATAATATGAATTTTTTCGCATATAATCTTAAAGCATGCTAGTTCATGATTATCTCAACTGATGGCACTAATGATTTAGTTTAATGATTTTATGAAAGAGTGATTCCAATGATTATTTTCATAGCTAGATAGATGCAAATGAAAAATAATATATTTTTGGTGGATTTAATCCAAATTTCTACTCAACATATAATTAGTGGTTCTTTTGGCATTATGAATTTTCTATTTTCGATGAGATTGGTTGTCCAAATCGATCTTAGCAAGTGCTTCAATTTTCTGTCTTCTTCTGTACCTTCAAGAAATTAGAATCTAGAGTTCTTCAATCTTTTAGACTAAAACTATGACAAAATGTTTGAGCCTATTATTATAGCTTATATAGTTAATAGATTATGCACTTGTAGAATCTTTGAAGTTTCTAGTGATTTGACCTATCTTTCACCGACTAGCTAAATCCAAATCAATATTAGATACCTAATTTATATACTTGCAGAAATATAAATCTTCTAAATTTTAATGAGATTGATTCTCCATATTGATGACCTTTTATGGCTTAATCTAGATTATCTTTTACATTACATTTGAGAAAAAAATAGACCTTGATTTCTTCATTAGTGGAGTTAATTCATATCAATTTTTGAATCCTAATTTGTATATTTCAATTTTTCAACCATTTCTAGTATTCTTACTTTGGCTTTTTTGATGGCTTATATTCTTGAATGTGTTTTTCATTTCCTTCAAAATAAAATTGAACCTTGAATTCTTCCATGTTTTAGATTGATAATTTGCAATCAAATCTGCAAGCCTATAATCATTTTATTACTATTCACAAGAAAATATTTAAATAAGATATGTCCAAGAAAAAGATGCTCCTTGTTAATTATTTACCCTTTACTTGGAGAAGTTTATACCATCTCTCTCTTGTTTCCTTATCCTTATAAGAGATCATTATTCACAAGTTCTTAATAGTTTTTTTTTAAGGCTTACTAGGATCTTGTTTCAACTTTAGCTTATCCATTGCAATGCACTAATCTCCAAAACTCATAGTCCCTTAGCTAATCATCTAGTTGTTATTGCAGGAAAGAAGATGCCCAAGAATTTCTTTTTTTTTTTATGGATAGGATGCATGGTGAACTTCTATAGTTGGATGGTAGCAATTCCTCAATGATTACAGTTAGTGGAGATGATGATTGGGAGATTGTTGTACCCAAGAACCAAAGTGCAATGACTAGAACTCAAACTTTTATGGATTCACCACTAAGTGACATCTTTGGAGGGTAGTTACAAAGCATGGTAAAATCAAAAGGTAAATATATGTCTAAATAGGTGTTGTAAAATCACATCTTTCTTATTGTTTAAAATCAATCTTTTCATCTTCTACATTTTATGAATATTAGCCTAATTATATATTAGAGTATTTGACATTTGACTTATGACTAACATTAGTTAGTGAATCATGATCTAAAACATTGATGCAAAACACATCAATTAAGTTACATCCAAAAGCATTCTTAATCACTAATATGGACTAAAAAAGTATCATGTCTCTTATGGGTAGATTTTTTTGGCTATTGAGGATATGCATTTTTTGGAAAATGGTGCAAAATATCCTTAAAGACAAGGAAGAGAAGGTGCTTATTACTAGTAGCAAAAAAACATCATGTCCTAAAATTAGTGTACTTTTGAGTGTTCCTAGAGTCTTTAAATTTCTATAGATGCTGAAATATGATTTAGGTTATGAGATAAGAGAAATAGATATTGCAATGAAAAGAGGAACTAATTGATTAGAAAATGGTATGAAAGTTGACAAGCTTCCATGCTTGTTAGCTTATTGTGTGGTCATTGATGACCATTGATTAGCACACCAAAATGCTTGTCAAGTGTAAATTAATGGATCTATAGTTAGTTCCCCTTTATCAATTAATTATTTTCAAACTTTTGTAGTCTTCCAGATATTGATGTCTATCAATTACATTCAACTATTAAATAAGTTTGGAATTTGAGAAAAGTAGTCTAAACTTGCAATTTCAAGCATAGTTAAAATCCTATTGTAATTTGTTAATTGACCTTTAAAAATGTTATAACCTCATAATTATATATATTATTTCAAGATAAACTAGAGAAAGTAGTAAAAATACCTTTCAAGTGCATACCTAAAAATATCAGTGATCATTTATATTTCTTGGCTAACAAGTAAAAGCGAAGTATGTGATGTCTTATAGAACACACTTTGCTTTTACTTGTCAGCTAGAAAATATAAGTGATCACTTATAGAACACAACATCACAATAATATATCATGCTTATACCTAAGAAAAATATCTTTCCTTCATATCCTATCCTAACAATTGATGAGAAAACCTTTTGAGCTTCCCCAATGTACAATTATTTACATAGGACCTTATTGAGATATTTCATTAAGGTTCCCAATACAAAGTCGACTACCAATGAACACATCGTATGTTACACTTTAGCGATCTTCCTAGAATGATCTTTAAGATGTGCTAACATGGGCATATCCTTACGAACAAGTCTTCAACTATGATCTAATCTCACTCACCTCAATTCCATCTTGCTCATTAGATATAACCAAAATACTATTGGAAATATTCAGGATAAGATAGGTTATCGAGAGGGGAGGGGTGAATCAGTAACTTATAAAACTTATATACGATTCAACATTTTAACAATTCATTATTCATTCATCTAATCTACTGCATAATTGAAAGATCAAACATTCATTGCACATGTACATAGATATTTGGTGACCTAGAAACCTTCCAAATAGAAAGTAAAACTGGGGTGGGGATGATGCCCACAAAACTTCAATACTACAGTATAAAGTTGGCCAGATAAGGATTACAATGATCACTTTTGGTGAGGATTAAAATGATCACTTTTGGTGATATGCCCTATTAGGAGCAAGTAGGACTGCTAGATCGACCTTGTTAGAGGATTTACAAACATACAGTGAAGTATGCACTCTATTAGGAGATTTACAAAAAGACTGTTAAGTCTACCCTATTAAAGGATTTATAAAATAATTCACCTGTTAGGATGAAGCAGTGGATCTACTTACAACTTTTTTATGATAAGATCCTTTTTCCATTAATCACCTGATGTGATAGATATAACCTTTCTGCTCCTATGTTCACCTTGTTGTATTCCTTTTACTTTGCTACTGATTCGCTTTCACTTTTCTCAAAATATAGAAATACATTTTTCATATGTGAACATCACTCTCTTTATATTTTCATACACAAACTACCATACTACAAATGATATCATACATTACATATATACCATTCCAATATTTACAACTGCAAGGTCGGCCAAAACATAAGTGAACAAAACATTATTGAGTCAGCTAGATAGTAGAAAACTTGGGTCCCTCAAGCTGACTCGGTGACCTTCTGATACTTGGCATCCACTACATTACTCGACATCATCAGGCGCTTGATCGAAGTATAGGCTCGGTTCATACTAGCCATGCAACATTGCTTGGAACTTGGTAACCATTGGTGACTTGATAGATATAGTGTCACTCGATAGAAACTAACTTCTTTGTTTACCTTGTTGTGCTCGATGAACACTGAGTACTTCATTTACCTTTTTCACTCTGTAAACACTAAGTCCTTTGTTTACCTTTTTCACTTAGTAGACACTGAGTCCTTTGTTTACCTTTTTCACTCGATAAACACCGAGTCCTTTGTTTACCTTTTTTGACTCGGTAAACACTGCTAAACTTCTCATTCACTCGGTATCCTTTGGAATGCTCATTGAGAACTGTTTACCTGCTAAACTTATAAGGTAACCACTGAATGCTTAGTATACACTATAGACTAAGTAATGAGCTAGATAAGAATTTAGAATTGAATAAGTGTTTGCACTAATGACAAATATATCATAATTCCAACAATCTCCCCCTTTGGCATTAGTGATAAAAACACTTATGAGCCAAAACTTAGGTGCAAAATTTTACGTACTGATTTACATATATCTCCCCCATACAATATGCACAAAGTATTTACAAATATCTCTATCTCTTCTTTGGTACTCTATCTCCCCCTTTTTGACAATAATGCCAAAGTAAACAGTATGTATTTACACAAAAACACCAAAATGGGAGATAAACTCATAATGTACCTTGAGAATAAGAGATAAAGTCTTATCTCAATTATCTTGCAAAATTTTGTAGGTGGAGAGTGCTATTTGAACTTTAGTTGAAAGTTCAATCACATGATCTGCAACTGAAAAATTGTTGTCATGGATCAATGTTTTGGTGTAGAAACTGTGTTTCTGCATTGTGTCCATGAAATGAAGGATCATATTCTAAATGTCAATCAAGGTAGACCTGATTCTTGCTTCCTCTCTCAACAATTTTGCCTACTTTTCTGACAAAAATCTGATTCTAAAATGATGGGATGAACTTGAATTGGGGTCAAGTTGCAACATTTTGGCACTGACCTTCATATCCTCATCAATTTTATTTAATTTTTCTTTGATCTCCTTGGTATACTCGATAACATCACAACGTTTGGCAAAAATGGAAGTTACATTATTAAAAGAATTTTCAAGGTTGACCAAAATTGTGGACAATTCTACCTTTTTTATTGTAATGTGCTAAGCAATGTGCTCAAGCACCTTATTATCAAATTTTCTTTCCACCTTTTCAATCAATTTTTCTTTACTAGAGGTGTCCTCGTTGAATTTATTTATAGATTCTTCTAACTAAATCAAAATGTGTTGAGTAGAATCTACTTCAACACCTATAGCATCTGTAATTATATTCTTGGCATTCTCAATTATTCTGTATTCCTTATCCCTTTTAGACCTTAACTGCTTCTGTGTAGCTTTCATCTCAATTAGTTGACTAGCATACCTCATTTCTTCAATGATAGCATTTTCATAGTCAATCTTTGGAATGACTATCTCTATGTCTAAGTCAATATCTTCAGGAATTTCCTTTCCAGTGATCAGAAGTCTTAATGGTTGCTTTTGTTTGACTTCTATGATGACTGGTTTGACCTTAGGAATATACACAATAGTGGAGATGGAAGGAACAATAGTGAAAACTAGGATAGGATTGGAGGATTGAGTGCCAATAGAAGTATTTACCAGATCAAAAACTAGAATACTTCCCAAAAATGATGATACACTCGGTATAGCAGTATCTGAACTAACTAGATTTGAAGTAGATGCAAATAATGCTAACAAAATTGTAGAACAAGTTGGAATCAAAATTGTAGAACTTACTATTACACTGATTGATGATGATGGAGCTGAGGAGGCTGGCTTGATAGCTAAAGAAGAGGGCTGCAGCTCGATAGATTAAGTGGTAGACACTTCCATTGATGATACCTAGAGCTATGATGTGGTAAGTGCAGATGATAAATCTGATGTAGATGCTATCAAACCTACGTAGGCTGACTCCAACCTAGATAATGTGATAGTTTTAGGTGGAGAGTGAGGAAGGGATGTAATAACTGCTACTGGATCATCTTCCTCCTTATCTTCCTCTTCAGCTTCTTCCTCCATTCCTTCTTCCTCCTTGTCTTCTTACATTAATGCATACAGCTCTCCTAGTGAGACTGTGATGGATGGAGTACCATCAATATCATCTCTATCACTGCTATCATCATCTTTGATTTCTACTAGGTCTTTACTGGGCTTATGCAAATGATAGATTTTTTTCCACATGTTTCTTGCATTATTTACAATATACTCAATGTCTTTGATTAAAATCAAACAAGTGTGGAATCTGATCATCATTTTACCTTGATGGTTTTTCATTTCAGTGTTTACTTCTTCTCTAGTGAGACTTGGTCTAAGATTCTTTAGAGATTGCTCATAGATGTCTTTTACCATTTGGGTGGCTAACTCCCATCTCGGTTGAAATCTCTCTAGTAGTTCTTTTGGGATTTGGGGGGAAATCTAGTCTGGGGAGTATTTCCATTTACCCATCTTACTAAGTACTAGTTCCTCAATCTGCATTTTCTCAGTATCTGTTCTTGTTTCAAATTTCAATGCCTTGAAATTTGAGATGCCAACTCCTTCTTCCAATTGTTTGAGCCTTTCCTCAAATGTAGGTGCAGGCCTAACCAGTATAGGTTCCTGCTTTCCTTTTCTAGTTCTTCTGGCGAATACTACAATAGGCTTCTTCTTAAGTTTGGTAATGATTACCTTACCTTTCTTCTTTGGTTGTTCTTTTTCAAATTCTTGTTCTTCTTTTTCTTATTCTCCTCCTTCTTCTTCATCATCTTCTTCATCTTCACCTTTTTCTTCTATTAGCATGAGAGGACTAGTTGTAGTTTTCAATTCTGCTATCTTCCTCTTGCCCTTGCTTATGGCCTATGGTAACTTGATTTCAAGCTCAATTCTAGCCTTTTCTTCATCATAGGTTCCAAAAATTGATTGCCTTGGGTCTACTAGCTCATTTACCAGTGCTTCTATGATGTCTCTAGCTTCATCAATATTTACTTCATAGGGAAGAGGTTTTACCCATGTAACTCGAGGTCTGACTACCTGGATGTACACCTTATCACAGTCAACCATGAAGCATACATCATCTCTATAATCTTCAACTAATTTTGGTGGAATCTGGAACCTATTATTCATTCTCTCTTTGAAATCTTCAAAATAATTGTCCATGATGCTATCAAAATTTTCACCCATCTCTGCTACAAACTCATTTATCTGATACAAAATTGGAATGTCTTTTCTCCATACGACAGTTCCTTTAGATGGAAAGAATTTTTGAATGAACAAAAATAAATAGATCAATAGAGAACTAAATTTACAAGGGTTATTATTGGAAGTCCTTATACTATCCATATTTTTATTCAATTGTCTCAACAATACTTCTGATAGATAAAATTCAAGGTTTTTCTTTATGATCTTTAGGGCCAAATCCACAGCTTCACAAGGTACACTATTCAATCTACTGGAACTGTATAATTTATATGCAATTACATGAAAGCCAAATCTTAGTTTGACATCTGATACAATGTTGACCTTTAAACCTCTACCATCCCACTCAGCTAGGGTTTTCTTCTGTAGCTCTTCCCGACCTAAAGTTTTGGTGGCTTTTGCTTTACTGAGCATAGGGAGACCCGTAATTTTGTGAATCATCTTCTTTGTGATTAGCACTGGCTGCTCTAACCATAATTGTCCATTATGCACCCGACTCAAAATATACCTAATCCATTTGGTTTGGAAGTTTCTAGGCATATGCGAGATATGAGTCAAGCTTTTGGTTTCAAGATGCTTGAACTCAGGTTTCAGAGAGCCATCTACACTTATTTCACCTAAGACATTGTCCATCTCTAGGTTTTTGATTTCTTGAATAAAACATTTGAAATGAGTACAAATATCATTGATAAGAAGTACCTTAGATGGTATTTGTGATTGAGCTCCAGTTGGGTCTAGTGATTCTGTGATGGCCGAAACAATCTTAAAGTTGGGCACTTTCCATTCTGTACCCTTTACCAACATTTTTGAACCTCTTTTTGCCTTGGTGCCACTGCTACTCTTGGATGCCATAGCTACTCAATAAGTATAAGAAAATTTTGAACAAATTTCTTTCTTTTTAAAAATTGCTTGAAATCGCTTGGAGTCGCTTGGAAATTTGCTTGAAATTGCTGGAAATTTCTTAGCTCTATAGTCGCGATGAAGAATGAAGTTGAATTCTGCCCTTTTGATGGAAACATTATCATTAATGCTTGATACAAAGGTAACTAAGATGACATAGTGCTTGCTAGTCTATCATTAATTTACTTAGTAAAACCTTGCAACTCAGTGGTCAAACAAAATCTTAGATACTCCTGACCTAGCTTGGTAAGGTCTTTAGCCAACTTTGCTCGGTAGATGCAACATGGTGAATGATAACTTTTTCTTTGATCCTTGTATCTGAAATAATGATTTGATCATTTGCACTCCTTCACTCTAGAACTACTTAAGATATGGCTAGAAGATGTAGTTCTTAAATCTAATTGGAAATGGTGGAGTCACCCATTTCTTGAGTGACATGACCATTATTTGAACTATCTGGCTCGGTAGATTTAGGAATCCACTATTGTCTCATCTGCTTCCAAATGTTATCAGCTTTACCTTTCCTTTCATCTTCAATTCTTCTAGTATTCATGCAATTTTTTGGCTATATGACCAAGTTTAGTACATGTGTAACATCTTATGGTTGTATCCTTCTTTCTTAGGTGATGTCTTGCATAGTTTATCCCAATGTGTCCATATTCTCTACAATAGTGACACCTACACCAAGTATTGTAGTCCCAACCAAATATTTCTTTGATAATTTTTTCTACTAGATTGAATGTTTTTTATTTACATTCAGATGCCTTGCAACCTTGTTTCTTGCATTTGTGACATTTGCCTTCAAATTTTGGTTTCTCTTTACATTCATTAGCTTTGTGACCATGCCGATTGTAGTTGAAACATTTACCATTGAATTTTTCCTTTCCATTACTCCAACATTTGTTTAATGAATGACCTATCTTGCCACAGTGATTGCAAGTGGGTTTTTGATTCCTTTGGGCACCTTGTTTGGAGGATTCACCTTCTTCCTTATATCCAAGACCGGCTTTAACTTTTTGTCTATGAAAGTTTTGCTCACTTTGCTGATTTAATTGAGTCATGTTTGCTTGAGATTTTATCATTCTCTCATTGATTTTCTTTTCAATGATCAAGTCATTTTCAAAACTTTCATTGATTTGTCTATCAGATCTTAGATCACTTTGTAAGCTTGCATTGATTTGTCTTTTAGTGATTAAATCATTTTTTAGACTTTCATTCTCAGATCTTAGATTCATAATTTCTTCATTTGTATTAGATAATTGACCTACAAGATCTTCATGCTGAAGGGATTGATTATTTCTTACCTCTAAGTCTTCATTTTCCTTGATTCTCTGTTCCAAAACTTCACATAGCATGATTGATTAGATTTCTTGTTCTCTTTTAAGCTTTCTTACTTCTTCCTATAGAGAACCATTCTTTGCTAGGAGTTCCTTGATTGTTTCATTAGCTTCATTTGAACTGCTTCATGGTAAAAGGTCTTCAATCTTTTCTTCAACATACTGATGATCATTCATTTGTCTTGCAAGTTCCTTCCATCTTTTTAGAGATTGAGAAAGATGCTCCTTTGCTTCATTGAGTTGAGCCATGGCCATTTCTAGATCTAGCTTTTCATTTTCAATAGATTTGTCAAGTCTGAATATCTCCATTTTCCTTGATCTTTGCTCACACTGTCAAACTTTATCCTAAGAACCACAAAGCTCTGATACTAATTGTTGGAAATATTTAGGATAAGATAGGTTATTGAGAGGGGAGGGGTGAATCAGTAACTTATAAAACTTTTATATAATTCAACATTTTAACCATTCATCATGCATTCATCTAATCTACTACATAACTAAAAGATTAAACATTCATTGCACATGTACATAGAGATTTGGTGACCCAGAAACCTTCCAAATAGAAAGTAAAACTGGGGTGGGGATGATGCCCACAAAACTTCAATACTACAGTATAAAGTTGGCCAGTTAAGGCTTACACTAATCACTTCTGGTGATCTACCCTGTTAGGAGCAAGTAGGACTGCTAGATCCACCTTGTTAGAGGATTTACAACCATACAATGAAGTATGCACTCTATTAGGAGATTTACAAAAAGACTGTTAAGTCTACCATGTTAAAAGATTTATAAACTAATTCACCTATTAGGATGAAGAAGTGGATCTTCTTACAATTTTTTGCTGATAAGATCCTTTTTGCATTGATCACCTGATGTGATAGATATACCTTTTCTGCTCCTATGTTGACTTTGTTGTATTCCTTTTACTCTGCTGCTGATTTGCTTTCACTTTTCTCAAAATATAGCAATACCTTTTTCATATGCGAACATCACTCTCTTTATATTTTCATACACACACTACCATACTACAAATGATATCATACATTACATAAATACCATTCCAATATTTACAACTGCAAGGTCGGCCAAAACATAAGTGAACAAAACATTACTGAGTCGACCAAGTAGTAGAAAACTTGAGTTCCTCAAGCAGACTTGGTGATCTTCTGATACTCGCCATCCACTACATTACTCGGCATTGTCATGCACTCAGTAGAAGTAGAGGCTTAGTTCATACTAGCCACACAACACTGCTTGGAACTCAATAACCATTGGTGACTCAGTAGATATAGTGTCACTCTGTAGAAACTAACTTCTTTTTTTACTTTGCTGTACTCGGTGAACACTGAGTCCTTCATTTACCTTTTTCACTTGATAAATACTGAGTCCTTTGTTTACCTTTTTCACTCGGTAAACACCGAGTCCTTTGTTTACCTTTTTCACTTGGTAAACACTGAGTCCTTTGTTTACCTTTTTTCACTCGATAAACACTATTGAACTTCTCATTCACTCAGTATCCTTTGGAATGCTAGGTGAGAACTGTTTACCTGCTGAACTTATAAGGTAACCATTGAATGCTCAGTATACATTGTAGACTAAGTGATGAGCTAGATAAGCATTCAGAATTGAATAAGTGTTTACACTAATGAGACATATATATCATAATTCCAACAAATATTGAAACCTATTTTGTGCACACATGCCTACTACTAGTCTAAATCACAAGTAGTTTAGTAGAATTGGTCTATTGTAGTTATGTTTGTGGATATTATGTAGGTTTGTGGTTCATATCCCTAAAAGTCTAGCCCTTGAACAAGCTACACCATTGTTATGTGCAAAAGATGTGGATAGTAATAACATTTGACAAAAGTTCTATCCTTTATTTAAAATATATAACAAAAACCGTCCTTTCACTATGACTTGGAAAATTCTCATACCTTCTTGAAAAGCTCCCAATTTGGCATAAGTACAAAGGTTGCACTTGTTAATCAAATTTTCTTCAACATTTCAAAGATCCTTTTTAATTAATCCATCTTGTGGATATCTTGCCATGGAATTCCACAAGGCATTATATCAACTAGTTAACCTGCTATTGTTCTATATTTTTCATATGTGTCTACAAAATCATTTCTAACAAAAACTATCTTTCCTAATAGAAACCTATCTTTTCATTCCAAAATTTCCAATTAGAAACAAAGAGGGAGGATGCTAGAAAAGGTTGTAGAATACATACAATTGCAAAAGCCAAAGAAATATGAACTTAATGTGCAAGAGTTAAGTAGGTTTACCCACAATTGTTTTGAAAATCTATTATGTGTTTATCCCACCATAAAATCTATTGTGTGCATATCCTGCCATCATTGTAGTCCATGTGACTACATTTCTTAGAGACAAGTTGTCAAATAGTCTGAGTGCATGTCTATTTTTCTAATAACATAAACATTAAAGACAAAAAAATTGATAACTAGAAAAAGTTTTTCCACAACAAGTCAAATTGTAATATTGCTATCATGATTTAACTATGTACTTGTTGAGTCAAACTCATTGACCGAGGTTTCATGAGTAATGGTTCACATGAACCCATCTTTGAGAATAAATGGAACACTTTTTACTCATTGGAGATGGGTTTGTGAATCATGCTAGTGCTGGTTTCCTTATTCCCTCTTTGGGTGTGGTTCTAAAAGTTGGTTGTAGGAAATTCTTTTCACCCCTTTGTGGTGGGTTTTTTAGTTAGTGATAGCAAAAGTTAGATAGTTGTCCATCTAACACCCTACTTTGGTTTAGGCTTTGGACTTTCTTTGTAGAGTGTTCCTCAATTTTGGTCAACACTTTTCTTCTTGGGTCTACTATATTTTTGGAATAGAGAATTGATTAAGGAGTATAGTTTGGTCATCACTATGGCTCTATCTAAAGATGAGGAAGTTGAGATTCAGGGTGGGATGTTGGGTGTCCAAAGTAGTTAGATGCCCTTGTTGTTATTTCTAGTGTTGAGGAAGTGTTATGGAAACCAGAAAATGGGACCATTCTCCTATTTGTTGATGAGGGTGATATGAGATTCTGCTCTCTTCTCTAGGATTGGATGCCATGTTTTTGTGTTTCTCTTGTAGTGATTGGAGATATGGTAGGCTATGGCCCGGTTGATGGGAATGTGTTGCTTTAGATATTGTTGGCGATTGAAAATTCATATTGATCTTCATGTATTATGCTCTTTGCATTGAGCTTGAAAATGGTGGCTCTTCAGGCTTATGGAGAATTGGAATTTAGATTGGTAGCTTGATAATGATGGCAAATTTAGTAGAGTGGCATTTATTTTGGTTTCCATTCTTGAGATTGGCAGTTTTAGATTAATTTGTGATGGAACTCATTGACATCTTTAGTTTTCTTTTCATCTTGTTCGGACTGTCCATTTTAGTTGCTAAGGAAAATTGTCTTATTTTCTCATGGCCAATTGTTTGCAGATAGTTTTCAAGGGCTTGCTCTAGTCTTTTGTTTTTTTATTGTGGATTGTAGTAGGTTTGGGGGTTGTTACTAACCTTGAGGAGGAGGCATATTCTGGTGGGTAGTAGGTGGGCTTGGTACTCTTAGTTTGTTTCTTCTTTTGTGGTTCCTATGGAGGTGGAAGTATCTTCTTTAGAGGTGGATATTTGCTTCATGAGGAGGAAGCTTGTAGCTCTATGTGGGCTCTCTTCTATGAATATTTGGATGTGAGTTGATTTAACGATGTGCTCCTTGTCCTGCTGGTCTATTCCTTCTTTGCTCCTATAAAGATGGGCTCCTTTTCTATTGAGGTGGAAAGGAGTTCTGTAGCTTGGGGTTGGATCTTTGGTTGGGTTGATGTTGTCTTGGATGCCTTTGTGTTTTCCAAGAGGGAGGTCTCGAGAGCCTTTCAAACTCTTGCTATTAGCTTGCCTCACTGGATGGGTTGTTGGTTGTATGTTGTTAAAAGGCTTTTTTGGCCTATTTGCTAAAAATGGCCTGTTGTGGCCCCTTTTCCAAGTGGCATTTCTAAAGAAGTCAAGTTACTTTCCTGATAGTGTGCTATTTGAGGCACTATTTTGTATTTGCTAGTAGTTTTTCTATTGTGTTGTTGATTCCTTGATAACCCTTGGCCTATGTTGTTGTAAGGGTCAACCCCCTTGTTAGGCTACCTATTTAATACAGAACTAGTATAGATCTAAATATATCTGTTGAAAGTAAGAGTATAAATCATAATGTATTTTTATTTACTGATGATTTTTTTTACTATTATATTCTATTTACATTTGTTTACTTAATTATTATTGAAATAGTTCTTTTTATTTTTTTAAAGAGTATTTTGTTCAATGAGAGTACTTTTATTTATTTTAAGAGTTAGTTTTTTTTGTTTTCAAAAGAGTTCTTTTATTTTATTTACTTAAATTTCATTTTATAGCTTTCAAAAAATTATGTTTTGTGTTTTATGAACATGATCATGATATGACAATAGATGCCTCATTACCAATATTGAATGCCTATATTGGCATGAGTATTGGAAGACCCTCTCCATGGGGCTGTTAGTTTGTTGGGGTTGTCCTTAATCCACTCTTCACCTATGTCTAGGAGAGTTTGAACCTCTTCCTCTTCATTATTGTTGCTGTCCATCCCAAAACCTTCCTATTCCTTGCACACTTTAGTTCATTTTTTACTGGGCAGGGGATAATATATGCCAATCTCTATAGGAATTCCAAATTCCTATTGGTACCCCCCAAATTCTCCTTCAATTCATCCAACTCTATTGTTACAATAAGAGGAAACCTTGTCACCTTGTGACCCTGGGTGATACAGTAGTGTTGTGGGATAGGTATCTTGTTTTCCCTATCAACAATATCCAAGACTATCAATTTTTCCAAGGTAGGTGTGCTTGAATTATTTCTTACACAAATTCCTTCACCTTTGACACTCCACGTGTTAGGGAAAAGGCCAAAAACATTGCAAGGATGCCTATGTTGACCTTGTATTTGTGACAAGACCAGATAATTAATATTATATATGTAAGGGGAAAGATAAAAAAAATTGCAAGGATGTCTATGTTGACCTTATATTTGTGGTAAGACCAACAAATGAACACTAAATATTAAGTGTTTCTTTTTCGTTGGTGACTTCTGGAAAGTTTCTCGAGCTAGTTACTGGAATGCAGATTTTACAATCTATTGATTTTAACAAATGAATTCTACATAAATCAATCAGTTTGCCTACCTAATAGCTAGGTACTTAAAATATGATTATTATTTCATTTTTACATCCTATAATACAATATTTCTTCTCTTTCAAGCAATAAAAACATTAAATGTTTTTACATTTAAACTTTATGGAGAAGACATCTTAATAATGTAAGTGATAACAAGTTTTCTTTGATGCCATGATGGCTGCTTCTCTAGCTATGAAACTTTCTTGATGGTTGATTTCTCTCTCTACTTGATGGTAATTTATTGACTTATTTTCATCCTTATAGAAGAGTATACTCTGAGTTGGTTGCTCCTATTGAATGGTATTAACTTTTGGGCATTTGTGGATATCCAAATTTAATGCAGCTCTATTTTGAAAGATCTCAATAATTAAAACATTATTTCTGTCAGTGTCAACATTTTAATTAAAATTTGTTTGAGTGGGTCTATTTTGTCAAAAGCCTAAATATAAAAATATGTAACCCACATTTTAGGAAAACTCATCAAAATCTGTTAACTGCAACTTAGGACAAGTCATCAAATATGTAATCTGCAACTCAGGGAAAATCTTTTAAATATGTAAGTTGCAACTTAGGGTAATTTTTGGCCTATTAATGTAAACTGCACAAATCAATTATAGTATTTTTCATGTTCATTTTGTTCTATCCTCGCATGACATGATTTTTTTTGTGTCTGATTAGTTTGGTTTTATTGTGGAATGTAATAGGCCCTTGACATCAACATTTGGACTTTTCTATATTCTTGTTTTAACTGGTTTATTACATTGTTTTATATGTCTAATTAATTAATTCAACATATAGTTATATCAAATTTAAGAAAATTTAAGTTAATTTGTTTGAAATAGAAATAAAGTTAGCATGTATTAATACATAAATCCCATTTCTCTGCAACACTTGACTTTTGTATGTGGAGATGATCATTGTTGCAATTGATTCTTCTACTTCATAGTTAACATGGAAACATCTTTTGTGATTTTTGCTATTTCTTTTTATTGTTTATGTTCAAGCATTCAAGGAAAAAGGGGAGATTAGTAGTTAACCTGATTGAAGTGGCTCATCTGATTGTATGAAAATGGGATAAATGGAATACTTGCAGATGAAATGGTAGTGGACATTCTCTTAACATATTATATTATTTTAATCTAGTTTGTTTCTACAAAGGACTTTATGTAAATGCATTAAACATTTTCTTTTCCTCTTTATTTTACAAGGGCTTGGAAAAACCTTTCAAACAATCTCCTTACTTGGATGTTTACACAAATGTTGAGGAATATCAGGCCCACACATGGTTGTGGCACTCAAATCAACCCTTGGCAATTGGATGAATGAGATTCAGTGATTCTATCAAATTTTGTGGGCTATGAAGCTTCTTGGAAGCCAAGAAGAAAGGGTTTGCATATACTAATGAATATAATTGCCCAATTCTAACCTATTTCCTTTTTCAAGGATTTTTAATCAATTACTAATGATTTTTGGCCTTCTTAAATTATGTAGGAAAACATCCATGAAAATATGTTGGTACTAGGGAAATTTGATGTGTGTGTCACTAGTTTTGAGATGACAATTAAATAAAATAAAAAAATTCAATGATTCAGTTGGTGATACAATATTATTGATGAGGCACATCAAATTAAGAATGAAAATTCACTTCTTGCAAAAACAATGAGAATGTACAACACCAATTACAAGCTTCTTATAGCTAGGACACGTCTTCAAGTATAATGCATCTCTAATCTTTCCAAGGCTTATATTATGTTCCTATGACATTTTATGTTGACATATAACTTGACTCTATGGATGTTGGTCCAATAAGAATGAGTCTTATAGCTAGTATGAGAAGCCTTGTTATGTGTTAACTATTATTTAAATGGTCTATTTACTTGTTCTTGTAGAACAATATCCATGAATTTTGGTTATTATTGAATTTATTACTCCCATAATTTTTTAGCTCTGCTGAGACTTTTGATGAATGGTTCCAAATATCTAGTGAAAATGATCAACAAGAAGTTGTCCAATAGCTTCACAAGGTACATTAGTCAAATTTATTTTGTTATCTACTCTTTTTTGGCAATTTGTATGCATTAAACATGGTTGTCCTTGGCTAAAATTTGTTTCACTTGAAGGTTCTTCAATCATTTCTATCGTGGAGGCTTAAATGTGATGTTGAGAAGGGTTTACCCCCTAAAAAGGAAACAATATTGAAAGTAGGGATGTCAGAATTGCAAAAATAGTTTTATTGAGCCCTTCTTCAAAAGGACTTAGAGATTGTCAATGCTAGAGGAGAGCGTAAGAAACTACTAAATATAGCTATGTAACTGAAAAAATGTTGTAACCATCCATATCTCTTCCAAGGTGCTAAGCTAGGACCACCTTATACCACTGGTGTCTCCATTGTAAAAGCAAGACATGCAAGCCGATAGGAG
Source organism: Cupressus sempervirens (assembly GCA_028749045.1). Lineage (NCBI taxonomy): Eukaryota > Viridiplantae > Streptophyta > Pinopsida > Cupressales > Cupressaceae > Cupressus > Cupressus sempervirens. The sequence goes on from CM053785.1 coordinate 102,021,853, forward strand.
AGAGACCCATAAACTAAAATCCTACTTAAGTATAATAAATCAAACCTAGAAAGAGCATCCTTAGTGGTGTTGATGATCATGAAATTAGTTTTATCTAGGTTGGTCATAGGTTGGTGAAGATAATGAAACTCAAAAAGTTCATCAAATTGTCTCTACAAACTATCAACAGAATTAGATAGGAGGAATACATTATCCACAAAGAGTAAATAACGATCAAAAAATGATAAAGAAGCTAACCATCATCGCTAGGGGTACCTTGTCTAAGAAAATTCTCATAATCATCAATATAGATACCAAAGAGTGTTGGTGGGATAAGGAAACCCTACTTAAATTCAATTTAGTCTAGACAAACTCAAAGAGGTAACAATGATTAAGGAAACACCAAATTACTTCCTTTTAGAGCTTAATGTTGGTGGTAATAAGAGTATAAGAAAAACCTATATTTTGTAGTTGCTGGGACAAAAGATATCATGGGGTTAAGTAAATGGTTTTCTTCAATTCCATAAAGCAATATGAGACTCTATAGGATCAACAAGACTTCACGATGAAAGCAAACCTGACAATGTAAGATATTGGCTATACTAGATAGATTTGATTATTTGTACACAATTACCAAAAGATATGTTGAAACACATTGAATAAAATACCTAATTCCTCAAGAAAAAGATATATTTCCCCTCCAAGAAGAGGATCCCAACTCTTGGGCAATCGTGTGATTGTCTTCCAATGGTATTTCTCTTATCATGTTCAAATCAGGGCCATCACCTTTGAGGTTAGTTAGATTGAGATCTATTAGTCTTTAAACTATCAACTTGATTGGATGTTGCCTTGTTGCCCCCATTGCAAGAAATAAAGGTCCATAACTGTTTTGGGTGCTATATTGAGAATGGAATAAAACAAATAATAATTTATTATATATTCTTTAAAGGGTGCTAGCTCAATAGAAGAGCACCTGCTTTACAAGCAGGAGGATGGTGGTTCAATTCCATCATGTTATATTATGAACAAATACAATACCAAATATGTGACTACATGTGCTATTGAATATGCTACTAAATACACTACCAAATATGTGACTAAATATGCTATTGAATATGCTACTAAATATGCGACGACATATACTATTAAAAATGCTACTAAATATACTACCAAATATGTGACTAAATATGCTATTGAATATGCTACTAAATATGTGACCAAATATACTATTAAAATACTACTAAATACACTACCAAATATGTGAGTAAATATACTAAATATGTGATTAAACATGCTACTAAATGTACCACTAAATATGTGACTAAATTAATGATCAAAATTACGGATCAAATAAGTGACTAAAATCATTTAGCACTATATTTAGTAGCATTATAAATGACTAGATATTAACTACTATTAATCACATGACTGATTTTAGTCACTTATATACAAATTTTAGTGGTTTTTTTAGTCACAAATTGCTATTTTTGTACTAGTGTGAGGTTGAGGTACTCTAAATGGTGCAACTGGAATAAGGTAGGGAATATTTGGTTGCTCAAATTCTTCACCGTTACTAACAAGGAATAACCATAAAGTTTGAGATGAGCCACATAGCTTGATCCCCTATGGCAGGCAATTCCCAGCCAAGAGTAGTAGTAAAGCCCCTTCCATGACCACTAGCAGCAAAAATAATTTTTTGCCCATCTTTTACTTGAGACCCTCTCAATCTTGATAATAGTAATTATATTAATATTAAACTGACAACACTATGAATTGAGGCTTCATCTTCTATCTATAAAATTGGCTTCAAATTGATGAGTATTTATAACACAACAATAAGACACATGATGTGCCTTACACAAATAGCAAGACTCAAAATTTTCAGAGTCTTCTTGTCAATGTGCAAAAAAGTGTTTGAGCAATAATTTTCTAAGACTTGAAAATTTGTAGAAGATATTAATAGTGAAGATCGGTTCCCAATTTTCAAAGTATCTATCAATTTCAAAATGAAGAGTGTGTGCCACTGAGTGTCATTTAAGATATTTTCTAAATCCTTTCTTATATAAAATACACTTAATTTCTATTTTACACTAATTGTTTAGTGAATATAAGAAATCTCCTAACCGTTTGAAATTTTAAATTTAATTAAAGAAAAGGTTGGAAAGATTAGAAAATACCTATTATTATTATTATTTCAAAATTGATTATGTAAATTAAGCTAGTCAAGATACATAATTATAAAAATTTATGTTTTTATTTATTAGTTTAATATTTTTAGTTATTATAATATTATATTATTTTACATTTACATAGATTTTTTTTTGAGAGGACAAAAATAAATATGATTTTTTTTATTTTTTATTTTCAAACAATACATATAGGGAGAATTTAGAGTGAATTTGATTGATGTGACTTTGAAGCTGGTTGAAATGGCTACTCCATGTATCTAATTTGTGGGAGTTATTCTCCTACACATGGTTTGCCTCTCTCTCCTCTACATTTCATTTATTTTCGTAGTGTTTAGTTGTTCATTTTTTGTACTGGTATTGTTCAGTGGAGCTTGAATCTGACAACATGGATATTCATTTCCCTAACCTAGAAATTTTTGCTAATCCATCACCTCAATGTGCTAATTTTCCCCTTGTAACTATTAATCTACCTCTTGAAATAGCTAATCTACCCTCTAATAAATCCTTTGTAGAAACTATTGCTGCTACTAATAATGGAGTCCCCTTTGTTGCATAGTTTCTTTTGGTGGTTAGAGGAGAAAGATAAAGTGAAGAATGTAAGAACTCTGCCCTTACCTCAAATGAGTTTTTCATTTCTTGAAATGATGCAATGTTGAAGGAGATAGCTTTAGATAAGACCAGGTTGTGTGATATTGCTATCTTCTTTGCTTGTGTAGATCTAGATAAATGCCCCCCCAGGAAATTCCTTGATGCCTGGTTCCACAATCTTTGGAATTTAAAATTAGGTCTCAAGATCTCCTCCTATCATCAGATCTAGAAAGGAGTATTCATTATCTTCTTGAATAACCATGAATCCCAACTAGAAGCCCTAAAAAGGCAATATTGGATGGTTGGGAAGACCTCCTTCTAGGTGCTTTCTTGGACTTATGAAGCTATTAGTGAAGAAGTCCTTGCTTTATCCTGCCCGAGATGGGTTATCCTTAAGGGTGTCCCCCCTTTTCTATGCCCTTTCTTTCCCCGGCTTCTTGATCCCTTTGGAAGCATTATCCAAATTAATGAGACAACTAGGCTTGTCTCTAATCGAAATGAGAGGATACTTGTTTTGATTAAGCCCAGAGTTAACATCCCACAATGTCTTAACCTTAATATTAATGGAGATATCTTCTCATGCCTGATGGAGATCCTTGGAGGATTAAATGCTTGTTTCCTCTACAAAAAAGGACACCTTAGGAAAAATTTCCCTATTATAACTAAGAAGAAACCTAAATCAAACCTAATGGAAGATAGTGTTGAAACACCCATTACTGAGGAAGTATTAACTAAACCTCTCACTAATGATGCAAATACTTCAACTCATAACCCTAACAAAAATTTTGTTGATTGCTCTGGTATAAGTAAGGAGGTTATTAATACTAGAAACTATTCAACCTCAAACCCCAATCAATGCCCCTCCTCATCTGCTTTTCTTTCTAATAAATTCCCACCAATGAACAATAATGCCCCTAAGATCATCAAGATAATTAATCCCACAACCTCAATTCAAAACGTGAAGCTCCCTGATAGTGATGGCTTTCAAAATGTTAATAATAAAAAATGTAGGTAGAAAAATGCTTAGTAGCTTTCTTTGGAAAAAATTTATGCTGGTAACTAGAATTCTAGTCCCTTCTCGGCCTTGTCTTCCCTTACTCTTTTAATTGAAGATGTGCCCTTCATCCTAATGATTTCAATGATCTAGAGAAACCCACTCTCATGATCGAGGATGTGTCAACTCCAATAACTTTACACTAGGAAAAAAAAGTTGATATTAATAGTCAGATTGGTGATGTTGCCATGAGTGAGTTCCCTACAACCAAGTTCAGAAAATTAGTAAATCATAGATGTCCTAACCCTAATCTTATTGTAGGCCCTCCCCTTGATGATAACACCTCCAACCCCCTTATATTGGTGGTGAATGAATTAGATGATAAATCTTTTATCAAAGTTATTTATTCCAAAATGGACCGTCCTAGTACTTTAATTTAGAATCCTTCGGGATCCTGTATTAATGGTGACTTTGGTAGGAATAACATTTAATTTACAGTATTCAAGCTGAGGATGATGATGATGATCTTCTATTGGGGTGTAGTACCTCTAAAATGAAAGGTAGACCTATTGGTTCTAATAACAAAAAGAAGAATGGAGATCTTAATGCTCCCCCTACTAGCTCTATTAACCTCTCTTCATCAATAAGTGTATTTCTTGAAACATTAGAGGCCTTTAGTCTCCTAATAGGACATTTATTATTAAAATATTTTTGATGTGCCATAAGAATACCTATTTTCTCATGTTGCAAGAGGTAAAGGCTGTTGATTTTTTACTTAATACTGCTCTTGATTATATATGGAAAGATGCTACTAAAATTTACACTAACGACCCAAAAGGAAAGGGTGGAGCTGCCCTACTTATCAACCCTTGTTGGGCAAGATATATCCAAAATATGGGTATCTCTCCTTCTAACAATGTAGCATGGGCTATATTTGATTTTAAAGGATCATCATTTGGTGTTTTCTCATTATGCCTCTAATGACTCTAATGAAAGGAGTTCTCTTTGGAATTGGTTATGTGATCTCCCTAATATCCCCTAGATTATGGCTGGGGACTTCAACATGGTTGTAAACTAGGATGACAAGATTGGGGGTATTCCCTTTGAGTGGAAACACCTAGGGAAGCTCCACTAGGATCGCCTTAAATAACATTTGAATCTTTTTGATCCCCTTGAAGACCTTAAATCTAGGAGTTCTGATCTCTGTTTTACTTGGTGTAATTTCTAGCAAGGGCCTAACCAGATTTACTCAAGACTTGACCAATTTTATGTTAACTCTAATCATTTCTCCTTCTCCCTCAATCATCTAAACTCTCCTATCGCTACTACCCTATCGACCCTCTCCGATCACCTCCCCATCATATCTAATATTAATCTTAGTAACTCTATTGAATTTTGTAATCCCTGTAATAAAAAGTTTATCCTCAACTCTTCACTGTTGAAGGATCAAGATGCTCTTATCACCATCAGAATTCTTAGATCTTTCAACTTGTTTACACAAACCTCTTCAAACCTTAGGCTAGAAGAAGGCTAAGGATTATAGAGCTCGGGAGAACCTCCTTAATGATTGGTTTCACATTGTTAAATGGGAAATCCAATTAAATCTGACCTCCCCTATTCTTATTGAACAATTTTGTCGAGCCAGGGTTTCTCTAAGGAAGCATCAACAAGTCAAAGTTAGGGGTTCTTGCATTAGAGCTCATAGACATTGGCTTCAATATGGTGATAAAGGATCCAAAATTTTCTTCAACCTCTTGAAACAAAAATAGAGTAGGGAAAGGATTGATGATACTTCATAGTTTCTTGAGCTCTCTTCCTAATGATTATGAGCTTCTTAATATCCAGTTTGTTGATGATGCTTCACCCTTTCTTGAGCTCTCTAATCATAATATTCATAACCTTACTCAAAAGCTTGATATCTTTGAGAAAGCTTTAGGTGCTTGCATCTCCAAATCTAAATCCATCCTTCTTGGGTGGGATGAGGAACCCCCAAGTTGGCTTCATCAGACTAGATTCTCCTGGGGTGGCCCTCACAAAATTGTTAGATACTTAGGTGTTACCTTCTACATCTCCCCCACCCCCTTAAGGATATGTGGCTTTGGATTAAGGAAATAATTAGCAAGAAACTTAATAAATGGGATAATAGAGTGTTTTCCCTTGCTAGAAGGATCCAAGTCTATTGAAAGATCCTTTCTTCATACATCATATATTACTCCTTCATTTGGATGTATAGTAATTACTAGGCTTATGAAATTCAAAAGGCTATTAGAAGATTCTTGTGGTCTGATGAGAAAGGAAAAATAAAATCACATGCTATCAAATGGAGTTGGTGCCATGCTAACAAGAAACTTGGAACATTGGGATTGAAGGATCTTAGGTAGCAAGGGATCTCCCTTGTTGCTTAATAGACCTTCTAGGCCCTTGATGGTTAGGAAACTTGGAAGGTGTTAGTTAGGAATAATATTCAATCTGGTGTCCCCACATAGGCCAAAACTTGGAAAAATCTCCCCTTTAGCAATCTTGTTGCTGGTTCCTTTCCTATCTTTGTCCAGGGTACTTGGGTCTTCAAATCTATTTAGAGGGCTTGTGAACATGTTTGTGGTAACATTTATAGCTCTAGGTTTGATAACATAAATTCTCTATATGGTGAACGTTCAATTTGGTGGAACCTCCACACAATGGTAGGCCTCTTGCCTTAACTCAAAGCTAATCTATTAGATATTGGTATAGTAAAGGGATTAAGTGTTTTATGCACATCTTGGATAATAATAACCTTATAAGCTGGAAAATGCTTAGTAGTAATTTTGATCTCCTTGACTCTCACAAATAAACTTTCAACATGGTTAAGAATGCTTGTGCCCCTCTTAATCTTCCTCGTAGCATTGATGTGGACTCCCATAGATACCTCACCTTCCATTGGGATGATGGATCCCACCTCCCTAAAGTTAAAGCTAAAGACATTTATAAGGTTCTTAATGGCAACTCCTCAATTTTTGATCACCTTAATTCCATATGGTATGCTACTATTAACCCTCCTGACTGGCAGAAAACTTTAGGAAAAATTTGGAAGTCCTCGATTCCCCCCAAGATTAAATACTTCAAATGGTAGCTCATGTTGGATAGACTACCTATTAGAACTCAACAAGGTGGCTTTGATACTTCTCTTGTTTGTAAAATGCCTAAGAGTATGAGGGACATTTTCTTTGATTCTTCTTTTGCTAGAGAAGTTTGGATGCTATTTTGAATTTCTTTAATTGAACATGCTTATACTTTTGATATCATTTTTGGATCTATTCTTTGTCTCAAAAAAGATGCTAAAATTTTGTAGCATATCCTTTCTTCTTACATCCTTTGGTTTATTTGGAAATTTAGAAATGAGGAAAAATTTCAATGTAATGGTAGAGCTTTTACTGGGTTTCTTAGAAAAATCATACAATTTAAAATTATTTCATAGGTTTGTTGTGTGATGTGGCTAGAGAAGGAGAAGCTACAAAGATTTTTCCATGATGGCCATGCCACCATGTTTATCTATGAAAAGAAAAATGGCTTTAAATGGCCTAGTATTGTAGACAATCGGGTTTCCTTTGATGATGCTCTTAAAAAGATGCTTAAAGAAATTAGGGATACTAGAGGGATCTATTTTGATAAACTTGAATTATTTGTTCATATCCTGGAAAGGAAGAAAGTTGTTTGTATAAAGGGTGCTCAAGGATGGACCTCCTGGATTGAAGACTACATTGATGTTCTGCTTTGACTACTACTGGCTCCTTTTTGGTGTTTATACTCTCGAAAATTGTTATCTACTGTAAAGATATGTCATACTTTGTATTAGTTATTCTATTGTGAACTTGGTGGGTTGAGGCTCCACTTCCCCACTCCTCCTTTTGTAAAATTTCTCCTTTTTGATCAATTGGTATATGATTCAATATATATATATATATATATATATATATATATATATATATATATATATATATATATATATAGTTTAACATTTTTCAATACAAACCATATAATATTTTAAAAATTATATTAAAAATGTAAGAAATTTTCATTATTAAAAAATGAAGAAAATATAAAATCTTAAAATCTCTTGTATAACTAATTAACAATATAAAATGATACTTAAGTTAAAAATTGTGAACATAAGTTATGTTTTTCAACTAGGCATAAATTAAATGACATGTATGTGTCAAACACTTATACCCTGATACGCTCCACCTACCATATAATTTTTTAAGGTAGTTTTGAGTCAATGTCTTTTCCATTGTGGAACATTTGTGGAAGTAACTCAATTTATTAATTGATTTGAATGGAAAGAAGAATTCTCAATCAAAACCTTTTAGCCCTGCGCTGAGAAAATTTCCAGACTAGAATAAATATTGAATGACAAAGGGACATGATTTGTTTTATGAGGACATTAATGAGTGGTAGTTCTTTTGTACTTATCAATAAAAATTAATGGAATCTATTTGTAATGGCCACTATGCTCTGTTAGTAATGGCCACTATGTCATGTTTGACATGATTGCTGAGAGCGAATTCACTGACCCTTTTTTTGAGTGGTTTAATTTTAAGATTCAAAGAGAACCCATTTCACACTTGCATTATAGTCAAATAGTAGAAATCTATATAAGATAGTTATCCTCTCACAAAATTGTATATTTATACTTGCATTTTGTGCTAGCTCTAGCATATAAGAAAAAAAGAAATAAATTTTATTTTCATAGCTCTAATAAAATTTGACCATTTCTCCATTTCATTAATGTTGTAAATAATATCTTAAACTTATTAAATTTAGAAATAATTACATTTATAATTGAAAAATATAAATATTTGATATTAATAATAATAAATTATATTTAATTCTAAAATAAACAATTATTTTATACAATAAATAGTGGAACTCTAACTGTTTGGTTGGTGGAATATAAATTAAGCATTGGCATTCAGAATGTTGGCTTTGGGATTCTAGAATTTGGAATCCAGATTATGATTAGGGAATTCAATTTGGGACTGTTTGGTTGACAAAGAATTCATTGTGAGAATATATATTTCCTCCATTTGGTTGCAAATTTTGGAATTGGAATACTAGCCAAAATAACATACAAAATATTATCATCTAGCTATAGCTTATGGATGCAGGATAGCCAATCATATATAATTGCTCAAAAAAATTGATCTTTGTTTTTCCATCTAATCAATACAATCAAACAACAATACTCTTTACCTAAACTAATCAGGTGCAACAAGCCTAGTAAATAACTCAATTGCGACAATGCTATAAATCCAATACATTTACCCTAACTGAAAATTATTTAAAACAATATTTTTACAGTAACTACCAAGGTGTATCAAGTGAAAAAAGCATGATAAATTACTCAACAGTGACAATGCATTTAGAGAAAATCATTCACCTTGGCTTCAAAAATAACTTGACTTCCCAATGACCTTGAACTAGAAAAAATTAATTCAAAAAGTGGAATGAATCAACAACTAGATAGGGAAAACATATGAGCAAGTAATAAAGGAAAATCTATGCAAAAGTATGTGCCCCCAAATGGGCATCTAGATGTCAAACCCAATTAAATTTTAATTTAGTTGGAATCCTCAGTTTCAAAAAATGGGATTTAAAATGGGAACTAAAATGGGAATTCAAAATAACAAGTATTTTGAAGGAATTTGGAATTCTTGTTTTGGGGATCAAATGGGGATACCAAATTCTACTTTTTCCAAATTCCAATTCCAATTGTGCGGACCCAAACAATGGATTAGAATTTTTTTAGAATTTTGAATGCCAATTCCATTCTAATTCTAGCTACCAAATAGGCCCTAAAATACTTATTATTTGAAATTCCCATTTTAATTCCCATTTTAAATCCCATTTTTTTGAAAATGAGGATTTCAACTAAAGTAAAATTTAATTGGGTTTGACATCTAGATGCCCATTTGTGGACACCTATTTTTGCACAAATTTTTGAAATTTATTTATTTTAAATGGGGGAAAATTGTTTTCTATTACTTGCCCATATGTTTGGATTAAATCAAATAACTATTACTGCACATATCTAAATTATTTCATCTTTCTTTCAATGTTTTCTTAAATTTTTATTTTGCAATGAACATTGACATTTTTGGCATGTGGGAAGTTGGAAGCATCATGAATAGGTCCTTGAAAAAATTGGAGATATAGATCGCTTTTCTCACTATAACTTTTATAGTCATTTCTGAAACCATATATTTGTATTTTTAACTAAACGGGCTGGTAATAACAAATTTTGAATATCAAATACTTTTAAGTTTGAACGAAACAATGCCAAAACAAATCCCAGAAACTGTAATCTGGGTTTCAAGTTCTGGAATCCCAAATCAAAGATTTCAAAATCCAATTCTTAAATCATATTCCAACAACTAAACAGGCCCTAAATGATTAGAAAAGAAATGGACTATCACCACTAGTGATTAAATATTCTAATTTGAGTCAATCTAAAAGGATTATTAATTTTTTAAGAATATTTTAAAATAATTATATGAATATTTAACATTTTAAAATTATTTTTCCTCATTTTTATTGTCCAAAATAATTTAGGCAAATAAACTCATTTTACCCAACTAATTAAATTATTTTAAAAATATTAAAATATCTCTAAAGTTGGAAAAGAATTAGTAGAGCCTATGTTTGCCACTTTGCATCTATATTAATACTCCATCGATATAATTTGAAGAATAATAAAAGTAAATAGATTTTATATTCATAATTCATAAGAATAATAAAAGTGAATAGATGTTGTCAAACTTACACACAATCTCACCCAGAACCATAAATATTGAATATTCATTATTTATTTTAGATTTTTTTGTTTTTGTTTATTCAATATATATATATATATATATATATATATATATATATATATATATATATATTATGAATAGTCCTTTTCTATTAATAAATAATATACTAAGATTAAAATTCACAAAAAAGGGTCAGGGATATAAGATCACCCCATCAGAGTTCACACGACCGAAGCTGGAATCAACAACTATTCATCAAGAAAAACATATAAAAAACAACTCTCAACCATCTAAAATTAATGAAACATATTTATAAAGAATTTCAAATTAAAACTATGATATATTACATTATTAAAATTATTATATTGTATTATATAATTCTATATTTAAATTTAGAATGTTATATTCTATTCTATTATTTAGTGTAATATTATATTTATATTATTATATTAATTTTTCATTTTTATATTTATTTTTTAAGGCTTTAGTAGTTGCTTTAGATTTATCAATGAAATTAATATCATAATATTTAATTATTTATTTATATATTAAATATAATTTCTCTTATTTATTCTTTTAAAATCTTTATTAATTTTAATGATATTCACAAATATTTCTTCATAGAGATTATTCATATGTAGACAACTTTGTGATATTCATTTTTATTATTAATCATTTTTATGATTAATTTTTCGTTGTAATTAACTAGTTCACAAAAAAATAATTATTGTTATTGTCCATATGTTGTCATTTTGTAATGGTGAAACATGGGTGTCATGCCTATATTATTTTATTTTAATATGTAATTTAGTACAATTTTTTTTAACATATGCTACAGTGTACTAATTTAAACTACATTAAACTTGTCTATATTGAAACAAAATTATGTCTTGAGGATAGATGTATCCAAAATTGAGGATGAGTTGTGAAGTTTTGTTTTTTGAAACTCAATGTTGTAACTTTTTAATCTATAGAATATTCAAATAAGTTTTGTGCTCAAAGCTTTTGTTTGGTGGACCTTGAACTAAATCTGAATCATTTACAAAGTTCATAGAAAATTATTAGCATGCATTACGTAGAAGAAAAAATTATCACAAATAACTATAAATTGTGCAATCATATATCTATTCTCATATACACTTGTTAAAGAGTACTAAATCTATATACAAAACAATAATTTAGATGAATATAGTGAAATAATTTAGTTAGAGTTTTAATATCATATTAAAGTGTTCTAAATAAAAAAGAATATGGAAATAACACATTCGACATTTCCTCTTAAAGAGGAAAAAAAAGGTTTGTGATTTGATTAGATAGTTTTTGTGATATTGCTACTAGGATTTGATTTGTAGTTTTTTAGTCAAACTCATTAACCCATGTTTCATGAGTACAGTGGTTCAAATGAACCCATTTACCATGATAAAGAATGGAACATTTGTCCACTTAACTTTTTCCAACACTATATTTTGGAACCTTTATAATGTCACACTATAAAAGAAATAATTTTTATTTTTATATATTTACTACGTTCAGTATGAATGTTCTAGGTTGATATGGATCACCTCACATTAATTAAGACTCCGCATTGAAAAAAAATATTTCCTTCTTGGACTTCCTACATAGGGAATCCTCATTGACTACATTAACACTAAAAATCATACTAATGTTGCAAGAAAACCTAGAGATTAGAAGTAAAATTAGCATACTACAATGCTGATATACAACTACTTTCACTATTCATAATTCACTTCACTAGTTTGTATTCATTTTCCAAATATCTTCATTACTTAGAATATAGCTCAGAGTATGGATAATATGAGGATTTCAATCCTTAAGTTACTAGAACTCCTATTAATGCACTCACATTGAACTCTTACTTTTTCATCACATTTTTTGACCCTTTACTTTTGAAAATTCAAAATTTGTTATGAATAGTTAGCATCTTTAAAATTCCAAATTCTCTAATCTCAACCATCTAATAGGCTTTGTCTTGTCAACTTACAAGTACTAATTCATCACGAGCACCTACAAGTCATTACCCTATTCAAGAGGACATACTATCTATAACCACAATCTAAATAAATTTTCATCCAATCTTAAACAATGTCCTTAACTAGTTAGATAATAAATTTTAGATGCTAACCACCCATTTAAGTATCAACAAATATTTCTAATACCAAGGATACCCTTAGTTTGTGTGACAATCATTATCATGACAATCACAAAATAAACCTAAAATCTTTTTTCCAATCACATAGAACTCAAAGACCAATGCATTAGAAGATGATTATCAATCATATAGACAAATATAATTATCAAACAATGCAACATACTATTCAACTTACTCAAAATACATACAAAAATTAACTATGGCATCTTCAAAACATATTCATACTACCTCTAAATTACCTGGACCTTTGGGGACATAAGGGTCATATGGAGACTTAATAGAAAAGTAAAATTTATGTTATTCCACTGATTAGTTTCAAAGTTACATAATTTATATTGTTAGTAGATACCCTACTAAGGGTTTGTAACAGTGAGCATTTTATTTCCATTAACTTTCAAGAAACTTCATCAAACCTCTTACAAATGGACCATAAAATAATATACTAGATCAAAATATAAATTATTTACTAACCTCCCAAGAAAAATAATCCATCATCTTCCTTACATCCTTGATCATTGATACAACTCTATGTCATAAAGTTAGTTCAAGATCACACAATATGACAAATAAAAAATTGGGAACAACTACCCTATTTTCCAAACTTACAAAGTCCCATCCACTTGATAGAAACTCAATGCTTAAATCACCCAAATTACCTTGAAAAACTAATCATAGGAACAAAATAGAATATCTTTAAAACTTATTCAAGGAGATTATACTCTTACTAATCAACACTTAAAGAACTGTCATGGAGGATTTTGATAGTGACTTTCAAATGGCCTTTCAAAATTACAAGAAACACATATTCTTATGAATTTAGAAATCCATAAGAAAGGTCTTTCCACTCACAAAATATACATAACCATGACCCAAGATAAGAAAAATTATATGAAAAAAAATCAAATAAAAGTTTTTGGACATCAATATTATTCATTTATCTAGTTGCTTTATTACAAAACATGTATCACTTCTAATATCATAAGAAAATGAGGCTTTAAGATTACATAAATATGTTTCAAACCCCTTTCCAATGCTACTTCTTTGCCTATTCTTTTGGTTTCTTTGAGACATTCTCTTACTCTAGCTTTCCTCCTTGTGGTGCCTTATTGGCCCCATATTTATCCTTCAAAAAATTTCATTACAATTAGAATCATTAGATCTTCCATGAGAACTAGAGTCTTACTTGACACATGTTTAATAAAATATTTTGCACTCAATTATATAAAATTTCCTAAGTTTTTGATGGATGAAGTCATATACCTTCCAAATATCTAGTTTTCAAGGAAATTAGATTTGTGTAATTTGACTAGCTTCTTTGTCCATTGTGACTTTAAAATTAAAACTTTTAGTGAGATAAATAATATAAATAAATGGTCTCATTCCCACAAATCTTTTCCAAAATAGTCACTTTTGTCTATTCCATAACAATTGAGATTGAGATGAATCGATAGAGTAAAATATAGTAGTGTAGCCTTCAACATAAAGAGTTGGATTAAGGTTGTCTGATGCACAATTCCATACACATCTTCTCAATATATGGTCAAGTACCCATGAAACCCTTTTCCCTAGTATAAAGGATTTGAGATGTCAATGTTTGGAGAGATCAAGTTCTTTGTTGGTTTACAAGTTTATTAGATGAAGAAAGGTATATACATAACACAATCAAATTATATCAAGGATATATTGAAGACTTTTGGAATGGAGGATTAAAAACTTGTTGGAACACCTATGGTTACTAGTCATAAAATTTCAAAGAATGATGATTTAGTTGAAGCAAATCAAATATTATGCATGTCAATGATTGGAAAACTGCAATATGTTGTATATAGAAGACCTAACATTGTATTAGTAGTTGGTATTCCTTCTATATTTTTTCTAATCCTAGAGAAAATCACATGATGGCTATAGAAATAATACAGAGATATCTGAAATTAATAGAAGACTATGAATTATGGTATAAGCAAATTGACAAGTTTGAGTTGAAGATTTATAGAGATGTTGATTGAGATGGAAACATTGATGACAGAAAGAGTACAAGTGGAGGGACTTTCTTTCTAGGAAGGGTATTAATTTCATGGATAAGCAAGAAGTGGAACTTTATTTCTCAGTCTATGGAAGAGTATGTTGATGCAATAGCTAATTTTTCAAATATTGTGTGGATCAAGCAATTGTTGAAAAGTATGAAGAAAGATATTACTAAACCTATTGTGATATATTGTGATAACACAAGTGATCTAAACATATCAGAGAATCATGTGATGCACACAAAGACCATGTTAGAGTAAATAAATAATTAATTGTTAATTATTTATTCTATTTCTTAAGCTTACTTAGGTTAATGCATGTAGTTGAGGTTAGTTGTTGACAACATGGGAGTTTGTTCCCTTTAACATACTTATCTTTTCCACCTTTTGTGGATGTGTGCTTAGTTGTCAACCTTATCTCCTACCTCATTCTAGCTTGTTCTACAAGCTTTCATGAGGCCTTTTTATCCAGTTTCTCACTCATTGTAAATTCATTCCAATTCCATTTTCACATTGAAATTCTAATTTCCTATTGTGAAATATTCTTGTGTGGTATTTGCTTCAAGCTCTTTGCTCACTAGGTTTCTCTTCAGCAAGCTATTTGCACTGTAGGTGATCTTGGTGCATTATCAGAGTCAGATTCTCAAATCCTACATGGTATCAAAGCCTCCCTGCTACTTCTTGTTCGAAAGATTTTTGAAGCCGTAATTTGGAGTCACAAATCCTAGCTTGTTTATGCAATTTTTCTTCAAATCAGCCCAAACAAATTTTGCCATTGGATCCAGAACACCATTTACAGTTAAGATTGATATAAAACTTTTCATTTTTGACTTAAGGCATTTTTTTTGGAATTTTTTTGGCCTCCCAGGTAGCCATACAGAATTTCAGAGTGAATTTTTTTTTTAAAAATATATAAATTATGGGTACCGCTGTAGTAGTGCAAAAGAACCACCTGGTGGCCACCCATCAGCCACCTGCCAGTCGTCCAAACCTTGCTCCACTGGTGGACCCGTAGAACACTTCGGCACCATTGCTC
The DNA here is from genome assembly GCA_028749045.1 of Cupressus sempervirens. Taxonomy (NCBI): domain Eukaryota; kingdom Viridiplantae; phylum Streptophyta; class Pinopsida; order Cupressales; family Cupressaceae; genus Cupressus; species Cupressus sempervirens. The sequence continues at coordinate 102,037,624 of CM053785.1, forward strand.
TACCAAGGAGCCATTGACAACAATGACACCATTGAGTTTCCCTCTTAGGCACCACTGCCATTGGTAGTTTCCACTATTCTACTGCCCTATGGCCACTCTGGCCATGACATCATCATTCTGTCGAGTGACCTCATTTTTAGGCACTCTAACTTCATCATTCTGGCTAATAATGTAATTTTTTGGTGACTTTTTCTTATGTCATTTTTTGTTAGGTGATGTCACCTTCTCTATCTTATAAGATTGGTGATCTTGGTGCATTATCAGAGTTAGATTCTCAACTCCTACATGGTATCAAAGCCTCCCTGCTACTTCTTGTTTGAAAGATTTTTGAAGCTATAATTTGGAGTCACAAACCCTAGCTCGTTTATGCAATTTTTCTTCAAATCAGGGGTAGAGAAAATTTCTAGAGCATTTTTAGCCCAAAAAATTTTTTCCATTGGATCCAGAACACCGTTTACAGTTAAGATTGATATAAAACTTTTCATTTTTGGCTTAAGGCATTTTTTTGGAATTTTTTTGGCCTCCCAAGTAGCCATACAGAATTTCAAAGTGAATTTTTTTTTTTAAAATATATAAATTATGGATACCGCTGTAGTAGTGCAAAAACACCACCTGGTGGCCACCCAGTGGCCACCTGCCAGTCGTCCAAACCCTGCTCCACTGGTGGACCCGTAGAACACTTCAGTGCCATCATTCTACCAAGGAGCCACTGACAACAGCGACACCACCGAGTTTCCCTCTTGGGCACCACTGCCATTGGTAGTTTCCACTATTCTACTGCCCTATGGCCACTCTGGCCATGACATCATCATTCTGTCGAGTGACCTCATTTTTAGGCACTCTAACTTCATCATTCTGGCTAACAATGTAATTTTTTGGTGACTTTTGCTTATGTCATTTTTTGTTAGGTGATGTCACCTTCTCTATCTACTGATGTCATCATTTCATCCACTGGCATCATTTTCTGGTGACGGTCTCATTATGGCCATACGAGTGTCAAATTTAACAGTGTCTGTAATTTTTGAACAAGGTGCATTTTTGGAGCAGCAGTCAATTTTTTAGCCATAACTTGAGCATACGAAGTTATTTTTTTGATCTGAAAGAAGTGTCTAAAAGCTAACTTAGAGATGGAGGCATTGGTGCTAGTTTTGTAAGAATCTAAGTTCATTTGAGGTCCCACTTTTGGCATCAAAGTAGAGGCTTCTATTTCCTCCTATTCTGCATCAACAAATCTAGGTTCTTTTCCAGTTTTTTTCTTTCTATAGTTGTTTTTAAGGGTATTTGGGAGATATTATTGTATGTTTTTTTTGGGGGAGTGTCTTTCTTTTCTATAATTTACTTTAGGTAAGACCCTTCTATTTTTGTCTTCTTCTTTCTCTCAAGGGTGGATCCATCTGTGACCTGTCTTACTCGACACAACTATCACACCTAGAAGGCACAAATGACTAGGCTTCTCTTGTCAAGAGGTCTATGGTCTTTTCTAGATGAGAATCGGCTAGTTCTTACGTGACCTTTTGAGATTCTACAACATAGGAACAAAATTGATGAAGCCATGGGACTCATTGCACTCAACATTTCAGATTTCACCTGGATGGTTTGACTACTCCATGAGCTTATTGGCAAAAAATTTAGACTTTGTTTGGATAGGTGAATGAGTTTTGAGCACTTTAGTTGGATGTAGAATTGACTTCTTTGTCACCGAGAAACTTTCCCACCACCGAGGACTTTTTGATGAAGTTCAAATCCCTACGTGCAGTTTTACAAGGATGTGGGAAGAACAAAATAGATAATGAGTGCATATTTTTTATACTCTGAAAGCTGAAGGGGTAGTATTAGGTTTTTTCTTCGACTTTCTACTCCACCATGGATGCCCTTGGAGACAAACATAGGATGCCTACATTTGAGACATTTTTTGACAGGTTGACTAGGGAACAAGCAAAGATCCAACAGGTGGATGGCTCTGGCTCTTCTATCCAAGCATTGGTTGCTCAAAACTCTAAGGGGAAATCAAAGAAGAAATGAAAATCAAAGAAAGACACATCAAAATCTGATCCTAAGCCTCTAGCTAATCCACCAGAAAACCCTCCCAAGGGTAAAGATTCTTAAAAGTCAGGTGATTCTACCTCCAAGACCAAGAATAAATCAAGTGAGAATCGTAGCTTTTGTGGGAAAGATGGACATTCAATTTCCAGGTGTTGCAAATGATTAGAGCCTTCAAAGGAAGCCATGAAGGAGCATCACATTTTAGCTCCTCAGTCTTCATCTCCACCTACAGGGAAAGGTCATGCTCTTTCTGCATGAGCTACAACTTTAGCACCTTTATGGATTCTTGATTCTAGGGCTTCTCACCACTTAACAAACACTCCTAAGTTGCTTACTTCACTTGCTCCTTGTGCCACCACATAGATTGCAGTTGGGAACTCTTCACAACTTTTAGTTTTGTGTTTTGGCATTGTTGCTTTGGCCAAGGGCTCTCTATAGGATGTACTTTGTGTTACTTTGTGTACCTGATATTTTGATGAACCTTTTATCTATCTATCAGATTTACCACTTTGGCTCTAGGAAGACAGTCAAGTTCTCACCACATGATGTGGTTATTCAAGACTTGCATGATCCAGAGATGATCATAGCCACTAGGAGTGTTGACTCTACATCTCACCTCTACAAATTTGATGGATTTGAGTCTTCTAATGACACAAGTTCATGTTTAGTTGAACATGTAGATTAAGTAAGAAGACTTTGGCATGAATGTTTTGGGCATGTTAATTTAAAATATCTTTAGTAGATGAGCACATAGGCACTTGTTCTTGGGCTTCCCTAGATTTCCTATCCAGATGGTATTTGTTAGGGATGTGCACTTGGAAAGCAACATAGGGATTCTTTCCCACATGGATGAGCCACTCGTGCTTTAGAACCTTTGGAGTTGATTCATAGTGACCTTATGTCATTTCCTACTCCTTCTTTTTTGGGTGCTAGATATGGTCTTACATTCATTAATGACTTCTCCAAATGCACATGGGTGTACTTTCTTTAAGTAGAAGTCTGATGCCTTCGACTCATTTAAATTTTTCAAGGCATATATAGAGAAGTAGTTTGGGCTTTCTATTTGGTGCATATACATAGACAATGGGGGGGAGTATGTGAACTAGGCTTTCAGAGATTTATGTTCTAAGCATGGTATTTAGCATTAGCTTTCAATGCCCTACACTCCTCAGTAGAATGGTGTGGCCGAGAGGAAGAATAGAACCCTTTAGGAGATGGAAAATTGCATGATTTAGTCTAGGTCCATGGATTCATGTTTTTGGGCAGAGGCAGTCAATTGTACCAACTACATTCAAAATCGAATGCCTCACAAGGCACTTTGACATATGATTGCTAAGGAGGCTTGGTCCCATTTCAAGCCTGATGTGTCATCATTCAAAGTTTTTGGGAGTACAACATATGCATTTTTACCTGATACTCAGAGGAAAGAAATGGAACTGAAGAGCCAACCATTGATTTTTGTTGGCTACTACGAGGATGTAAAGGCTTACAAGTTATTTGATCCTAATTCCAAAGAGGTCCTATTTTGATGGGATGTCCAGTTTGATGAGAGTCCTCCTACAGTTCATTCCTCATCTCTAGCACCTCCTTCAACTCCCACTACTCCCTCTTCATCTCCACTTTGTTTTACAGATGATGAGGATGATGATCATGGTGATCCTGATATACCTCCACCACAAGATCCTCCCTAGATTCCTAAATGGGCTCAAGCTACTATTGAGGTTGCAGGATCTCTAGTTGGTGACCCATCCACTTCTTGTCACACCTATTCTCACACTACAAGTTCCAGTCTACTCATTCATGCTATTAGTACTGATTCTCAGACATTTGTGGAGGTGATAGGACATTTAGAATGCGACAGTGCAATGAAGGAGGAATATTCTTCTTTGTTGAAGAACCACACATGGGATCTTTGTTCTCTTCCTAAGGGGAGAAAACTAGTGTGTTGTAAGTGGATTTATTGCACTAAGTATGTTGTTGATGGCTCTATTGATAAGTATAAGGCTCATCTTGTTGCAAAAGGTTTTTCACAAGTCAAGGGTGTTGATTACTCTGAGACATTTTCCCTTGTCACCAAGATGAATTCTATCTACCTTGTCTTATCCCTCACAACTTCACAGGGATCGTCAATTTATTAGATGGATGTGAAAAGTACCTTCTTGCACGATGATATCACAGAGGAGATTTATATGGAGTAGCCTCTAGGTTTTTTGCAGGATCCCACCTTGGTTTGTAGGCTTTGATGTTCATTTTATGGTCTCAAACAAGCCCTTAGGGCTTGGTATGAGAAGATGGACTCATTTCTTCTATCTGTAGGCTTCACTTGTTGCCATTCTGATCCCACAGTGTACATTCAACATCTCGGTGCTGAGATTCTAATTCTTGTTTTGTATGTTGATGATCTTATCCTTATAGGTAGTTCATCATCCATGCTCCAAGATGTTAAGCATGCACTGATGGACCAGTTTGAGATGACTAATCTTGGTTTGTTGCACTACTTTCTTGGTCTTCAGATTCATCAATCACCTACTGGCATTTTTGTGTATCAGCAGAAGTATGCTCTTGACATGCTTTGTCACTTTCACATGCTTGATTATAAGGTTGTTCCTACACCATTTTAGTCAGGTGTTACTTTGTCTACCTCTTGCTCTTCATCTACAATAGATTCTACTTTGTATTGGTAGTTGGTTGGTAGCCTATTATACTTGACACACACTTGCCATGATCTTTCTTTTGCAGTTTGCCTAGTCTCTTAGTTTTCTTAGGACCCTCATGAGAGTCATTGGCAAGCTGCTAGGTGTATTTTGTGCTACATTTAGGGCACACTTATGTATAGCATTCATTACACTATGGGGACTCTATACATTTTTGGCTACACTAACTCAGATTGGGCTGGTGATGTTGATGATCAAAAGTCTACTTCTAGTTTTGTGTTTTTCCTTGGCTCTGGTCCCATCACATGGTCGTGCAAGAAGCAACATGCTCAAGAACTTTCATCTATAGAGACTAAGTACAGGGCCATAGTTTTTGCTAGTCAGGAGGCTTTATGGCTTCATCAGTTGATTACTAAGTTTGGCTTTCCTCCTAATCGTCCCACTATTTTGTGGTGCAATAATCAGAGTACCATCCACATTTCTTGCAACCTGGTGGAACATCAGCATACCAAGCACATTGAGTTGCATATGCATTTCATTTGTTAGTTGATCCAGGATGGTGTTATTGCATTGGAGTACATTCCTACTGCCGATCAGGTTGTAGACATCTTCACTAAGCCTTTTGCATTGCCTCACTTTCTTCAGCTACGATCAATGCTTGGGGTTACAGAAGTTGTCCTTGGGGGGATTGGTTGAGGCCTTCCTTCCTTCACTTCATGTTTCTTTTAGCATGTTGTTTCTTACCTCTTTTTGGGGGAGAGTTTTTCCTAAGTGGTTTTCTCTCTTTCTCCATTTTACAAAGGTTGCATTTAGTTGCAGTGTACTTGGGTACCTAAAATGGCCTCATTGCAGAGAGCAATTTTGCATTTTTCCCTTTGTTTTGTGAGCTTAGGGCATTCCCCTAAGTTGCACTTAAGGGGGGATGTTAGAGTAAATAATTAATTAATTGTTAATTATTTATTCTATTGCTTAAGCTTACTTAGGTTAATGCATGTAGTTGAGGTTAGTTGTTGACAACACGGGAGTTTGTTCCCTTTAGCATACTTATCTTTTCCACCTTTTGTGGATGTGTGCTTAGTTTTCAACCTTCTCCTACCTCATTCCAACTTGTTCTACAAGCTTCCATGAGGCCTTTTTATTCGATCTCTCACTCATTGAAAATTCATTCCAATTCCATTTTCACATAGCAATTCTAATTTTCTATTGTGAAATATTCTTGTGCAGTATTTGCTTCAAGCTCTTTGCTCCCTAGGTTTCTCTTCAGCAAGCTATTTGCACTACAAGTGATCTTGGCACATTATTGGAGTTAGATTCTCAACTCCTACATACCATACACATTTCTATCAAGTATCATTACTTGAGAGAGTAGGTACTAGACAAAGAAGTGGGATTGGAGTATGTGAACAGAAAGGAGCAGATAGTTGATATATTCATTAAGGCATTACCTAAGGATTCTTTTGAGCATCTAAGAGGTAATTTCTGGTTTTTTCCCTTATCTAAAGAAAGATGAGAAAATATGCATCATTGCATCTATTGGGACTCAAAATTGAAGCCCTAATTTTGAGTACCATTGAGAAAATTAAGCCCTATAAACCATTTTGATACATGTGTACCTGACTGTACTTGTGAGACCTAAAAGGTGTTTAATGTTTCTAACAACTTTCATTCAGTACATCCATGTGTTCCATGAAGATAAATTGCCATTCTAAGCCATTCCATGAAGTTCCATTTTCAACAATGTCCAAATCTGCATTTTTGCCTAAGTGTCAAATAATGATAGGAGGCTGTATTTTTTATTAAATATCTTGCACCCAGTAATGTTTCATGACTCACCACTTTGGGGATGTTTAATATGCATATGAAAGAACCTACGTTCTGATTTTCAACTCATTTCCAATCCATTTGACTACATTTTGACAACCTCAAAGTTGGTTGTTTATTCTTGTTGTTGGTGTAAATAAGTATTTACTTATTACACTTACTTTTAAGTTTACTTAGGTTAATGCATTATTTTATTATTATTTTAGGTGAGACACTTAGGATTTTGTGTACTCTCATTGAGCTATGAAACTCTAATTATGCAAATGGTGTCTACAACATAGGAGTATGCATCATTCACTGAGTTGTCATGATGACAACAAAGTTATTAGCGCTCCTCATTTAGCACATGTTGTCTACACCACTGATTTACATGCTACACCATTATAGGCTTATCCTCACATCATCGCACTCAATCCTGTGCTCAATGGAGGATAACCCATATCTAGTGGACATGTGCCTAGTTGTATGAAATATCATGATGCTAACTTCTATGCATTGTAGAAGCTCTCCTGAGGCCTTTATATTCAGGCACTCCTAGTGTACTCTAAACCAATTATTGAATGAATATCATCATTTTGATCATACTATATCTATTTTGGTCTGATGTGTGCTTGTGTCAAGTACTTTAGTTCTTGGGTGAATTATGGCCTAAGCCAAATTCTTACATGGTATCAGAGCTGAGGGAGATTATCATCGTGTAGCCATTTGAGACCGTTCATGCTTTAGCACCTCAACATGAATCTAAAGGATCCACAGAAATTGGGAGTGTCTAGAGCTAGATCTGACCTCACCATTGTGTTTAGAGCATTGATCTAGTGAAGATCGACTATAAATTTGCCTATATTGGGTGAAAGTTGATTGTAAGGCAAATTTTTTTTGCAAATTGGAACCCGAAGACCTCGATTTACAATTGGGTATGATTGTTTATTTGATCTGATCATTAATTTTTAGATCCAATTAATTTAACCTCTGCATTAATTTTCTGTTCTAGGTATTTTTAGAATTTTTTATATAGTTGAGGCAGAGAAATTTTTTTGCCAAATCAAGTAGTGACACCCCAACTCCCGGCTTGGCTTTATATTTGGTGTGGTGGAATTATTATTTTTGCAAGGTTTTTTTATTAATTAGTGGCCAAATTTTTGGTCATATTCAACTTGACCGTACTGCGCATTAATCACAATCACAGGGAAGACAAATTTTTGGAGCAAAATTCCCTCGGCCTAACGTCAAACCAAACTAGCACTACCCATTGGCGGAAAGGAAGATCCTGTCACTTCGATTTGTTTAAGTCTACACTGGCCTTCTCTTTTTAATAGCTATCTAGATAATTTCCCCACCAATGTGGGACAAAAATTAAGAAAGCCAGCATGTCAAAGATAGAACTCAATGATGCATTTGAAATTCCTGTCAATTTTTCATAAATGGTCAAGCGGTTGGCATTGTTAAAAGGGAAATCCAGCACCGCAGATCTGTACATGGATAGTGCCATGTGGTGCCTTTCTATTCACCTTGACAGCTATGGTGCCAATAACCCCTACCACATTATCAGTGACTAGACAGGCACGTCACCTTGCCTAGTCAATTTTTTTGTACGGATCCATATAGTATGGATTCCACATTGACTGCCACATCATCCAATGGGCTTATTTTTGTTGACATCATCTAAATATGAGCCTAAAATTGATGCCCATCTAGACATCATTCCAGGCTAAATTATAATTACTGTGATGGCCATATGACCGTCAAATTTAACCCTATATTTCACTAATGCAACCCCTCTCCAGATTCATTTTGGTTTTTGTAGTCTAACTTTAGGAGGCCATAACTATTGGAATATTCAAATGTGGAAAGAGTACTTATGAGAGGGGGGGGGGGGTGAATTAGAAGTACTAAAATTTGTCCTATAAAACTTTTATGTGGAAATAAATTGCATGCATGTAAATACATTAAGTAAACATGAAACTAACACATGCATCAATAACACATAACACCTGAAATTGGTAACCCAGAAACCCTCCAGGAATAAGAAGGTAAAACTGGGGTGGGGATGATACCCACAAAAATTACTACAGCAATATTGTTTAACCACTTCTGATGGTTTTCCCTGTTAAAGGCTTTACACTGTGTCAATAGTGACCTGGTTAGAGGATTTACAAAAACTTAACATGAAGTGTCACCCTGTTAAAGGATTTAATCACCTATCTCTAGGATCAATGAAATAGTTGTTAAGCTAACCTATCACCATAGGATTTCCATGCTAATACAATGGCTAGAAAGTATTAGGTAAAATGAACCTGATAGTTTACAATCCTTGATTGCTGAATGCTGGCTCTATTCTGCTTCGTCTGATCTTGATCCTTTGTGATCTGATATCTTTCACTTCTAAAAATAGTATATCAACCACTCTATATCTTCTCCTCTATATCATCATCTTCATCATCTCCTTCTCTATCATGTGTTCTCTATGAGATATCATCTTCCTTATAAAGACATTTGAGGATTTAGGGTTAGGTCTAGATCTATGATCCATATTCAATCTTCATTTCCGCTTAATACTTATCTTTTGCTGATTGGTTGCATGCCTTTATCATTTTTCTTATTGGCTGCATGCAAATTACATAGGAAATATAAAAGATTCGATCTGATCATTAAATCCTTCGAGATTTCCTTATGTTGGCTGTAAAGATTGTTTTCATCATAGTTTGTGTGATTCCAAACTCTTATGCTGATATCCTAGATTAGTTGGCTCCTGAAATATTTCTGTTGCTTGGCACATGTTGTTCTACTGAGTTACTCAACACTAACACAAAACTGTGTTACTCAGCATCTAAACTTTACTCGGCACCTGATCTTCACTCGGCATTTACACTTTACTCGGCACCTACACTTTACTCGACATTTACACTTTACTTGGCACCTACACTTTACTCAGCACCTAAAGATTACTCGGCATCTATTGCACTCGGCACCTATTCTTGATCTTGGTTAAGTGTATTGACACTCAGTTGTCAAATTTATTCTTTAAGCTAACAATCTGCCCCTTTGACATGAGTGGCAAAAACACTTAACCCATGTGACTCAGTAATTAATCCTTCATTCAAACTTTGCTTCCCAAAATTTTCTTTCTCCCCCAAAATTCCAAAATTTGCTTATCTCTGCTATCTCCCTGTCAAAATTTCAAAATTGGCTATCTCTGCTATCTCCCCCTTTTATTATACTTATCATTTCATTCCTGTACTCAACTTCTTTCTTTAATTACTTATTCTCCCCCTTTTTTGACACTTATGTCAAGGGTCTTTACAATGAAATGCCATATTTGGCCAAAAATGTGCTATTTACTTCAAGGAGTATCTTCAGAGCTGCATCCCAATTTGCTAATGCGACATCTAATGTCTTATGCTGGATGGCAATCTCTGCTGCTAGGTGTACAAGTCCATCAAATGAAGAAAGATTGGGGTCTTTCCTGAGGACTATCTCTGCATTTATTTTCTCCTTATAAAGTAATCCCAAATGAGGAGTAATTGATGATTGCATTTGTATCAATTTGGCTTTTTTAGTCGCCTCCTCTATTGCCAGAATGGCTAGCTCTCTTTGCGTGTGAAGCAATTGGACAAAATGCTTCTCAGTCTGAGCTGGATCTGTAGGGAGTTGCATACTAGAAGTTTTCAGATTGCTTTCCAAACTCAGTATTTTTTGGCTAGTGTCTTGTGTGAATGTTGAAAAATCACACAACTTGTTGTACAGGGAAAAGATGTTTCCTAGTACAATTTTAACTATTGTAACTTTCTTTGCCAGTTCTTCTTGTGCTAGTGCTATATCACTGGATATTTTACTGTTTACTTTTCCTTGGAACTTCTTTTCTGACCATTCAAGTAATTTTACATTTGTTTCCTAGTCTTTATTAGTCACCTGGTCAACTATATCAAAAAGTTGTTCCATGATTGGTCTTGACTCATCTGGAGATTGTAAGCAAAAAGCTTCTGTGAATATGTCCTTAATTTCATTCAATGTACGCTTATGCTTGTATTCCTTTCTTAGTGCTTCTTGTCTCCTTCTTTTGTCTAGTGCACTCTAAATTTCATTAATCTTTTCTTCTGTAAGAGTGCTAGATTCATAATATGGGATTTTAATTTCTTCATCAAGCTCAGGAACTCCATAGTGAAGTCTCTTGACTGCTTTTGATGAACTCGAGCTTGGTGTTCTGATTTTTAGTTGTAATCCATCTGTGCTCGACTGCTGAAGAGTTTGTGTTGGAGTCCCAGATTTGGGTAATGCAACCAGTGTTTGTATTGCAGTCTCCTCCTTTTTTTGTGTCTCTTTTTCTTCAGCTTGAGTATCCCCTTTTTGAATGCTAGATGGGGTTGAACTTGGTGGCTGTTCAAATTTTTCTTTTATTTCCCCTGCTGCTGTACTTGGCACTTGGAGTGTATCAGTACTTATACTTGGTGAAGGTATTGGTGGAAGGAATAGAATACCAGTAGTTTGTGTGATCAAAGGTGGCATTTGTGCTTTTACCCTTGCTTTTTCTTTGACTTTTGGATTCTGTAATTCATCAACACTGACCAATATAGGATTTGAACTTAATTTTGCTACTAAAAATGATTGGTCAAGGATTTCCAAATCCTCTGCAGTTAATGGATTGATGTTTTGAACTGAAATTTCTATAACATCCTTTATTTTTATGAAATCTGCAAGTTTGATGGTGGCATGAGGAGGACTAGGAGGAGATACCTGTATGTCTTGCATACTTTGATCTTGTGGCTCAGCTGTATCTTTCTCTTCCTCTTTCTCCTCATTGAGTGCCTCTCCTTCCTTTTCTCCTTTACTCTCCTTCTCCACTAGTTTCTTCTCTTTTATTTCTGATGCTCCCTTTTCTTTTATCTTGGCAATTGCTTCTGCCTTATATTCCTCACTATATACATCTTCAATCTTCTTGTAAACTATTTTCCACAATCTTGTGGATTTGGTAACTACCTCTTCAATTTTATTGTGTAGAATATTGAATGCTCTATACTTGGGAGTGAATATGTTATTATGCCTTTTTATGGCATTTATTATTTGATCTCTAATCAAATCAGTCAACAATCTTTCCAATGTTGACTCCCTTATTTCTTTTTCCATTTGTAAACAAAAATGCCATTTATCCTCTATGATTGTATATAGTTCTCTCAGCATAGAGTCATCTAATTCTAGAGGTGTGTGCTTATATTCAGCCATCATAGCATACACAGACTCCTCTAATTTATTTTGCTCTCCTTTGGTGAGCTTAGAAAAATTTAGATTCTTTAATCCTTTCAAATCATTATTTCTAATTTCTGTACATAATTTATCAACATCAATCTGGGTAATTTGTCTTACCTCTTGAGATTGACTGTTGACTTCTGACTTTGTCTCCTCCTCATCTGTTTCAGGCTGGGGAATGAACTTCCTTTTCTGTGACTCAACAATAGTCTTCTTTGAGTCTTTTTTCTTCCCTTTAGCCTCTTCTTTTGCTTTTTGAGTTGTGGCCCTTGTGGTTGGTCTTTTCGGTGCTGGGGCAGCTACTTTCCTTCCCTTGGATTTAGGAGCAGATGGAGTTGTGGTCTTTTTCTTGACTGGTGCTTCCTTGGCTACTTCAACCTTAGCACTTTCCTCTTTGTCTCCTTCTGACCCTTGAGTCTGATCCTGAATTTTGTCTTCTTCTTCTTTTTTAATGTCATCTCCTTCTTCTTCTACTGTCCCTTCTTCTTCTACACCAAACTTTCTTTTGATTTGTCTTACCATTTTCTCTTTCTTCTTTACTGCTGAAGCAGTCTTCAACTCTGTTATTATCTTTGATTTGACAACATCATAAGTTCCAAAGATTTTTGCATTTTTGTCTACTTCTTCTGCAAGTAAGGCTGTTATTGCTGCAGAGGCTTGATCAGCATCAAGTTCATATCCTAGTGGCCTAAGCCATCTTATTCTAGGTATAACTACTTGCACATAAGTATAATCTATATCTACAAGAAAGCAAATATCTTTCTCATATTTCTCAGTCATTGAAACTGGAATTCTCATTCTTTGTTTCATGGAATTTTTGAAGTCCTCAAAATAACCAGTCATTTGGGCATCAAAATTTTCACCCATCTGTTCAATGTATCCATTAATTTGTTAATTAATTGTTTTGTCTGGATTCCATTTAACTTTCCCTATAGAAGGAAATTCTTTCATTAGATAGAAAAACATACATATCAAAACTGATACAAATTTACATTGAGCTCCTTTGCTCTTCCTTATAGCTCCCAAATTTTCACTAATCTGTTGAAACATGAGCTCTGCCAGATCATAAGTGTGATCCCTTTTTATTATCTTGTATGCAACATCAACTGCTATACAAGGTACACTATTTAATCTGCTTAATTGATAGAATTTGTGTGAAATAATTCTTACAGCAAAGTCTAGTAGAGGATCAGTGACTGTGTCGATAGTCATCCCTCTATTGTTCCATTTTGCACCTGTATTTCTCTCAATTACTTCCCTTTTGTCACTTCACAGGGTCTTTGGCTGATCTAGGGTTGAAATACCAGTAACTCTATGAACAATTTTCTTGGTGAATTTTACTGGCCCTGACTCTAACCAAAAAGCTCTATTATGTATTCGGCTCAAAACTATTCGTACCCATTCCGTTTTGAAAATAGTCAAAAATGCTAGGGTTTTGGTTAATCCTTTTCTTTCTACAATGGAAAACTCATTTTTTAGTACTTTTTTTTCACATAATTTATCATATGCATTATGAATTTCTAAGTCTCCTATGGCACCAATTTTACAATTGTAGCATCTACGAACATGTTCTACCATAACAACTTTATCGGGAATAACTGATAATGCACCTGCAGGATCATTCTTGTATGCTACTTTAGGTATGGGCTTAAATTTAGGTTGTTTTACTTCGTTGCTGACCAACTAAACTTCATGGCTTTCTAAACCCTTGGTGGTTCCTGACCCGGATGCCATTGTTTTCCAAACTAGGGTTTTATAATTCAAACAAGTTTGTGAGACCTACGTAGCTCGGCACTTAAGAGAAATACCTTGAATCGACGAGATCATTGTTGGAATCTTTCACAAATTGCTTCTGAACTTTTCTTGATCTTCTCTGCTCCTTTTTTGGCTTTGCTTCTTGATTGCGATGCGAAAAACTGATTGAAATTGCGATAATATACCCTGATTTCATCGCATTAAATGCTCAACTGCCAACTCGAATTCTGAAGAAATTTCAACCTAACTCGATGTCTACTAAATTTCCTTTCTACTTGGCTTCCATTAGAGTTTTTTTTAACTCGGCATCAGTTATCAGCTCGATCGCTGTTGGGAGCTCGGCATCTGTTTTGAGTTTTGACTCGATATCCAAAGGTAACTCGGCATCAACATTTAGTTTTCGTCTTGACATATTGTTTCATGTAGATTTATACTTTGAATTGCTTCTTTGTCTTGGGACTGATGTCTGATATAACTTTGTATATCAGTCCCATACACTTCTCATGCTTAGTTTGATGAAGTGTGATCACTTGACCCATTGGGTGAAGTGATCCCTTCACTTGATGTATTGCACTCATCTCTCTTTTTCCAAGTCTTGTTCATTTGCCCCATTATCTTTTCAATATCAATCTTTTCTTTGCCTTTATTCTCTTTAGACTTGGGTGCCTTTGATCTTGTAGGATAGTTTTTGCTGATATGACCAGTTTTCAAACAACTGAAACATGTGGTTTGGTTCAACCATCTTTTGTAGTTCCCTCTAAAATGTGTTCTTATGTAGTTCTATGGTGTATGTCCATATTCTTGACAATAATGACAACTGTACCTTGTATTGTAATCCCAATGATGATGACTTTCTTTTCCTTTTGTTTTTGCTGGTTGATTTGATGTCCAGATAGGTTTTGATTTGCATTCAAATGCCCTATGTCCATACTTATTGCAATTATAACAATGTCCATCAAATCTCTGAGTCCTTGTGAAATTGGATCTACAATCTTGTGTCATATGTCCTTGCATGTTGCACTTGTGACAGAAACTCTTACTCTTGGGTGTGTTTGGTTGATTGAATCTTCTGCTCCTGCACACATTAGCAGTATGTCCCTTCTTATTACAAAAATGACAAGTGGGTTTAGTATTCTTACCTTTGTCACTTCTTTGTTCAGCACTTTTTGATGATTCTCCAACTTCAGTGCTATTGTAACCAAGTCCTGATGTATCATGGGCAGATCTTGGAGTTTCCAGCAACTGTTCAAAATACTTGATGGCTTCACTTGACTTGTTGAGATTTTCTGCTACCTCTTTTTCTCTGTTCACTTCATTCTGCATTTGTTCATTTTGCATCTTCAGAGTAGAGATCTCAATGTCCTTCACATTGAGTTCATGATGAAGGTTCATCATTTGAGCAAGTGTATCCATCTGCATGTTTGAGATCCTTGTCAGTTCAGTACATTTTTCTTCAAGTCTGTTTGCAAGATTCCTTTTGTCATTTTCCATCATGACCTTATCATCAACTGCTCTTTTCTTTTGTTCTGTAATTTCACATATCATTATGGCCTGTGATTCATGTTCCATCTTGAGAGATCTAATCTCTTCTGCTTGAATTTTGTTTTTCTCCATCAGTTCTGCTATTGCTACATCAAACTCTTTGGTATCTCCGTTGGAAAATATGTTGGTGGTATCAATTTCCTTATAGTGTATATCATTCTCAGCTATGGCCAGATCTTTCCTTTTTTAAATGAGTTTCTCAAACTGATTCTAAATTCCTCCAAGCTATGCAGAGCAAGTTGCACATCTATCACCTGATTTTCAATGATCTTTCCAAGTTTGAAACCTTCCATCTCTAGATCTTTTCCTCCAAGCTATTAAAATTTTCCTTATGAGAACCTAGTAATGCTCTGATACCAATTGTTGAAATATTCAAATGTGGAAAGAGTACTTATGAGAGGGGGGGGTGAATCAGAAGTACTAAAATTTGTCCTATAAAACTTTTATGTGGAAATAAATTGCATGCATGTAAATACATTAAGTAAACATGAAACTAACACATGCATCAATAACACATAACACCTAAAATTGGTAACTCAGAAACCCTCCAGAAATAAGAAGGTAAAACTGGGGTGGGGATGATACCCACAAAAATTAGTGGAGCAATATTGTTTAACCACTTCTGATGGTTTTCCCTGTTAAAGGCCTACCCTGTTAAAGGCTTTACACTGTGTCAATAGTGACCTAGTTAGAGGATTTACAAACACTTAACATGAAGTGTCACCCTGTTAAAGGATTTAATCACCTATCTCTAGGATCAATGAAATAGTTGTTAAGCTAACCTATCACCATAGGATTTCCATGCTAATACAATGGCTAGAAAGTATTAGGTAAAATGAACCTGATAGTTTACAATCCTTGATTGTTGAATGCTAGCTCTATTCTGCTTCCTCTGATCTTGATCCTTTGTGATCTGATATCTTTTGCTTCTAAAAATAGTATATCAACCACTCTATATCTTCTCCTCTATATCATCATCTTCATCATCTCCTTCTCTATCATGTGTTCTCTATGAGATATCATCTTCCTTATAAAGACATTCGAGGATTTAGGGTTAGGTCTAGATCTACGATCCATATTCAATCTTCATTTCCGCTTAATACTTATCTTTTGCTGATTGGTTGCATGCCTTTATCATTTTTCTTATTGGCTGCATGCAAATTACATAGGAAATATAAAAGATTCGATCTGATAATTAAATCCTTCAAGATTTCCTTATGTTGTCTGTAAAGACTGTTTTCATCATAGTTTGTGTGATTCCAAACTCTTTTGCTGATATCCTATATTAGTCGGCTCTTGAAATATTTTTGTTTCTCGGCACATGCTATTCTACTGAGTTACTCGACACTTACACAAAACTATGTTACTCAGCATCTAAACTTTACTCGGCACCTGATCTTCACTCGGCATTTACACTTTACTCGGCACCTACACTTTACACGACATTTACACTTTACTCGACACCTACACTTTACTCGGCACCTGAAGATTACTCGGCATCTATTGCACTCAGCACCTATTCTTGATCTTGGTTAAGTGTATTGACACTCAGTTGTCAAATTTATTCTTTAAGCTAACAATAACTTGGACATCTGGACTCCAAATTAGGTGCAATTTTTTTGAAATTTGGTAGAATTTCCTAATTTTTTTAGTGATGTAGCTAGTTTCTAGTTTTGGTGCATGGATTGTTTAGAAATTTCATTTTATTTGGTGACTACACCTAGATAATCCAGCATTTTGCAAATTCAAAAGCTCCATACGGGCACATCTGGAGTCAAAAATAGGTTATGTTTTTTTTGAAAGTGCATTTTTTTTTGTCTAATTTTCAGATCTTGTATTAGATTATAGGGTTGTGTGGACAAAATTGTCACTTTCAGCAATAGGAATTTTCTTTTCTTTGTAATGCTTTAGAATTGTAGCACATTGTAAAGTTTCAAATTTGTACTTTATTAAGAGGTTGTAACAAGAAAAATTAGAAGTCCACGAAGGCCAAAATTGGCAAGTGGCCCATTGTAATTGCACTACTGATAAAGTGCTCGAAACATATATTTTGGGGGGTTTCTTGATTTAGTGAAAAGGGGGGGTGTTCTTGATTTTGTGTTCTCTCTTTTATGCACTTTTCTTTCATTTTCTACATTATGGGAAACTTTAAGTTTCCTAAATTAACTCTAAATAACTATGCTTTGTGGTCAATCAAAATGTTGTATCACTTAATGCATAATGGAGTTTCACAATATGTAGATGGTACTCTTCCTAAACTAGCAAGTGATAATGTTTTTTCAAGTGATATTTCAAATTGGGTAGCAATGGATAGGAAATCACTAGGTGATATATGTTTGGGGGTAGATGATAAGATCATGTAACAAATCAAAAAATGTACTACATCCAAAGAAGCTTGGGATACCCTCAAAAGCCTTTATGGTAAAGTGTCTAAAGAGGATGTGTTCAAAATTGAAGATGAGCTTTTATCCTTAGATCCTAAGTCATATGAATCTATCCAGGATTTCATCATCAAGGTGAATGAATTAAGGACAAAGCTTACCGATTGTGGGAGTTCTATCAAAGATGATAGACTAGTCTATCTCATACATAACAAGCTACCATCAAAATATTCCACATTTAGATGATGAAGAAAAGAAGTTGAAATCAATGAGGATTCTCAAATCACCTTAGTCCAAAGCATTGGTGGCCAACGATGAGGGTTCTCAAAATTTAGCTGCACAATCTTCAAGTAAAGGAAAGGTTAAGAAGAAATGGAAGATTAAATCTGAGGATGCAAAAAAGACAACACCACAATACAATCAACAAGGCAAGTCCTCGAATTCCAACATGAAAGGGGACACTAATAAGGAGAAGAAGAAGTGCGCTTATTGCAAGAAATTGGGTCGTGAAGAGCATGAATGTTGTCTCAAAAAGATTGATGAATTAACCAACATCATGAAGAAACATAATGTTCCATTGCCTAATGCTTACAAGGATAAAGGATCATCTTCAAATTCAAAGGGCAAAGGGCAAGCATTCATGGCAAATGTAAACTCTTCAAAGGAATGGATATTTGACTCTGGTGCCTCATATCACATGGCTTCTTCAAAGGATGATTTTTCTTCAATGAAGTAGTCCAAGGTACTGCACATCTTCATGGGGAATGATAGCAAAATGGAAGTTGAAGGGAAAGGAAATGTGGAGAGTTTCAAGAGGTTCTCTATGTTCCAAACCTAAGTTCAAATCTCCTTTCAATCTACCAAATCACTCACCTCGGAGATGGACATAGAGTTGAGTTCCTTCCCAACTCAGTAAAAGTGCATAGTCTTCAAGATGATTCCTTGGTTGCAATGGGGAAAGTGAATGATCACAAGTGGTTGTAATCTTTCTCACATTTTGTACCCAAGTCTCCTTCAAAGGACTTGTTAACTCAATCCAATTCAAACATGCAATTATGGCATGAGCGGTATGGTCATCTTGACTATCGCTATCTTCAACAACTTTGCACACACCGAATGGTGAAAGGTCTACCTCAAATCAAATTTTCTAAGGGTGAATGTTCAATAGATTCAGTGGATATGCATCCAAAGGGGAAGTTACAAAGAGGGAAGTCTTCTAGAGCAACTGGTGTTCTACAAATGGTTCACATGGTATTAGCAGGTGCTTTTGCATTCAACCAGGGTTGCTACATACTTACCTTAGTTGATGACTTTTCAAGGTTCAATTGGGTCTACTTTCTACATAAAAAGAATGAAGTGTTGGAAAAATTTCTAGACTTCAAGGCTCATGTAGAACATAAATCCAAGAAAGCCATCAAAGTACTTCGAATGGAAAATGGAAACATGGATGTGAACAGAAGACTTAAGGACTTTTGTAGACATGAGGGCATTGATCTTTAGACTCCACCAGCGTTTAGTCTACATAAGATAGATTTTGTAGCTTTAAGGATTCAAACTCTTAAGTCTATGGAAAGTTGCATGATTCATGCCAAGTCTCTTGATCTATCATTAGAAGTCGAAGAAATCTCTAGTACCACTCACATTCTTAATTGTTCTCCTCATCCAACCTTAGATGGAAAAACTCCTTTTGAAGCATGGTGTGGCAGAAAACCTATTGTGACACACTTCAGAGTCTTTGGTTGTCCTACATGGGCAAAGAGATCTTCTAAGGGATGCAAGGCACAATCACCTTAGCTTTGTACCTTCATTGGTTATGAAGACAGTGTGAAGGCATATAGACTTCTAGATCCTAAGAAACATTAGATATTTGTGGAGAAGGATGTAAATTTTGAGGAAATTTCTCCCAAGTTGTCCTCTACTCCTGTTAACACATCATACAGTGTGGATACTTATAGTGATTTCAGTGATAGTGCTTCAACAACTTCAGATACATGGAGTTCTATCGACAGTTATAGTGAGAGGTCACTTCATCAGTTCAGTCCACATGCATACATAGTCACAATGATAGGTCTAGAATAATAGGGTACATCCTATCTTCCAAATATAGGTTTAGTAATAGATTTGGGGGACAATATTCATGATCTACCTCTTCTTCTTGATGCAAAATTACATTCTTCAGTTGTTACAAGGGTTCCATCAGACTCTTTTGTTCATTCTCTACATGATCAATCCTCACAAGTTGAAGTGATTATGGATACTTATGATCAGAAGTTGTAGTAGGGTTCTTCATCAGTTGCAGAGTAATACAATTCTTTGGGACAGGTTCTTTAGCCAATTGAGTAGGTTTCAGAGAGATCACTTATCCATGGGATTCTTTCCACACACAGTGAAAGCATCTCATTTGTACCCTTGGCATTGTTTCTTCCTAAGGGGAGGAACATCATTTTACAGTCTTGGATCAACTTCTTCATTGGAGCAGTCACTGTTTGACATTCTTCTTTGGGAGGGGGGGAGTCCATCTTGTCTCTCTTCCTCTTCTCATCATTCTCTTATGTATATACTGGATGTATGTCATAATGGGGGGGTCTTGATTACTCCATCCATCCATGCATCCCTATTTATCTATCTTTTTGGGGGAGGATTTTTCTCATGACTTTTTCCCTCTTTCCCTACTTTATGAGAGATTGCATATCATTATGTACATGGGTACCTAACATGGCCTAGTAGCTGGGACCCATATTACATTTCATCCTAGATTTTGTAAGCTTAAGGGCATTCCCCTAACTTGCACTTAAGGGGGGGTGTTGGTGTAAATAAGTATTTACTTATTACACTTACTTAAGTTTACTTAGGTTAATGCATTATTTAATTATTTTGCATTATTTAATTATTATTTTAGGTGAGAAACTTAGGAGTTTGTGTACTCTCATTGAGTTATGCAACTCTAATTATGCACATGGTGTCTACAACATAGGAGTATGCATCATTCATTGACTTGTCATGATGACAACACAATTATCAACACTCCTCATTTAGCACATGTTGTCTACACCACTAATTTTCATGCTAAACCATTGTAGGCTTATCCTCACATCACCACACTTAATCCCATGCTCAATGGAGGATAACCCATATCTAGTGGACATGTGCCTGGTTGTATGACATATCATGATGCTAACTTCTATGCATTCTAGAAGCTCTCTTGAGGCCTTTATATTCAGGCACTCCTAGTGTACTCTAAACCAGTTATTGAATGAATATCATCATTTTGATCATACTCTATCTATATTGGTCTACTATGTGCTTGTGTTGAGTTCTTTAGTTCTTGGGTGAATTCTAGCCTAAGCCAAATTTCTACAGTTGTCATCTTGATGCAAATTGTTTAGAATTTTGGGAGGCCCTGTTTGACTTGTTATAATTTTGACCCAATTGAAAAAAATGAGAAAATCCCTTTTGCATTGCATTCTAGAGGTCGTGCAATTTCTACATTCCAGATTTGAGCTTATGATGAATCTGTTTGATTAGTTTTCAAATGTGATTCTGAATACAATTTGTAACTTTCTATTGGTTTCAAGAAATGCAGATTAGTCGGTGTTGAAATTAATTGAGTAACATTAACAAAGAGAGAGACTGATATACATGTTTCAATCATTGTTTTTTCACTGATGTAAAACCTACTAAACTTACTATTTGCTGGTAAGACAACTGCTTATAAGATTAAAGTACTATCACTTAGTTGATTGATGAAGAGGATTTGATCAATAAGAGGTAACAACAACACCTAGAGGAAAGGTTGAGTTATGCTTATGTAATGAAGTACAAGGATTATTTAAGACAGTGGTAACATGATGC
Organism: Cupressus sempervirens; assembly: GCA_028749045.1. NCBI lineage: Eukaryota > Viridiplantae > Streptophyta > Pinopsida > Cupressales > Cupressaceae > Cupressus > Cupressus sempervirens. Next base: position 102,058,913 of record CM053785.1, read on the forward strand.
ATTGATTATCTAATTAAGGTTACAAATGTTGGATACACTAGGAAAGAATAGAAGAACATGTAATATAGAATTTGTCTACTACACTTGACTGATTGGATAGTAGGTGCCGAGAAAAGTTAGTGCAAGCTGAGTAGAAAATCAATTGGAGCTAAGTAAATGCAAAATCTAGTATATTTCAAGCAAGTTATTTGATGCAAAGTAATGTTTAGTTGGTGTTGAGCACTAGTAAACTTTAGATACTGAGTAAAGTTTAGTTGGTGTCAAGCACTAGTAAACTTTACTTGATGCTAAGTGAATTCATAGAGGATGCTGAGTAACCCAGTATATGTTGAGCATCAAAAATAAGATAGTTCTAAGCCACTACATTATTTTAAAGATTTTAGATTTGATGAATTTGTGACAACAAGTTTTTTTTCTTGGATTTTGTGAACTAGGTCGAAGATAAGGATAATGAGTTGGTGGTATAGAATTCTATGTAAACCATTTTTAGGTGAATCTAAAGAGGATCAAAGCAGAACTTTCTAGAAGAGATATGGAATATGGGATAGATAAATTGTACCCTACCTAACCATAAAATGAAATATGGAGAATGAGTGGCAAAAGATCTTAATTTCCTATAAATAGGATGACTGGTCATGAAGCAAAGGTTGTCATATGCAAGAACATAAGGGAGAAGGAGACATAAGGGTTTTCCTTCATCAAGTGACCTAAGAGAAGAGTCTGCAATGGCATGTTAAGAAAGAATGCTTAAGGAGATGAATGCTTGAAGGGTTAACAAGCTATCAAAGCTATAATGAGTATAAGCCAAGTAGAATGGAGGACTAGCACTAAGATCTAAAATTTGCAAGTATAGTTGTAAGTTTGTATTAGATCAATCCTTAATGTTATTCTCTAGAAATTGTAATTAGTTTAGGTAAAATCCTTTGGATTAAGGTTGACCTAATAGTCATTTTAAATCCTTGAATTGGGTGACACTCCAAGTGAGTGATCAGAAGTCTTCTAACAAGGCTTACTCCTAATAGGGTAATTGAAATCCTTTAACTAGGTCACATTTAACAGTGTGTATTTTAACCTTTAATAGGTTTGGCCTTTCATAGGGCATCACTTTAGAAGAGTGAAAATGTGGTAGAATGTTACTAGTGGTTTTTCTCAAATTGGGCTTCCATATAAATCATTGTCTTATGTGTGTTGCTGAATCTGTTATGTTTCATGCTTTACATTTATGTAAATTGATTTGATAGTAAGTTGCAAGTTTTAAGTTATTGCATAATCTTATGGATGCATGGATAATGGTAAATGTTTTATGGGTTCACTAAGTGTTGAAAATCTTTATTTGTACACCTAGACCTTGGATAACTAATTCACCCTGCCACTCCCCTCTTAGTTATTCTAAAGAATTCCAACAGTCAGTACCCCTATTCATGATGCCATATATCTTAATCTATGATAGGTGAGATCGAATGGATTGTAGCATTGTATTTTACTCTAAAAATTCTTCAGGTGTTCCTATTTTCAAATCTTGACAAATTTGTTTGTACACTTTCCTAGGTCCATTCCGTTTGCAGAAACCTCTTTTCTGCTAGTGTTTTCAATATGCAAATTTTGAGTAGCCTACTTTGACCATTCACCAAATTCACCCTATTATTCATCATGAGCCCTAATCATAGATTTATATTGTCCTCATGATAGTGAACCAATGCCCTAGTTTTTATTTCCCAAAGTGTCAGTTTACACAATTTTTGAAGCTAAAATTGAATACATTTTGTGGTTTTCTGACATGTTTTATTACAAGCAATTCTGAGAGGGAAAATTCAATGCTCAATATGTTTTGAATAAGATCTCTTCATGAGATGATATTTGATGAGGTAAAATTATGTGGAATAGAGAATCATTGTGTCTATTTTCAAAGCCTAGTTAGGTGTTTGGATCAATTTTTAAAGCCAGTGAAAGGACCTCTTGATGCGACATTGGCAATTGGCAGAAATTTGTAAATTGACTTTAAAAATGATGGTTTAGAGATTAAGTTTAGAATTGATCAATATTAGATGTTTCATTATAGAATTTTAAGAAGTTATTTGTTTGAAATGCAATGTTTTTTTAGCCCCACCCATTTTGGGCCTGATTGATTTCACCAGATGGATAAGATGAAAAGTAAATTGCTCAATAATGGATTCTAAGGAAAGTGAGGAATTTTCTTTCAAGAAAATGAGAAATGCACTTGATAATAGAGTAGATGTAAAGATGATTATCCATGAAAGTAAGCTCCTATGCCACATGGATCATAAAAATATTGTCAGAATTAAAGATATCATTTGAGCACCTTAGAAGAAAATTTTCAATGATGATTATACTATATACAAAATATTAGATGCAGATTTCTACCAAATAATACATTTCTATTAGCTCTTGATAGAGGATTATTGTTAATATTCTTTGCATAAATTATTGAGGGGAGCTTCAGGGCACAATTTATTTACAATGACTCTTCATCTTATGTGATGAGTACATCCTCATTAATGAGTAGCCTGCCTAAGTGTCACAACTTGGATGGGGTAATTGGTTCACTCTAAGGGACCTCAAGATCACTATAGATTCTTTTGCAGAGAAAATATATTGGGTGAAGGTAGGACAAAAGCTTGTTTCAAACATTTCCCCAATTAACTCAAGCCAAGTGACTGTCTACACAACTTTTCTTGTAAATGGCTTTGCTCTATATACATCCCCTACACCTCCTTAAATGTATTTTAGGTATCCCACCCTGCCAACTGCTCAAAACCTAGCATTGACAATGAGTTGATCATTTACTACGCAAAAGGCTTTCCATCCAATCCAATTGCAGGTAGTGCTCCAATACCCAATGATTCCCTATATTTCAAGATTGCTTTAGATGGGCATATGATGTTCTATTCCTTCGAATAGATAAGTAAAAAGTCTTTTCATGACTATTTGTCAAGCTTTACTAGTGCATTAAGTACATGTGACTACCCAATAACATGTGGGTACTATGACATCTAGATAAATGGTCAGCGCAGTTGTCCAAAAGAGGCCAATGCCTTTTCTCAGATTGACACATCAAAAATAGATCTAGGTTGTCTTCAATGCAATCTTATAAAATCTTGTAAAACTACATTTGGTGTTTGAAGATGTCCCTAACCATATGCCACCATTGCCAAACTTGTAATCTGTTACTCTAATAGGGCATAGGCATTCTTGAAGTTAGAGGAATATAAGAAAGAGAAGCACATGATTAAAGAGCAGGGGCAATCCACTGCAAAATAGAGTAGAAGGACCATGTCATTGTAGAGGGGAGGCATCATGAAAGAAAGAGGAACATAAGATGCATTAGAGGAAATGGATGTCATGACCTTATGCTAGCAGTATATAGAGGAGCATATAGTGATTCCCTCGCCTTTGTAGTCTGCCCATTTTATTGCTCTTTCTCTAGTTATCATGAAAAAATTATGTGTGGTGCTACATGGTTGGCAAAAGCCATAAGAAACCAAACATATTTCAACCACATATAGTCAAATGGCCCTGCTCTAGCTTATCTTGATAATATCAACATACTGATCTAGGAGCAAAAACATCCAAGCACACAAATTCTTTTGGCTTGGGAGGTTCTACTAAACAAAGTGAAGTCTCTCATTGAGTATCAACATGCCAAGCCCATAATAGAGCCTAAAGTAGATGGAAAAGAGAATAATCAAATGCAAGATTCAATCATGCATGATGGTAAATGAAGAATGACAACACAAGGAGCATGAAGCAATTGCAGGGTTTGATTCTGGTATTCATAGGAGAAAGTTGTTCTAAAAGGATATATCCAACATTGAGCGAGTATGGTGCTGTTGTGGTTTTTAAATACTAAAACACACAATATGTTTGTTGTCTCAAAGACACCACCTTTTGAAGGTAGAAGCTCACAAGAAGGGGCCCACCATGGCTAGCTGGCATGGAGATCAAACAATTTTGATTGAGGAGAAGCTCGTCAAAAAATGGCTAGATTTTGATGGTCACCATGTCACCATTGGAAAATGAGAGGTTTTGCTGGTGGAAACATGGCAACAAAAAGTAGAAATCTAGTAGAAGTTGAGGGATATGACAATGATCAAGGTGACTAGACATGTGGTGACACGTGGCATTATTTGAGTGGCCAAGGGAAGTATAAGGAGATATTTTAATAATGACTTTTTATTCCTAGTTTTGAGTTTTCAAATATCCATAGACAAAAAATTGTTTTAAATGGTGATTTTTCTACAGTTCTAACTATAGAAAATGTTTAAATTTTCTCCATTTCATTCATTTAAACTATCCCTTTTATAGTCCTGGGCTAGTTTTTGAAATGGCTGTCAGAGGAGCGAGATTAAACCAAAATATGGACTCCAATATACCATTGGAACTAGGAGAAGATGAGCTTTCTAATTCTAGAGTTTTTTTTTGGATAGGTGGTCACTTGTTCAGGTTATGCATGGATTTGTCTTAGGTGCCCAATTTTTAGTTTGATTTAGTTGAGGCAGTTCAGATTTGATTTCTAGTAAAATGATGAACTAAATGAACATAAAAAGTAGCATGAGTGCAGTTATGGTTGAGTTTTGTCACATCCTAGTTAGTTGAGTCAAAGCATTATCAGCAGCACTTCATGATGCAGTTCAAAAAATTTAGTAATAGAATGGTTTTTTATCATTTATGAAGAGATATTATAGGTTGTTACAAAATAATGATGAAAACCAAATTAGTTTTATTGGGCAGAAAGATTAGAGAAGTTCTAAAACAATAGAAAATGGAGATTCAAGTGGACACATGTCATCTTTAGATCAGATCTACGATTTTATTCTTCTTCTATATCTTTCTCTTTCTCCTCCAATGTAGTTGTTGGCAGTTTTCTCTATGAAACTAGTAGGCTTCCATTTTTACTATGAGATTAAGTTATTGTTGATTTTAATTCTTGTCTAATTGAGCAGAGCTCTAGTAGTGAAGGCCACACATCCACTCTTGTGCAGGTTTCTAGTTTCATTTCATGTATTGTTTCTTTGAGATAATGGAAATTGCTGATAGATAATGTAATATATCATGAGTTTTATTGAGTGTTACTAGTTAATGTATTCATTCTTTCCAAGCATGAATACAAATGGGGATTTACAATGAATTATATGTGTTCTCTTATTTTGTCTCCTAATTCTTCATATTTTATTAACTTTTTAATTGAATGAATAAGGTTCATTTGATTTAAGATAGCTTGGATGAGTTATGTGTCAGATCTATTGTTGCTTATAATTCAAGGAGTTAAGTAAATGCTTCAATAATTTGATAGGGTTTCTAGGTGTATGGAGGGGATGATAGTAAGAATGACATTTTTGGATTTTAGTTAATAAACTTAATTGTAAGGAAATCAAGTTAGGTCATCTTGCTAGTAATGACTCTATGTTGCAATGGATAAGGTGTTGATCACTAAATCAGATGCAAGTTGATATGAAGTTCATTTGCATGAATCATTTTAATCAAATAAGTTTAGTTCTTTATGTTTTGTAGTGGGCTAAAAGGAATTAACCCTCACTTAGCTTATGGGTTCATAGGTTATCATTTGTAGCTATTTCATTCCTATGTTGTTGCTTAAGTATCTGAAAATATAAGGGTTTCATCTATAATTAATAGATTTAGATTTTATGTTTTAGCTCTAGTACCATATATCAAAACCTCAAAATTAACTTGCCTAGGTTTCATAGAGCCTAAAGTGAAGAAGGAGTTATGCCTTATAGTTGGCCAAAGATTAGCTTTCAAGTGCATAAGAATTTTCTAGCCTTAGATGTATTGGTCTAGTTTCTTGGTTATTTCTCAAATCTGCTAAATTAGGAGCCAACGAAATGGTGACTTTGTTGGGGACAAAAGTAGTAAATTTTTTATAAGGAGCCAAAAATCTCTAATATATTGTGCATATTCAATTTTGTATGCAAGGTTTTGTGTTCCCCAATTAAGCTTTATTCATGGATAGTAGTATGTTGTAAAATTGGATGTAAATTGTGTTTTATGACTATTATAAGTCCATCTTCAATCAATTCAATTTTTTCAATTGTTGTTGAGAAATTTTAGAGTCAAGAATTGATTTATGAAGTGTATTCTCTTTTCAAGGTGTTGATGATGTGCAAGTTTTTCATATTAAAAGTTTGGTTCAGAATTTACAAGTGGTAAATTGTTTCAAATCTTTTCTCACAAAGTGTGAGTGGCGACTCTAGTCTAAATCTCTATGCTAGTGCATGGTTTATTTTAATAGCAAAGGATTTCAGTATTTAGGGGTAGATCTAGTTTTTTGGGAAAGAGGAAGTATAAGTTTCTTGATTAATAGTTTATGTGGCTGTTTTAATGTTTATTTTAATAGAAAAGGATTTCAGTATTTAGGGGTAGATCTAGTTTTTTGGGAAAGAGGAAGTATAAGTTTCTTGATTGATAGTTTATGTGGCTGTTTTAATCTACTGAAGTAATTGATTTCGAAAGGTGAATCATTGTTATGATTTCATTTTCCTCTTCAAGGAGGTGGTGACTCTACAAAGATTTTATCTAAGGTGTGAAGGATTTCACATTTACATAGTGCCAATCAACAGATCAGAGGTTTTATGTAGCAACACATAAAAGTATTTTTAATTTTCATGTATTTTTCTTTCATGAAAGTTGAATGGTAGAAATGGTTGCCTCCATCTAGTTTTTTTAGCACGAAGAAAATAGATGTATAAGTTTAAAATTTCAAAAAATGGATTCAGAGTCTACGTTTGAAAGTGATGTGCCAACTCCTAAAAGTGTTCGTGCAAATATTGCTAGGTTGAAAAGAAAGATTCATAATAATACCATCATTCACATAAGAAATAAAATTGGTAATATTGAGAGTCTTAGTAATTCTCAAATTTACATGAAGTTTAAATTGGTAGTTATGAATCTTGAGTAGTATTATAAACCTGAGGAGTATTCATGGCCAATGGTACTGTTAGAAGTTTTTATACCACATTCAATTGATTGGTCAGCAAAGTCAAGGTTAGATAAGATTTTTGAATTTCAAGATTTTATCATGGAGATTGAAAGTGATTTGAACGCTAATGAACTTAATGAAAATAGAAATGAATATGTTGCAAATTATAATGAATGTAATGAATCTATTGAAAATGATATTGAAGATGAAGAGTCTTAGCTTTATAAATCAAAGGACAATAATCAACAATTTGATGACAGGCATAATGTGGATTTATCTTTCTATGATGATGATTGTAAAGAAGAGCAAAAGTCTAACAACAGTAAGAGTCTTTCTTCTAGTGATGAATATGAATGTGCTAAGATACCAGTTGTTGAGGTATTGTTTAAAGAAGAAGATGTATGTGATGATCAGAGTTCTAGTTTTTTGGAATGTATTACTAATGAGTCTACTGTTGTAAATGTGTCAAGCTATCTAGATAATAATCATAGCCAAGGAAAATAAACTAGTGATGAAGTCTTGTTAAGTGTTGATGAGATTTTAGGTTTGATGGCTCATGATTTTAAAAGGTATGAAAATTTATCCAAGGATGTTTGTGCTTTGCCCATTTTTCATTTTCATATGGTGAATTCATTTCCCCAAATTTTTATGTTGAGGAAGATATAGTTTCAGAATATGCCTTGTCAAATTTTGGAGGTGTATGTGATGGTAGTTTGTACATAAATAAACATGATGACTTCTATGTTGATAAGGAAGATGTAGAGATAAGGTCTATTGATAGTTAATTTTATTCTTGTTTTCATGAGGTTGAGATACATTTTGATTGCTCATATGATGAGGAAAGTAATAGTAATGAAGCAGTTTATTCTAATGATTTATTTGAGGAAAACATTGATATGGATTAGCATATTATGAAAATAAAATTTCATGATAATTCTTGTGATTTGGTATCTAATCGATTGTTTGAGTGTGAAGAGGTTTCAATGAAAGATAAATCTAATTTGATAAGTATTATGACTGCAAATGAGGAGAAATCATATTTTACATTCCCTTCATATCCGGATCATATTGATTCATATTTTCATGTTGAGAAAGATGAAGAAATTATGTCTAGTTTTTATACGCACTATGAAAGTGATGATAATAGTTTTGTTTTGTCTAACAAAGTGATTGAAAGTGATAATGTGTTGGGTAAAACAAAGAAGAATGAGAGTTTTAGTTTACCTCAAGAAGATGTTAATGAGAATTAGGTATATGATCGAGGTAAGAAGCTTTGAAAAAATTTTGACAGCCTGGGGCTATCATTTGTACATAGTAGGAGTATATTTCTTGCTTTTAATAAAGGTATGTAGGAGAAGTCTTTTGTTGTCAGGTTTATTGTCTGCTTCTTCAAGAGATATAAATCCTTTCAATGTCTGCAAGGGGAATGCATCCCCAAATAGATGTTGTAAATATTCAAGATATAATAGGTTACTAAGAGGGGAGGGGTGAATCAGTAACAATAAATTTTTAAAGTCAACCATACACAACATTTACTCATCTATCCTATTGCATAGAAACTGTTAAACATTAAAACCATATATGCACAGAGATTTGGTGATGCAGAAACCTTCCAAAATAGAAAGTAAAACTGGGGTGGGGATGATACCCACAAAGCTTCATTACTATAGTATGAAGTTGGCTGGTTAAGGCTTACAATGATCACTTCTGGTGATCTGCCCTGTTAGGAGCACAGAGGATTGCTAGATCCACCTTGTTATAGGATTTACAAACATACTTTATAAGTATGCACTCTATTAGGAGATTTGCATAAAGACGGTTAAGTCTACCTTGTTAAAGGATTTACAAAAATGATTCACCTGTTAGGATGAACCAACAGATCAACTTACAACTTGACTGAGTTCTTTATTGTAGATCACCTTTGTGATTGATGAAATCATTTCTGCTCCTGATGGACCTTGTTGAGTATTCTTTTCTGCTGATGAATTCGCACTATCATCCAGATATCTTGTATGTCTTCTTGAAATATCTATATCACCTTTTTGCGCAATATTCTCTCTCTATCTTTTTTTTGAATGTGTCAATTGTATATATACCATTCCAATAATTATTCATGCAAGGTCGGCCAAACACAAGTAAAAAAAATATAACTGAGTCGGCCAAATGGTAAAATAAACTCGAGTTCTTCAGACAGACTTGATGACCTTATGATACTCGACATCCACTATGTTACTCGACATCATCATGCACTCAGTAGAGGTAGGGGTTTATTTCATACTAGTCATACAATGTTTCCTAGAACTTGGTAACCATTGGTGACTCAGTAGATATAGTGCCACTTGGTAGAAAAACTTCTTCGATAACCTTCTGAGCTTGGTTATCACTGAGTACTTCCTTACTCCATCAATACTGAGTGTTTCCTCACTTGGTCAATACTGAGTGCTTCCTCACTCGGTTAACACTAAGTGCAACTTCACTCGGTCAACACTAAGTATGGCTTCACTCGGTTGTCACTGTGTCTTTGATGCTCAGTTTGAACTGTGTTGCTAGTGCTCAGTTTGAACTATGTTGCCAGTGTTCGGTTTGAACTGTGTTGCCAGTGCTCAGTTTGAACTGTATTGCCAGTGCTCGATTTAAACTATGTTGCCAGTGCTCGGTTTGAATAGAGAGATGAGTGTTGTCACTAATGGCAAATAACTTTATGCCAACAATCTCCCCTTTTGGGATTAGTGACAAAAACAATTATGTGCAAAAATACATATACAGTTCTAAATTTTCAAAATTGATCTTTGCAAGTCTTATTAAACATATCTTTCTTACATGTATCTCCCCCATACAATATGCACAGTATTTACAAGTCATTACACATATTTGCACAATTTTATCTCCAAGAGTCTACTATCTCCCCCTTTTTGACAATAATACCAAATTAAACTATATATATTTACACCGAGAGTCCAAAATGGGAGATAAACTCAGAATGTACCTTGAGAATAAGAGCCAATGTCTTATCCCAATTTTCTTGCAAAAGTTTGCTAGTGGAGAGTGCTATTTGAACTTCTACAGAAAGTTCAATCATATGATCTGCAATTGAGAAGTTTTTGCCATGAATCAATGTTTTGGAATGGGCAATGTGCTTTTTCATTGTGTCCATGATAGGAAGATCATATTTTGGATGTCAATTAGAGTACACCTGATCCTTGCTTCCTCTCTCAACAATTCTGCCTATTTTTCTGACAAAAATCTTATTCTGAGATGATGGGATGAACTTGAACTATGGTCAAGCTGCAACATTTGTGCACTGACCTTCATATCCTCATTAATTTTATTCAACTTTTCTTTGATTTCCTTAGTATACTCAGTAACATCACAAAGTTTTCCAAAAAGTGAAGTTGCATTATTAAAAGAATGTTCAAAATTGCTCAAAATTGTAGACAGTTCTACCTATTTTAATGCAATATGCTGAGCAATGTTCTCAAGCACCTTATTGTCAAATTTCTTCTCTGCTTTTTCAATCAATTTTTCTTGGTCGGGGGTATCCTCATTGAATTTATATACAACCTCTTCTAACTGATTCAAAATGTGTTGAGTAGAATCTACTTCAACACCTATCGCCTCTGTTAGAATATTCTTAGCACTTTCAATGATACTATATTCTTGGTCTCTCTCATGCCTCAATTGTTTTTTCCTTGTCTTCTGGTCTAATAGCTGACTGACTATTCTCATTTCATCAACTGATGCATTATCCATATCTATCTTAGGAATGATAATGTCCTTATCCAAGTCTATTTTCTCATCCACTGCCTTGCTGGAAATTATGTATCTTTTTGTTTTTCCTGCAGTGACTTCACCTTTTCCCTTTGAGTCTGAAACAATAGTTGATGAGGCTAGACTGGCTAACAAAATTGGAATAGGACTAGCTAGAGGAAAAATGAGAGAAGTGCTAACAGTATCAAAAATTGATGTTCTTCCCAAGATTGATGTACAGGTTGGTATGGGAGAACTAACAGATGTAAAAATTGGAGCGGATGAAGTTGTCAAAATTGAAGTACTAATGGGTATACTTACTGAACACTCTGCAGTAGAAGTTGATATGCTTGATGAACTTACTATTGTAGCTAATGATGCCTTGATCAATGAAGATGGCTACAACTCGATTAATGAAGTGGTAGATACTTGCATAGATGGTGCTCGGAGCTGAGAGGAGACAGGTGAAGATTGAGCAATTGATGAAGCTGTTGTGTACACAATCTCACTGGTAGAGGCTATCTCCATAGTTGATGTAGCTGCTTTAGGTGGAGAGTGAGGAAGAGATGCAATAACTTTGGCTACAATTTTTACAAGATCATCTTCCTCCTTAGCTTGATTAGCTTCTTCTTCCTCTATTTCATCTTCCTTGAATTCTTCCTCCGCATTCATCATCATTGAGTGCAAATCCCTTGGAACATCTTCAATATCATCATCACTGTTGTCATTGTCCTTGATTTCAACAATATCCTCACTGGATTTATGTAGATGATAGATATGTTTCCACATGTTTGTTGCATCATTGACAACATGCTCAATGTCTTTGATAAGTATCAAACAAGTGTGAAACCTAATCATTATATTACCTTCATGATCTTTAATTGATTTCTTTGCTTTTGCATCAGTGAGACTCAACAGGAGATTTTTCAGGGTTTGTTCAAAGATATCTTTGACAGTTTTGGTTGCAATTTCCCATCTTGGTTGCAACCTCTCTAATAGTTCTTTAGGGATCTGAGAGGCAATCTCTTCAAGAGAGTATTTCCATCTTCCCATTTTATTCAAAACCAATTCTTCAATCTGCATTTTCTCCTGTTCTATTCTTGTCTCAAACTTCAATGCTTTGAAGTTTGTGAAGCTAGTACCTTCTTCTAATTGCTTCAACCTTGCCTCAAATGTGAGTGGAGGCTTGAAAAATATAGGTTCCTTCTTCCCTTGTCTTATTCTTCTGGAGAAGACTACAGTGGCTTGCATTTTAGGTTTGGTGATAATCACCTTACCTTTCTTTCGTTGAGGCTCCTCTTCTTTTTCTGACTCAGTTTCCTCCTCTTCTTCATCATCTTCTCCTCTCCCTTCAGTAATCATTAGAGGACCAAGTTCTATTTTTAACTTTGCAATCTTCCTTTTTCCTTTGCTAATGACCTGAGGGATTTTGATTGAAAGCTCAATTCTAGCTTTAGCTTCATCAAAAGTTCCAAAGATTGGTTGCTTTGGATCTACTGGTTCATTCGCCAGTGCTTCTATGATGTCTTTGGTTTCATCAATATTAACTTCATAAGGAAGAGGTTTCACCCATGCAACTCGGGGCCTGACTACCTGTATGTATACCTTGTCACAATCTACCATAAAACATACATCTTCTTTATATTCCTCAACCAGTTTTGGTGGAATCCGAAACCTATTGTTCATTCTTTCCTTAAAATCTTCAAAGTAATTATCCAAAACACTGTCAAAATTTTCACCTAACTCTGCTATAAACTCATTTATTTGATAGAGAACTAGAATATTCTTTTTCCATACTACTGATCCTTTTGATGGAAAAGACTTTTGAACATAGAAAAATAGATAGATCAAAAGTGAACCAAATTTTTAGGAATTGTTCTTTGAAGTCCTTATGCTTTCCATATTTTTATTAAATTGAGAGAAAAGCAGTTTAGACAGATCAAACTCAACATTCTTCTTTACTATCTTGTATGCTAAATCTACTACTTCACAAGGTAAACTGTTTGGTCGGCTGGAACTCTAAATTTTGTGAGCAATGATGTGAATACCAAATCTTAATTCAGCGTCAATTACTGTACTGAGCTTAAGTCCTCTACCATCCCATTCTGCCTGGGTTAGCCTTTGCAATTCTTCCCAACCTAGGGTTTTGGTAGTCTTAGCTTTGCTCAATATGGGAAGGCCAGTAATTTTGTTAATCATTTTCTTTGTGATAAGAACTGGTTGCTCTAACCACAATTGCCCGTTGTGAACCTAGCTGAGTACATACCTAACCCATTTAATTTGAAAATTTCTTGGCAAATGTGAAATGTGGGTTAACCCTTTTGTTTCAAGATGCTTATGCTCAGGTTTTAAATTCCCATCTATGCTCATTTCACCTAGGGCATTATCAATTTCTAGGTTTCCAAGCTCTTGAATGGAACATTTGAAATGAGAGCGAATGTCATTTACAAGGAGTACCTTTGAAGGAATTCGAGACTGAGAACCCTTAGGGTCGAGTGATTCTGCAATTGCTGGTACCAATTTGAAGTTCAACGCCTTCCATTCCACACCTTTAACTAGCATTTCTGTGCCTCTTTTTGTCTTGGAGCTGCTACTTCCGGATGCCATTGTTGCTCAGTAGTGTAGAGAAATTCTGAATAGATTCTTCGCTCTTTTTGAAAAAGTCACTCAAAATTTCTTAAAGCTTGCTCTGGAATCGTAGAAGATAACTTAGCTCAAAGTTCGTAGTGAAGAATAAGATCAAATTTTCCCTTTTTGATGAAACATTCATCATAAATGCTTGGTACAATGGTAGATGAAATGACAAGTTTTCATCCACTTGCTCAGTAGATACTATCAACTCGGTGGTCAAAACAAGGTATTGATGTACCGACCTTGCTCAGTAGATACAACTTGGTGAGTGAAACTTTGTTGCACCCGACTGAACTCGGTTAAGTCTTGAACCGATTTGGGATCAAAGTGTATCTGCATACTGATCTGATCATTCTTCTTCCTTTGGAACTACTTAGGATGATTCTTGAAGGATGCAATTCCATACTTTCTTTTATGAATATTAGTTGGAAATGGTGGAGTCACTCATTTCTTGAGTGACATTACCATTTCTTGATTTATCTTGTTCAGTAGATTTAGGAATCCATTGTTGCTTCATTTGCTTCTGGATGTTGTTTTCTTTGATTTTCTTTTCATTTTCAATTCTTTCTATATTCATACAATTTCTAGCTATATGACCAAGTTCTGTACATATATAGCACCTTACAGTAGTGTCCTTCTTCCTTAAGTGATGTATTGCACAATTTATGCCAGTATGTCCATATTCTCCACAATAGTGACATCAACACCAGGTGTTGTAGTCCCATCCAAATATGGCTATCACAAGTTGTTCAGCTGGATTGAATGATTTGGATCTACATTGGAATGCCATGTGACCATGTTTATTGCATTTGTGACAGTTGCCTTCAAATTTTGGTTTTTCTTTGCACTCATTTGCTTTGTGACCATGCTAATTGCAATTGAAACATTTACCATTGAATTTTTCTTTTCCATTGCTCCAGCATTTTTTTGATGTATGACCTAATTTTCCACAGTGATTACAAGTGGGTTTCTGATTCTTTTGGGTACTTTGTTTTGAAGATTCACCTTCTTCATTGTATCTAAGACCAGATTTACCTTTTTGTTTATGAAGATTCTGCTCATTTTTGCAAATTCAATTGATTCATATCTACTTGGGATTTCATCATTCTTTCATTGACTTGCCTTTCAGAGATTAGGTCATTTTCCAAGCTTTCGTTGATTTGTCTCTCAGCTCTCAGATCACTATGCAAACTTACATTGATTTTTCTTTCTATGATTAAATCAATTCTCAAACTTTCATTCTCAGATCTTAGAATCATGATTTCTTCATTTGCATTAGATAGTTGTCCTATAAGATCTTCATGCTGAAGGGATAGATTATTCCTTACCTCTAAGTCTTCATTTGCTTTGTTTCTCTATTCCAAAACTTCACATAACCTGATGGATTGGACTTCTTGTTCTCTTTTGAGCTTTCTTACCTCTTCTTGCAGAGATCCATTCTTTTCTAGAAGTTCTTTGATTGCCTTGTCAGCTTCTTCTGAACTACTTGATGGTAACAAATCTTCAATCTTTTCTTCAACATAGTGATGTTCATTCATTTGTCTTGCAAGTTCCTTTCTTCTTTTTAGGGATTGAGAAAGATGCTCCTTTGCTTCTTTGAGTTGAACCATGGCCACTTCTAGATCAAAATTTTCATTTTCAATCACTTTCTCCAATCTAAATATCTCCATAACTTAGATCTTTGCTCAAGCTATCAAACTTTGTCCTAAGAACCAAAAAGCTCTGACACCAATTGTTGGAAATATTCAAGATATAATAGGTTACTAAGAGGGTAGGGGTGAATCAGTAACAATAAAATTTTTAATTCAACCATACACAACATTTACTCATCTATCCTGCTGCATAAAAACTGTTAAACATTAAAACCATATATGCACAGAGATTTGGTGACCCAGAAACCTTCCAAAATAGAAAGTAAAACTAGGGTGGGGATGAGACCCACAAAGCTTCGTTACTGCAGTATGAAGTTGGCCAGTTAAGGCTTACAATGATCACTTCTAGTGATCTTCCCTATTAGGAGCACAGAGGATTGCTAGATCCACCTTGTTAGAGGATTTACAAACATAATTTATAAGTATGCACTCTATTAGGAGATTTGTATAAAGACGGTTAAGTCTACCCTGTTAAAGGATTTACAAAAATGATTCAACTGTTAGGATGAACCAACATATCAACTTACAACTTGACTGAGTTCTTTATTGTAGATCACCTTTGTGATTGATGAAATCATTTCTGCTCCTGATGGACCTTGCTAAGTATTCTTTTTTGCTGATGAATTCGCACTATCATCCAGATATCTTGTATGTCTTCTTGAAATATCTATATCACCTTTTTGCACAATATTCTCTCTCTATGTTTTTTTTGAATGCGTCAATTGTATATATACCATTCCAATAAATATTCATGCAAGGTCAGCCAAACACAAGTAAACAAAATATAACTGAGTCGACCAAATGGTGAAATAAACTCGGGTTCTTCAGACAGACTTGGTGACCTTCTGGTACTCAGCATCCACTACATTACTCAGCATCATCATGCACTCGGTAGAGGTAGGGGCTCGGTTCATACTAGTCATACAATGTTGCCTGGAACTCGGTAACCATTGGTGACTCGGTAGATATAGTGTCACTCGGTAGAAAAACTTCTTCGATAACCTTCTGAGCTCGGTTATCACTGAGTGCTTCCTTACTCAGTCAATACTGAGTGTTTCCTCACTCGATCAATACTAAGTGCTTCCTCACTCGGTTAACACTAAGTGCAACCTCACTCAGTCAACACTAAGTGTGGCTTCACTCGGTTGTCACTATGTCTTTGATGCCCGGTTTGAACTGTGTTGCCAGTGCTCGGTTTGAACTGTGTTGCCAGTGCTCGATTTGAACTGTATTGCCAGTGCTTAGTTTGAACTGTGTTGCTAGTGCTCAGTTTGAACTGAGAGATGAGTGTTGTCACTAATGGAAAATAACTTTATGCCAACAATCCATTGTTGGGAATCAAAATTGAAGCCTTGATTTTGAGTACCATTGAGAAAATCAAGGCCTATAAGAATTTTTGATGCATGTCTACCTGACTGTACTTGTGAGGCATATAAGGTGTTTAATGTTTCTAACACCTTGTGTTCAGTACATCCATGTGTTCCATGGAGATAAATTTCCATTCCGAGACATTTCATGAAGTTCCATTTTGAGCAATGTCCAAATCTGCAGTTTCATACCAAAGATAAATAGTGACAGGAGGTTGTATTTGCAATTTCATATCTTGCACTTAGTAATGTTTCATAAATTTTTTCTTTGGGAATGTTTAATATGCATATCAAAGAACCTATGTTCCAATTTTTAGCTCATTTTGAATCTATTTGACTAGGTTTTGACTCCCTCAAAGTTGGTTGTTTATTGTTGTCATGTTGATGCAAATTGTTCAAAATTCTGGAAGGCCCTATTTGACTTGTTAAAATTTTTCCCCAATTGATCAAAATGAGAAAATTTCTTTTGCATTACATTATAGAGATCACATAATTTCTATGTTCTAGATTCAAGCTTATGATGAATCCATTTGATCAATTTTTGAATGTGATTCCAAATGCAATTTGTAACTTTTTATTGGTGTCAAGAAATGCAGATTAGTTGGTACCCCTGTTCATGATTTCATATCTCTAAATATATGATAGGTGAGATAGAATGGATAGTACCACTGTCTTTTACTCTAAAACTTCTTTAAGTGAACCAATTTTCAAATCTTGACCAATTTTTTTGCACACTTTCCTAGGTCCATTCTATTTGCAAAAACTACTTTTCTACCAATATTTCTAGTTTGCAAATTTTGAGTAGCCTACTTTGACCATTCACCAAATCCACCCTATTATTCATAATGAGCCATAATCATAGATTTATGTTTTCCTCATGACAGTGAACCAATGCCCCAATTTTCATTTCCCCAAGTGTCAATTTACCTAGTTTTCGAAGCCAAATCTAAATGTGTTTTATCATTTTCTAACATGTTTTATTGCAGGTAGTTCTAAGAGGGTAACTTCAATGGTCAATATATTTTGACTAAGATATCAACTTGAGACAAGATTTAATGTGGTAAAGGTATGTGGAACAAAGAATCAAATTCTATTTTCAAAGCTCGGTCAGGTGTTTGGATCAGTTTATAAAGCCAATCAATAGACCTCTTGATGCAACATTAGTAGTTGGTAGAAAGTTGTAAATTGAGTTAAAAATCATGGTTCAATGATTAAGTTTAGAATTGATTAGTATTAGATGTTTCATCTAAGCATTTTAAGAAGTTAGTTGTTTGAAATACAATTTTTTTTAGCCGGACCCATTTTGGGCTCGATTGATTTCGCTAGATGGATAAGATGAAAAGTAAATTGCTCAATAATGGATTCTAAGGAAAATGAGGAAATTTCTTTCAAGAAAATGAGAAATTCACTTGATAATAGAGTATATGTAAATATTATTCTCCTTGAAACTAAGCTCCTATGCCACATGGATCATAAAAATATTGTCACGAATAAAGATATCATTCGAGCACCTTAGAAGAAAATTTCAATGATGATTATAATATAAATGAACTCATAGATGCAAATTTCTACCAAATAATACATTCCTATTGGCTCTTGATAGAGGATAATTGTAAAAATTCTTTGCATCAATTACTAAGGGGTGCTCTAGGACACATTTTATTTACAGGGACTCTTCATCTTATGCAATGAGTACATCCTCATTAATGATTAGCTTGCCTAAGTGTCATAGCTTGGATGGGGTAATTCATTCACTCTAAGGGACCTCAAGATTGATATAGATTTTTTTGCAGAGGAAAATATAGTGGGTGAAGGTGGGACAGAAGTTTTTTTCAAACATTTTGCCAAATAACATAAGCCAAGTGACTATCTATGCAACTTTTCTTGTAAATAGCTTTGCCCTGTATACATCTCCTACACCTCTTCAAATGTATTTTAGGTATCCCACCCTACCAACTACTCAAAACCTAGCATATATACAATTTGATAGTGAGTCAATCATTTACTACCCAAAAGGCTTTCCATCCAATCCTATTGCAGTTAGTGCTCCAATATCCAATGATTCCCTATATTTCAAGATTTCTTCAAATGGGCATATGTTGTTCTATTCCTTCGAAAAGATAACTATTATTTTCATGACTATTTTTCAAGATTTTCTAGTGCATTAAGTACATGTGACTACACAATAACATGTGGGTACTATGACATCTACATAGATGATCAGTGTAGCTATCCAAAAGAGGCTAATTTTTTTGCTCAGATTGACACCTCAAAACCCGATATGGATTGTCTTCAATGCAGTCTTATAAAATTTTGTAAAATTGCATTTGGTGTCTAAAGATGCCCTTAGCCATATTCCACTATTGACAAACTTTTGAGTTGTTACTCTAATAGAGCATAGGCATGCTTGAAGTTGGAGGAATATGAGTAAGAGAAGTGCTTGAACAAAATAGAGTAGAAGGACCACATCATAGTAGAGGGGTGGCATTATGAAAGAAAGAGGAGCAAAAGACACCATAATGGAAAGGGATGCCATGAACTTACACCAAGAGTATATAGAGGAGCATATAGTGATTCCCTCACCTCTGTAGTCTGCCCATTTTATTGCTCTTTCTCCAATTACCATGATGAACTTCTATGGGCTGCTACATGGTAGGAAAAAGCCATAAGAAACCAAACATATTTCAACCACATACATTTTAATGGCCCTGCTCTAGGTTATCTTAATAACATCAACCTACTGAGCGGGGATCAAAAACATCTAGGCACACAAATTATTTTTGCTTGGGAGGTTTTGATAAATAAAGTGAAGTCTCTTGCTGAGTATCAACATGCCAAGCCCATGATAGAAACTCAAGAAAATAGAAGAGAGAAGAATCAAATGTAGGAGTTAGTCATTCATGATCGTAAATGAAGAATGACACCGCAAGGAGCATGAAGAAATTGTAGGTTTTCATTCTAGTAGTCATAGGAGAAAGTTTTTCTAAAAGGATATATTCGACATTGAGTAGGTATGGTGTTTTTGTGTTGTTTAAATACTAAAACACACAATATATTTGTTGTCTCAAAGAAATCATCTTTTGAAGGTAGAAGCTTGTAAGAAGGGATCTGTCATGGCTAGCTAGCGCAAAGATCAAACAATTTTGACTAAGGAGGAGATCACTAGAAAATGGCTAGGTTCTAGTGATCACCATGTTGCCACCAAAAAGTGGGAGGTTTCATTGGTGGAGACAGGGTGACCTCCCAAAAAAGTAGAAATCTAGTAGAAGTTGAGGGACCTGGCAGTGATCAAGGTGACTAGTCATGTGGCAACATGTGGCACTTTTTGAGTGGCCAAGGGAGGTATAAGGAGATATTTTAATAATGACTTTTTATTCCTTGTTTTGAGTGTTCAAATCTCCAAAAATAAATATATTTTTTTAAATGGTGATTTTTCTATAGTTCAGACTATAGAAAATGTTTAAATTTTCTCAATTCCATTCATTTAAACTATCCATTTTATAGTCTTGGGCCAATTTTTCAAATGGCTACTAGAGGGGTGAATTAAACCAAAATATGGACTCCAATATTTCATTGGAACCAAGAGAAGATGAGCTTTTCAATTTTGGAGTTTGTTTTTGCATAGGTGGTCACTTGTTCGAGTTATGCATGGATTCGTATTAGGTACCCCATTTTTAGTTTGATTTAGTTAAGGTAGTTCAAATCTTATTTCTAGTAAAATGATGAATTGAATGAACATAAAAAGAAAAATGAATGCAGTTATGGGCAAGTTTGGTCACAACCTAGTCAGTTGAATCAAAGTATTATTAGCATTTAATGATGTATTTAAGATATTTTAGTAACAAAATTGTTTTTTTTATCATTTAGAAAGAGATATTATAGGTTGTTACAAAACAATGATGAAAACCAAATTAGATTTCATGGGTAGAAAGATGAGAAAAGTTCTAAAACAACAAAAAATGGAGATTCAAGTGGACACATGTCATCTTCATATTAGATCTAGGATTCCATTCTTCTTCTATATCTTTCTTCTTCTCATCCATTGTAGTTGTTGGCAGTTTTCTCTATGAAACTAGCAGGCTTCTAGTTTTACTCTGAGACCAGGTTGTTCTTTGTTTTACTTCCTATCTAATTTAGTAGAACTCTAGCTGTGAAGGCCACACATCCACTCTTGTGCAAGTTTCATTTCATTTCATGTATTGTTTCTCTAAGATAATGAAGATTGATGATAGATCAAGTAACATATCTTGAGTTTCATTTAGTGTTGCCAGTTAATGTATTTTGTCTTTCCAAGGATGAATACACAAGGGGATTTGTAATGAATTATTTGTGTTCTCTTATTCTATCTCCTAATTCTTTGCATGCTATTAACTTTGTAATTGAATGAATAAGGTTCATTTATTTTAAGATAGCTTGGATGATTTGTGTCTCAAATCTGTTGTTGCTTTAATTCAAGGAGTTAAGCAAATGCTTCAATGATTTTAATAGGGTTTTTGGGCATATGGATGGGATGCTTGTAAGAATGGAGTTTGGGGATTTCAGTTGATAAACTTAATTGTAAGGCAATCAAGTTAGGTCATCCTACTGGTAGTGACTCTATGTTGCAATGGATAAGGCACTGACCAGTAAATCAAATGCAAGCTAATATGAAGGTCATTTGCATGAATCATTTTAATCAAATAAATTTAGTTTTTCACATTTTGTAGTGTGCTGAAAGTAATTAACCTTCACTTAGGTTATGGGTTCATAGGTTATGATTTGTAGGTATTTCATTCCTATATTGTTACATAAGTATTAGAAGATATAAGGGTTTCATTTGTAGTTAATAGGTCCAAATTTTATGTTTTAGCACTGGTACCATACATCAGAACCTCAAGGTTAACCCGTCTAGGTTTCACAAAGCGTAAAGTGAAGAAGGAGTTATGCCTTATAGTTGGCCCAAGAATAGCAGTCTAGTGCATCCATCGTAGGAATTTTCTAGCCTTAGATGTTGTAGTGCCTACCCTTGTTCACATATTTTCTAGACATATTATTTCTATTATTATCAGACTATGATGGACTAGTTTTATGTTGATGGATTAGTGGTATTGTTTTGACACTATCAGACATTATGTTATGGATTCAGTGGTTATGTGATGAGATCATTCAGACTTTACATTTCATGCATACATGATGATCATTATATTGCTTTCAAATATTATTGATGAATAGTTGGATGGTTTATTATCTCATGTGTTTTATTATGGATACTTACTCCATACTTGCATGTGTATGGTGTGTGTGTTTTCTTATTGTATGGCATTTCTGATGTGTTTAAGGAAGGGAGTCGTAGTCACCTGCTTAGTCAAGATCTACATGATGCACCACTTCCTACGATTGTCTATTTAGCTTAGCATTATATATTTTGTATGTAGATGCATGGTTTTTCTATAGGTTGCAGGTATCAGGTATCAACTTCCCTGAATTACCAGGATGAGCATACCCTATTATACTATCTCAATGATAAGAGAAGGGAGATAAATTCTCAAGTCCAAATCCCAAACCTTTAAGCCAATTGTCCTAGTGAGGTAGGACAAGTATCTAGATATTTTACCCACCGATTGTGTTGAATGACATAATTCGTGATTTTTAACCATTTAGACTAATTTTGTGTGATTTGCTCTATGATAGGTTTTCATATTTTATCTTGGAGGTCTATGGTGAATTTTCTATTAATTAAGTCTTAATAAATAGATTTAATTAATAAATTAATTATTTGAGAAAATTAATATAAAATCATGTTATTTGATATTTTAATTATAATTAATTAAATGAGAATTAATTGAGAGAAAAAGAATTAAAGAAAAGAAATTAGAAATTAAAATTAATAATAATTATAAATAATAATAATGTAGTAAATAAATAATAATAATAAAAGTTATAAAAATTAAAATGAAAGTTATAAATATTTAAATAGAAATTATATAAAAAGTGAATTGGAGTTATAAGCTTGCATGGGAGTTAACACACTTTTCTATTTCTCAAGTGTCAACAACACAGGGGTTAGTGCATCAATTAAGCACATGGTGTCTACAACCTTATGGCTCATCTTGAAGGTTGGAAAAGACCCATGCTTAGTTGGTGACACCTTCTAGCTATTTCTAGAAGCATTCTAGATGTTTCCTGAGAGCTCTTTATATTCAGGCATTCCTAGAAGCTTAGAGATAGTGTTCGGAGTGCAATTGGAGCATTGGAGGATTCGAGAATTCTGAAGAAGGGAGCTTGCTCTGCAGGTTTTTTGAGGAAGAGTGAATTAGCATCAAAATTCAAGTAGATTCTTGTGATTTTACTTTTGCTATTTCCGCATCATGCATTTCCTGTCTTCTTCGTGTCTTCCATATGTCTTCTGAGGAATTTCATATTTTTATTATATGCATTCTCAATATTGGTAGATTAATTTATTTAAGAATTTTATATGCATAGATCTGAAAAGAACACGGGGCTAGGGTTGAGATTCATAGTCAAACCCATCAGATTAATTATTGGAAATTTTGGAGATCAAAGGTCTATGAAGAAATTCTGAAAATTGAAGTTTGTATTTATATATTGTCAATTTGCTTATATATATATATATATATATATCTATATATATATATATATATATATATATATATATATATGCTCATATACTGTGATATTTTTAATTCTGCATATATTTATATATATACCTTTATATATATATATATGTGTATATAATATATATTTGTTAAAAAATTGGATAATATACCCGTGAACGAAAATGTTTTAAGAAACGTTTTAAACCAAATCACAAATGGGAATCGCGTAAGTGATTTTGAAAAAAAAATTATAAACATTTTATACATTAAGTCGGGGGGGGGGGGGACGAGACCCGCGCCCCCACTGCGGTTGCAATGTACCACCGTCGCAGGCCCTGCATACCGACAATTATGTTATATAAATATGTGTTTTAAAAAAAACATTTTCCATATTCGATTTTAATTGTTATTAAAATTTTTGGTATTAATCGAATTTGTTAATTCGATTTTGTTTAATGTTAAAATAATTTATATATTCATATATGTATTTATATGTATATATATATATATATATATATATATATATATATATATATATATATATATATATATATATATATATATATAAAAGTATGTATATAATATGTAAATATGATTATTAATAATTTGTTTTATAATTGTATAATTGATAATTGATTTATATCAAAGGCTCATGGTTTAAATTAATTGTTTTATTAAGTATATGAAATTTGATTGTTAGATTGGTGGGGGATGTTTTGGATTAAAATTATAATTGAAGAATGGATTTGTATTCATTCAAAACGTATAAATGTTCCTCCAAATTCTTTCTCTAAACTTGGAAATGTAAATCGAGACTTTTGCATTTAAATTCAAATTGTAAATTTAGCAAAACCAAAACATGTGTTTGCATTGTGTATTATTTATGCTATTGTTTTGGGTTTTGGGTTGACTAGTGTTGACCAGTTATAGGACATCTACCAGAGGCTTGGGAGTTATGTGATTATGATGTCATGATGATGTTTTAATCTCGATCTTTATAAACCCAACCATGGTTATGTGATGGAATGCTCTATGTATTGGATGCGATTACTGATTGTTATAGTTGAGATTCTTATGTATGAGACACTTCACTTAACCATTATTTTTGCTCATCGATCAGTTATCCTTGGTTATTTTCTAGTCGCCATGATGGGACTATGATGTGGATTTATTCTTGATGATGTCATGTTGTGACATGTTTGACTCAACCATTTTTGGAGTCTTCGATCAATATGATTGAGATATGTTTTGGTTATTGAGAACCATTGGATACTTTGATTATCTGTGATACTTCAGTTGCTAATAGAGAGCTGTTGTGATCATGATTTTCTATGGATGTTTGCTCATGGAGATTTGATGCTTTTATGCATATTTGATGATTTTATTATGGATTATCTTTTGTGATTTTGAGATTTATGATTCCATGAGCATTAGGGTAGGATATCTACATGTAGTGACAGGAAGTGGCTTGCAATGGGGGTCGGGGCCCTAAGAGGCTGCCAGGGTAACTCATTGTAAGTTGGATTAATAAGTGATAACATTCACACCTAATACTAACTGAATGAACCTAAAAAGATAAGTGTTTTGTTCTCACCCATGCCTTGAGTGCTTGTGCAGGCTAGGATGGGAGTAGTGAGAACGCATGGTTGCAACCTTGCATTCTGTAATATGCCTCGTCAGTATGAGAGGATACTAGTGGCTGCATGAGATCAGGATGGACTCATGGAGTTTAGCTAATTGCCAGGGTAACTTGTATGTGATAATTGCAATGATACTTTCCTGCTTGCATAGTAGGTTCCTACATGTCATTGTGTGCCTCTGGGGATTAGATGTCAATTTTGTGTTTGGAACCTTTGAGTTAGTATACTTTTAAGATTCTTGGACTTATAGAGATTTGTGCTATGTGATTTTGTTAGCTTGTTTGGGACTTGAGATTATCTCCTCAGCATGGTGGGAGTGGACCACTTAGGTACCACACAGTCGGGTGGTAGTGTATTTTCCACTCTTATCATTTGAGATTTATTGAGACATCATGGTTGATGCGTCCTTCATGATGGTGGATATGTATCCTTTCATTGATGATTAGCATATGTGAGATGATGTTATCTTATGCTTATATTTGCATGTTAGATTACTTTCTACATATGTTGTTATATATGTTAGGAGTGACATTCCTACTATGTTAGTACCGATGATCTCTTTGGTGATTTGGAATGTTACACACGGAGGGATGGCTAGGATCCATGATGGTCTAATGATGCTATTAACGGTTGGGAGGAACCATGCGCTTAGTTATTATGTTTGATATTTATGATGGATGTAAATGTCTTCTATGATGATGTCTCATGTGAATATCTTTACTTTGATGTATCATGAATTAGAATAGGGTGATGTATCTTATTTCACGTATGTATATTCTTTTGAGCTTGTCATACCCTATGACATGTACAGTGGATGATTGAGCATTTTGAAATGTAATGTATAAACATTGGACTTATCATTATTATTTCATGTGGTTGTTGTAATAGATGGATTCATTTATGATTAGATGTTTTTAGATGTAATCCAATGTTAAGGGATCTTAAAGAATGTAATCTGTTATGTATGTTATGTTTGTTTTCAGATGGACATTACTATTGCTTCCATCATTATGCATAAGTTATATGTGGTATTTAATTTCATGTTGAAAAAAAAAATTGCTACCATACTTAGTAAAATTTTAGGTTAATTCTTTGGATCCCTTGGTGTGGCATTACAGATGTATTGGTTTGGTTTCTTGGTTATTTCTTAAATCTATTAAATCAAGAGCCAACAACATTGATTGATATGATCATAATATCTTACACATTGATGTAGGAATTCACACTTTAGGAGCTGCCTAAGGATTGTAAAATGGTGGACTAAAGCATGACTTAAATGAGACAACATAGAGTCAAGGTAAAGATGAAAGAGAAAGTAATCTTGAAATATCAATCAGACAATGACATGAGGATGTTTTGCATTTCAATAGATGATGTCTTTGGCATTGTTGTCAAAGAGTGATAATGTGTTCAAGTTACCATATATGCTACATATCAAGAAGAAGAATATGATTAGAGGTGTTGTCATCTAGTGATCAAAATTAGAAGTTATAGTCGGTAAGAGAATTGGTGTTAGCATTGAAGAATATATAATTGATGTCATAAAGGGAAAAGTGTAAGTGAGTACAAGATGAAAATCAAAATTAAACTAAGGAAATTAATGAAGATCTATATCAAATTAGAAAGGGAGTTGTTACTGATAAATTATGAGAATTTCTCTTGTATTTGCATGGTAACTAGAGGTGTTTCCATCAATTGCAAAGAGGGATATTGTTGGAAACTACAATTGGAACAATTTTTATACTAGCATTGATGTCAAACCTACTGGAGAAACATTTACTGATAGTGCAAAGTGCCTTATCTATTGATTGATGAAGAGGATTTGAAAAAGAGATAACTAGATGAACTAGTGAAGTTGTTTAGTAAAGAGTAAAAAGCAAGTTGGAATTACATTGGGCACTTGATCAGTTAGTCTTTGACAAGATAATGTGTTGATTAATCATTATATAAAGTGAAGAAGATAATTGAGTTGATACTTAGATGAGAAAACAAGTAATTGAGAAATTCCCTAACCTTGACTAGGTGATAGTTTTACAAGGCTAATAAATTAGAAGATTAAGGAACTTAAAGCTTAGGTGAGTAAACACTATTATCCGAGTGATAGTTTTGGCTAGGGTATGTGTAGGATCATGGCCAGCCAAACTATGGCCTTAAGTGGCAATTAAAATTTAGAAAATTAGGGTTATGTCAACTTGACACGTTATTTTAAAGTAGTTATGAACTTTGTATCAAAACTTTGTAACAAAATAATCTATTGGAAATTGAATGTATTTTATAAACTACTTGGTCTTATCTGAAAAAATAAATAATTTGATTGCTCAATATTTTAGACTTTAAAGTAATACAATGAAAATTTCAAGATGAAAATAAAATATAGGTGTATTTCTAACCACCTTAATAAAAATTTAATAATAATTCTAGATATAATAAGTAGAGTCATGCCTGGATGTGAAGCATATTTTTGGGTATTTTTGTTCCAAATAAATAAATAATTATGAATTTTCTACTATAACAATTTTAGAATAAAACAACTCTTGTGTCTAACCACCATAAAGAATTAAAATTTTTACAAAATTTAATTTTATTTGTTTTCTTATAGTAGACAAAGCATTGAATGTGACACAACTTTTGGATTTCAAATTTTTTATAGCATTTCAAAGTTATAGCTATTTTTCAATCAATATGTCAATACACACTTTAAAGGCATCTTCATTAGAAATTAACTAATTAATACTTATCAAACTCATAATTTGAAAACAATTATATTGATGGAATCTTAAGAGTGTTCTCAAGAAACCCTTTTCATTTCATTGAATTTGGATGAAAAAAGAGCTGTCAAATGGTTAGACAAAGTTAGGATGTTTGTTAAACAGGGCTCAACACATTTTTTGAGTTGAAAAAATAGGCTTGGTAAATACCAAGGCTAATTAGGTACCATAAATAAGACTGGATGCCCAATTTGGTTTTGGGTACTCAAAAGCTAGCTCTAGAATGCAAATTTTCAAATTTGAACTAAGGTTTACATTTGGATACCCTATTGTTTTACATTTACAAACATATTTAAATATATTTTACATTTAAGATATAATAATAAATAAATATTATTTTTTCTTATTTTATTATCATATATTACATTAAAAAATATTATTACACTAATATTACATAAAGTATTAAATATAATTACATAGTATATTAGGATCATATTAATAAATATTATTATATAGTACTCTATATTATCTATTGTATTATAAGTATTATCTATATAATGTTAAATATATATAAATATAGAATTAAAAATATATCTACTATAATATATATTTTAACATAGCATTAGGATTAGTTTTATAATATTATATATATTATTAAATTTAAATATAATTTTTTATGTGTTGAAAGGGGTCATAGGTTAACCTCTGACCCCCTTCAATCCATGTGATCAATTATAATATGTCCCTATGGGTTAGAGGATCCCTAGGGACATATGTTTTCATGAAATATGTTGAAAGGGACCATAGGTTATCCTATGACTCCATTCAACCCACACGATCAATTATAAAAATTTCGTACGGGTCCAAGGATCCCTAGGGACATTTTTTGTCATGAAATGCATTGAAAGGGATCATAGGTTAACCTATGACCCCCTTTGACCCATACAATCAATCACAATATGTTCCTAGGGGTCTGAGGATTCCCGAGGACATATGTTGTCATGAAATGTTTTAAAAGGGGTTCCCTTCGACCCATATGATAAATTATAACATGTCTTGAGGGGTCTAAGAATCCCTAGGGACATATGTCATCACCCTTCGACACATATGATCAGGACATATGTAAACATGAAATATGTCAAAAGGGATCATAGGTTATCCTGTGACCACGTTAAAACCATGTGATCAATTATAATATGTCCCTATGGGTTGAAATGTGTTGAAAGGGGTTATATAATAACCCATGACTCCCTTTGACCCATACGATCAATTATAATATGTTTATAGGGGTCTAAGGACCCCTAGGGACATATATTGTCATGAAATGTGTTGAAAGGGATCATTGGTTATCCTATGACCCCCTTTGATCCATATAATCAATTATAATATGTCCCTAGGGGTCTGGGGACCCCTAGGGACATATTATAATTGATTATATGGGTCAAAGAGGGTCATAAGATAGCCTATGACCCCCTTCAACCCATATGATCAACTATAATATGTCCCTTGGGGTTCGAGGACCCCTAGGGATAAACATTGTCATGAGATGTGTCAAAAGGGGTCATAAGTTATCCTATGACCCTCTTCAACCCATATAATCCATTATAATATGTCCCTAGGGGTCCTAGGACCCCTAAGGACATATGTTGTCATGAAATGTGTTGAAAGGGATCATTGGTTATCCTATGACCCCCATCGACCCATATGATCAATTATAACATGTTTCCAGGGGTATGAGGACCCCTAGGAACTATTGATCTCTAAGCCTATGTTGTCTATTAGCATTTAAAAGCTTAGTCATTTACCAAGCAAGGTTACATGGTCATCACTATGACCAAATCATCTAGTAAAGGCCGAGCATACAAAGCTTATACTGAGCAATATAGTGACTATCAAGTACTTAGTGGCAACTAGGAAAATGTACACGTTGAACAATATAGTTGAGACCGAGCATATAGACAAGCTATCAAGAGAAAAGAAAATAGGTATATAGAAGTTAGGTAACAACATGAAGGTTTATACATGACTGAGCATTAGAGCATTCAAGTGCCGAGTAGTTCAATTTTTACATATAAGTTTGTAATGACATAAACACATATGTAAACCATTTTTGGCTAACTCTTACATAACATTTAATATTTATAGAGCTAGATAAGAAGTTGAATACACATCATTTTAGGAGGTAATGATCCCATGGCATACAATTCAACCAATCAAAAAATGGGATATAAATGACAAAATATAATGAAGTGTAAGTTATTGAGAAAGGTCCAAAACCTTCACAGAATGTCTATTTAAGGTGGAGTTTAACCCTAGAATCATGAGTTGTTGAGATTTGTAGGAGTGTATGCACATGTGAAGGAGTAAAAATGAAGTTTCAAAGACAAAGAAAATAGAGAAAAATTAGAATAGTGAAGGACTGAACAGAAAATCAAGGGTTAGGTATTGAATCAATTATTGTTAATTGAGATAGGTTAAATCTCTTAATAGAGTGGTCCTAATAGGCCTATGTAAACCTCCTAACAGAGTCCTTACTTCATTGTGAGTGAAAAATCCTTTAACAAGATGAAACCTAAGAGTCTCTTAAGGTTTTTATTGGGCAAGCCTTTCATAGGGTAGATCATATCTTATGATCAAACATTGTAATCTTAACAAGTTAACTTTATTGTTGTAATAGTGAAGATTTGTGGGTTTCATCGCCAGCCCAATTTTCCCTTCATCTTGAAGTGCTTCTGGGTTACCAAATCATTATTTTATGTGTTGAACTCTCTATTGATGTGATCCTTTCATTTTTATTCAGCATTACAATTTTATGGTAGATCTAATATATGAGATGAATTAGGTATGAAATTGTGAAATATGTTTCATAATCAAAAGTTTAAGATCCTTGACTCACCCCCCCTCCCTCTCAATATCTTGTTTCCCATATACACATTCCAACAATTGGTATCAAAACCCAGTTCTCTTATCAAGGAGCCTAACATCTTGAGAAAATTAGATCATGGAGATGAAAGTGTATAAGATTTGAAAAATAATTGAGAATCAAATGATTGAAACCATATCATGTTGCAACAATTAGAAGCAACGAAATACAAGTTAAGGAAAACCCTAAAGAGAAGAGAGATAGCTATTCAACTAAATGAAACTCAATACATAGAAGGATTGTTGGATAATGGAAAGACTGGAAATGATGAAGCATTGACATAACTGCTAGAGAAGAATAATACCCTAGTAAAAGAAGAAAAAGATCTCAAGATAGAAAATGAAATTCAATTAGTTACACTATGTGAAGAAATCAACCAAACTGAGAAAGCAATAGAAGCTAAGGTCATGGCTAAAGAAAAAAAAGGCACATAGAAAACGAACTTGAAAAAAAATTAGTTGAAGTACAAAATCTTACAAATAATTAGTTGGATATGATAAATCAATTGGTAATTACAAATGAGGAAGCAAACAAAAAAGCTTTGGAGATCACAAATCGAAGGCTACATAAGAAGAAATTGAAAATTGAGTTAAGGCACAAAAAGGAACTCGTGGAGAGATTAAACAAACCAAATGAAGTAATCAAGCACTTTGAAGAAATTTTGAAGTCACCTAGAAAAAGAGACACCTCTGGACTTGGATACAAAAAGCAATCTTCATCTAATGAAAAAGGAGAATTATCCAAAAGTGGAGAACTAAGGAATGAAATATCCAAAGGTAAACTTACATGTTATCACTATGGGAAAATTGGACACAACCAATATTTGCATAAGCAAAAATCGTAACAAAATTCCTAAACCTAAACCAAGTGGTAATTTTTTTAATTACAAGATAGTAGGACATCAAGCATATGAATGTAGATCAAAGAAAAATGATTCAACTAGAAAGGTGTCTAAATTCCAAGGTCATTGCTACAATTGTCAAAAGTATGGACATAGAGCTCATAAGTGTAAACTTAAGAAAAAGTCAAATTGGTTACATAAAAAAAAAACTCATTCAAAGGCAATACCTACAATTGGGATTGCAATGCATGTTACAATTGTCACTATTGTGGAGAATATGGAAACATTCTAGAAAATTGCTTGCAATTGAGCTACTGTTGAAGATTTTATATAGCTATACAGTTCAATGTCAATGGGTATTTGGAAAGATTGGCTAAATATGAAGAACTTATCTCTAAAATAGGTCAACTACCAAATTTAAGATGTGTAATAGATTCATTTAGTGTTGACATTGAGGTCATAATTTTGTGTATTGGCCAAGTTTTATCAATGAGAAGGTAAACGTGGCTAATAACAGGAAGAGCTTTGGGGACTAGAAGGATATGGGTCCTATTTTTCCTTTGTATTTTAGTAGAATTGTTTCTACAATTAAAATTGTGACTATGCTTGTTTCAGAGGAATTGTCATGCCCATGACAACACACATATTTTTTATGAGAACAAACACACATGTATATCAAGTCTTGCGATCAATGACAGTATAAAATTGAGGAAAATTGTAAACCCAAATCAAAGGCACCATAATTAATAGGGAAAGACATGTTTCTCTTTAGGGAATTAGGCAATCACCACTACTTTCTAAGGTTTTAAATGTAGAATTCCAGCCTACATATTATATGCTCTCAAATCATATATAACTTGTTATAAATTCTTTCTAAAAAAAAAATAAGACTAATGGTAACTTCTCTTTTTTAATTGTAGAGAAATCTCAAAACATAGATATTTTCCCTATTACATTCAACCGAATATATAAGACATGTTATCAGAATGGTTAAACCTTGCATAAAAATTGGCAATTTGTGCACACATTTCCAGGTCTAATTCAAAATAGGACACCAATTGTGAGTGCAGGTGCACCAATTTTCTACTCATTATGCAAAATATTTAAGTTGAATAGTTTTCTCCTACCATTAATTCGAGCTACAATTGAAAAAATAAATTGTAAAGAGGTGTTGTAGTACTTAAACTCTTTGCAAATTTTTTCATCGTCAAATCTTCATATCATGCTACACATCTCTATGAAAAATGGAAACTATAAGGTTTTGGTGTTTGAGGTGTGTAGGTTCAAACTAGCTATTTCAAATTTCAATAAAAATATAGAAGATTGAAACCCCAAACTCTAATCTATGACCTACTTAGTCCTTTTAGGAATGACCTAGTAAGGTTAGTGATCTATAATTGAGGGTACTCTTTATCCCTTTCCCCACAAATTGAAAAGTGCATGAACTATCATCCAATTATCAAAAAATTGATAGAGGATATTGAGGGTGTGCATTTAAGGGATAGGGGTCAAGTTTTCTATATACTTCTTTATTATCAACATGAATGCCTAATGAGCAATATCGAAAGGCAAATTATGATTGTCTAGACAAAATCAATGTCTTTCCAAATAGGTTTAGCATGAGAGGGGTCTTAGTATGCCCCTTTCTTCTTACTTATTTTATTTTTGAACAACTAAGAAAGAACCTTGAAGATATATGTTTGATGTTGTATAGTCCCCATACAAGATCCTTTCACTACTACCTTCAAGTTGGGCAGGCCGCACTAGAGATTAATATGAGTTCTCATCATGAAGTAGTTATAGTTGATGTTCAAATTAGAAATAAAACTAGTGTTGAAGCAGAAGAATGGCTAAAAATTGAAAAGTACTTGGTGTCTAATGGTGAGGATGAGGAGGAAAATGGACTAGTTACTATTTTTCACTCTTCTAAAGTGAGTCTTGTTTGGAACCAACCCTATTAAAGGTTACAAAACACACTATTAGGTGTGACCCTATTAAAGGATTTAAATCACCCTATTAGGAGTGGCCTTGTTAGAGGTCTTTAGAAACTTCAATCTAGAAATTCCACCTTGTTAGAGGATTTGGAATATAGATGTTAAGATAACTCTATTAAGAGATTTGATACACTATGATAATTATTAGAGAGTGACAATGATACAAACTAATTGTTGATGCAACTGTATTTTTGATTTTAGATTTTGTTTTGGCTTGAATACTTGATCCTCCTTGATTAGATAAATTTTTTTAGCTCATTCAACTCAGGATACTTTGATATCCTTCCAATTCACTTCCTTGATTCATCTTTTCAATCTCATTCTTCTCTCATTCAATCCCACAACTTGACCTTATGCTTATATCATTTACCTTGTTAAGTCAACTTGAATACACTTTCAAATATTCAATATTCATCCTTTAATTTAGTTAGACTTAAAAAATAAATAAATCAAACTATATATGTTGACTCAACAAGATCCTTTGTTAGCCAACTCAGCTCAATCAACACTAACTCATAAAAGACTTTCTTCATACTTCCTTTGTTAACTGTGTGCAGTCGATTAACACTTCATCCTAAAATAAATTCCCTTTATTAACCAAGTGATCCCGATTAACATTGGTTCCTTGCCAACTTCTCTTTGGTACTCAAGTAAACTTGGTAGACATTGTCTTCTTGCAAACTTCCTTTGGTGCCCAAGTGAACTTGGTAAACACTAACTTAGAACTTGATTATCTTTGGAACACTCGGTAGATACTAGAAACTATCTTCATTGCTCGAGTGAG
Source organism: Cupressus sempervirens (assembly GCA_028749045.1). Taxonomy (NCBI): domain Eukaryota; kingdom Viridiplantae; phylum Streptophyta; class Pinopsida; order Cupressales; family Cupressaceae; genus Cupressus; species Cupressus sempervirens. The sequence continues at coordinate 102,092,751 of CM053785.1, forward strand.
GTCAACAAAAATAGACTAATAAAGACTTGATATTTATGTAACATCAAACACAATATACAGTTGAACAATTATTTTCAACAATCTCCCTCTTTGGCATTGATAGAAACATAGCATGTCATAAAAGAATGAAATTTTAGAGAAAAATAAAATTAAGGATAATATCCTTAGTTTCATTCGAATTCTCATCTATGAGAACTCCCTCTATTAGTTTGAACTCCCTCTAACATTAATCTCTCCCTTTAGAATGATTCTCTGATTATTCTAATTACAGTTTGTCCCCTTATTAGCAAACTTTTCCTTCTTTACTCTTTATTTGACTAGATAATTCATGCCAAAAGCGTAATCAATCACAAAATTTCTTGATATTGATAGCAAACTCTCCCTCTTTGACATCTCATGCCAAAGATATCATTCAATGAAATTCCCATATACCTAATTTACTATTTCATATGCAATTTACCCTTTATAATACTACATCAACTTGACTGATCTGCATATGCTTAGTTGATGCATCACTAAACATTGTTTAGTGAGCTTCAAACAGGGGAATGACCCCTAGCTTACTTCTTAGTTAAAAAAAATGCATCCTTAGGTAATCGCTTGGTGAATATTTCTATAATCTATTATTTTGTATTCACATATTCTAATCTTACTTCCTTTTCTTGCACCAGTTCTCTCAAGAAATGATATTTTATTGCAATGTGCTTGGTTTTGGTATGCATCACAGGATTCTTGGAAATGTTAATTGCACTAGTGTTATCATAGAAAACAACAACTGGATCATTGATTTCTTCCTTCATACCTATGAATAGTTGTTTCAACCAAACAATATTTGAAAAATTGACTATTGCAGCAACATATTTTGCTTCTATTGTTGACTGAGAGATACAATTTTTCTTCTTTCTTGTCCAAGATACTAGCCTCTTTCCAAGAAAGAATGTTCCACCACTAGTTCTATTTCTATCATTAATGTTTCCTTCCCAATCAACATCAGTGAATTCTTTCAAGTCAAAGTTGCCTCCTTTCTTATACCACAAACCATAATATTTAGTACCATTTAGATACCTCATGATTCTTTATATTGCCATCATATGATTTTCTTTTGGATTATACAGAATCTTTCCACCATTCGAACTGATAATGCTATATTAGGTCTTGTATGCACCACATATTGAAGTTTTCAAATCATTGATCTATATATAGTCTAATCTACCTCTTTTGAATCATCATATTTGGAAATATTATGTCTAGTAGACATAGGTGTTCCCACTGGTCTAGAATCCCCCATTTCAAACTTCTTCAGTATCTCCTTGATGTACTTAGATTGAGTAATGTAGATACTATCTTTATTTTGTTGAATCTGCAATCCAACGAAGAATTTGATCTCTCCAAACATTGATATTTCAAATTCCTTACTCATTTCATAAGAAAATAATTTGCACAAATCATCATTTCGAGTAAATAATGTATCATCCACAAAGATTTCTACCAAGACAATCTTCTTATCTAGTCCTTCTTTGGTGTATAGTTTGTTGTTGTAATTAGTTCTTTGAAAACCAATCTTTATGAGATAATTGTGTAACCTTTCATACCATGCTCTGGGGGCTTGTTTTAGACCATACAAATATTTGCGTAGTTTGCAAATCATGTCCCTTTTCCTAGGATCAATGAAACCTTCTAGTTGCTCAATGTAGACTTCCTCTTCTAAGATTCCATTCAAAAATGTTGATTTCACATCCATCTGATATACTTTGAATCCTTTGTGTGATGCATATGCAAGGAGTGTTCTAACACCTTCTAGTCTAGCAACAGGAGCAAGAGTTTCTCCATATTCAATACCTTCCTCTTGAGCATAACCCTTACAAACTAGCCTTGCCTTGTTTCTTGAAACTTTTCCATTCTCATTCAGCTTATATCTAGATACCCATTTTGTGCCAATTATATTCTTGTTCTTGGGTCTAGGAACAAGATTCCAAGTTTTATTCATTTCTATATGATCAATTTATTCATTCATTTCTTGAATCCATCTTTTATTATCTAATTTATCTTTGACAAATATAGGTTCAAATTTAGTAAGCAATCATGTACCTTTTAATTTTTTCCTTGTTGTTGTACCAACTAAATGATCTCCAATGATTTTCTAGGGTGCATGATGCCTTCTGACATATCTAGCAAGTTTGGATTCCTTTTTGAAATCACTAGATTCACCATTATCTTTTGAATAATGGTCAGGTCACACTGAGTATGATTCAGGTCCATCAAACTATGACTCAGTTTCCACTTGTTGAAACTTGAGTCCTTCTGACTATGACTTGGTTTCTTTAGACTATGACTCGAGTTGCATTGGCTGCAATGCGGGTTGAACTAGAGATTTCGACGACTTGGGTTGTGAAGACTGTTGATTCCCAATTGTATTAGATAAATTGTCACACTCATAGTAAACAAAGTTTTTGTAGTTTTTAGGTTCCTTCTTTGTTCTTCACTCTTTTCTACAAACTCAATAATCTTCAAATGTGCTCTTTCTATAATTTTATGAGTAGATAAATTCAGACACTTATATGCTTTGCTCTTATTTGAGTATCGTAAAAATATGCCTTCGTCACTTTTAACATCAAATTTTCCTTTTCTTGACTCCTTCAGAATATAAATTTTTCTTCCAAATACTTTGAAATAATACACATTAGGTTTATAGCCATACTATTACTCATAAGGTATTTTCTTTGAATCTTTCTTCAACTATACTTGGTTCAAGTTATGAATTATGGTGTTGATTGTTTCCTTCTAGTATTTGATAGCAATGTTCTTCTCTATCATTAGGGTCCTTTCACAATCCATGATTGATGTATTACTTCTTTTAGTAATACCATTCTATTGAGGTGTACCTAGTGCAAATGCATGTATTTTAATTCATCTTTCGTTGTTGAATTCATTGAATTCATTAGAGCTGAATTCACCTCCTCTGTCTAATCTCAAACATTTTAGTTTTTTTCCTATTTCCTTCTCAACTCTTTCTAGATACCATTTGAAATTTTGAAATCTTCTTATTTATCCTTTAAATACATAACTTCCATCATTCTAGAATAATCATAAACAAATAAAATAAAATACTAATCTCTAGAGAAGCTTTTTGTGCCAATAGGTCCACATAGGTCTGTATGAACTAGCTCCAACACTTCTTCTTAATGATAGTTTCTTCTTTTAAAACTTGTATTTCCCATCTTACCAATTTGAAAATTCTTGTACATGCCCATGTTAGGTTTCTTGAGGCTTGGAATGCCTCTCTCTTCTACTTTTTCTTTTGTTCACTAGGTTATCAAAATTTACATGACATAATCTCTTATTCCATAATCAACTTTCCTGTACTTGAGCAATGAAACATGAACTTTCATTTAGATCTAGGTAGAATAGATTACCTTTAATTTTCTTTCCAATCCGAACTAGATTTCATTTCCCATCCAGCAATTTGGCCTTTCCATTCATGAATTCTACCTTGAATCCAATGTTATTCAATTGAGCCATACTAAGTAGATTATGCTTCATTCATTCAACCCAATAAGAATTATCACATTTGAGATCATTGGTTAGTGCAATATAACCTTTACCTTTCACATAACAGTGTTCATTATTTCCAAATCTAACACTTCCACCATCATAGTGTACCAAGTTCTCAAATTTAGATTTATCACTAGTCATATGGTGGGAATAATTACTATCAATAATCCATGTATCATTCTTACTAATATGTGAGATAAGGGTCATCTTATCATTCTCATCATCCAATTCATCCTTAACAACAATATAGACCATTTCATATTCTTCACTATTATTAGAATCTTTAGCAATGTAAAAAGATTTCTTACCTTTGCCTTTATAGTCCTTGTAAATTTTGAAGTCCTTCTTTCCCTTGTATTTTTCATGCTTCTTTTCTTCTTTTCCTTCTTTGTTTTGACATCTTGCAGCAATGTGACCAACTTCTTCACAAGAAAAGAATACCAAAGGAATTTTACTTGTGTACTTTCCTTTTCCTTTGGGAAATCTTCTTGCAAGTAATGCTTCAATAACTTCAAGATCTTCATCAAAACCATCTTCATCTTCACTGTCATATTTCCTTTTAGATTTTGCATCTTTCTTCTTGAGTGATAGATTTTCTTGAAAAGAAAACTCAAGGTTGCTAGAGTTAGGAACATATTTATCATAGTTATCTAACTCAAATGTTGTCAACCTTCCCACTAGTGCATCCAAAGTTATATCATTCTTGGGATTGCATATTATCTCTTGAATTTTTGAAACTCTAATTGCATAGATAGGAAGAAGTGTTATAAGTACATTGGTTACTACTATATTATCATCTATCTTTCCTCTTGAGGCTCTGATTGCACACACACTAGCTTTGATTCTTTTACTATATTTTGAAATATTTTTAGCTTCTCTCATCTTCATTTGATCAAATTGACCTCTGAGACTTTTTGCCTTAGTTATTCTTACTTTTTCATCTCCTCCATAGATGGCTTTCAGCTTTAGCCACATCTCATAAGTAGCACCATAGTCTTTGACTTCATCAAATTCAACATAGTTTCCAGTCGAGGCAATGTCAATCATCATAATGTTATGATTCTTCTTTTTTGTAATTTCTTCAATAGACATAGTTCCAATAGACATCACATACTTGGTATCTAGGTATTTTAGGCTTGTGTCTCCAATGGTTGCTAAATTCAATCTTATGAGTTCCTACCATGCCTTGAAGTTATCTCTATTCAGCCTAGGGATTTCCCTTCTGGAAGACATCTTGATCTTTAGCTTAGGTCCTTGAAACCTTCTCTATAAATACAAAATACTCTAATACCAATTATTGGAAATGTAAGACAAGTAATTGAGAGGGGAGGGGTGAATCAGTTACCACAAAAACAAATCCCAAATCCCTTAAGATGTCAATACAAAAGAAAATCAATCTCTACTAAATATATTGTTGTAACTCAATTATCAATGAAACACTCAGTTAATATAGTAACTTGGTTTACACTAATAATCATTGTCACTTGGTAAACACTCGATTAATACTAAATATATGCATTGTTATTGATTAACACTAAATATATAGATCTTATGATATTAAGTATGATTAAACTTAATTAACTTAGTTACAAAATCATAAAGAAAATAACATGAACACATATGACACCAAGATTTAACGTGGAAACCCAATTTGGGAAAAACCACCAATTGCAACTAATTATTGCTTTTTACTCTTTTGAAGTGAGTCCTATTAGGAGATGACCCTATTAAAGGTTACGAAACACAATGTTAGGTGTGACCCTATTAAAGGATTTAAATCACCATGTTATGAGTTTCCTTGTTAGAAGTCTTTAGACACTTCAATCTAGAAATGTCACCTTGTTAGAGAATTTGGCAAATAGATGTTAGGCTAACTCTATTAAGAGATTTGATACACTGCTATAATTATTAGAGAGTAACAATGATATGACTTGATTATTGATGCAACTATATTTTTTATTTCAGATCTATGTTCTAGCTTGAATGCTTGATCCTCCTTGATTAGATAAAACTTAATAGCTTGATCAACTTAGGATACACTAATATCCTTCCAATTCACTTCCTTGATTTATCATTTCAATCCAAAAATTCTCTCATTCAATCCCACAACTAGACCTTATACTTATATCATTTACCTTGTCAAGTGGGCTTGAATACACTTTCACATATTTAATATTCATCCTTTAAGTTGGCTAGACTTAACAAATAAATTCATCAAACTAAATATGTTGACTCAAGAAAATCCTTTGTTAGTTGACCCAGCTCGGTCAATACTAACTTAGAATTTTTTTTCTTTAGACTTCCTTTGTTAACCATGTGAACTTAGTTAACACTACATCTTGAGCTGAATTCCCTTTTTTAACCAAGTGAGCTCGATTAACACTGGTTCCTTAAAAACTTCTCTTTGGTGCCTGAGTAAACTTGATAGACATTATCTTCTTGCAAACTTCCTTTGGTGCTTGAGTGAACTCGATAGACATTGATTCTAAACTTAATTATCTTTGGGACACTCGGTAGATATTAGAAACTGTCTTCATTGCCCAAGTTATCTCAAAAGAAATTGATTGGTAAAGACTTGAAATTTTGTGTAACATCAAAGAAAATATACAACTGAACAATTGTTTTGAACACTTTGAAGTAGTTACACTACTAGTACAGAGTGAAGAAGATCAAATAGTTGAGTATGCCCAATTACTTTAAAAAAATTAAACTCTGGTAATATTGATCGGCAAGATCTACTTCATTAATCTTTGTACAATTTGTTATGCTACTCTACACTTGTAAACCCTTATTCTTAGATCAGGGAAAATATTAAATACAGTTTTCTTCAAATACTTTTTTTTATTTTGGATAGAACAAACTTGTGATATTGCAAAGGAATTCCATGTATTATTTTCTTGAATTGTTCTCCTATGGTCTTTTCCATTCGATCTATTTTTGGGATTTATTTTTATATTTAAATTTATTGGGAGGAAATTAGAATTTAATGAAAGATATGGATCCCTAATAGTTAAGGATAGTATATGTCCATCAAGAAATAGATGACTACTCAAATTGTTCCTCATGAATAGCTCTATTTTAATGTTGCTACTACATTACTAATAATGCTTTATTAAGGTTGGTCATAATTTTATCCAAAAGGACCTCTGTATCTTGTATATTTGACCCATATGTGGTTAAGTTAATGAGGAACACAATCTACTGAAAGCTTTTGAGCCAAACTCTTGATTACTGATAATTAACTCGCTTGATTAAAATTTAATTCTCCCATGCTAATTGTCAAAATTTATGTAGTCAAAGTGAATCTTAATTTATTTTTCTCGTGGAGAAATATTAAACCTAAGTGCATGTGTTGGATTCAAATAAAATTCCCACAAATTCATGAGAAATTCTTCTCAAATCACTGAGGACGGATGGAGTTTGATCAAGGAGTAATAGGAGGAAACTAAAAATCAAAAAGGGAAATAAGAAGATGAAATTGGGATGATGTCAAAACCCTAACCAAATCCAATGACAAAAAAAAATGAATACAATAAGGTAGAGACAAAGAAAAGGAAAATGAGAAATTTGAAGAGAAGGAAAAGGGTAAACTCACTAGGGGTTCACGGGAGGCAAGCCAACGAAAAAACCAACAAATTGTTCCTATACAATTTGCACAATACCACAATGTAGGAGTCAAGAAGCTTGGATTTTAAAGTTATAAGTATTGTAGGCATTTTAGGGTGATCGAGGCTTTATATTGATTTGTATGGCATGAAGAAATAGTTTATTGTTAAGGGATTTTTTAATAGAGATTTATACTTATTGAGTATATCAATCTTTATTAAAAGAAATGTTATTGTACAATAATGACAATTTTAACATAAATACAACTTTCAAAGAGTAAAATAAGTTTTTATTATTTTTTAACAATCAAATTTTCAGAAACAATCAAAGGTCTCTTTATTTATTTATTTTAAATTATATAGTAAATACATAGGAGTGTGGGTTATTTTATTGAGTATTTAAAAATGTAGTTATAATGTTTCAATTAATAATTTGTTGAATAATATTAAACTTTAGAAAAAGTAAGGCTCGACGAATTAAAAAGGCATATCTATTGTATATACTTGAGACTAAACATTTTGAGATTCACAATTTGGGGTTTTTCTTTCAAAGTAAATATTTCTTCAAACATAAAACTTGTTCAATGTCAAGCATCTACGTTAAAAAAAAGATAAGAGTTACTACATCCATTCCAACTAAAAAAATTGAAACCAAAACAAATTTTAATCCTAAATATGTAGATTGATGGAAGAAAATGGAGTAAATAATTACACTTATTGTCATAAATAATCACCCTTATTGTCATAAATAATCATCCTTGAGAATTTTGAGGCTTTGCAATGCTCCCCCATTATAATACTCATCTTCCATAAAAAAATCCCCTTATCTAGTCTTCACAATATCATATGTCTTAGGAATAGATGCCATTATTTTTTGACATGTATATCAAAGAACTAGGAGGAGAAAGAACAAATTATATTATGCATCTTTCATTTGCATGTCAATTCAAAAGAAAGCATTGTCTGGACAAAATGGACGTGGAGAAAGAGGAGGCATAGAGTGTTTCTTTAAATGACCTTTTTTTGTGTATAAAAGAATTTACCGAGTTTGACTTTAGTTCTATATTTTGATGGACAAATGTTAATCTTCCATAATAGAACACATGGATTTATTATTAACATATGCAATCCCAACATACATGATATCCTAATAAGCAAATGAATAGTAAAAGTTTGTGATCTTATTAATGCAAGAAAAATTGTTAACTTATTAATCTCCTTCCATTATGCTTACAAATAAAATCAACATTAAAATGTGTAAATAATTTTGATAAAAAGGCAAACTAAAACCTCAATTTTAAATTAAAATACAATAAACTAGACATACAAAAATATTAATAAATACTAATATTATTAAATTAATAATAAATTAATTAAAATAAATTGCAAATTATATCTAAATAAAAAGTTAAAGTATAATAAGTTAGATATTTAAAATTTAATTTTTAATTTTTAAATACTATTAAAGTCATAATAAATAATAAACCTCTTAAATTAACAAAAAAATAAAAATTCATAAATTATAATTAAGTAAAAAAAAAAATAATGTTTAATATTAATAGTAAAGCACATTTAGCTAGAAAAGTATTGGGATGGGTGATCTCCTAGGAAGTCCTTGTGCTTCATCTATGTGAGAATTGTCTAGATGTGTGCTAAGTGCTTCATTTATTGTCATGAAAAACAAATTCTTGTGAATAGCTACTCATTAAACATGGGTCAATGAGTTTGATTCAAAAAATTACACAAAATTCTAATAGCAATATCAGTATCTTTAGATTGTGATCAAATATAAAAGAAACTAATAGAGGAGCAACATTCACTTATTTAGTTATTTATTTGATCATTTATTTAGTAATTTTATTTTATCTAATCAATTATTTAGTTATGATTTTAATTATGAGAAAATTAGTCATTTATTTAATCATTTATACTTGTGAATTGTGAAAAAATAATAGAATTTGATCATTTGTAGTCATGTGATTAAAAAATTTAGTCACGTGACTAAAAGTTTTAGTCATGTAGTCATTTATTTGCAAAAATTCTACTAGTGCTTTTAAGGTTGAGAGTATTAAAAAATCCTTCTAGTTTTTTTTTATAGCTTTTCTTACATACTGACATTGAAGTCACCAAGAATTATTACATTATGTTTGTTTGAAATATTTCTTAAAATTCTTATGGAAACTATAGTATTTTTGTAACATATGTAGTAGTGTTTTGTAAATGGTTGTTTATAATATTTTACATGTGCAGTGTCAAATTATTTGTCTCCATCTTTTATATCTAAATTGTATTCTAGTATGGTCTCCTTTTAGCACCATTGTAATGACACCCAACATTCCAACAGTTTATTATTATGTGCTTTCAAGGAGAAGTTGCAATGTGGTGCTTGAGATGAACAAATATTGTTTGCAAACTTGAGATTTATTTTTAATTGTAGTTTCTTGAGTAATGAGCATAACACAATCACAATCTCCACAATCATATCCAATTTTAGGAGATATTTGGATTTTTTTACCTAAATGGTTCTGTAGCGAAGATTTTGTTTTCAAACATTTGAATATGATGTTTGGTAAGATTGATATTGATAATTGTTTCTCCTTTGTGGTCATTGAGGTTTACACTAAAGACGTCCATTGTATTTTTTTTCTTATCTACATGAGCTTTTTACATGGCAATAATATCCCCTCTAAAGATTACTCAAGTTTTTTGAGCATTGGGATCTTCAATTGAAATTGTATTTGTAGTTTCCTTTTTAGATCTATAAACACTATAACATGTTGATTTTGTATGGTTTGTTTGATATGTTTAGAATAAATATATAAAGTTGAATTAGTTAATCAAGGTCCTTAAGTACCATTTGAATAATTAAACACAAACATTCACTATTCTTCTTATCATGTTGTTGCTCAGTCTCTATTTTAATAATAAAATTACTATCTCAACATAACATGCTTTTCTTAGTGAAAACATTATCAAATGTAAAACATATAAATAATTCATCATAGGTTTGACACTAGGATTTTATGTGGAAACCGAATATGAGAAAAACCACCAGCAACATGTCACCACTTTTTCACTCTTTCAAAGTGAGGCATGTTAGGAGCCAACCCTATTAGAGGTATACAATATACACTATATTTTATTAAGTAAAATAGGTTCTTTTATAGGGTTTCCTAAAACCCACCAGTTAACAACAAAATACTATAGAAAGTTAAAGTCTAGCAACAAAGCAATAGAAAAACAACAGGCCATACCCAACCATCAGAAGTAGCAAAAATATAGATAGCCAAAAGCCAAGAAAAAGATAAAAAACTAGAAGCACTAATGAGGGCACCATTTCTTTGACTAGCTTCGCTTTCTTGAGCTCCAACTCTCCCATGGCTTCTGCCTCAATAGTCTTTAATTGACTATCATCTAGAGAAACCTCCTCTTCCCTCTTCCTCTTTTTTGATCTCCATTTTTTGGTCAAACTCTCAACCTACAAAGAATCATCATCATCAACCTCCCTGGTTTCCTCTTTGTCCTTTTCCTCCCCCTTTTTTCTATCCTCCATCATTGAGTGCAACTGAATGATATTATCATTAATTCCTTTTATAATTTTGAGGCTCTAGTTAGTCAAGCTATGGAGAGAGCTCTCCATCCTTTCCACTCTTTTTTTCAATCTTAGACACCTGAGAATCTAACTGGCTAATTCTGACATTCTTGTCCCCCCCTTTTGACCTTTCCTATCCCTGAATCTTGAACTTAATCTCTTTAGATTAATGGAAAATCCATTTAATGGACCATCAATTGTCCACCAAACTATTGTGGGCATTGTTAAGGAGGTCCATCCCCATTTCCCTCATGTTGTCACTTAGGATCACTAATGTCAAGTCAATGAGCTCCTCCAACAGGATTTTTCCATCCCTTCCCTCCAAAACCTCTAAGTGGATATGCTCTTGAACCAAACCCATTTTCTCTATGCTAGCATGAAATTCCCTCCATGCAGTTTTCCTTCCCTTTGCATCTAGAGTAATAATGGTTTTAGCCAAACCATCTCCCTCTTGGCTCTCTTCCTAAGCTTTGACATTGATCTCCTTACCCTTACCAAGTGCCTTCTCAACTTACTTCCTATTGTCCCTTCTCATTTTGATCAGGTTGTCATCCTTCCTTCTACCCTGAGCCTTACTGATGCCCACCTCTCTCATATTACCCTCATTATCTATGTCCATCCCCTCTTCCTCATCAGTGTAATCCTCCTTAGATTTAACCTTGTGCTATCTTTCTCTCAGTACCTTTTCCAGGCTTCTTTTTCTTCTTCCTTCCCATATCCTTCATGGTTTTAGCCACCTTCTCTTCATCATTTGAGTATAGACCAGTGCTACCCTTTGTATCCAAAGGGAGGTAAGAGCTCTTTGTTTCCTCTCAAGAATATACCTTCAAGGAAATATCCCTTCCATAGGTTTGAGCTTTAAAATGCACATATAAGAGTAATAAAAAGCCCTCATGGAAGGCAAGATTAATGTATGCTTTCTTCTTAAAATCCATGATACTCTTATTTGTGGAGAAAAATAGGTAGAAGGGGATTGATATTTTTGTTCTATACCTGACATGGTTTAGGATAACAAAATGGTGGGTTTGAATCCTATCAAACCTTGTATCAAGTGTAATGTAGGATATAATCACCATTAAGAAAAATCTCCATAGTTTGTTGATAGAAGTAGGTTCATAGTAGGCACCAGTCTTCACTAATTTCTTCATCTCCTTAGCTTTCTTTCCAAAGTCCTTCACTACGTTTAAGGATATTTTCTTATCCCTATAGAATTGAATGCCCTTATTAGGAGAGTCAATTACCATGACCTCAACAATGACACCTTCATTGACCTCAAATTTGACACCATCAACCTTCACGTTCACATCTTTCCATGACTCAACCATAAGGATATTATCTTTAGATCCCAACCATGAAGTTTTTCAATGAAAGATGAGATTTTTCTTTCCCTTAACTTCTCCCACACCTTCAATCTCCTCTTCCACTTCTCCACTTCTCCCTCTAACTCTCTACAATTCCTCTCCCCAACCATTATGTTGCAATAGAAAAAACAAACACTGTGTTCTCCAGGCACTGTGAGCTGAACACTAGTTTTTCTCACAAAAATTGTACTTGCCTCTTTCCTTAGTAAAGCAATAGTAATAGTAATTACCAATAACCCATAAAATTTCCCATAAAACATACCATAAAGCCCCCCAATTATGATACCTCTAAATCAGCCCATGCCAAGCTTTCAACACTTTAATAGTTTGATTGACACCATTAACTTCCATATATACACTTTATATTACCCATCCTTCCCTAGATTCTCTCAATCTCTAGTAAAATTTTAGCGGCCATCAGAAACCCCTCACCACTAGACCATTTGTGTGATGTGTCCTTCCTAACAGCCTCATTTGCCATCTAGTTAGTAAGAATGTTTCCCTCAAGGTAAACATGTGACACATAGACCCTTTCAAAGGAAACTAAGATATTTTTTGTTTCCTCCATCATACTCTTAATACTCCATGAAAAAGGATGTTCCCCCTTTAGGTATTTTATAATATTATTTGAGTCCCCCTCCAACCATAGGCTTTTGACCCCTACCTCTTTTGCTAAATTTTTTGTTTGGAGAGTAGCACATGCCTCCACATAATGATTTGTTTGGTGTCCTAGGGGAAAAGTAACCTCCACAATTCCCACCCCATGACTATTTTTGATCACCCCTACACAACCCACTTTGGCCACTCCAACAAAGTTAGCTTTGTGCCAACCTTTCAGGGGTAAAGACTAGTGACACTCTTATCTTCTTGTCTGAGTATCATTACTGCTACCAGTTTCACCTATGAAGGGGTAAGATCCTTTAATAAACATATAATTTTCCAAAAGGGCATTTTTAATTTTACCAGACACAATTTAAGTAGAAAGGCTAACATCCTTGAAGATATGGTTATTGCATTTCTTCTAAATACCCTATCCAAGATGAGACATCTAGCCCATTTACTAATAGTTTGGAGCCTAGAACCTTGCCAAGAGTTATCCTGCTACCTAAAGAATTCAATAGTCGAGATAGGAGCACACCAGCTCAACCCAAAAGCTTGACTAAAAAAGGACTGAACCTCTCTAGTGAAGGAGCAATGTATAAATAGGTGATCCACAGACTAAACCTAGTTTTTGCATAGGACACATCTATTAGGAATAGAAAGACCCCTTTTCTTTAGATTGGCAATTATTAGGGTCCTCTTCTTTAATAAAAGCCATAAGAAAATATTTATTTTAGGGATAAGACTAGGGAACTAGGCCTTAGCCCAATCTAGTTTCAAATCCTACCTCATAATAGTTTGGTATCCCAAAGCCATCAAATAGATACCATCCTAAGTGTTCTTCCATACAAGATGGTCTTGATCATCATTCAAAACCACTCAATGGAGAATAATCATTAGACGATTTAGGTTCACTAAAATTGGGGAAAGATCCCTCCAAGCCTAGCCAAGTCTGCAATAATTTACAAATTTGCCAAATCTCTGGATGCAAATGTAGACCCATCTTTCATAATCAAGAATGTTGATAAGAGGCCCCTAGATCAGCCAGTTGTCTTGCCAGAAAGGGGTGTCCTTTCCATTTCCAACACTCCATTTTCCCCTACTATCAATTGTCTCTCTAGCACTAAGAATGTCATTCCATATATTAGATCCATTGGGAATTGACCCTCCAAAGAGAAAGCTCCTAATTGAAGGTCTTCAGAGGTATTTATCTTCAAAGATGTCCCTCTAGTCCCCTTTGTTGCAAAAGATTCTCCGAATCTGTTTATCTTGAAGAGCTTTCTTGAAAAGTCTTAGTTTCCTAATCCCCAATCCTCCATTCTATTTTGGGAGGCACACATTATCCCATGCCACCAGGGGAAACCTCTTGTTGTCTTTCGATCATGACCAAAAAAAGTTCCACTAGATCTTCTCCAAGAGATCCACATACTTTCTTGGAATCCCAAAGAGACTCAACACATAATTTGGGAGACTCTAAAGAGTAGATTTGACCAACTAAATCTTACCACATTGGCTAATAGTGACTCCTTTCTAGCCATCCAATTTTTTATTAAACCTATCTATTAGGTTATTCTAGAAAGAATTTGGGGGTCTTAGTCCCACAGGGAGACCCAAATAAATAGAAGGGAGGCTTCCTAGATCATAGCATAGAATAGTAGCAATCTTCCTTTATCATTCAATTGATACTGTTAAATGTGATCTTGTTAAAAGATTTAATCTCCCTATTAAGAGTGGCCTTATTAGAGGACTTTGATCATTCAATTTAGAATGTCACCTTGTCAAAGTATTTACATAGACTATTAATTATTTCAAATAACTATAAGGTCAACCTATGTTAAAATAATCTAAATACAAACTATTTACAATGATTAGAAAGAAAATAGTAGGTCTTGATCTATATGACTACAACTCACTTTGCAAGTTTAGATCTTTGTTTGATCCTTATGTTGACTTACTAATAAGCTTCAAATTTTCATCTATGTTCTTGATTTTCTTGGAAACCCTTCAAGAAATAACCCTTCTCTCTTCTCCAACACTTCAGCCATCAACTTAGATTTACTTATCATCGCTTTGCATTCACTCACACACTCTTTTTCTGACCCTTATGCATCTCTGATCAACCTTCCTCTGTATGCCTTTCTCACATATGTAGGCCACATCACCATTTTATTCAGCTAGGTACCTCTTTAAATAGGCAATTATTCCTTTACCATTTTCCATGATTACTATAGATCTTAGGATTTATGATCAAGTTCAACATGATTCATTATATCTATCCATCTTCTTGATCATCCACTAGAAACTTCTCTAGAATATGTCTGCTAGGTTTTTGCCTAATCCTCTCCTTGAATCTAATGATCCAACTCATCAATTTTATCTTCAACATAGTTTATGTCTCCTAAGAAATAAACTAAGTCAACTAGATCTCATGATTTCCTCAAATTCATTCTCAAAACTATTACTCAACAATTTCTAAATTTTGATACTCTATCATCATTGAATTACTCAGTCACTATAACTCTTCTAGCTTGGCATCAACTATTTTTCTTGGTCGATACTGGTGCTCGGTCAACATTGAATTTTCTCAACACTTACTATGACTTGGTTGACACTAGCATCACTCTACATTCCTTATCCTTTTACTCTATTTCTCTTCTTGGCTTAACTTTCTAGGTCACATCACCATTTTATTCAGCTAGGTACCTCTTTAAATAGGAAATTATTCCTTTACCATTTTCCATGATCACTATAGATCGTAGGATTTATGATCAAGTTCAACATGATTCATTATATCTATCCATCTTCTTGATCATCCACTAAAAACTTCTCTAGAATATGTCTATTAGGTTTTTTCCTAATCCTCTCCTTGAATCTAATGATCCAACTCATCAATTTTATCTTCAACATAGTTTATGTCTCCTAAGAATAAACTAAGTCAACCAGATCTCATGATTTCCTCAAATTCATTCTCAAAACTATTACTTAACAATTTCTAAATTTTGATACTCTATCATCACTGAATTACTCAATCACTATAACTCTTCTAGCTTGGCATCAACTATTTTTCTTGGTCGATACTGGTGCTCAGTCAACATTGAATTTTCTCAACACTTACTATGACTTGGTTGACACTAGCATCACTCTACATTCCTTATCCTTTTACTCTATTTCTCTTCTTGTCTTAACTTTCTAGATATAAACAATCACTTTTCGTTATCAAAGTCTATCTAATCAAATGTCCATTGTAATATCCTTTTCATAACTCAACCTTTCCTCTAGGTGTTATTGTTATGATAAATTTCCCATATCCTCTTCATCAATCAAATAGATATGACATTTAGATTAGGTACCAATATGTATTATCAATAGATTTGACATCAATGAAAAACAATAATTGTTCCAATTGTAAGTTTCCAACAATCTCCGTCTTTGGCATTGATGGAAACATCTCAAACATCTCAATACTAGTAATAGCTTAGCAAACTTTGTTACCATACAATCCAAATTATTATTTACTATCATTATAATTCTCTTTTCTTATTTTCTCCCTTTGAAATCATAGATCTCCCTCTTGGATACATATTCTTTTGTATGTTCTCCCTCTTTGAAAATAATCTTTGTATATCACTCTTTCTTATACACTCCCTCTTTGACAACAATGCCAAAGACACTTATCTTTTTGAGTATCAAACTCTTTATACATCTTAATTATGTAGATATTTGCATGTCCGGCTGATTTCTGTCACCTATCTATGACTGATTTGTTATGTTGTACTTGACAATCTACCTCAGGCATTTCCAAAGTAGAGTTCTACTGCATCAATGAGTAAGATATTTTGATTAGCACATTTGATGTAATGCTCCTTGTCTCCTTAAGTAGCTTTTTTTAGGGGAATCACCCCTAATTTACCTCTAATATATTCATGAGCATCTTTAGGTAAGGCTATAGTGAATATGTTAGCAATTTGTTCTTTGGCGTGCACATATTCTATCTTTACTTCTTTGTCTTGAACTAGTTCCCTCAAGTAGTGATACTTGATAGCAATGTACTTTTCTTTAGTGTGCATCATTGGATTCTTTGAAATGTTGATAGAACTTTTATTATCATAGTAGATAATCACTAGATCTATAATTTCTTCTTTCACACCTTTTAGTAATTGCTTAATCCACATGAAATTTGAACAATTCACTTTAGTTGTCACATACTCAGCTTTAGTCGTTGATTGGGAAATATAAGTTTTCTTCTTACTTATCCATGACACCAATCTCCTTCCTAGAAAGAATACATCTCCAATAATGTTTTTTGTGTCATCAATATTTTGAGCCTAATCTAAGTCAGTGAATACCTTCAGTTCAAATCTATCACTTTTCTTGTAATAAAATGCATAGTCTTTTGTACCTTTCAAATATCTCATTATCCTTTTTACATCCATCGTGTGATTCTCTTTAGGAATTTTTGAAAATCTAGGAACTATCTCAATTGCTAATGCAATATCTGGTCTGCAGTGAATAACATGTTGTAGTTCTCCAATCATGGACCTATATAAAGTGTGGTTCACTTCAACAGAATCATCATTCTTAGATAGCTTATGTCCTATAAACATAGGTGTACTCACTATCCTCAAATATTCCATACCAAAAGTATTTAACATCTCCTTCATGTATTTGGATTGAGTAATAAAAATACCAAACTTCATTTGACAAACTTGTAATCCAACAAAGAATTTGATTTCACCAAACATAGACATTTCAAAATCCTTTTTCATTTCATCAGCAAATGATTTTCATAATGCTTCTCATCCTCCAAATATAATATCATTAACAAATATTTCAGATAATAGTACTTCATTGTTCTTACCATTCTTCAAATATAGATTATTGTTATCATTTTTCCTTTCAAAACCAATCTTTACCAAATAGTTATGCAATCTATCATACCATGCTCTTGAGGCTTATTTCAATCCATATAGGGCCTTGTTCAGTTTATATACCATTTTTTTTCTTGTTTGGATCCACATATTTTAGTTTTTTCAATATACACTTCTTCCTCAAGTATACCATTTAGAAATGCAGATTTGACATCCATTTGATATACCTTGAATTTCTTGTAGGTTGAGTATGCATGTAGAGTTTTGACTCCTTCAAGACTTGTCAAGCGAGAAAAAATTTCTCCATAATAAACTCCTTGAGCATAACATTTTTATACTAGTCTTTCCTTATTTCTTGTTACTTCACCATTTTCATTGAGTTTCTTCCTAAACAAGCATTTTGCTCCAATAACATTTTTGTCATTAGGTTTTGGCACTAAAGTCCAAGTATTTTTCTTCTCAATCTGGTCAATTTCCTTATTCATTGCCAAAATCCAATCTTCATTTTCTAGAGTGTCTTTTACTAATTTGGGCTTAGATTCACAAAGAAAGCATGTGTCATCTTTGAGTCCTTTCCTTGTTATAATAGTCGATTCAACATTACCACTAATTTGTTTAGGTTTATGATGTCTTCTTACATATTTTTCTAGCACAAGTAGTTTCCTTCTTTATTGTTCTATAGGTTCATCTTGGAAAATAACCTCAAGCTCATTGTCTCTTTCTTGTTCAGGTTTTGGTCCTATTTATGTATGCTATACATTTGTTATTTGATGATGGGCACTTCCTATCTATGACTTGGCATCTTCAGTCTGTTGCTTGATACCCACTCTTTATTGCTTGGAAATTTGTATTTGCACTTCATCATTTCATGTCTATTGGGAAACTGTAGCTTGATTTTCTTGTTCATTTTGAGTGTTGGGAGCACCATCATCCACATAGATGAATGTATTGTAATCTTTAGATTCTTCATTACATGAGATGTCACTTCTTTATGCAAACTCACCAATTTTCACATTTGCACTTTTCACAACTTTGTTAGTGTTAGAGTTCAAACACTTGTAAGCTTTACTCTTAGTGGAATATCCTAGGAGTATACCTTTATCACTTTTTGCGTCAAATTTTCCATTCCTATTATCTTTAAGTATATAGAATTTTCTTCCAAAGACTTTGATATATTTCACATTAGGAGCATAACTATACCATAGTTCAAAAGGTGTAACATTTGTATCTTTCTTGACTTGTACCCTATTCGGGGTATAAATAGAAGTCTTAACAACTTTTCTCCAATATTTCTTTGATACACTCTTCTCCATCATTAATGTTCTTGCATAGTCCATTATCAATATTTTTCTCCTTTCAGCTATTCCATTTTGAGGAGGGGTCTTTGGTGCTGACATCTATCTTTTAATTCCTCTTTCATTGCATAATGTATTGAACTCATTTGAAATAAATTCTCCACCTTTGTCAAATCTCAAGCACTTTAGACTCTTCAATATTTCTTTTTCAACTCTGGCTAAATACCACTTCAAAATAACTAAAATGCATCAAATTTAGAATTAAGAAACATCATAGTCATCATCGTAGAGTGGTCATCAACAAATAGAATGAAATACTTATCTCCACAATAGATTTGAACGTCAATGGGTCCACGTAGGTTAGTATGAACCAATTCCAAAATATTATTTGCAGTGTATGTTTTTCTTTTAAAAGTAGACTTGGTCATTTTTCCCAGTTGACATTGTTTACACAGAGCATTGTCAGGCTTCTTTAGTTTAGGCAACCCTCTTAATTTATTCATCTTGCTAATATTCACCAATTGTCAAAATTCACATGATATAATCTCTTGTGCCATAACCAAACATCTTCTTGTTGTTCAAAAAAAAATGTCTCATTTGATAAATCTAGATAGAACAAGTTACCTTTTGTCTGATCACCAGTTCTAATCATCTTACCATCAACATCATGTACCTTGGCCTTCTAATTGTAAAATTCAACTCTATAACCTAATTTTTTCAACTATGAAACACTCAACAAGTTATAGTTAAGTCCTTCAACCCAATCAACATTGTCACATTTTATCTTATTAGTCAATTTAATAGTTCCTTTAACTTTTATAACACATAGGATATCATTACCAAATTTAACACATCCACCTTTTTATGGACCAATGTCTTTAAATTTATCTTTGTCACCAGTCATATGATTGGATAATCCACTAGCAATTATCCATCTATCACTTTTCTTCACATATGAGATTAATGTAGTTTTCTTATCCTCGCTAGAATCTTCATTCATATAAAAATAAACAACTTCATCATCATAACTCTCAGATTCATTGTCAGTTTCTTCTTCAGAAATATAACAAGATTTCTTACCTTTTTCATCCTTGTTTTCCTTGTAGTCTCTCTCATCTCTTCTTCCTTTGTACTTGTTTTCCTTCCTTTCATCCTTGTCCTCTATGTCAGGACACCTAGCAGTAATATGACCAACCTTGTTGCATGAAAAACAAATAATAGGAAACTTATCTTTGTATTTACCTTTTCCTCTTCCAAACCTTTTTTTAATAAGGACTTCAAGTTCATCAATCTCATTATTAGAAAAGTCATTGTCACTCTTCATACATTTTTTTTTCCTTTTCGCTAAGAACTAATTGTGACTTGAAAGAAAATTCAATAGTAGCAGGTGTATAAATATCAAAGTTAGACATCTCAAAAGTAGTAAGTCTACCAATTACACCTTCTAAGGTCAAAGTGTTACATGGTGTGCATCTCAATTCTTGGATTATAGAAACTCTAATGGAATATATAGTGAGGAGTGTCCTCAGTACCTTGCTTATTATTGTTTCATCTTTGATTTCTCCATTTGAACCTCAAATAGCATTGACAACCTCTTTGATTCTTGTGTAGTAATGCACTATGTTCTCACCTTCCATCATTCTCATGTCATCAAATTTTCCTCCCAGGCTCTCTAATTTGGCTCTTAAGACATTTTCATCACCTTCATATATGGTTGTCAATTTTTCCCACATTTTCTTTGCATTATCACAATTCTTTAAGTCATCAAACTTGACATAGCTTAGGGCTAAGGTAATCTCCAACATTTCTTGATTGTATTCTTGCTTCAGCTTGAGTTGATCACCTGTCAAAGGATTAGTTGTTATCTTCACATACTCATTGTTCACAAAGTTGATAGAAGCATCACTGATACTACATATGTGCAACCTCATCAAGGTCTGCCATGTAGGAAAGTTCTCCTTGTTTAGCTTTCGTACATTTCTCTTATGAGCCATGATATTTGGCTTTAAGTACCTTTAAACTTTTCTCTATAAGCACTAAGCTCTGATACCAATTGTTAGAAATGTTTAGAATAACTTAGAGGGGTATGGCGGTGAATTGGTTACTCAAGGTCCTTAAGTACCACTTGAACAATTAATACTCAAGGTTGATACTAGTTCTCGGTCAACACTGGATTTTCTCAGTACTTACTATAGCTTGGTTGACACTAGCATCACTCAGCATTCCTTAGCCTTTTACTCTATTTCTTAGCTTGGCTTAAACTTTCTTGATATAAGCAATCACTTTTCTTTTTGAAGTCTATCTAATCAAATGTCCATTGTAATATTCTTTTCATAACTCAACCTTTCCTGTAGGTGCTATTGTTATTAGCAATTTCTTAAATCCTCTTCATCAATCAAATAGATATGACATTTAGATTAGGTAACAATATGTCTTATCAATAGATTTGACATCAATGACAAAACTACAACTATTCCAATTGTAAGTTTCTAACAATCAATGCTTCATTGTAACATGTTGTCTATTTTGTATAGTTGTACTATGTAATATTAGGAGTTATTAAAATTAAGAAGGGAAAAAAAGTTTATGAAAATGAGTATAGAAAAAATGAATTTGAATCCATTAGAGGATAGCTTTTGTGAAAGATTTTGAATTAAGACAGACATTGATGTTAATGAAAGATTGATTTAGGTGTTAAAGCTTCTCTATGCAATGATTTTGTGAAGACTAATTGAAAGATTTTCATAACAATAAGAGTGGAGGTTGCAATGATGAGGATAGAGAAGATTACCTCATAGGGTAGGGCTATGTAGAATGTATGTGTGTAAACAAATTTGGAGCAATTATAAAAAAATAGTCCATAAGGGACAATAGGTAGTAGATATAAGATAAACATGGTTGTAAAGATTCATCAAAGTAATTTGAATTTTCTAGCAATGGACATAATAGGTGTTGTTTTCGATAAAAGCATCACCAAGTAGCATAGGTTAACTTTGTAATAATAAGTGGGCTATTCGTCTTTTAATAGCAATGTCTTCATGCATTGTGCATTAATGGATCAATGCTTGTATCACCAATTTGCACAATATAGCTATTAAAAAAAAGATTGGAAGTAGAAAAAGGAGTAGGTATGAATTTTCCACAGTATAGTAAATATCACACTAAATGTTGGTATGAGATTTTTTCATACATTAGAGTTGAGTGTTAGAATGCAACATGATACGATTTCTATAAATTTGTGCTTCTGTTTTGGGAATCAAAGACTTTTAGCTATCATTAAATGTATGTATTTGAAATTTTGAATCTAGATATGACATTCTTGGAATAATCATTTTTTGGACTAACTTGATGTAATAGGGAAGCTTCAATATAGGTCAGTGTTGCATAAAGATTTGAGGCATTGTTAATGATTTTTAATTTTCTAAAAAATGGTGATATATTTATTTGGGTTTCTAATATTTTTTTGGATGGATTCTTTGTTCAAGATGACCTCTATTTTATGAAGGTTTCAAATATTGTCATGGATTGTTGATTTGTCAAAAAATGTTCAAGTTTTTGAACTATTGCTTGAATTTTAGAAGCACTTTGCAATTTTTGAGGGCAATTATAATAGGCCATTTCCTTGGTGAGTTATCAATTTTGTAATGAGGGGAGGCTACGTAATCCAATATACATGTGGTAAAAGTGGTAAATATTACAATAATTATAAAAGGCATAACATGCTTTAAAGAGAATTAGTTTAAAAGCTTTCTAGAAAGGAATTTATTACAAATTACTCACATCTTTTACTATCCTTTGCTTTTGTTTGTAGTGATTTTGATTCTTTTTTTGGGCTTCATTCCTACAAAGCAATAACAAGAAGTTGATATAGCTATAGAAATATTTAAATAAATGCATAGTTAAATTATTTGAAATAGAATAACCGTAAAAGGAAAGTACAAGTACTTACATTAAATTTTCTTCCTAATTTTTTTACTAGGTTGAGATATAGATACATACAATTATGATCACTCCAATATGCATTTGTTTTATAGACTTTGTAGAAGATTTGGCTATTATTTGACCATGCATGGCCAATTAGTGATTCTTCTGAAGAATCTTTTTTTGTCAAGATATTTTTTAAGGTTGAGAGTATTGAAAAATCCTTCTATTTTTTTATTTTTATTTACTTTTCTTACATATTGACATTCATGTCACCAAGAATTATTACATTTTGTTTGTTTGAAATATTTCTTAGCATTTTTTGTAGGATATCTATAATTGAGGCCACTTTTGTGTTTGGTGGTGAGTATACATTAAGTAATGTTAGTGGAATGGTATAGAGAAGTATGTCTATTTTTAGAATTTTGATTTTATTTGAATAGTACTTTTTTGAATATTTAATTTTCATACATTTTTAAGTTGATGTTAGAAATCCATAAGAATGATTTGCACAGTCACAGTTTGAAATTCTTTTAGTTTATGTAGCACCTCAAAATTGTCTGTATGTGTTTCTTGCAAGCATAATATATCAACTTCTATCAAATCATAATAATTGGTTATATCATTGATATGTGATTTTAAGCTTCTAATGTTAAGTGAGATGATAGCTATAGTATTTTTTTGTTGTTAATTGGTTGTTTGAATGCAATATCCCAAATTGCTTCTATGTTTAGTCAATGCATCTCATATATAATTTTGTTGTGCACTTTGAAAAAAAGATTTGTGTGTGGATTTAGTAAGTAGAGGGAATGATTATCCCAAACATGTGACAGTGTTATGTATACTAACCCATGCTTATTGACTCCAAATGGATCAAATGCAACTTTGTCTAGTGTGAGACCTTGTAATTTGTGAATTGTCCATGCATAGGCTAGTTGCATCAAAAATTGTTTTTAAATACTTTTATGTGGAAATTTTTTTTAATGGATAGAGGCGTTATAGTTGCAATATCGACACCCATTGTTTTGGAATGTTTAGCATGTATAGATGTCCATATTTTTAGGTTGGGTTTGTCTAATAGTGAAGTGTTTGAATTGAATCCATATTATATATATTTTTTGTTAATAGTTGTGTATTATTTAAAAATGTGTTCAACTCCATTTACTAGTCCATGTTTGATGCTATAGTTTCCTACATATAATTCAACCAACATGTTTATTTTTAGAACTATTTGTCATGGGATTAATTTTTTGTATAAATTAATGTGTTGCAATAATTATCATCTAGTTTTCCTATTGTATTTATTATGATTGGTTTTCCCCTTACAATTGATAGCATTTTCTCATTGTGTTATTTTATAGATGTTTTTGAGTGAAAGAGAATGGGAATGTAAAATCAATTGGTGGTTAGCGATAATTTTTTTTGTTAATGTATTGTAGATCATGGTCACTTTGTGAATTAGTTCTTAATTTTTTAGAGCTAAAATGAAGTGAAAATATTTTTATGCACTTTTATTCACAATTCATAGCATCTAATTATATCTATCCATAGTAAAATTTATAACTCTTCATAATATTTTTGCAAAGAATCCATGGTTTCATTTCTAAGTGTGATAAATGTGGAATTGTTAAATGACATTAACAATGTAGAATGGATTTTTGTTCCCCTTGGATTGAATGTTTTTTTTTATGTAAGCCATAATTAGTCATTTTTGTTTTATAGGATCAAAAAATGAATTTGCAATGTATATTCATATTAGCATTTGGAAAATTGCCTTTGCGATGAAAGTTTTCCCTAATCCTTGTCCATTGGTTAGGAAAATATATAGAGACTTTTTTTAATCATTTTTTTTTCGCAATGTATTTTACAATAGCTTGTTGTTCTTTATTTAGCACTTCCTTGAGTTTATAATATTCAAAATTGTCAATTAAATTTGGGTTTTGTAAAATTTGGAAGCCAATATCAAATTTATTTATGTGATATTTTTGTTGTAAGTATGACAAATCTAATCTAAGGTTTTATATTTCTACATTATTAATGTTTATATTTTATTTATGTTACTTAATTTTAGCACATGTCAAAATTCAGTTCTGAAAAATGATCAAGTGAAGTGAAAGTCTAGATTTTGTTTCTTTCAACTCATATTCAATAGTTATAAAATCATTTATTATTCATATTGAAATAATAGATAATATCCTTGTATTATTTATCATGAAAATACAATTGCTATTTAAAAATAATAAAATTATATAGAAGCTTAAAGTAAAATGTCTCTCACACAATTGACCATTAGAGTAGCCCCCTAAACTATTGTTGCATGTTCCTACTCTTAAAAAATGAATAACATAACAGAAGTAAAATAGTAAGGAAGGAGTCATGGGCACTAGTCATTGTCTATAATGAATGGTTGAGTTGTATCCACTTTTTCCCTCTTGATTGTTGTCCTGCATCACATTCCCCCTAATCTCCTGAATCTTGCATTGATTAGAAAAGATGTTAGATCCAATGGATGTAAGCAATGCTAGTATCTCACCTCTCAGCAACTTTCATACTACTATCATGCTATGCATTTCCACAAAATAGGAACATATACCAACAATAGAAAAGGAAAACAATCATGCCAAATTGTTTTATTACTAACATATTTTTTTACTGTGCAACATCCTATCTTTTATAGGTGCGTGGATATAACCATAGGGCTCCCACCAGGATTTTTGAGCCCAGCTGCCTATAAAAGATAGGATCTATGAAGATGATCAAAACAAATATAATGAAATATAAAAGGGACATTTTCATTTTATGAAGAATTTTGCTTTCATAACAGATATAAAATAGCAATTTCAGTACTGGACAATAAAAATATCAAAAGGACAAGTTGTTGACTTGAAACTTTTGTTATCATTGAACAAGTAAAGGAGTGATGAGATCAGTAAAAACTTATGACTGTCAAAATGCTATAAAAAGATGCTTCAAGTAGAATGTTCACATATTACATTACATCTTTGAACATGATTTGAAAAAGTGTTTTCAGCTTGTATCTAGAGAAAAAGTGAATCCTAATGCAAGTGAATCCTGATGCAATTAATATAAATTTCAAGATTCAATCAAACAAGTGAATAAATAGAATAATTAGTGTTATGACCAGAAAAGTGTGTCGAAAGTGAAGTCAAAGAGAAATCAGCAAGGACTGATATAGCTGTAGATGCAATAATACAAAGGCTAGTTATATCAACTATGTGCAAGATATCTACAGGATTTAATTACAAATTTACATCAGCGGAATATCAAACAAATTTTGTTAAATATTCTGAATTAATCAAGCATGAAAGAAGGCTAACATATTTGAGAATGAACTTGTATTATGACATCTACAGCTGGTGGTAATGGAAAGGAAAATGTCATTTCAGCTGAAAAAGAAAGAATGTATAGGCAATAAGAATGAATCTCTTCCGTGTTAAACCTTTTGTCAAAAAATTTTAAGGGGTCACTTCTTAAAGCAGTTTCATCAGAGCTTTCAAAATGAATACCATATAGAAGAAAGATGCTACAGCCACGAGAGTTTACGAACTCAATCTGTTCACCCATGATGAGTGTATGAGAAGTAAAGGACAAATGATGTGTTTTTCCTTCATAAAACAATAGTTTTCCTAAAAGATAAGCTCACAAGCAGCAAAGTTCCAAAACCAACATAGAAACAATTTACAGATGTAAGGCAAAACCCCAGTCACGGCATGCATCAGCCGAAAAAACCCTCGCCTTACAGCAGGAAAAGGAAAAAATCATCCTATGAGTTAAAAACTATTTCCAGTCTGAATAGGAAAACGCAGCCCTGTATAAAATCACAGCTGACACGATAGAAAGAAGGATGGTGCTCGAGCTATGAAATACCCAAAAGCAGTTTCTTGCAAGCAGCAGATGCAAAGTAGAAAAATCCAGATGTAATCATATGAGAGGATCTCCAATAGAAGGTTCAGAGTAAGAAGAATCGATGCCAGTGAAAGTGCAGAAACCAAACAAAGAGGTAATGGAATTAAAAGAGGCAATTTCTCCTAAATCAACTACAATCATGGAAAAATAGAATACCCATCGACAATCCAGTGAAGAGAAAAGACGGAATATATATATTCATTCAAAACCATTAGGGAGAGCCCTTAAGAATGAAAACGTCTATAGTTGCAAACTAAAAGACCAATTACGACTTCAATGCCTGCATATGGCATTAGAATTGCAAAATGATGAGGCCGCATCAACAGCAAATGGATGTGCAAGATGCCATTTAAAACCACCTTCAGTCATCGCATCAAATACAGGCCAAAATAAAATATTCTGGATTTCTTCCAAGTATAGTGGCTCAAGAATCAGAAAAAATATATCATCTTGCTCCGAAGATGCCAAATAACAGAGAGGTTACAGTTTTTACCCAGCAAAATGGTAAGGATGGTGACCAAAAAAGGGTTTCTAAACAGTCACGGCACCTTGGAAGACTATCTGAAAAATCGCAAGAAGTGCAGCTAGAAGAGGTCGTGAAACTCCAGACTTCCTCCATGATGGGACTACGGTTTCTAAATCCTTCAGCGTTTCTTCATCCAAATCGCATAGCATTTGAATGGTTCCAAATGACTATGTCTCAATCTTTATTCATTCCTCAATAATAATGAAATCTCATTTTGGGTCTGCCATGTGCAATTTTGCATTTTTGGAAATTACATATGTTTTCAAATGTCAATATATGACTTTATTTTTTAAGTCACATATTAGTATTGTTATTGTCATTTGTGTTATATTAATTATAAATTATTCTTATTATTATTGAGTTGGTGGATTATAAATCAGCTAATCAATAATAAATTTTCAATACAACAAATGATAATTAGGAAGGAGATTTATTTTTAAAATTTCAAAATTAGAAATCATAAAAGTTATGTGTTGATTGAAACTGTCAAAGGAGAGGTAGTGTTCTGATTATCAAGATTGGTGGAGTTGAACTTTAGTTTGAATTTGAAAAGGGAGTCACTTGTAGCGCTAGATTTTCAAAGATGCCATGTGTTGTCAAATGGAGTTTTAAGAAAATCTCTTTGTTGTGATTAAGTCATAAGGTGCAGTAGTGTCAACTAGTTGTTTCCAAGTGTCACCATGACTTTCAATTTCAATTGCAGCTTCAATGTGGATTTTGAGTCCTTTTAGGGGATCAAAGAGTTCCATTTTGACTTGTAATCATGTGGTCATTATGGAAGAACAATTTGAATAGGATTGAACACTATTTGGAGGATTTCTAGGGCCTCTTTTTCAGGGTTTTTGTTTCTACTCAACCCAAGAAGCTTCCACATTCTTAGGTATCATTTATTGGGTAATGGAGGAGTATTTATATATTCTATCACTTGTACTAGGATTTGCGATTAAGATTGGAGAGAGACCTTTGTTATTAGCATTGTATTTATAGTATTGTTTCATAGTTGAAGTATGTATTTTCAAGACCTTGAAGAAATATATTGAGTATTTGGGATGTATCTTTGGTGTCATGATATTCTTTATAGTTTCTTTTTTCTTTTTTCTAAAACCTGTAAGATTTATCTTGTTCAAGCATCTTTCATGATTATTATTGTTTTATACAGGTCAAGAGTTGTACTAATTTTTTGCAAGTGTTAATTGTGATTAAATCCCTTCCAATATCTTCAAATATTGCATCTTCTTTTGAAATACTTTTGTGTCGATCAATGTGTCATCAATGTGTTCCATCAATTGCTAAAAGTTTAGCTTGTGTTTGAGGACATACTAGTATTTTCACCCCAAAATTCTTTTTGGTGCATCACCATTTTTTGCTTGTGCATTTCTTAATTATTAGTCATTCGTATCCCTCCAAGTTTCTACACTAGGAAATCTTAGAATATTGTATGCCTATTATATGTCAAATAGTCAAAACATAAACAACAAAAACCTAAAAGAAAAAACTTGGATGCATAACATTATTGTACTTGAGACTCATAATTCTCTTACATTGAGAACTATCAAATTAATTTAAACTAAATTTATCTATTTGTTTCCTTTACCATTCTTTTCTGGTATAGTTCTTTACCTATCATAGATAAAATACCTAATGAGGCCTTATTTGTTGCTAGGACCTATGTTACAACATTAGAACCTCTAGTTATATTGATTCTCATTAAGTTGGTAATTCTTTGTGCAACTATTTTGTGGTAAGTGAGAAATAGATTACTCATTGTACCCCTTGTGCATGTTGTGCAAGTGAAGGCTTAGTGACTATAGTTGGATAATTTTTTATTTTGTTATTTTTTTGACATAGAATGATAGTCGATGAGTGTTAATATTAGCATTTATATGATCCTCTGAGACAGTTGATAGGAAGAATTTTAGGGAAACATTCTAAACCAAGGTACTAGAGTAAGAATGCGGAAGAAAAACAAAACAGAGATAGGAAAAATAGAATTCAATTGAATTGATTACATGTAGATCTAATGGAGTTTGATTTTTAAAAAATTTACACAAGACTTCCTCAATTGAAGCCTTCTAATTATAATGAAAATCCAACATGAGAGATTAGAAGCTTAAGAGATTAACCTCTAGATATTCTCTTCTAATAATTTTAAGGTAGGAATTTACTAAGTGATTCTATAAATTTTAGATAAATCATATTTGCAGTGAGACATTTTCCAAAGCTCTGTTGATAACATGCATATAAAAGTTGTAGTGAGCTATTATAAATCTTCTTTTGGGTGCTATTATCTAAACAATTTTGCATGTTTCTAATTTGGTATGCAATAATATGTTCTTGTTCAAGTATACCAGTTTAATTTTATTTTGTGTGACTACCACAAGATCAAATATGTCCATACTAATTGATGATGGTATGAAAAAACAATAAGTCATGAGATGCAACTATGATTAAACAATGTTTTACAAGATGTAAAGGAGTACTAGATAACAAAATGAAAATGGCTTTCACTGTTAGATGCATAGCAATTGCATTAAATACTCCTATATTGGCTAGAGGAGATGTGGCAGAATCCCACCACAAGCCATAATAAGATGTAGCAATATATCATATGATTAGTATAGTAATAAAGGTGTTAACCATAATTTTATCATGCTTTAGAATGTGCACAATGTGAACACATGCCTAGGGTTTGTGGTTAATTCCCTAAAAATACAAAACATTTTGGTTAATGATACAATTTGCCTTCAAGTGTTGAAGATCGGAGTGAAGACAATCTAATTAATCTTAAATTCCATGCAATAGTACAACTATTTCACTCATATTCTTCTTTACATGAATGACAATTTGTAAATTATTTGAATCTTGTTTGCATTTTTATTTTCTCTAAGCTCAAAAGCCCCAAATGGGCCACTCCCTATTTCGCTGTTAATTTTAAAAATATTAACTTTTATATTTTATTTTGACCACCATACACATAATCTGGGAATAAAACAATTGAAAACAGTCTAGACAATTCATGATAAAATACTAATGGAGTTTATGATAAAACACTAACAGAGTTTTCATAAATTGTCTAGAGTGTTTTAGACTCAAAAATCCCTTTTATTTACCTTGCCTCTGGCATCACCAATACTGTGAAAAAGAAATGGTCAGAGTCATTGAATGACTTGATTTCCTGCCAAACTGAAAACCTAGGTCTCACACCATTTTTCAAATTGACTTGTGACAAGCTAGGCTAATTCACTACATAATTTAGGAAGCTTCCATGCAGTTGACAAATTTTCTCGAATAAATCATTTTGTAACGATTTAATAATTAATTTTAAAATTATTTCAAAAGGATTTTCTATTTATTATTTAATGAAAAATTTGTAATAAAGGTAATCCAGTCAGCTATTTAGCCAGTGGCCATTATTTACAGCGAGGTTCATATTATTATTTATATAAAGTTGATCTGTTCACTCATATTTTCCTTTGAGAAAGAAATGAGCTAAGAGACATAGGTCTCTTTAGCCAAAAGTCAATAGAGTTTGAGGTTCTTTGTCTTGGCCTATAATAATTTCGTGTGGCCCGGAGTCACCATACCTACAATGTATATTAATATTTTACTTGCATTGTCACTCCCAATCTTGTGAATGAGATCGAACTGAGAAAGTTTTAGAGACACAACTGGATGTATCTGTAAGAGATTAATGAGTGCCATCCTTCCCAAAAAAGCAATCCTTCCCATAGAGAAAGCAAGGGCTTGATGGATTTCTCTAAGCTACAACTGAGAAATCTTGGTTCTTTTAATAGAGAGTTAATCAATACATCTTTGACTGAAATAAATTCTTTAGAATGCCTATCGTGGGAAGAAGGTTGTTCTAGAGGCTATGGTACCAAATATTTGAATTGATCATCAAAATTTTGGCCATTTTTTGGTCCACAAAATCAAAATCCTCCACTAGTTTGAGCTTACTTTTAAATGTTCCACCTATAATTTTGAAATGCTATGGTAGTATCCTCATCATATTGGAAATTTGAACTTTAGTGTAGTAGTGATGCATCAACAAATGAATAAACTACTCTACCTTGTGGAGGATTCCAAGCATCTATAGATGGGGCCCATCTTAAACAGCTAAATGATAGATTGAGTATGATGTGAAACCTTGATGTTAAAAATTTGAATAAAATCCTACCCCAAAAACACAATTGAATAGATGAATGATGTCAGCCTCAGGCAAGTAAGACTAACAACTTAAAACATGTATCCCTTTATCCTTCAGATTTTCCAACTGCTAGGCTTAGTTCTTTAGGTTGAGAATGCCAGGTATACTTTGCCTCACCTAAATTCTAGGATTCTACTTGCCCTAGCACTTGATATTGAATTTCCAAAATTTATGTAGATGAGTTTAGAAGAGGAAAATTTTATTTGGGAAATATCTTTATTAGGGAACCTATTGTCTTTTTCTTATTGCAAAAGAATGGTCATACAAAAAAGGAGTGCCCAGTCCTTGTTAATTTGAGAAACCCTAGGTTTGAAACTATGGCTAAATCTAACCCAAAAGAAGGTGATAAGCAAGAATTATCAAAATAAGATGATATTAACATTAATGATTCACTAAGGGGTAACCAACTAGATGTTAGTGTTGACTCTCTTAGTAATTCTAAGGATGTGCAAATGAATGAACCAGTAATAGAGACAATTGATGGTGGTAAGTTCTTCAATTTGAATAACCCTTTGTTTGAAACTGACTTTGAGGTTGTGCTAGCCCCAGGTTCTCATACCTCCAAAGCCCTAACCATTTGTCAACCAGTATCTCTTTCTATTAAGAATAGTGGTAATGCAAAGGTTAATGCTATTCCACTTAGGCTTAATGCTCAACAATTAGCTCTTAATACCATTAATGCAAGAGTTGAGAATGTTACAAGGAGCACTAATGGATCCCTAAATGGAGATAAGAACCTAATTGGTGCCCTATAATCAATGATTTTTAGAAAGGTCAGTAGTGGTAACATAGATGATGTAATGGAAGAAGAACCATTTACAGAGGTCATTAATAAAACTTAAAAAAAGAAGAGAAAAATGGTGGAAAGGCAGTCCATCTCTAATGAGAATAGAAGGATTGGTAAGGAGATACTAGATTGTTTTAACAGATTGTATAATAACTCTAAATTCTAAATCTCTTCAACCTAAATGATGCACCTATATAGCTAGAATGTGCAAGGTCTAGAGATGTTAGATAGGAAGTATGTGCTTAGAAAATGGTGTAACAATCTTAAACTAAAGGATATTATTTGTTTACAAGAAATCAAGATTGTAGGTTTTCAAGCTTATACCATTTTGAAATTTATCTAGGATCAATCTATAGGATTTCACTCTAAGCATCTCAGAGGCAAAGGTGGGTTGGCTATCATGGTTGGCCCACTTTGGGTTGACAATATTGTTGAGCTAATGGTTCCTCCTCATGTCATAGAGCTTTGTGGGTTATTTTTAAACATAATAAAATGATAAATGGGGTCTGCAATATTTATGTGCCCAATTACTACAGGGACTGTGCTACCTTATGGGAGTGATTAAAGCTTTGGGTTTAACTATGGAGGAAACTCCGTAGTTAAGCGCGCTCAGGTTGGAGTAGTACTGGGATGGGTGACCTCCCGGGAAGTCCTGGTGCTTCACCCCTGTGAGCATCACCTAGATCCAATGAGTGCTAAGTGTTCCATTTATTCTCATGAGATATGGATTCATGTTGAATCACTACTCATGAAACATGGGTCATCGAGTTTGACTCAAAAATCACACAGTTAAATCCTGATATTCACATCACAATAGTATTTAGTGTTGTTAATAAGGATGGCCATGCTCATGTTAGTGTTACACCTGCATCTCTCTTCGATCATCATTGTATTTATGCAAATGTTTTTTATGGATAGTTATCTTTGCAATAAAAAGAAAGCTAAAAGTGGTTTTATATTCAACACATCTTTATTGAATAATAATGAGGATGATGGTGCCATACATATGGTGAACAGTTTATGTAATCTTTGTAACTCAGAGTTGAACCCTAGGGATAGATGAAGCTTATTGGTGGATTGTTGGAAAAAATTATATCAAATTATTCGTGAGAAAAGAGCTAGGGATAGGGATGACGAGGAGCAGCTCTTGCAGAGCATCTTGAACTCCATTGAAAGAGATACTCAAAGTAAGGGTTGTGATCCTAAGTTAGAGGGAAGACTTATATGGACTAAATCTCAAATTAGGAAAATTCAGCAATATCAGATAAAAAAGGACAGAAAATCAGAGGCAGGATGAATTGGATCAAGGAAGGAGATAAAGGCTCTAAATACTTTTGTAATATTATTAGAGCTAAACATAAGAAATAATTTATTGAGCATGTCCAAATTAATGGAGACCTTAATAATGATCCTAGTCACATTAAAGAAGATTTTTATAGTTTCTATAAAGGTCTCATTACTTTAGAGTTCAGTGATGAAAAGAAGCTAGAGCTAGATCACTGTCTTAAGTTTATTCCCAAAAAGATCTCTATTGAAGATGCTAAGAAACTAGATAGCTCCATCACTCTGGATGAGATTAAGGAGGTTATTCTTTCTCTAGAAAATGACAAGGCTCTAGGGCCTGATGGCATCCATGGATTGGTCTTGAATTGTTGGAGTTGTATGAGAATGCATACCATCTTGGTTCACTTGGTGCTGACATCAATGAAGGGGTCATTAAACTTCTATCAAAAGGAGGGGATAAGTCAGAGGTAAAGAATTGGAGACCCAATCCATTACTAAAACTTTCTTACAAAATTATTGCCAAGATCCTGGCTAGGTGAATAGGAGGGCTTCTTAATGAGTTTATCTCACCTACTCAAACTAGTTTCATTAAAGGGAGGATTATTCTTGAAAACCTCATTACTAGCTAAGAAGCAATGCATTGGGCAAAGCATGATGGTTAGAATGTAGTAATGGTCCTGTTAGATTTTGAAAAAGCCTATGACAGAATAGAGTGGCCTTTTGTGATGGGTATAATGCATGCTTTTGGGTTCCCTCCTAGTTTTTGTAAGTGGATCAACATATTACCTAAAGATTCTTCTACAATTATAGATGTTAAAGGGGAGTTGACTGAAATGATAGTGCTTCAAATATCTATAAGGCAGGGATGTCCAACTACTCCCTCTTTGTTTGTAATTGTTGCTGATGAATTATTTTATATTGTTAGAGCTTCTCAATTAGGACCTCTTGTCATGGGTATTACTCTGCCCAATCAAGAGATCTTGCTTAATGCTCAATTTGTAGATGATACTACCTGTTCATAGGCTTGCAGATCATATAGCCATGTTCATAGGCTTTGATGAAGAGAATTTTGATAATACATATGACAAGTTGCATTTTTTCTATTTGGTATCTGGGGCCAAAGTGGCTCCTCATACACC
The DNA here is from genome assembly GCA_028749045.1 of Cupressus sempervirens. Taxonomy (NCBI): domain Eukaryota; kingdom Viridiplantae; phylum Streptophyta; class Pinopsida; order Cupressales; family Cupressaceae; genus Cupressus; species Cupressus sempervirens. Next base: position 102,127,415 of record CM053785.1, read on the forward strand.
ATCAATTATTGGGTGGTCCTTTCCCCCTCTAGATTGGGTGCTGAATAAAGGATGGAAATGGTTGGGACCTAATGAGATTGTTAGGTATCTTGGAATCCCATTCTTTGTTTAGCCATCTATTAAGGATATGTGGATGTGGCTCTTTTCCAAAATTAAGAATATTTGAAATGGAAAACCCATCTCCTTTCTCTAGCATGTAGAGTACAAGTTGTTTAGAAAGTTCTGTGCATCACATATATTTCTCTTGAACTTGGTTATTTGCCAACTATCAAAGTAGTAGTTTAGAAAGGATTATGAGGGAATTTTTGTGGTCTAATGGATTAGGGGATAAGAAAAATGATTGTGTAAAATGGGAGTGGTGTTGTTTATCCAAAGAGAAGGGCGGATTGGGGATTATGGATTTAAAAGCCTGAGGTATGGCACTAGCTTCTAAGTGGATCATTCAAGCTAAGAGTGGGGAAGAACCATGTAAAGTTTTAGTTAGGAACAACATCTCTAGGTCTAGTATCCAAAAGGATAAAATTTGGACCAATGTTCAACTATGTGACAAGGTTTTTGGGAATTTTGAGTTATCTATGTTTTGATCCAAAGTCATTCAATCTCTATGGAAGGCCTAGTCTCAAGTTAGGAAGCTTATTCCATTCAGGGATGCAGTTGGTGGTATCCCTAAATATTTAATTATAGATAGATCTATTTGGTGGGGAGTTGAATCTAATGGTAAACCTCAAGGATTAACCCAAAGCTATTTTGCAAAAAATTGGAATAAGTATGCATTTTTTATGTTGGTGATATATTTGTTGACAATAGATTAGGATTGTGGAATGAGATTGCTGGAAAATTTCACATTCTTAATTCACAAAAGAAGACTTACTCCATCATTGTTAAATTTGTAGGTAATGTCTTCCCTAGACATATTATGGATTCTAAATAGTGTGTGCCAAAGATCAAGTGGAAAGATTGTAACAAAAAAAAATTCATAACCAATTTAAAACTCTTAATGATCTGATTTATAAGTAGTTGATTCCATTTCACATGACAATAAATTCTATTAACCAAATATAACTATGATAAAAGTAACTATTTTTAACCTAACTATATTTCATATTCAACTAATATATCAAGAACAAGAAATAAAGATATATACATTGCTAACAATTTAACCATTTCTAACTGATAATATATTCAATTGACATAACAAGAATGAAATATATATATATATATATATATATATACATTGCTAACAATTTAATCATTTCTACTTGATAATATATTCAGCTGAAAAGTAATGACTAACTTTTTTAACTGAATTTATATCAAACTGAAATAAATATTTATTCAATGTATATGAAAAATATTTACTCTATATGAAATATAAAATTTTCTAATTATTCCTACTAAAGGATTAAAAGTAAAAGTGAAAAAGAAACATACAAAAATAGCATAAGATTCTTTATTTGGTTGTTCAAGATTTGACATTGGTGAGAGGAGAAGCATCGACATAGGCTTAACCTCCCAACCTTAGACCATACTTATCCCCACACATCCTAACTTATTATAATGATCCTCCCTACCTCAAGATCGGGCTTGGGATGTTCTTTAGTTGAGCCATCCAAGCTACTAGGTGGTTTGAGTGCCCAATCAGTTATACCTATATAACAAACGTCTACAAACAATCAAGTGATCTCATGATTGGCACATATTCCTATAAACTACCTTGGGCAAGGATTTGAAATGGGTGCATGGACTTGATCACCACCACTTAACTTGAAAATAGATTCCATTACCAGAACATGCATGAGCTATTAATTATTTATTATTTAGATATTCATATCTAATTTCATTATTGGTTCTTGCAAGTTAATTCTAGTTCTTCACCTTTCTATGTCTTCTATGTCGGGTGAATCCTAGGTGCCTAAAAGATTATGATCATTCTATTATTAGTTACACCTCTTCACCATTTCATGGCTCCTTTTCCAATGAATTCCTTAGTGTTAGTAAGATTATGAGTATTATGATATTATGGTATACATCTCTTCACCATTTTCATGGGTTCTTGCCAATGAATTCCTCTGTGTTTCAAATCCATGAGTATATCTAGTTCTTTTTTTTGGAGATCATAACAACATGTTTATTAATATTGATTTCAATACTCATTATAGTTACCATTCAATTTCTTAATGATGTTACAATTTTATAGAGATAAAACTAAAAGATCTCAATGATTCAATGAATTACATAAGACTATCAACAAGGTAGAAGTACACTGGCTACATATGGTCTGCTACTTAAAGAAGGAAGACTTATGATATTCAATTACATGAAATGTTTCATTCACAGTCCTAGAAATTTATGTTCGGTTGCAATCAGAACTTTACTTTAGAAAGGAAGAAAAATTGAATACATGTATTTTATAATTCATACACCTAACATTGTAAAAGCTGACTGTAGTTGGTCTTATATTCATGGAAGAAAGGAATTATGTGGAAATGTAATGCATAAAAATCATGACCTGAGTTTGGCCTGAAGTTAGTCGGGATGTGGCTCGTCTCGTCCTTAGCCAGAACTCCTATAGGGAAATTCTTTTCACCCACTGGCTTGGTCTCTTAGAAAAATAAGGAATAGATCAGTGTATTACCAACTAAGAAAACATATTTAAAATGGCTTGGCTAGGAATGAGTATCATGATGTAGAATGATTATCACAGCTTAGAAGAGAAACATATTAGACAAGGTGAGAATGATGTTGCTTGGTCGATTCATGACTCTCTTAAAGACTTGGTCGAGACTCCTCAACTTCCTTTAGTTTCCAAGATGACCATTCAATTTCAAACATTAATTCGATTTAAAAAGAAGGAAAATATAGAGAGGGAAAAGAAATGAGGAGTTGAAGAGTTATAATTTTTATTTTATTATTATAATACATTCTTATACATGTTCACATAAGTGTATTGATGAGATGACATCATTAGATTATATTACTATATCTTATTGGTGCCATTTCATTTTTATATTTATGTGTTCATATGTAAGTGTTTATTATAATGATAAGATAAAAATTAATAAACAACCTCTACAAGTATGTATTATTATTTAGTTTAGATTATTTTATGTTTTATTATATTGTATCCTAAATAGCTCATGTGGTCCCATAATGTAACTTGTTGACAAATCTTCGTATCCTTTCCAAGGAAATCTTAGGTCATACATGCCGATCTTGATGAATTAACCAAATGAACATCCCATTTTGATGATCTCATTTAGCAATGCTTCCCCTATCTTTAGTCTTCTCCTGCAATCATCCATGTAAAACATTCTTGCCAAAATTTTAATTCCATAGTAATTCAAAACAAAATATATTGATCATAAATTCAAATCAAACAACTACTAATCATCTAATAATAGTTATAGGTTACCGACTATTTCATCAATAGTTAGTACAATGTATATTAATAATTAACTCAATACACATGATCATGAAAAGAAATAATTCATTAAACCAACAGTTATGATCAAATTAAAAATTAGGGCAAAATTTGGGATGTAACAAAGATGGTAATCAATTCAATAGTGTTTCTACTAAACATATCTATAAAATGCTTAAAGATGACTATTCTATTCTTGATAGGGTTAACCATGGTTGGGGCTTGGGGTTCTCAGCTGATAGATGGCATTTTATCTTTACTTTTCTTTTGGTATTCACGTTGTGAGCCTAAGAAATCTTGTTTTAGATGGTTGTTAGTTTTGAAGAAACTTGCTGTGAGTAATACACTGCCTAATGGTCTTGGTAATCCTATTATGTGTGGTGTCTGCTCTATCCATGAGTCTTATGAGCACCTTTTCTCATCGTATCTGGTCTATTTTTCTTGGGTCACACATAGTTTGGAATAGTAGGCTAGGTCTCTCATGGAGTGAAATCCTTGTAGGTATTTTTGAAAATTTTGATCTTTAAATGAATAATTTTTTGTCTATTTTAAAATGTGAAATTCTTTGGTTTCTTTGGAAGGGGAGAAATGAAGAGATTTTCCAAAAGAGAAGGAGACAACTAACTGAGTTTGGATGTAAACTCATACATTTTCAAATAATGTCATAGGTTGTTGTTACTTTGGAATATCCATGATGATGATGCAGATGTGGGAGGGACAGATCCTAATCCACAAAAATAATTTTGTCTCATGTCAATATTTTGATATCCACAAGGATATGCTTAAACAAAGGGAAATAGACAATCTCAAACAATTTCTTAAAGATCTTAATATTGGAGATAGAGTAAAATCTATTAATTATGTTTCTGATGACCATACTACAGGGGAAAATATGAGCTAGCCCTATATATGGGTTGTTTCTTGATGTTGGAAGTACAGTTCAAGCTGGTTATACATCCCTTTTTGTATTAACTATTTTAAATATTGGTTATGTCAAATGTTTTTGTAATCAGTTGACACATACTATATATTGTAAAAAGTAATATCATCTTATGTATCTGTTTAGGCTATATACAAATATCTTATGCTAAGCATATGTTGAAGATGTATTGTAAGGTGCACAACATTTTATAGAACTCATAATGTAACCCAAATGACTTCACTATGTTAATAGAAAAAAATTTGTGAAGGTTGGGATGTGATATAACATCTTAGAGGTTAGCATGTTTACAAGTTTAGTCTATAGTAGGAATTTTCTTAGTGACTAAATTCTTCAAAGAATAGTTGATAGAATGCATAGAAGTTCATGTTAACACACTTACATGTGCTGCAAAAAAAATTTCTTTTGGGTGTTCTCATCAAAACATTATGCATGTTTCTACTTGTTGTGTAATAATATGTCCATTTTCAAGTATACTAGTTTAATTTGTGGGTTTGTATTGATGGATTAAATGTAACTACCCTACTCAATGATGGTAAAATACAAACAAGAATTTAAAAAAGTTACATTAGATTTCTTGATTAGTATAATAATAGAGACATTAGCTATGACAAGTTTAAGCATGTTTAAAAGCATGTACAAATATGGGCACATCCCTGGGGTTTGTGAGCCATTCCTAAAAATGGTACTTGAGGCATGTGGCACTATAAAACATCTTTTTAATGATACAATTTCCATTCAAGATGCTTAAGACAAGGATAAACACATTCAATTATTTGAGTTTCATCAAATTTGCAACTTCTTTTACTCTTTTTGAGACTCAATTTTTCAAAGATTAGTTTTTATAAAAAAAATTTAACCATCATCTAGAAAATTCATAAGAAAAAATATCAAATTCCAAAAGACATTTCCAAGACTTGGAGAAGTGGTATATGTTGGCAATGAAAAATAATTGTTACTTTTGAGTGTTATGTCCATGTGTAAAATATGAACATGACAAACACCAGGTTAAATAATAACTTTTGAAGACCATCCATATCCATAGTTAGCAACAACAGGTGTTGCTACCTTGATTCAGTCAATTCACAAAATTTTGGCAAATAGTTGTAGAGCCTTCTACATCTTTGTCTTTTATGGTAGAACTTGTCTGAGACTCAATCAATTTTGGACTCACCTTCTTTCACTAACTCAACAATATTAATTAACATAAATGCTAAAACTTAAAATAATCATCTTTATTTTCAACATTTATTTAGTAATAGCTTCATAAAACCTTCAACAATTTCTTTGATCTATGAATGATCTCAAATTCTCTGAATCATGAGCACATTTCCAAATTGGGCATGTCCTAGGTGCAATAAAGTAACCAATCCATTGAAATTTAAAAGTTTGCAGCTTGTTTCAGATTTTAAAGAGGATTTGCATCTTTGATTCATATATTGATGTTATTATGAATTGGAAAAATTAAAATTTATCTTGGAATACAGCTTTTAAATTTTTCATGCTAGAGCCCGAATTCGACCTCATTAGATGTCAATCGCAAACTCTTCTAAAAAAATTTTATTAATTGACTTCCAACAAATAATGTGTTTCCATGTTGTTCAATTGCTGATGAACTTCCTTTGTAAATGGAAAGGCATCCTATTCTAGTTTACAAATTTAATGTATAGTTTGAAGGACTTGTGTGACATCTTACAACACAAACAATTTGACCCCAGTCTTATAAATGGATCTAAATCAAAATAATAATCACTATTTCTACAAACATTTGGGTGCTAGAAAATATATTTGATGAACATAATATACAAAAGTTCACTTCTTGCTACAATATAATCTCCATTTGTAACATAATGATAAAAATTTTGAGATGAATTTCAGATGAGGAAAAAATTGTTAAGTCTTCAACAATTACATCAAACTTACATGGTTGTTGTCATAGTAGTTAGCGCACATAATAAGTTTAATAACTGCATAGCACACCTTACTTGATTATATTATTAATCTCCTATTGTAAATGATTTTTAAACTACCAAAAATAAATTCATAGCTAATATCAAAAAATAACATAACTATAACTTCACCAATAAAATATGGACAGAAATTCAGAACACAAAGAAGATAATATTTTTGGACAAATCGTCCCTGGAAAAACTCCTAAGGGAAAACCATTTTTGTAGATGGAAAATATATTAACTTTAGAAAATCAAGAGATACAAAATTCCTTGCCTCTTACTGGAAGAATTTAGACAACCTCCAAATTTCTCTTGCTGATATTCCCCACTGTTATCCCCAACTCTATCACTGCGCCCTTGCTAACACTGCAAGACTGATTTCTATCACTACAAACTCATTTTCTAACATTGCAAATGCTTCTACAACTTTGTTGTTCTTTGTTCTATTATGTTCTATTCTCCAAATGCCTCCCTTAGCTCCCTTTTATACTACTTAACCAAGAGGTTTTTAGTTGCTTCTTGATCAAGACAACTCAACCAAGAAGTTTCTAGTTGCTTCCTAAGAAAGAAGTTTCTAGTGGCTTCTCAATTAAAACAACCTAACCAATAGGTTAATAGTGGCTTCTAGAAGGAGTCAATTAATTAACAAATAATTATCATAACTGTTAACAATTATTTTCCAATTAATCACGTGGATGAATAGTTTTCCAAGCTACCTAAAACTAACACTCTGTCTTAGTGAGGAAGATGTTCTGCATGACACCCGACTTATCTGTAAAGAAGATGAATTTTTCCTTCCCCAATGCCTTTGTCAGAATGTCTACTACCTACTCCTCTATAGGTATGTAATATAGCTAAACAACCCCCCATTGTACACAATATCTGATGAAGTGATATATGATGTCTATATGTTTAGACCTATCATGAAATACTGGATTCTTAGACAACTTGATGCAACTTTGATTGTCACAGTGTATCAGAGTAGTCTCAACCTTCTAACCAAACAAGGCTACTAACAACTTTCAAATCCATATAGCTTCACATGTCGCCATGCTAGCTACTATGTATTTTTCTTCTGCTCAACTCAAAGCCATAAATTGTTGCTTCTTGTTGAACCAAGATACAACTCCTGATCCCAAACTAAAACAACACCCTAATGTGCTCCTTTTGTCCATTGTGCTTCCTATCCAATTTTCATTAGTATAGCCCATCAACATGATACCTTCAACTTAGACATATCTGATCCCATATTGAACTATACCAAACAAGTAATGCAATACATGTTGGTCAATGTCCAATGCAATCGCTTTGGTTTAACCATGAACTGACTAAGAGAGTTTACTGCAAATACTATATCTAGCCTAAGGTTGACCAAATACATAGGCAGACCAATCGACTATCTCTATAAGGTGGGATCTACATCATTCTCCTTAGATGTATCTACTTTCCTCCAATTCATGATCATTGGTGTAGACATGGCTTTGCAATCCTCCATCCCAAATCTCTTCAAGATTGCAATGCAATATTTCCCTTGACCAAGGAATATCTCTCCATCTATCTACCACACCTCCATGCCTAGAAAGTAGTGCATGAGTCCTAAACTCTTCTGCAAGGTCCCTCTTGTAGTCTTTTATTCTAGTGAACTTATAAGAAACAAGTCATCTACATAAAGAACAAGAATGATAATCTCACCCTCATCCACCAAGTATTAGAGGTTAGCATCTGCTTCACTCTTCACAAAGCCCATTTCCTACAAATATGTGTTAATGCACTCATACCACACTCTGGGAGCCTAATTGAGTCTGTATAGTGCTTTCTTCAATTTGCACACATGGGTCCCTTTTTTGTGTGCTACAAAGCCTTCTTGTTTCTCTATGTATACCTCATCCTTTAACTCATCATTGAGGAACATTGTCTTGACATCCATTTGATGGATCTGCCATCCCATATGTGCTGCAAATGAGATCACAACTCATATAAAAGTATACATGGCTAGTACAAAAAATGTCTCCTCATAGTCTATTCCCTCCTTCTGAGAGAACCCCCTGGCTATGAACCTTGCCTTGTATTTCTTGATGTTACCATCTACAACATGCTTTATCTTATAGATCTAGCATGATCCAACCACTACTCTATTTGTTGGTCTAGGAACTACCTGCCACACATCATTATGCATTATTGAGTTATATTCATCTACCATAGCATCTCACCATACTTGATGCTCTACAGCTTCTAGATAGCTAGAAGGTTCACTATCTACCAACTGACTAACTAATGCAACATAGTCATTGAACTTGGTTGCTTGTCTCTGCTAGGAGCTACCACAAACTCTTGAGTATCCCTTTATGTATCCTAAACCTCACAGTTCCTACTACCAACCATAGAGTATGGGATATCAAACTCTAAGTCTTCTAGATGCATTTCCTTTTGCACCTACTACTCCATGCTCTATGAAACTTCACCACCTAAGACTACACTTGTACTAGTAATCATACTTGTGCTTTGTTGCCCTTGACTAGGCCTTGGAGCTTCTACTAGCTGCTCACTCTAATCATCTACTAGAAAATCTATGGACCTTATAAATGCCTTGTCCTCTAGAAGCTTCACATCATGTTTGATAATAATTCTTTGGGTTTCGGGGATAAAAATCCTATATATGCCTTTGAGATTTCACTATACCCAACAATGTACCCCCTCTTTGCAGCCTAATCTAACATGGTACATGTATCACCTAGAATATGACAATATGCTAAATGCCCAAATATTTTGAAATGGCTAACATCAGGCTTCTTACCTGTGAAAACTTCCTCTAGTGTCATCCTCCCTAGTGATGAGTCTTGATAGTGCTCGATTTTTGTTAACTTTTTACCTCATACATTTACCACTTCTTTGGCATAAAATCCCCTTTTTGCTAAACTATTGATAGGAAATAAGAACATTTAGTACTTTGTTAAAGAGGGAAGAATAGTTCCTAAAAAATTATTAATTATATGAAAATGATATATTTTGACTGATGCTACTAAAGGAACTAAGGAAACTAAGGATGCGTAAGTGTGGAGCCAGCTATTTGATTGGAGACTTTTTTTTGAAAATTATAATTCTGCAATGTTATTTTGAGTAAATAGTTTGAATGTTTAAAATAGATTAGTTTCTAGCCATATGTTATTTTGGCCCAGTTGTTTTGTAAACAGTTATATGGCCAGCGGCCAAAACAAATCATTATATACATTATCTATATTTAGGGAATAGACCATCGGTCACTCCAGCTTAGTTATTGATTCAGTTAAAACATATTAAGTCTATTAAAGTGAATGTTAATTGCAAGACATATAACATATGATATATGAAAAATACTCTCTTTATATTATCTTTGAAAATCTATGATATTAAGAATGTGAAGTCTCTGAAGCAGTCGACTTTAAAAACATCTCTCACCTTATGAACCAGAGGAGGGTCCCCTCTCGGGAAACTTGGTGAGATTATCTTGGTTTGTTTTGAAAGAATTTCAATTGATTTTGTGTGTTCTTTACAGCTTGAATCAATCGTGTGCATTTATAAAGAGTTTATTGTATATATATGTTTGTTAATCAAATCTGTATGGTGCTTGTTAAGAATTCAATTGTCTGATAAAATAAATGGTTGTGATATTCTTATGAAGTAATTGTTTGCCATATATCATTATTCTACCACCTACATAAGTCTATCACAGAATACTATCTGCTGCATTCTTCCTACTGCATTCATCCATTTATTGAACCACTTCCTGTCACTATTCAAAATACTCTTTGTCCCCATCTATCATACTTCCTATCACATTTACCAAACTCCCTGTCGCACTCTGTACTAGAGCTAGTTTGTTGTAAACAACCTCCTATCACCACTAAACCTCCTGTCGCAATCCAAGTGGATTTCAACTATTAATTAAACCAGCTTTTAATCGGACAAAACTTTGTAATAGCATTGTGGTTAATTAAAGGAGTGTTAATAATATTCATCAAGACATTGTGATTAATTGTTTAGAGGAGTGTTACTAGTATTTGTGATTAATTTTTAATAATATTCATAGCATTCATAAAGACATTGTGTTTAATTGTTTAGAGGTGTGAACTTTAGATTAGAATCCATTTGCAAAATTAGTAATTGCATTCATAAACCTCTTGATTTATTATCTTCACCCCTTGTGCAAATAGCCATTATATCTCTCACAGGTTTATGAATCCTAGATTGACATTTTTAGGGTATTGTTGATTCGATCATATACCATCAAGTTGAACCTTAGTTTTACACAACATTTTTGGCACCATTGCTAAGGAGAGATATTAAAGGTGTGAAACTATAATAGGTCAAGATAGGAATAGTGAGCCCCTAAGAAGTCTTGAGAAATTTTCGACCTTGTTTAGGATAATACCTTTGGTTTCCATTGTAGTAAATCATTTAGGTGCATGAATAGGCCTAGAGATAGTCAAGGTAGATTTGTTAAGAAGGAATTTGTAGGTAGTTCAAAAATTCAAAAACGAGAAAAAGAGAAAAATCCATCAACTATTGAAATCAAACAAAAGAATGAAGTTAAAATCCAACCATTCTCCCAATCTACCTCTCCTACTACACCTTCTAAAATTTCTTAACAATTTGCAAAGTCATATGAAATTAGGTATAGTAAGCCTCCAAAGTCTCTAGAACAACCCTTTAAAACATATTTTACACGTTGAGCAGCCAAAGTTCTGGAAGAAGTCATGGCTGACAATATTGGAAACAACAATGCAAGAGGAAATGATGCTAGAAACAATAGGAATGAAATTATTCAATGTAATACAACCTTCAAATTTCCTATTCAACCTCTTATGGATGATGCCCCTATGAAAAAAATTTCTCACTCCACACTTCCCATATTTAGGGGGTCAACCTCTTAGGATCTTGATATGTTCCTATTTGAATTTGATGTCCTTTGTAATAGCTATGATTATCAAAGTGATGCACACAAATTAAAGCTCTTTCTAGCTACCTTGAAAGATACTACATTACGATGGTTTATGAGTCTTAGGGACATTAGAACATGGAACCGAATGAAAGATGCTTTCCTAACAAAATATCTGGAGTACTGTAAGAGCAAGGAAGTATGGGATGAAATCTTTCGTATGACTCAATGAGAAGAAGAGTCAGTTGAAGATTTTTTGGAAGGTTTTGCCTTTAGCTTACAATGCTTAAGGCGTCTTGATTTAATTTTAAAAACTCTCAAGATGCTTTTCTTAAGAGGGATTTGCGATGAAACCATGGATGCCTTAAATTTGATCGGTAAAGGTGATATTTCTAAAATGTCCTTTGAAGATATTTGTGATATATGTAGGAACTATTCATGGTCTCATCGATCTATTCGGGGGAACTCAAGTAAGTTTTCCACTTTGGGTAATCCATCAGGTATCTCCACGCATGAAATTGGTAATTTACTTGAAGACCTTAAAACTAACTTATTAAATCATATGGGCAAACAAATTGACATGTATTCTCATAGGAAACATGAGGAAGTTGAAAAGGCCTTGCCAGTATATTGTCCAACTTCTCGTAAGAATCATGGACCAAAAGATTGCCCTTATAATTGAACTCATGTAGGATCACTTGAGGAAGCTAGTAAGACTTCAATGCTACGACCTATTCCTGAAGGGATGATTCCTATGGAATATACTGAAGAACCTATTGGTGTTTGAAAATGTTACCCATTTCCAATTACCCTGATGAGAACAAGATGCATCTAGGGGCAGCTAACTCCCATTATCAACACATCCATTTAGACACCAGGCCAACAATAAGGCTATACTCCTTCTGCATTTCAGGCTCTGCAAAACCTAGGCAGGTGAACCTATAGATTCCTTATATGGTACTAGTTATCAAAGCACACACTGAATATAATACAAAGTAGATAGAAACCCTTATTTCTCCTAATAACTTATGAAATAACATATATCTGCAGTAGCTAGATGCAAAACAATGAAATTCACAGGCTGAGTGAGGGCATTCTTTTTATAGCTCTTCAACATGAAAGGGAAATTCATTTGATTAAAGATGTTGATTCAACAAAACCTCAAAAATGCAATAGTATAACCAGTGATCCTATAACTGATCAATGCCTACTCCATTGGGCAATTCCATGAATTTAAAACATACATCTGTGACATCAGGGTGTATCTCATATACCCAGACATCAGATCTATCCAACCACCTTGTGATTCAAACATCAGTGTTCATTTAGGTCTCATTCTCACAAAATATCCTTCTTAAACAACCAGTAACCTTGTTTAAACATATTGAGCATTTACTTGGCCCTTTGGTCCAATAGCAAAATACATCAAACATACAACCTGAAAGGGATGCAAATGGGTCTCAAATCTTTGTTCCAAAACCACATAAGACTTACAGATTACTGAGACAGGAGACAAGAACCAAAACAAAACTAGTGAAATTGTTGCTCATATGTATTCCTTTCCTTGAAACTATACATTCAGATGCATAAAATTAAAACATGAAACAACCTAATATCTCAGAACTATCTATATTATCTCTACAATGCTGTTCACATGAGATTTTTGCTGAAGAAAATGGTGTCACAGTCATGGAAACATGTCAAAATACTGGAACCAATGGTCTCACAGTGCAAAAACTGGAATCCCCAATGGTATCACAGCAATGAACATTTTCTTCCCAGAAACTGGAACCATTACAAAGTATCAGAGAAAGAAAGATATAAACAAGAAAGAAATGCCAGATCTGTTCTAAAAATGACAAGTGTCCACTTGAAAATCAATCTTCTGGCAACTGAAAAACTTCTTTCTTCCATCCCATCTTGATCTGATTTTGTTTCATCATTTTTTGCAACTGAAAAACTTCTTTCTTCCATCCCATCTTGATCTGATTTTGTTTCATCATTTTTTGCAACTGATTTGCACAATATCTCTGTTGAAATGATGAAACATTGCTGAGTCACCACAATATCTAATTTACACATAAAATGGTTTGAAATGTCATTTTAACTTCATAGAACACATAGATGCACTAAATGAAAGGTGTTAGAAACATTAAGCACCTCTTAGGCCTCAGACTAAAAACCAGGTACAATCTCATTTAAAAGCATTTAAGAGCTTGATTTTTTCAATGGTTCTCAAAATTGACCATGCAATTTTTAGTCCCAATAGTGGCTCTATTTGGGGATGCATGTCCCTTGTGGGCATGACAAGATTTTAGAACTCTGGGAGAAGCAGTCCACACACCTGAACAGCAAAAACTTCCTCTCAAACAAATTTATTGAAAAAACAGGAAAACTACTCTTAACTATGTACAAGTGATGGCTGCAGGCCACCGAAAAGTTTCAAAACTTTTTACCTCTGTCAAACACCTGATTCTCATTCACATCTTCCTGAGGTAAACTAAAATTCTCATTATCATTTGTTTCACCCAACGTATCAATATTTGCAATTAGCTCAATAGGAAAAACAAAACTATCATCTTCATAGTGCGTATAAAAATCAAACATACTTTCTTCATCTTGTCCACTATGAAAAAATGGATCAGCATGACCATAACAACTAATATCAAACTGAAACTGATCACTACTAATTGAATCATGGATTCCTTTAACCGGAAACACAAAATCTTGGTACTCTATTTCATTCAACGAGTTACATGGAGTAGATTGTAACTCACCTTGTGCTTCCATAAATGAAGAGTATGTAAAATCTGATCGTTGCCTACTTGCAACCATGTTACACTTTGAATCAAAATTATCCTTTGCTGAAACCTCTTCACACTCAAAACATTGATTAGTCACCATATATGAAAATTCATTCTGAAAGTGTTGATCTAGATTATGCTGATCACTATCATATTCTTCATCAAATTGAATGTCGGAATACACCTTGAACTCATCTTTACAAGACTTATCAGCACATGAAGAAAATCTATAATCTGATTGACAACCTTCACTATTTTCCTCGTCATCATATGAAAAATCAAAACTTATTGTAGCATAACCAGCATGGAAAGAATCTGAAACAGCATTAAACTTCCCTTCATTAACATAATCAGCATCCAACAAATCATCATGTGCAAAGACATTTGAGGTACTGTCATCTACACCTACAAAATCTGATAAGGATTGTTCAGATTCTAGATCTTTTTCTACATCAAACTTTGGGAAATTGATTTGACTGAATGAAAAAGTATTATCAGAGAAAATATGAAGATCCTTAGAGATACTTACGTGCTTTTCAAACTCACGAGCCAAAAAAATAGAGATTTCATCAAAACTCAAGAAGATTGCCTCATAAATCTTCTCATGGCTATGATTATATTCATCTCGATAACATGAAGAACTTACAACAACAAGATCCTTAGTGTAACAATCTGGAAAAGCAAAATTATTACAACATTCTTTCTTATCATGGCAATCATTAGACCTACTTTTGTTACAACTTTCTTCAACTTCATATGTACTGTAACAAAATTTATCTTCTCTTTTATATCCATCTTTTTCATGCTGATTGTTGTTACCTGATTCATTAACATTTGAATCCACCTCTTCACACTAAGAAGACAAATTATCTTGTTGTACGGATTCATTATATTCATTGCTACCTTGGCTTTCAGCATATTCATTATCATTAGGAGATATTTCATGAAATCTATAATCACCACTTTCCATCTCCTCAATGAATTTTTTAGTCTGCAAAATTATTTGTAACCTTATAGGTGCTGGCTAATCTACTAAATCGGGTACTAGAACATCAAGGAAAATATTTGGTAGGGAAGATTCCTTAGGTCTACAATGAAAAGGCATCTTACTCATTACTAACTTAAGCCTTAAATAACATTGTTCGACACTTGGACCTTGAGTACTGCCTACTTCAATTCTTATAACACTGACAATCCTTTTGTAAACCAGTCTATTCAACATAGCAATGTTATTACTCATAATTTTCAAACTCTCACAATTTGGTAAACTAATCTCAAATCTGAGATCTGACTCCACATCTGACTCCATTATAAAACAAAATTTCTACCTCTTCTTTCTAGTGCTGAAAATCACTGAATAGAGGCAACTTTTTTTTAAAACACTTGACTTCCATGAAAAGAAGCATGAAAATCAAAATACCTCTAGTGCTGATGCTGAACTTCGATCTACTAATTTGGCACAGGTGCAAGACTGAAAATCCTTTAGATCACTGATCAAACTTTGTAGAGTCGCCACCTCTTTGCAAGAGGAAAATAATAATCACTGCTGCGATTCATTTTTTACATTTCGGTTATTTATAACAGCAGATTGCAAACAACACTTAAAACTTATCAAGAATTTAAAACTTCTTTTCCAAGATCTATCAACAGTCTCAGATCTGCTCATACAACTGAAAGTCCTTCAAGATTTTGCAATGAAAACAACTAGGAACAACTGGTACAAAGATTTGAGAGTCGCCACTCACATTTGGTGAGAAATAAAACATAATTTTTCACTTGAAAAATCTAAACCAGACCTTCAATGTAGGAAATACTTGCAGATCAGTAACACCTTGAAAAGAAAATATACTTTATAAATCAATTCTCGACTCTGGACTTTCTCAACAGCACTTGCAAACTGAACTGATTGAAGATAGACCTATGACAGTCATAGAACACAATTTTTATCCAGTTTTACAACATACTGATGTCCATGAATAAAGTTTAAATGGGAAACTTGAAACTTCAGCAAGGAAAATAAGAAATGCCTCTTGCTATAGATTTGCTATATCCAATCTTTTTCATGGCAAAGATTTTTATTCTTTCTATATGCAACTCCCCAGAAGAGTCACCATTTTGTTGGTGTTTGAAAATGTTACCCATTTCCAATTACCCTGATGAGAACAAGATGCATCTAGGGGAAACTAACTCCCATTATCAACACATCCATTCAGACACAAGGCCAACTATAAGGCTATACTCCATCTGCACTTTAGGCTCTACAAAACCTAGGCAGGTGAACCTATAGATTCCTTATATGGTACCAGTTATCAAAGCATACACTGAATCTAATACAAAGCAAATAGAAACCCTTATTTCTCCTAATAACTTATGAAATAACATATATCTGTAGTAGCTAGATGCAAAACAATGAAATTCATAGGTTGCGTGAGGGCATTCTGTTTATAGCTCTTCAACATGAAAGGGAAATTCATTTGATTAAAGATGTTGATTCAACAAAACCTCAAAAATGTAATAGTATAACCAATGATCCTATAACTGATTAGTGCCTACTCCATTGGGCAATTCCATGAATTCAAAACATACATCTGTGACATCAGGGTGTATCTCATATACCTAGACATCAGATCTATCCAACCACCTTGTGATTTAGACATCAGTGTTCATTCAGGTCTCATTCTCACAAAATATCCTTCTCAAACAACCAGTAACCTTGTTTAAACATATTGAGCATTTACTTGTCCCTTTGGTCCAACAGCAAAATACATCAAACATACAACCTGAAAGGGATGCAAATGGGTCTCAAATCTTTGTTCCAAAACCACATAAGACTTACAGATTGCTAAGATAGGAGACAAGAACCAAAACAAAACTAGTGAAATTGTTGCTCATATGTATTCCTTTCCTTGAAACTATACATTTAGATGCATAAAATTAAAACATGAAACAACCTAATATCTCAGAACTATCTATATTATCCCTACAATGCTGTTCACATGAGAGTTCTGCTGAAGAAAATGGTGTCACAGTCATGGAAACATGTCAAAATACTGGAACCAATGGTCTCACAGTGCAAAAACTGGAATCCCCAATGGTATCACAGCAATGAACTTTTTCTTCCCAGAAACTAGAACCATTACAAAGTATTAGAGAAAGAAAGATATAAACAAGAAAGAAATCCCAGATCTGTTCTGAAAATGACAAGTGTCCACTTGAAAATCAATCTTCTGGCAACTGAAAAACTTCTTTCATCCATCCCATCTTGATATGATTTTGTTTCATCATTTTTTGCAACTGATTTGCACAATATCTCTATTGAAATGATGAAACATTGTTGAGTCACCACAATATCTTATTTATACATTGAAAAGCTTGGCAAAAATTTGGTTGAATTGAGTCAATGTGAGAAACGTGAACTCCAACCACATTCTTACCAAGTTTTACTAATCCCCTAATTGGATTTTCAATTTTTTACCCATTCCTTTGAGGAAGGCCCAAATTTCACGTTTCTGGCTATAGCTCAAACCAAGAAGCACCTGTGCAAAAACTGACTTCAAAAATGGAAAATTTAGATTCTCGCGATTCCAACGGTATATGATAAAGCATATCTAGCCTCTGAGAAACGCCTGAAATCTTCGTTTGAAAAACAGTCCCCTGCATGTCAGTTTCTTGGCAAAAAAAATTTAAAATGAAAATTTTAAAATCATTTTATTTTTCCTAGCCCTTCCAAATTTGAGTCAACTCTAGGTTTGACCAATGCCACGTGGCACTTTCTGATTGGCTGTTATCTCTAGGCGGGACCAACGTTGCATTTTGAATCTTGCCGAATTTTCAAAATTTTTCGATGACCTCGCTATGTCGCTAGCCGGATTTTTTGAGATTTTTCGGCAAGTGACATAACGACTTGCCAGATTTTTTACTTTTTTGGCCGCCTATAAGATGCTAACGTCATCATTTGGGCACGCATTTTCTTTCAAAATTTACTTCATTCCTTCTAGCCGACTCGGACCCACGTGCACCTACCTTGCCTTTTCAAAATGCTTTGTCTTGTTGACACTATATGTTTGAGTGCAAAAGCATATAAAGACTAAAAATACTTCCCACCTGCTCAATGTGGGATAATGTTCCTCAATGGTTCTTGCTCTTTTTGTTTGTTGTGATTGCTAAATGCATGAGTTTTCTTTTGCTACATATGTGTGAGTTGTTCCAGCTCCTATGGCATGAGTTTCTTATTTCAAACGTGAAGCTCCATCTTGCTAGTCGTTTTTGCTATGAATCTACAAACTTTTCATTGTAATGGTCATTTCTTATGCACATGGTCATTTAAAATGAGCTCCCCCCTTCTAAAAAACATGATACTGTTGCTGGAGGAAGCCATGGGCTTCAAAAACGTGGATACATGCTTCTTTGAGATTTGTTTCAGCAGCAAATTTGTTCATTTTTCTGAAAAACGTGGATGCTTCTTCCTCTGTGGATGTTCACTACTGTCCTCTTTATTTTCTCCAGACATGGAGCACATCTTCTATGTTGAAAACTACCTCTCAGCTGCAACTTTCAAATTGAGACTACAATGTGGGAGAGAGCAACCTTTATGCAATCTTTTCCTTAATTCAATGTGCAAACTCACAAAAAAAAGCTTCATTGTGCTTATGGATTTTAATTGATGTGGAAATTTCTTGATTAATACTATCTTTTGAATCTGCCGGCAAATCAGCATCATATTGTGATCCTCTAAACCTCTTTAATGGAACACTTCCCAAATTCTCTCTTTCTTGAATCTTCACATTCTCCTTGTATTTTGCTTTTAAGAAACCATTTCCACCATTTACTTTGTCATAAGATTGAATCATATGCATAATGATCATCAATTCATTATTTTAAACTCACTTTTAATCAATTATACAAATTGTGAATTAGTGGCTGGAGGCCTGCTGGTTGTAATTAAAACTTGATCCACTCAAGTTACCAAGCCACGAAAACTGGCATGAGTGTTCAATCCTGCATACTCTATCACACTGCAAATTTTCAACCCATGATGGATTCCCAATCAAGAGATTTTAATTGCTAAACATCCATACTTCAATTACTCTGCAGGCAAACAATGTTAAAAACATAAACTAGGCTCGGGTTCGGCATTATAAACTGGGTTATTGATCACTTGGGGTTGTGAGAACTAGGATATAAGTTCTTTGCCATGAAGAGAATATAATTCCATGTTTTGGGCTCATGACGAATCACAGGGCACATTTGGCAAATTTCTGAAAACAGGCACTTGAAAATTTTAACTGAGAAATGTGTCAAAAAGTAATTTTTAGCAAATGTGCGGACATAAAAAAGTATGCAAATGGATTTTTCATGACTTGGGAACTGGCATACTTCAAGTATTTTTAGGACACAACACAATGGTACAATCCATTTAGGCTCGCCAATCACAGGATCAAAGTTATAACATGCCGAACAGGGGTACGGATCAATCTGGATACCTTAGCCGTAACAAAACAATGCAAACTGAGTTTTTGATCATGTTAGCAAACTGATCAAATGGATTCGAAATGATCTCAAAATTGGAACATATGAAGTGTCTTACCCCTAGAACACAATGCAAAAATAATTCTTTCATTTGGGTCAACTGGGTCAAAGATATGATTGGTCGAACAGGGCTTCCCAGAATTGTGAACTAGTCAAATGCACAAAACAGTAAATGACCAACTTTGGGGGGTGCAAAACCTAGTCAAACGGATTTGAAATAACTTGAAAATTGAAACATAGATTCTTTGTTATACATACTAAACATCCCCAAAGTGGCTAGTCATGACAAAGTCCTAGGTAAAAAATATTCAGATGCAAACTGGGCCTCTGATCGCTATTTGACACTTGGGCAGAATTGCAAATTTTGACACTAGCTCAAAATGGGACTTCGCAGAATGGTTTGAAATGTCATTTTAACTTCGTAGAACACATAGATGCACTAAATGAAAGGTGTTAGAAACATTAAACACATCTTAGGCCTCAGACTGACAACCAGATGCAATCTCATTTAAAAGCATTTAAGAGCTTGATTTTTTCAATGGTTCTCAAAATTGACCATGCAATTTTTAGTCCCAACAGTGGCTCTATTTGGGGATGCATGTCCCTTGTGGGCATGAAAAGATTTCAGATCTCTGGGAGAAGCAGACCACACATCTGAACAACAAAAACTTCCTCTCAAATAGCTTTATTGAAAAAACAGGAAAACTACTCTTAACTATGTACAAGTGATGGCTGGAGGCCACCGAAAAGTTTCAGAACTTTTTACCTCTGTCAAACACCTAATTCTCATTCACATCTCCATAAGGTAAACTGAAATTCTTATTATCATTTGTTTCACCCAACGTATCAACATTTTCAATTAGCTCAATAGGCAAAACAAAACTATCATCATCTTCATAGTGCGTATAAAAATCAAACATACTTTCTTCATCTTGCCCACTATGAAAAAATGGATTAGCATGACCATAACAACTGATATCAAACTGAAACTGATCACTACTGATTGAATCATGGATTCCTTTAACCGAAAACACAAAAGGTTGGTACTCTATTTTGTTCAACGAGTTACATGGAGCAGATTGTAACTCACCTTGTGCTTCCATAAATGAAGAGTATGTGAAATCTGATCGTTGCCTACTTGCAACCATGTTACACTTTGAATCAGATTTATCCTTTGCTGAAACCTCTTCACACTCAAAACATTGATTAGTCACCATATATGAAAATTCATTCTGAAAGTGTTGATCTAGAATATGCTGATCACTATCATTTTCTTCATCAAACTAAATGTCGAAATACACCTTGAACTCATCTTTACAAAACTTATCAGCACATGAAGAAAATCTATAATCTGATTGACAACCTTCACTATTTTCCTCTTCATCATATGAAAAATCAAAACTTATTGTAGCATAACCAGTATGGAAATAATCTAAAACAGCATTAAACTTCCCTTCATTAACATAATCAGCATTTAAGAAATCATCGTGTGCAAAGACATTTGAGGTACTGTCATCTACACCTCCAAAATCTGATAAGGATCGTTCAGATTCTAGATCGTTTTCTACATCAAACTTTGGGAAATTTATTTGATTGAATGAAAAATTATTATGAGAGAAAATATGAAGATCCTTAGAGATACTTACGTGCTTTTCAAACTCACGAGCCAACAAAATAGAGATTTCATCAGAACTCAAGAAGATTGCCTCACAAATCTTCTCCTGGCTGTGATTATATTCATCTCGATAACATGAAGAACTTACAACAACAGGATCCTTAGTGTAACAATCTGAAAAATCAGAATTATTACAACATTCTTTCTTATCATGGCAATCATTAGACCTACTGTTGTTACAACTTTCTTCAACTTCATATGTATTGTAACAAAATTTATCTTCTCTTTTATATCCATCTTTTTCATGCTGATTGTTGTTACCTGATTCATTAACATTTGAATCCACCTCTTAACACTTAGAAGACAGATTATCTTGTTGTACGGATTTATTATATTCATTGCTACCTTGGCTTTCAGCACATTCATTATCATTAGGAGATATTTCATGAAATCTATAATCACCACTTTCCATCTCCTCAATGAATTTTTTAGTCTACAAAATTATTTGTAACCTTATAGGTGCTGGCCAATCTACTGAATCGGGTACTAGAACATCAAGGAAAATATTTGGTAGGGAAGATTCCGCAGGTCTACAATGAAAAGGCATCTTACTGATTACTAACTTAAGCCTTAAATAACATTGTTCAACACTTAGACCTTGAGTACTGCCTACTTCAATTTTTATAAGACTGACAATCCTTTTGTAAACCAGTCTATTCAACATAGCAATGTTATTACTCACAATTTTCAAACTCTCAGAATTTGGTAAACCGATCTCAGATCTGAGATCTGACTCTAGATCTGACTCCATTATAAAACAAAATTTCTACCTCTTCTTTCTAGTGCTGAAAATCACTGAATAGAGGCAACTTTTTTTTTTAAACACTTGACTTCCATGAAAAGAAACATGAAAATCAAAATACCTCCAGTGCTGATGCTGAACTTCGATCTACTAATTTGGCACAGGTGCAAGACTTAAAATCCTTTACATCACTGATCAAACTTTGTAGAGTCGCCACCTCTTTGCAAGAGGAAAATAATAATCACTGCTGCGATTCATTTTTTACATTTTGGTTATTTATAACAGCAGATTGCAAACAACACTTAAAACTTATCAAGAATTTAAAGCTTCTTTTCCAAGAGCTATCAACAGTCTCAGATCTTCTCATACAACTGAAAGTCCGTCAAGATTTTGCAATGAAAATAACTAGGAACAACTGGTACAGAGATTTGAGAGTCGCCACTCACATTTGGTGAGAAATAAAACATAATTTGTCACTTGACAAATCTAAACCAGACCTTCAATGTAGGAAATACTTGCAGATCAGTAAAACCTTGAAAAGAAAATATACTTTATAAATCAATTCTCAACTCTAGCCTTTCTCAACAGCACTTGCAAAATGAACTGATTGAAGATAGACCTATGACAGTCATAGAACACAATTTTCATCCAGTTTTACAACATACTGATGTCCATGAATAAAGCTTAAATGGGGAACATGAAACTTCAGCAAGGAAAATAAGAAATGCCTCTTGCTATAGATTTGCTATATCCAATCTGTTTCATGGCAGAGATTTTTATTCTTTCTATATGCAACTCCCTAGAAGAGTCGTCATTTTGTTGGTGTTTGAAAATGTTCCCCATTTCCAATTACCCTAATGAGAACAAGATGCATCTAGGGGCAGCTAACTCCCATTATCAACACATGCATTCAAACACCAGGCCAACTATGAGGCTATACTCCTTCTACACTTCAGGCTCTGCAAAACCTAGGTGGATGAATCTATAGATTCCTTATATGGTACCAATTATCAAAGCATACACTGAATCTAATACAAAGTAGATAGAAACTCTTATTTCTCCTAATAACTTATGAAATAACATATATATGCAGTAGCTAGATGCAAAAAAATGTAATTCATAGGCTGAGTGAGGGCATTCTATTTATAGCTCTTCAACATGAAGGGGAAATTTATTTGATTAAAGATGTTGATTCAACAAAACCTCAAAAATGCAACAGTATAACCAGTGATCCTATAACTAATCAGTGCCTACTCCATTGGGAAATTCCATGAATTTAAAACATACATCTGTGACATCAGGGTGTATCTCATATACCCAGACATCATATCTATCCAACCACCTTGTGATTCAGAGATCAGTGTTCATTCAGGTCTCATTCTCACAAAATATCCTTCTCAAACAATCATTAACCTTTTTTAAACATATTGAGCATTTACTTGGCCCTTTGGTCCAATAGCAAAATACATCAAACATACAACCTGAAAGGGATGCAAATGGGTCTCAAATCTTTGTTCCAAAACCACATAAGACTTACAGATTGCTGAGACAGGAGACAAGAACCAAAAAAAATCTAGTGAAATTGTTGCTCATATGTATTCCTTTCCTTGAAACTATACATTCAGATGCATAAAATTAAAACATGAAAGAACCTAATATCTCAGAACTATCTATATTATCTCTACAATGCTATTCACATGAGAGTTCTGCTGAAGAAAATGGTGTCACAGTCATGGAAACATGTCAAAATACTAGAACCAATGGTCTCACAGTGCAAAAACTGGAATCCCTAATGGTATCACAACAATGAACGTTTTCTTCCTAGAAACTAGAACCATTACAAAGTATCAGAGAAAGAAAGATATAAACAAGAAAGAAATCCTAGATCTGTTCTGAAAGTGACAAGTGTCCACTTGAAAATTAATCTTCTGGCAACTGAAAAACTTCTTTCTTCCATCCCATCTTGATCTAATTTTGTTTGATCATTTTTTGCAACTAATTTGCTCAATATCTCTCTTGAAATGATGAAACATTGTCGAGTCACCACAATATCTGATTTACACATTGAAAAGCTTGGCAAAAATTTGGTTGAATTGAGTCAATGTGAGAAACGTGAAGTCCAACTGCATTCTTACCAAGTTTTACTAATCCCCTAACTAGATTTTCAATTTTTTACCAATTCCATTGAGGAAGCCCCAAAATTCACGTTTCTGGCTATAGCTCAAACTAGGAAGCACCTGTGCAAAAACTGACTTCAGAAATGGAAAATTTGGATTCTCGCAATTCCAACGGTATATGATAATTAAACACTTGAAATCTTCGTTTGAAAAACAGTCCCCTACATGTCAGTTTCTTGGCAAAAAAATTTTAAAATGAAAATTTTAAAATCATTTTATTTTTCCTAGCCCTTCCAAATTCAAGTCAACTCTAGGCTTGACCAATGCCACGTGGCATTTTCTGATTGGCTGTTATCTCTAGGCAGGACCCACGTTGCATTTTGAATCTTGCCAGATTTTTAGAATTTTCCGGCGACCTCGCTATGTCTTTAGCCGGATTTTTTGAGATTTTCCGGCAAGCGACATAACGACCTGCTAGATTTTTGACTTTTTTGGCCACCTATAAGCTGCTGACATCATCATTTGGGCATGCATTTTCTTTCAAAATTTACTTCATTCCTTCTAGCCGACTGGGACCCACGTGTACCTACCTTGCCTTTTCAAAATGCTTTGTCTTGTTGACACTATATGTTTGAGTGCAAAAGCATATAAAGACTAAAAATACTTCCCACCTGCTCAATGTGGGATAATGTTCCTCAATGGTTCTTGCTCTTTGTGTTTGTTGTGATTGCTAAATGCATGAGTTTTCTTTTGCTGCATGTGTGAGTTGTTCCAGCTCCTATGGCATGAGTTTCTTATTCCAAACGTGAAGCTCCATCTTGCTGGTCATTTTTGCTATGAATCTACAGACTTTTCATTGTAATGGTCATTTCTTATGCACATGGTCATTTAAAATGAGCTCCCCCCTTCTAAAAAACATAATACTGTTGCTGGAGGAAGCCATGGGCTTCAAAAACGTGGATACATGCTTCTTTGAGCTTTTTTTCACCAGCAAATTTGTTCATTTTTCTGAAAAACGTGGATGCTTCTTCCTCTGTGGATGTTTGCTGCTGTCCTCTTTATTTTCTCCAGACATGGAGCACATCTTCTATGTTGAAAACTACCTCTCAGCTGCAACTTTCAAATTGAGACTACAATGTGGGAGAGAGCAACCTTTATGCAATCTTTTCCTTAATTCAATGTGCAAACTCACAACAAAAAGCTTCATTGTGCTTATGGATTTTAATTGATGTGGAAATTTCTTGATTAATACTATCTTTTGAATCTGCTGGCAAATCAGCATCATATTGTGATCCTCTAAACCTCTTTAATGGAACACTTTCCAAATTCTCTCTTTCTTGAATCTTCACATGCTCCTTGTATTTTTCTTTTAAGAAACCATTTCCACCATTTACTTTGTCATAAGATTGAATCATAAGCATAATGATCATCAATTCATTATTTTAAACTCACTTTTAATCAATTATACAAATTGTGAATTAGTGTCTGGAGGCCTGTCGGTTGTAATTAAAACTTGATCCAATCAAGTTACCAAGCCATGAAAACTGGCATGAGTATTCAATCGTGCATACTCTATCACACTGCAAATTTTCAACCCGTGATGGATTCCCAGTCAAGAGATTTTAATTGCTGAACATCCATACTTCAATCACTCTGCAGGCAAATAATGTTAAAAACATAAACTAGGCTCGGGTTCAGCATTATAAACTAGGTTATTGATCACTTGGGGTTGTGAGAACTAGGATATAAGTTCTTTTCCATGAAGAGAATATAATTCCATGTTTTGGGCTCATGACGAATCACAGGGCACATTTGGCGAATTTCTGAAAACAGGCACTTGGAAATTTTAACAGAGAAATGTGTCAAAAAGTAATTTTTAGCAAATCTACGGACATAACAAAGTATGCAAATGGATTTTTCATGACTTGGGAACTGGCATACTTCAAGGATTTTTAGGACAAAACACAATGGTACAATCCATTTAGGCTCGCAAATCATAGGATCAAAGTTATAACATGCCGAACAGGGGTACGGATCAATCTGGATACCTTAGCCGTAACAAAACAATGCAAACTGGGTTTTTGATCATGTTAGCAAACTGATCAAATGGATTCTACATGATCTCAAAATTGGAACATATGAAATGTCTTACCCATAGACCACAATGCAAAAAGAATTTTTTCATTTGGGTCAACTGGGTCAAAGATATGATTGGTCGAACAGGGCTTCCCAGAATTGTGAACTAGTCAAATGCACAAAACAGTAAATGACCAACTTTGGGGGGTGCAAAACCTAGTCAAACGGATTTGAAATGACTTGAAAATTGAAACATAGATTCTTTGTTATACATACTAAACATCCCCAAAGTGGCTAGTCATGACACTGTCCTAGGTAAAAAATATTCAGATGCAAACTGGGCCTCTGATCGCTATTTGACACTTGGGCAGAATTGCAAATTTTGACACTAGCTCAAAATGGGACTTCGCAGAATGGTTTGAAATGTCATTTTAACTTCGTAGAACACATAGATGCACTAAATGAAAGGTGTTAGAAACATTAAACACCTCTTAGGCCTCAGACTGACAACCAGATGCAATCTCATTTAAAAGCATTTAAGAGCTTGATTTTTTCAATGGTTCTCAAAATTGACCATGCAATTTTTAGTCCCAACAGAACCAATTTATTATATGGCTCCATAATGCTAGTTTTTACCTGGAGGGTTCTCTAATGAATATTTTTCTAGACTACCTCACCAATTCTCTAACCAAGGCCCATGGTATGGAGGTTATCAACAACCTCAACCTTATCAGCAATGGCCCAAAACCTTTCAACCTAGTACACAACCATGGCATCAAACATGGAGGCTACAACCTTTGTATCTACCTCCTTAATCATCGTATCAACCTTCACAACCTTATATGCAACCCTATCTTCCACAACAGTCCTTTCCTCCGCCACCACTAATAAGCCCCTATCAACAACCTCACAAATTTCTTCCTCTCATACCTCCATCTTCTTCAAACCCACCTTCAAATCTACCACAACCACCTAAACCCACATCCATGCCAACTCAACCAAATTGAAATCCCAATAATAAGCCTCCTCAATCACTCTATCTTAGTGAGATGGCTAATTTGCCTACCTACCCTATTAACACAATTGAGTTCAATGGTGTTCACCTTAAATCTAGGAAGGCTCCTAAAGGACCCACTATCATAGAAGTCCTAGATGAACCTAAAGAGGAGTTAGAAAAAGGACCTCCCTTTTCCAATCAATTCATTCATAAACCAGAGGTTAAAGAACTAGCACATTCTAAGTTTGACATTTTAAATCAATTATGCAATGTTAACATCAAAATTTCTCTTTTACAGGCTCTTAAGGATGTGCCAGTATACAATAGGACAATACAAGAATTATGTACCCAACGCTAGAAAAAGAAGGATCCAAAAAATGTTCAAGTTATTAGACAACTTGCAGAATTAATGTTGGGGAACATCAACATTCCAAAATGTGCAGATCCTAGTAGTCCTATCATCTAGGTAAGTATTGGTACAATTGTCATTCCTAATACACTGGTGGATTTAGGTGCAACTATAAATGTAATGACAAATGAAAAAAAAAAAATTATCCTTAGAAGGACTTAGATGGACTCCTATAGTGCTTCAAATGGCTGATTGATCCTTAGTTAGACTAGAAGGAGTTATAGAAGATGTCATTCTTTCCATTGATAGTTGGGATTATCCAACCGATTTTATGATCATTAAGTCCAAAGCTAAGTTGGGAGGATATCCTCTCATTCTTGGAAGACCTTGGTTAGTAGCAACTAATGCCCACATTAATTGTAGGTTAGGTAACATGATTGTTTGTAATGGTGAGCAAACAAAAGAGTTGACCTTATATCCCCCTACTCAACCATTATTGGACACCAAGGACCCAACATGGGTCGGCAGTGATTCAGATGATTATGTTCCAATCCTTACCATTGAGCAAGTATAGTATTCTGAAGACCCAACTAATGAGGCCATCTTAGTGAACATTCTTCAAAATAGGTATGAGTCGAATGTTATCCTAGAAACTATGGTTTTCCCTTCTCATGCGACTATTGACTATCCTTTTGGGAATTTTCCTTTAGTTGTTAATCCTCGATCCATTCAACACTTCCTCACGTTACATCAACTTCTACCACATCAATGTTTTTATTGTCCATTATTATCCTTAGAAAAACCAAAAAAATCATTGAGACCCCTCCTTAGTGCTCCTACATCGTTAGAACCTATAGAGATCCTACCCGAGCGTACCCTCAATATTAATCCACAGTTAACACCAGCTTAGGTTAAAGATCTCATAAGTATGCTTAAAGAACATAAAGATGCATTTGCATGGGAGTATCAAGACATGCAAGGTATTCATCCCAACACTTGTACATATCCCATTTATGTTGAAGAAGGAAGTCACCCAATTCAACAATCGCAATGCCAACTCAATCCTGCCTTGCATGATATTGACAAAGAGGAACTCCACAAACTCTTGAATGTTGGTTTCATTTATCCAATTTTGGATAGTAGGTGGGTATATTTTTTTTTTGTTGTTCCAAAGAAAAAATGGTAAGTGGTGTATTTTTGTTGACTATCAAGCTTTAAATAAGACTACTAAGAAAGATCATTTTCCATTACCCTTTATTGATCAAGTCTTGGATACTCTTACAGGGAAGCAATTATTCTCCTTCTTGGATGGATTTATTAGGTACAATTAGATCCACATTTGCCCCGAAGATCAGGAAAAAACTACCTTTACTTGTCCATGGGGAACCTTTGCATACAATGTTCTCCCTTTTGGGTTATGTAATGCTCTTGCAACATTCCAACATGTAGTGTTAAGTATCTTTGTTGATCTAGTTAATGATTGTGTAGAAGTTTATATGGATGATTTTACTATTCATGGAAATAACTTTGATGAAGCTAAAGACAACTTAGAGAAAGTGCTCAAGTGATGTATTGACACTAATTTGTCTTTAAGCCATGAGACATGTCATATGTTGATGATAGAAGGAATTGTTTTTGGACATTTAATCTCATCCAAAGGTATACAAGTTGATCCTAAAAAGATCCAAATAATTCAAGACATCCTCACACCTTCAACACAAAATGATGTTCGAATTTTCCTTGGTCATGTCAAATATTATAGGAGATTTATTCAAAACTTAAGTAAGATTGCTTCTCCTTTGTTTGCTTTGTTAGCTAAAGATGTTGTTTTCACTTGGACCCCTCAATGTCAAGAAGCCTTTGAAACCATTAAGACCAAGCTAGTAACTACTCCTATTCTTAGAGGTCCTAATTGAGAATTACCATTCCATATTCACACTGATGCTTCTGACTTCTCAATGGGAGCAATACTTGGACAAAAGGAGGACAACCTCTTCTATTCAATCTACTACATCAGCAAGAACTTCACTAGTGCTAAGGTAAATTATATGGTAATTGAAAAAGAATTTTTAGCTATTATTTATGCTATTAATAAATTTTTGCACTACATTACTGGTTATAAGGTGTTTGTTCATACTGATCATTCAACATTTTGATTTTTGATGAATAAACCTGTAGTAACTAGTAGGGCTATTAGATGGTTTCTTTTATTACAAGAATTTGATGTCACTATACTTGATAAGCCTAGTCAAGTAAATGTGGTTGCAAATTTCTTGTCTTAGATACTGCAGTCTGATAATGAAGGTGTTCCTATTGATGACTCGTTCATTGATGAACACCTCTTTTCAATCTCTGCCAAAAGTCTATGGTATGCCTACATTGCCAACTATTTGGTTACATGCAAATTTCTACCACACTTCTCTCCTCATGAGCATCGTAAATTAGTGGGTCTCAGTGGACAGTATACTTGGATAAATGGTCTTCAATTCCATACTAGCATTGATAACATCATACATCGTTGCATTCCTGAGGAAAATGTCTTTGATATTCTTCATACCTATTATACTAAACCTTGTAGAGGACACTTTGCTACTTAATGGAATGCTCAAAAGATTATGACTATAGGTTATTACTAGCCTACACTCCATAAGGATTGCAAACATTATGTTCAACATTGTGACCAGTGCCAGTGCATGGGTCATCCTACACAATCAGATGAGATGCCACTTCATCCTTAGCTTTCTATTGAACCTTTTGAAAAATGGGGTCTTGATTTCATTGGACCTATCAACCCACCTTCCAAAAACAAGGAATATATTCTTGTTTGTATAGATTATGTCACCAAGTGGGTTGAGGTGGTTGCACTTAAGCATTCTTGAGATACCAAAGTTGTTGAATTCTTATATTCTGAGATCTTCACTTGCTTTGGTGTTCCACATGAGATCACTACTAATCAAGGACCTCAATTCACTTCAAACCTCATTGCTGCATTAATCAAAGAATACAAGATTCACCATAGAAAATTGTCACCTTATCATCCTCAAGAAAATGGACAAGTCGAGGTAAGTAATCAAGAACTAAAGAATATTCTTACTAAAACCGTTGCACTTCATAAGCATGATTGGGCCACACTACTTCCTAAAGCTATGTGGGCCTATTGTATTACATGGAAGACCACCATTGGTCTGACCCCTTATGAATTCGTTTATGGTAAGAAGGTTGTACTTCCTATTGAGTTCAAGATTAAGGCTCTTTGAACTACCCTTCAACTTGGATTGAGTCTCTCTATTTCTCAAAAAGAATGCCTAACCCATCTCCACTCCCTTGATGAGTTACATTAAGAAGAACTTCTTCATACTAAACTTGTTCAAAATCAATGAGCATTGTTGCATGACAAACACATTCATTAGTGTTCTTTCTAGCCTAGTGATTGGGCACTTCTGTATGACTCCTTATCCCAAAACTTTAAAGGCAAGTTTCATACAAGATGGCTTGGACCTTACAAATTTGAGCATGTATATGACAATGGTGCAGTTCAGCTCTACACTATGGACTCTGAACATTGTAAGCTCCCCGTTAATGGTCATCGATTGAAGCTATTTAAGAAGTCTCTCTAGAAGTAAGCTTTCTTTTTGGAGATTGTTAAGGAACTCATCGCAGTTCCCTTTGGTCTCCTTCAGCATTGATAGAAAATCATTATATAAATAAATAATTATATAAATCAATTTCTTAGTGGTCTAGTGTCATAAATAATTTTTTTCTTAAAAAAAAAGAAGAAGCAAGAAAGAAAAGAAAAACATCGCTGGCTGCAACAGGAGGTTTCCTTGTTCCTGTCACCCTTCTCTCAGTGTCTCATGACTCTCCTATTGCTCTAACATTTTCAAAAGGACTCCATGACTCTTCTTGCCACGTGTCTTTGCTAGCAATCTTTCCTTTTGATGATTGTCCTTTTTTTTAAATCTTTCTATCGTAGATTTCATTCCTTCTCACATGCTGCCTTCATTTTTTGAAGGCATTCTTGGATTTTTTGGCATCATTACTTCTTACTTGGCTCATGTAGCATGGATATTGCTCAATCATAATTCCATCATCATCAGCCGATCATTCTTCTCCTTTTAGGGAAGTTTTCTTACCTTCCTTTTAGTTGTACTTAGTTTTCTATTTTTCATCTCTAGTTTTAGTGAAAACAAGACATTTTCATGCCAAAGTTGGGGGGGGGGGGTGTCGTACCTCTGCATTTCCTCTCCCATTAATTATTTCCATTCCCACCACTTTCTCTTTATGATTCTTTCACACAGGTTGGAGTCCTATCACCATTATTTCCCCATTTTACCCTTAACAGCAATTTTTTTTTGTGACAAGCTCTCCATTCCTCTCTAGTTGCATTTTGGATTCAATATTTCTATGTCGTCATGGGTGGAAAATGCAAGCAGTTTGAAATAGAATCCATGGACAAATTACTAGAAAATAATGAAACTTACAAGATTTTTTATATTGCGGGATGGCATCAATTCTTCCATCAGTTGCAGGGGTATGATCTTGTCATTGGTGAAGAATTTTTCCAAGCCTTTGTTTAAGACACTGTGATAATTCGAGGCATTACCTTTCCAGTAACGGTGCAAATAGTGGCCGCTGTAACTAAACTCCCCCAAATTTGTGAATTATATTTTCCCACTACTAGTATGTGGGTTACAGAATTAAAAATAGGTAGAACCAATTTTCTACAGTGCAATGAGTCCATGGAGATTGTTAAGGGACAAGGAGCTCGACGCAAAACCCTTTCTTCACCATGGGATTTGGTAACCCAATTTATAAGTTAGTATATTAATTGTGAGGGCCACTTCAATTTTGTTCATGCACATCATTTATGGCTCAAGCTTCATTTGAGGTTAGGGAAACTTGTTAATCTTCCTTATTATCTATATCATTCTTTAAAGAGAGCTTGCACTCAATTTAGGGAAGGTCATGAAAATTCCCTAGCACATCATGGTTCGATTAAGCTACTGGTCATACATGGTCTTCAGCTCTGGGAAACCCCCATAGCATGGGATGCATTTGTACACCCTACATATAATGCCCTTCAACCCTAGCAAAAAGAAACTAAAACCATGGTTGAGGAACAACCCTCTCCAAGCCATGACCCAGAGAAAAATCCTACTGATGAATGCTTGCAAGCACCCAAAAAAGTCTTGTGTAGTTCCTCTAGTACAAAAACACCTAGCCACCTTTTAGTACACTATAATCTACGATAATCTGCTAGCCATTTAGAAAACCTAGCCAATGCTACTCAAGCTGCTATAGATGTTGAAGTTGAGGTTTTGACCAGTAGCTCTAATAAGAAATGGAAGGAAAAATTGGGTAGAGAATCTTGCCATGAAACTAGACATATGAAGAAACAATAGAAGGCACCATTTATAGAAATTTTACTAAACTCTACCAATAAAGAAGATAATTTTAATAAAGGTGACACTACAACAGACTAGTGTGATCCTCTAGATGAATTGAAAAATTTAGAAGTGAATGAGGAGGGAGAAACCATTGAAGGTGAAACTTTAAATTCTAATAAGGAACCTGAATTTCAATCCATAGAAGAAAAAGCCTTGATAAAGCCATGGAATCTTCGAAGAATAACCATGATCAAGAAGATAGGGGTCAACAAATATTAGAAGTATGAGATGAACTTGAATCTGATGTTCTGTGGGAAAATGATACATTGCAAAATACTCCCCAGAGGGCTTGTGGATAGGATGAAGATCATTTAAAGAAAAATCTAGAAGACACTATTAAAACACCTCAGCAAGAAGCCCTTATAGGAGATGCTATAGGAAACATAGAGAGTTACTATCACCCAGAGCCTAATAAGGCCATGACATCACAATTTTTTATTGTCTCTGAAATGGCTTCATATGACCTTTTGGGTACTTTTGGTTGCCTTCTTAAACCTATTCCACTGCAAATGGAAATACCAAGCATTCCTATGGTTACTATCGATGAATTTCTACATACTTTTATGCAACTTTAGCAAGAGGTTCAATAATTCAGATCCAGGGTCAAACTACAAGATAACATTAATAGTCTAGTTGTTGTCTCAAAAAAGTCCATGGAGCACCCTAATAGCAATGTTCCACCTAGCTTGTATACTTTTTTTGCATGAGGACATTCAATTCCTTCAATTGGGGGGAGATGATGAGTCCTAATAGTGCTCTATTTTTGTTAACCTTTTAACTCATTCATTTCCCACTTCTTTGGCATAAAATCCCCTTTTTTCTAAACTATTGATAGGAAATTAGAATATTTAGTACATCTTTAAAGAGGGAAGAATAGTTCCTAAAAAGTTATTAATTTTATAAAAATGATATATTTTGACTAATGCTGCTACAAGAACTAAGGAAACTAAGGATGCGTAAGTGTCGAGCAAGCTGTTTGATTGGAGGAACAATTTTGAAAGTTATAACTCTACTATGTTATTTTGAGTAAATAGTTTGAATGATTAAAATAGATTAGTTTTTGGCCATTTGTTATTTTGGCCAAGTTGTTTTGTAAATAGTTATATGACCAACAGAAAAAACAAATCATTATATACATTATCTATATTTAGGGAATATGTCATCCATCATTCCAACTTAGTTATTGATTTAGTTGAAACATATTAAGTCTATATAAGTGAATGTTAATCACGAGACATATAACATATGATATATGAAAAATACTCTCTATATATTATCTTTCAAAATCTATGATATTAAGAACATGAAGTTTCTCTAGTAGTTAGCTTTAAAAAAATCTCTCACCTTGTGAACTAGAGGAGGGCTTCCTCTCAAGAAACTTGGTAGATTATCTTGGTTTGTTTTGAAAGTATTTCAATTGATTTTGTGTGTTCTTTACAGCTTGAATCAATTGTGTGAATTTATAAAGATTTTATCGTATATATATGTTTGTTAATCAAATCTGTATAGTGCTTGTTAAGAATTCAATTGTCTAATAAAATAAATGGTTGCAACATTCTTATGGAGTAATTGTTCACCATATATCATTATTCTCCTACCTGCATAAGTCTATCACATAATATTGTCTGTTGCATTCTTCCTAATGCATTCATCCATTTATTGAACCACTTCCTATCACTATTCACAATACTCTTTGTCACCATCTATCATACTTCCTATCACACTTATCAGACTCCCTGTTGTACTCTGTACTAGAGCCAATTTGTTGTAAACAACCTCCTGTCACAATCCAAGTAGATTTCAACTATTAATTAAACCAACTTTTAATCAGACAAAACTTTGTAATGGCATTCTGATTAATTAAAGGAATGTTAATAATATTCATAAAGACATTGTAATTAATTATTTAGAGGATTTTTAATAGTATTTGTGATTAATTGTTTAGAAGTGTGTTAATAATATTCATAGCATTCATAAAGACATTGTGTTTAATTTTTTAGAGGTGTGAACTTTAGATTAGAATCCATTTGCAAAAGTAGTCTTAGATGTGTGGTAATTTAGATAGTTCAATTTATTAGCAAGTAGTAATTGTATTCATAAACCTCTTGATTTATTATCTTCACCCCTTGTGCAAACAACCGTTATATCTCTCACGAGTTTATGAATCCTAGATTGACATTTTTAGGGTATTGTTGATTCGATCATATACCATCAAGTTGAACCTTAGTTTTACCCAACACCTAGCACCTTGTGTGGAACCCTATTCTAAATGTAGACTATTGTACCACATGCTTTTATCCCATAAGTAGCAAGGTATATCATGGTCATGTAGCATAGCTCTTGTTGCCTTTGATATAGAATGATTCTTCCTCTTAGCAATTCCATTCTACTGAGGATTGTAAGGAACAATCCACTCTCTCTTGATTCCTTCCCTGGTATAGAATTCTTAGAATTTATTTCCTTTGTACTCACCTCTACTATCTAACTGAAGAACCGTTATCTTCTTTCTTGTTGAGTTCTCCTCTAGATCCTTGAACTCTTAGAATTGACTTGAAACCTCATCCTTAGTCTTCAAGAAGTATATCCAAGTCTTCTTGGAGAAATCATCAATAAAAGGAACATAGTACTCATCCTCTAAGAGACTTTGTAGACATTGGTCCACATACATCTGAATGTACTAGATCAAGAACACCTTCATATCTATTGTCACTCCTTGGAAAAGATACTTTAAAACTTCTCCAATACACATCCCTTACATACATCATCATGCTCTGTGCTCACCTCTGGAACACCTGTCACTATCTCATGAAGCAATTTGAGTGCTCCATGATGAATATGGTCGATCCTCCTATGCCATAGCTCTGCAAGATCTCTAGGATTACAACTACTCATGAGTGCCCTAGGAGTGTCAAACTACAACCTATAAAGGTGACCACTCCTAACTCCAATAGTTATAGGTGATTTATAATTCTTGTCCTTAATCAACACATGTGTCCCTCTAAAGAGTACATTATACCCCCTATCATGAAGAATAGATACATAAATGAAATTCATACTTGATCCTAGAACATGCCTACATCATGAACTATAATTATCTTCCAATTCTCCCTCTAAAACTGAATAATCCCTTTCCCAACTAGCTTGAGTTTGGACAAGTTTCCCATAGAAATCTGGATATTGGTGTTCTCCTCCTTATAATTGGAGAATTACTCTCTAACTCCTATCATATGAAATGATGCCCCACTATGTATATACTAGATAGTCTGCGAGGTTGAGCTCACCATACAAGCTATAAGTGCAAACTCATCTTCCATTCTATTAGAGAGTTCATCTACACTTGCTAAAGCTGCCTCCTCCTTCTTTACCTTCTTCCTTTCTAGGAAATCAGTGAAAAAGTGACCATACTTATGACATCCAAAGAACTTGACCTTAGAAAGGTCATTCTTCTTCTTCTTCTTATCACTTTGTGTGTTTGATCTTTTGCTAGATCCTTTCTTTGGTTTCTCTTTCCCTGCTAGGGAAATGTTCTCCTATTCCACCTCACTTTTCTAACTCTTGTTGGCCCCATTGACAAGACTTAGTCTAAACTCCCCCTAAGTGAAATCAGTCCATAGTTGAACCCAACTTGGTAAGGTATCTCATCCACTGATAACTTGAACAAATAAACTCCACTATTTAGAAAACCCATTTAGGGTTATTCTCACTAGCTCATCATCACTGGGACTATCTCCAATAGCTACTAACTCATCCTTGACAAGTCTAAGCCTAGTGAGGTAACTTGTAACATCTTCTCCCTAGTTCATTTGGGTATTCTTTAGCTTCTCTCTAAGAATTATCTTCCTATTGGTGGTAGCATTTTGGTACATATTCAGAATGGTGTCCTACATCTTCTTCATTGTATCTAGCTCTGGGATATGTGGAACAATATGATCCTTGACACCATCAAGCAGAATCCTCTTTAGCTTGGCATCATCATTCTTATATCTTTTAAGCTATGCCACATCTATTTTTATAGTTACAACACTGGTAACATAGTCCTTGATACCATTCTCTTCCAACAATAAAGAAATTTTTGCCTTCTAGACACCAAAATTTGAGGTACCATCCAATCTGTCCTAATCTCTCAAACCAGTTGATGCCATCTCAAGGGATTAATGCAATAATAATTATGAAGATATCACAATTTCTTTCCTAGCAAAAAAATTTTCTACCCTAAACACCACTCTGATACCATGTGATAATTAACACTATTGCAGTCACTGATTATTAATCTCCTATCATAAATGATTATTAAACTGCCAAAAATAAATTTACAGAAAATATAGAAAAATAACACAACTACAACTTCACCAATAAAATATGAAAAGAAATTTAGAACACAAAGAACACAATATTTTTGGACAAATCATCCCTGGAAAAAACCCTAAGGGAAAACTAATTCTACAGATGGAAAATATATTAACTTTAGAAAATCAAGAGATACAAAATTCCTTGCCTCTCACTGGAAAAATTTAGACAACCTCCTAATTTCTCTTGCTGATATTCCCCATTGCTATCCCCAACGCTATCACTACACTCTTGCTAACATTGCAAGACTATTTGCTATCACTACAAACTCATTTGCTAACACTACAAATGCTTCTACAACTATTGTTGTTCTCTATTGTGTTATATTCTCCAAATGCCTCCCTTGACCCCATTTTATACTACTTAACCAAAAGGTTTCTAGTTGCTTCTTGGTCAAGAAAACTCAACCAAGAAGTCTCTAGTGGCTCCTTGATTAAAACAATGTAACCAAAAGGTTACTAGTGACTTCTAGGAGTCAATTAATTAACAAATAATTATCGCAACTCTTAACAATTATTTGCTAATTAATCACATGTGGATGAATAACTCTCCAAGCTACCTAAAACTAAAATTTTAGATGACAAAAATATTGTCTATTAAGCCTTCAAAAATTACATCAAACTTACATGGTTGTTGTCATAGCAATTAGTGCACATTATAAGTTTGATAACTACATTGCACACCTTACTTGAAGAGCAACTTGACATAGATCACATCTATTTAAATGTGTAGGATTTCTTGAGCTACCTTCTACCAATGGCTAGATCACCTGGTTCTCACCTTTCTCTACTTTAAATTTTTTTTTGTTGAACTCCTTATTCAGCTAGAGGCATTAGAGATGGCATTTTCATAAATTGTCCAAACTAATTAACAAAAAATAAGGATGCTTTGCTACATAACTTGCAAGGAACTCCATGTTATTAACTAGAAAGTTCATCTTTTCACAGATATTTTTCTTGGAGAAATAAAGGAGTAGAGGGGCAGCTCCAAGCACTTGGGAGACTTCTTCAATCAAGAGCCCATAGAGTTTGAGATTCTTAATCTTGTCTTCCACCATTTTTGTGTGACTTTAGCCACTACAACAAAAACATATTTGAAAATTTTGCTTCCTTTTGCACATGCCAAGTAGGCATTAGAGACATACATTGTAGAATGGTTGGACATGCCCATAAGAATCTTATGAGCTCCATCCCAGAAAAACCCCATCCTTCTCAAAAAGAAAGCAAGGGCTTTAGGGTCTTCTCCAAGCTACTAGTCAGAGTTCTTGGTTTTTTTAGTAGGGCCTTAATGAGCACATCCTGGGACTCAAATAAATTCTTTAGGAACTCCACAATGGGAAGAATTTTTTCCTCGAGGCTAAGGCACAATGAGGCTAGATCCCTTATCAAAATTTTGGTTAGAGTTTGACCCACAAAACAAAAATCTTCTAGTAGTCGAAGCTTAGGTTCCAAGCTTGTGTCTTTAGACCCAATAAGCTTGGGCTATATCCTTAATATAGTGTCTATTTGGACTTTAGTACAGCCATACTCTTTCAACAAATGAATGAGCTTCTCTTTATTATCGAGGGAGAGAAGGTTCAACATAAATAGTTTGCAAATAGTTTGCAACACAAATTGGAGTGTGTTCTGGCTACTGTGACGACACATAATTTATGAAATACCTTAATGTTTATCATGGAAGCTATTGCAATACCAAATCAAGGAGGACTAATGGTTTTCATGAAGTAAATTTGTATACACAAATGAGCGCAACTGATTTATAGATTAAAAAACCACATTATTAAGTGGTCTTTGGATGAAGTGTCACTTTTAGAGTAGGATCTTCTATTTTTTACCAATTATTTTTAATTTTTAGGAAGTGAAATGGGGTGAAGTTAAAAACTAGCAATCACACCTTATTGTGCAATAAGTACATCGTATATGTAGGGAATGTCAACTTAGTATTTGTCGTATTTCCAATCTCTCCCTCTTATCTTCTTTATATATCCTTAGCTCTTTACCAATATATCTCACCATCTATATCTCTCCCTCTAATCCTCTCTATATATCCTTATTTACAAGGATTCATGATTGTAATAGAGGTGGCACATTAGAAGTGTACACTTCTCAAAGCTAGGATATTTCTTTCCAACATGAACTGCAATCTAGATGTTCAAAAGTATTGGCCTTTGCTCCTAGCAAGGTTGGGGAAATTCTATTAGATATAAGTCTTGCACTTGTAGTAAGAGAGATATTTTACTTTGTAAAGGTTTACCTACTATTATACATTCTTTAAGCTAAAAAAAATTAGTCTTTGCTAGGATTAGTGAGACATAAATAAAAATTACATGCAAATATAACCAATATTTGGAAATTATAAATCACACAAAAGAGAACACAAGACATGATGATTTAACATGGCTCATCAAATCCTTGGGCTATGTCCACCAAAAATGAGTCCAATATTCTTACTATCTAGTGGTTACAACCTGATTACAATCTGTAATCCCTTACAGGTCAATACAACTATAATAAACCACAATCTTATCATATATCATAAAAAATCCCTAACCATAATAATTTTTTTACACAAACTTTTTACACTTCCAAAATTAGGGCTAGAATAAGTTGACCAATAGAACCATATAACTCTTGATGCATTTTCAAAAAATAATCTTATTTTTAGATTTGGGAGCGTTGCCCCTCAACCCCACCCTATATCGCAGTAGAGAGCACACTTGGGGTCATTGACCACAAGACCCTACAAGGATTGTTGCCCATTGACCCCACCTATGGTGTTTCCCTAGGAACCTACAAGGGGCATTGCCCCATGACCCCTAGAGCTTGGGGTTGTTCCTCACAAACCCTCATAGTAAAAAATAGGGGACAAACTGTTTCGAATGAAGTGGGGAAAAAAATATTCTTCAAGTATGATTAGGCTCCACATCACAATAGTCTTTATCTGGATAAGACTGTGGTGATTTCTCTAACACAAGTCATCCCTTGAGTTAAAGAGATTTTGGACTTAACCTCTTTGAAAATGTGGTACCTAGAATCTTAGAGCTAGAGACTATTGAGCTTCTACTATTTTCATAGTTATGGATTTTTCTCTTGTAATTAATGAAATCTCTACATTTAAGACTATTAGGTTTTACACCATGGAATTCTATGGTGAATAGTATTATTAGTTTTTATGGGCATTTTTTTATTTGAATACCTTTGGGATTATATAATTATAATATTTAACATTCCTATAATGTATTTCTTGATAATTTGTCCATTACCCTTCCAAACATGGGATTCTACAAACTCTTTAAATATAATTCTTATGTATAGAAAATATATCTCTATTACTCACCATAGAAGCTCCCATTGATTGATCATTGTAATGTCCCCACTTTAGTAGTTGACCTAGTGTGTGTACGTTAGCCTAGTTCTACATGGTCCTAAGGGCTAACAAAGGGCTTAAATGGATCTTAGAGTATTTTGGCCTAGTCATCTCTAGTTTGGGCCAAAACAAAGTTGATTTACACAATCTTAGGCATACTTACTATTTTTAGTAAGTCAACAAGACATTGGCTTTGGTGATTGAATTTGATACTCCTTAGAGAGAGCTTTCCAATGAGCTATCACTTGTGTTGTTTAGAGTCTGATAGCTAATATATTTTTATGCCTGAACTATTATTAAAGTAACATTTAATTTAGTTGTGAAATATTAAAATGTTGCAAAAATATTATATTTTATGGGAATGTGTGCAAATCAGAGGGGGCGCCTAAGGGAGACATAAGTGATTATTTTAATATGTTCTATATTTCACATCTTTTATCCCACATTGTTCATGTGAGTTGAATTGACCATTGAATAAAGAATAAAAGGGAGCGATAGTGGCTTCATTTGACAAGTTGAATATGAGAAGAAAATTTATGTCTGAGTTGCAAATCCATTTTTGATATTAGAGGACATCTATCCTCTCTTATGACATTCTAGATGTCATTCCCTTGGAGTTTGGCCTTTGGAATTCATTTCTATCAACTTCATTAATAGGAAAATTGGGCACATTTCTAGCTATAGGTGGATTGGGTGTTTGCTAGTATCATTCTTGCTTCTTATTTGATGCTTATGCCATTCTAAAAGGATGATTTTATGAGGGTCTTGGACTAATTGAAGGTAGATTTTACTATAGCAGCATTGTAGGATAGTGTGTGCATAAAAGTGGGTCACACTTCTATCGACCCTTATATCTAAGCTACTCTATAAATTAGAGAACTTAGATGATGGCCTATAGCTTCCTATCCATGACATGTGGGATATGAAAATAGAGCTCTCAAATGAACCAAACATACAAATGCATCACAAGGTACACCATGAAATGGATGATTCAAAGATGCAATGCAAGTAAATTATAAATGATGTGAAGATGCAAGCAAGAATGAGAGATTACAAAAAAATCCCCTATTTAGATTAGGTGTGTTAAGCTATATGCTTAAATAAAAGCTAGAATGAGAAGCAAGAAGCATGAGAAATGAAGACTATAAGATAGAAGTTCTCCACAAGAATCGATCTTCAATCCTGCAACATAATGGTAGCAAAAGAGTGGATGTAAGAATGCGACAAGAAGGAAGAAGTTATCGACAAGCAAGAAGGTCTTCAAATCCTACAACATAATATTAGCCAAAATGAGATGTCCTTAAGAGAGGAAGAGCCTTCATTTTAAAGGAAAATTGATGGTTGAGATCAAATTCAAGGGACACATGATCAAGGGTGGAGATTCATGCAAAGATGAGTGGATGGGTGCATTTTTATTATTTAATTCAAAATGGAGGAGCACTTTGGATATTTAAATGAGCAATTTGAATATTAAAATGAGCACTTTGAATATTAAAATGA
Source organism: Cupressus sempervirens (assembly GCA_028749045.1). Classification (NCBI taxonomy): domain Eukaryota; kingdom Viridiplantae; phylum Streptophyta; class Pinopsida; order Cupressales; family Cupressaceae; genus Cupressus; species Cupressus sempervirens. The sequence continues at coordinate 102,169,592 of CM053785.1, forward strand.
ATAGTTTGAATATTAAAGTGAATATATGAATTACACTTTTAATAAAATATTAATCTCCACCCATTGTGAATAGAATACTAATTTCCATCCACCATGAATAAGATATTCATTTCCTTAAACCCACCATGAATAAAATATTGATTTCCTTGAGCCCACTATGAATAAAATATTCATAATCGAAATAAGGCCCAATTTTGAATATTATATTCATTTTTGGAGACAAATGGTAATTTTCAATTTATTTGAAATGAATATTCATGTGTATTTTTCAAATGGGTTGTAAGAGTTGATTTGAATTAATTGATTTTATTCATTTTAATTCTCATCATGATGCAAAATTCTCCATTTAGGATTGTGACCAATTTTGATTGATTACATTTGTCCCTCTTTGACTAATGTGTGATCAATCTGCAAACACATTACATCAAAGAATGAAGAAAGCAAGTGATTGCAAATATATCTAACTCTGAGCGAAGTGCAGAAAGAGATAGTTGATCCTAGATGTACAGTTGGCAAGTGTCAAGACTGAGCATTAGGAGAGAGATAGAAAGATTTAGAGCAAATAAAAAGGTCAAAAATATGCTCCAAATAATAACAAGATGAGACAAATCATAACTCAAGATGAGTACTAAAAATTCCAAGAAAATAACATATAGTAGATAGCAGATAGCCAATAGATGGTAGCAAACAACTGATAGCAAATAGAAAATAGCAAACAATTGAAAGCAAAGCAATTGGAATGTTCCTGGCCCCTCGAGATCAAAATCAAAATGAGATAGAGGAGATGCAAAAAGTAGTTAGAGATAATCAAATCTAGTTAAACAAAATTCTATGAGGAGAATTAAAAGATGAGATGCCCTAGTTTGACCAAGAAGGATGAAGTATAAAAAATAGGCCAAATCAAGAAGAAAGTGGTAATGAAGTGAAGTGAAAGAAAGAGATATATGGAGAGAGATGGAAATGAAGAACAAGAAGAAGAAGAAGAAGAAAGGGTCGTTGCCCCAACATGAAGAATATACCTCAAATAGTCATTCAAGTGCACAAAAGAAAAGAATGAGCTTTTGACTCACAAATTTAGATTTTGATCTTGAAAATGAATCTAGGATGTCAAAATTAAGTAAACTTGCAAGTAGATAAAAATAAGCATGTTGAAGTGAGATAATGAAATGAAAATATTGAGAAAGATATGGAGACATGATCAACAAGAAGGAAGAAAAGTGAATACAGTTGACTGATACATCCTAGATAAATAAAAGGAGACTCTTCCAACACTCAAAGATGCAAAAGCTAAAATGAACCTAACATGGAAGCTAATATGAAAATGCAAGTTGTACTCATCAGATGCATAAATGTTGGTCCTTTATATTAGTTTTAATCATTGATCATTTATTTAGGTACATCATGAGTGTAAGAATTTTCCTTAGGGAAAAATTCACCCAAGACCAAGAAGCATAATAACTAGCGCAAAATAGACCAACATAGTATGATCAGAATAGCACTACAATATTTAATTCCTTGTATAGTACACTAGAGGTGCCTATATATAAAGGACTCTATGATGCATCTGGAATGCCTAGGAGTTAGCCATATGATAAGCTCCACAACTAAGCACATGTCCACCAAGAATGGTTTATCCTCCATTAAGCACAAGAGTTAGTGTGATGATGAGAGTATAAGCTTACAAAGGTGTAGCACAATTATGTTATAGACACCATGTGCTAGATTGAGAGTGTGAACAACTGTGTTGTATGCATGATGACTTAGTTGTTTATGCAAAAGCTATTTTTGTAGACACCATGTGCTAAATTAGAATTTTTTACTCTAATTTTGTAAACAAGACAACTCATATGAGTACACATACTCCTAGGTGTCTATCCTAAGAATTAATAAAATAATGCATTTATCCTAAGTAAACTTAAGTAAAGTGTAAATAATAATTATTTACACTAAAACCCCCCCTTAAGTGAAACTTAGGGGAATACACTTAAGCTCACAAAAGCTATGATGAAATTCATAATGGGTCCTAGCTACTAGGCCATGTTAGGTACCCAATTAATCTCTCTGCAATTAGAGAAAGAGGGAAAACCTCATGGGAAAAAACCTCCTCCAAAAAGAGAGATATGTATAATAGAGAAGAGAAGGATCATGTAACCCCCCCTGATGAAATATCCCTCACCCCCAAGAGATCTCACAAATGAGTATACTTGACCTCTATGAAGGGCTTGGTGAAGATGTTAGCTACTTGTTGCTTAGTAGGACAATACTGCAATGTGATTACCTGGTCATGGATCAACTCTCTCATGTAGTGCATATGAACCTCAATATCTTTGGTCTGTTGATGTTGGACTAGATGTTTTGAGATTTCAATAGCACTTTGGTTATCACAATGGATGACTGTGGGTTTGGGTGGATCAAAACCAAACTCTTTTATAATTTGTTGTAGCCAAATAACCTTTGTTACTACATTCACAACTTCTCGATACTCAGCCTTTGTCAATGAATGAGCAATGATTTTTTTATTTTTACTCTACCAAAAAATGTGGCTGAAACCAAGATGAGACACATATCCTAAAGTAGACTTGCGTGAATCAATATCTCCTGCATAGTTAGATTCTATATATCCCACTAACTAAAATCTTGTATCAGTGGCATAGTGTGTCCTATGTGTATGTGTACCCTTGATGTAATGTAGGATGCATTTGGATACCTTCCAATTATGTTCACATGGCTCTTGCATTAAGTGAGGAACCATGCCAAATACAAATGAGATGTTAGGGCATGTATGTGTCAATTAACTAAGGCTTCCAGCCAACTATCTATACAAAGTTGCATCAACAAGTGGACTGGAACACTTTTTTTCTAACTTAACACTTGAAAGGATTGGGGTAGATGCAACCTTCCAGTCACTCATGTGAGACTAAGCTAGAAGATCAAGAGCATACTTGGGTTGTGATAGTGTGATCCTTGATGAAGACTGATGTATCACGATACCAAGGAAATAGTGTAGTAGTCCCAAGTCTGTCATCAAAAACCTATCCTGTAAAATAGCCTTAACATTGTCAATGATGGATTTTGTGCTTCTTGTAATGATCAATTCATCCACATAAAGTACAAGGAGAAAATTTGATCCCTCTTAAGAATGTAGACATTTAGATAGGAATGACATCTAGTGAAGCCTTTGGAGAGAAGGAAGGAATCCATCTTGGCATACCAAGCTCTTGGATCTTGTTTAAATCCATAGATAGACTTCTTCAATTTGAAAACCAAGGTAGTATCCTATATCAATCCCTATGGCTACTCCATATATATCTCTTCATATAGATCACCATTCAAAAATGCACTCTTCACATCTATCTGATGAACAACCCATCTCTGATCTACTGCAATAGCTATTGTCAAATGAATGGAATTCATCTTTTCCATTGGTGCAAAGGTCTTAGTGCAGTCAATTCCTAGTACTTGAGAAAAACCTTTTGCAACAAGTCAAGCTTTATGTTTATCTACACTTCCATCTACTATGAATTTAGTCTGATAGATCCACTTACACCAAACCAATTTTCTTCCCTTAGGAAGAGAGACTAAGTCCCATGTATCAGGTCTCATAAGAGAGTTATACTCTTCCTCCATTGCTCTATCCCATTCTAGAATACCTAATGCTTCTTTAAATGATTGTGGATCTAAAGAAACTACAATATAAGGATGTGGAAGTGAGTTGTGATGTGATCTTGTCCTCCAATTATCAGAAGGATTCCCTACCAATGGTCTTGCGAAAGAAGATGTAGTAGGAGCTTCTTTAATCTCAACTATTTGATGCCTCTATGTTGGTCAGGGACAAACATCTTCCAAGTCACTATTTTCACTATCACTCTCTTCAATGAAGGAGGAAGAAGGAGGAGTTGAACAATAAAAGCTTGGCCAACTTTCTTCAAAATGTACACTCCTCTCATAGAATATACCACGTGTCTTTGGATCCATTAACTTGTAGGCTTTATGTGAGTCCACATATCCAACAAAGATGAAAGGTTTTCTTTGAGCTTCTAATGCCTTGCATTTCTATAGAGCAATTTTGGCCCTGGCTAGACAACAAAAGACTTTGAAGTGCTTAACCATAGGTTTCCTACTAGTCTAAGCTTCAAAAGGAATTATATCATTCAAATCTTTGTGAGGACTCCTATTCTAAATATAGTTAGCATAGTTCATTGCTTCAACCCAAAAGACTTGATCAAGAGACTTGTTTAATAGCATGGGTTCTGTTTTTCCTTTCACCAACACCATTTTGTTGTGGTGCATATGGTAGTGAATGTTGTAGGTCAATACTCTCTTGAGTGCAAAAGTCTATTAGTCTTGTGTTCATGTACTCCCCCCCATTTTTTGTTTGAAGAACTTTGTTGAATTTCCCGGATTGCTTTTCCACTTGAGCCTTGAAGATAAGAATTTTCTCATACACTTCACTCTTGTCAGCTATAAAGAAAACCCAAGTTAAGTGAGAGTAGTCATCTATGAAGGTGAGTGCATAGCGATACTTGCCAAATGATGGCACTAGAAATGGTCACGCCACATCACTATGAACCAATTCAAGAACACATTGTGCTCTCCAAGACTTCCCCTTTTTATACAACTTTTCTAGATGTTTCCCAAGTGAGAAACTTGAATAGACAACTTCTAAAAATTGAACTTGAGGTAGACCATTGACCATTTTCTTGTTGCTAAGCTACTAAAGATATCTGTAGTTGAGATATCCAAATCTCTCATGCCCCAGTTTTCTTTTTGCATTTGAATGTAATAACAAGGCTTATGCATTTGATTTCAGCACAAAGGAGGAGAAAGTGTAAAGCCTTGTATCATGATTGGCTTTACCAATTGCAATCATAGAGTCATCCTTAATGTTTTTCACTACCACTAAATTTGGAGGAATTTCAACTTTATTACCACCTCCATAGTGAGTCATTTGGTAGACTAAAAGAAGATTAGAGATAAGGTAAAGAACATATAGAACATCCTTGAACATTCCATTATTTATCTCAACTTTTCCTTTACCATTCATCACCTATAAAGATGTGCAATACCTCTAAATGTGTCATGGAAGAAAAACTTTGCTTGGACACACCCATATGATGTGTGGCACCTGAATCAATGATCCATTCTCCTTGACTAAATGTTCTTGTGAGTAAAGCATGCCATTTCCCTTAGAATCTAAGGATGAAGATCCTTTCTCCTTGTAAGTAGTAGGTAGTGGAACACTATGTTTCTTCATGATGTTCTTTAACTCGTCAATCTACTTATGGTAACACTCATGTTCATCATGACCCAACTTCTTGCAATAGGCACACTTTTTCTTCTCCTTATTAGTGTCCCCCTTTTTGGTTATATTTGAGGAAGACTTGCCTTGTTGATTTGATGTTGATGTTGTCTTTTCTGTATCCTCTTGGCTTTTATTCTTCTACTTCTTTTTTCTCTTTCCTTTGTTTGAACTTTGACAAGCTGAATTTTGAGAACCCTCATTATTAGCCACCAATGCCTTAGACTTAGACAACTTGAGAATTCCCATTGATTGCAACTTCTTTTCTTCATCATCCAATAGTTGAGCATAACCATCAAAAGTGACTTTTTGATAGACAACCCCTAATGTAGTCTTGATGGTGTTGTAAGAAGAAGAAAATGTGAAGTACTCATATGGAAAATTATTATGAATGAGATAGATTAACTTGTCATCCTTAATAAGACTACCACAAGCATCAAGCTTTTTTCTTAATTCATTCGCCTTAATGATGAAATCATATATAGAATCAAATGTCTTAGGATTTAAGGAGACAAGCTCATCTTCAATTTTGTAAACATCCTCTTCAGTCACTTTACCATATAGGTTTTTGAGGGTGTCCCAAGCTTCCTTGGTTGTCTTATACTTCTGGATCTGATAGAAGATTTTGTCTTCAACCCCCAACATAATATCACCTAGGGCTTTCCTATCTACTATTTACCAAGCAGTAATATCACTTTTAGATACTTGATCACCTATTAGCTTAGGAAGGGTACCATCTACATATTGAGAAACTTCATTATGCATTAATTAACACTACATTTTAATTGACCATGTAGCGTAGTTATGTGGTGTTAATTTTGGAAACTTAAGATTTCCCATGATGCAAAAAATGAAATTATTGTGGCCCTATTTTTTTGGGCCATATGTTCGGCCTCTACTTTTTTGGGTCCTATTTTTTGGGCCCTTATTTTTTTGGGTCCTATTATTTTGACCTCCATACAACTTCCTATTATTTCAATCATGCTAGGCATTCATGCTGCCATTATATAGAACATCTCTTGGCATAATCAAAATCAAAGCTCTATTAAATGAAACATTTAGTTTGTAATATTTGAATTATGGTGGCATTGTCTTTTCCTTTTCAAACATCATAAACATTTTTTAAAAAAATTAATATATTAATGAAAAAAATTTTAAAAATATTTGTAATCTAATAAAATAATGATAAAATATATAATAATTATATGATTGGTCTATTTTAAATAAATCTTTAGCTTTAATAAATTATAAATTTCATTGATATGGCAACATTATCGTTGATATTAATAATAAAATTTAATTATGAAACATGAAAATTTAAACATTTTGAAACATGAAAATGTAAAATTATTATGAAACATTCAAATCTAAAACATGTAAATCAAAACCATTTTGAAATATGAAAATCAAAAACTAATATGAAACATGAAAATCTAAAACTAATTTGAAACATGCACATTCAACATATCCAAATAAAATGTATTATCAAATATATATAAATCAAATAGATTTTAAATGCAATTATAAATCTAAATCAAATATGCAAGACTAAAACATTAAATGCAAATCTAAAAAATCTTGATTGCAATTTTAAGTCTAAATGAAACTAATTAAAATTGAAATCTAATTCAAAGAATAATATTATAAATAATTTTAAATCACAATCACAATCACAAACACAATCTAAATCTAAATCTAAATAAAAAATATAATATGAAAATAAGAAATCTCACCTACAAAAAATTTACTTGAAAAGTTCAATTTACTCCTCTTAAAAAATTTCAATCTACTCCTCCAATAATCTCCACCTCTTCCTTCCTAAAAAAACATAAAATGAAAATGAAATAAGGAGTCTTTGTTTTATAACTTGTGAGAGACTCCTCATATCCCCCAATGGATGTCTCTTGACATTCCATGAATTTGTTTCAAATTCTCCTAGTACCCACAAAAAATAAGCATGAATGTGCATGCAAAAATATATTTAACAAAAGAAAAAAATCCAATTTAAAGTTTCAATGAAATTATTTCAGCCTTATTTTATTGGGTTGTATTTTTTTAGCCTTATTTTTTTGAGACCTATTTTTTAGGCCCTATTTTTTTGGGTCCTATTTTTCAAGCCCTATTTTTAGGGTCCTATTTTTTTGGGTCTATTTTTTTTAGGCCTATTATTTTGACCTCCATTTGGCTTCCTATTATTTTGGGAATTCTTTTTTATTTTATGACTTAATAATTTAATTTTTAAATGAAAGGTTTGTAACTCCTCCCTTTTCTCTTTTATTGACAACGAATCTATTTTGGCATATTCTCATGCTAAGCATTCATGTTTCCATTGTATAGAACACCCCTAGAGTAATTAATTTAGAATTTTTATTTAAGAAAAATTTAAGTATTAAGTTTAGTTAAAAATATGTACAAAAAGAAAATAATTTTTTTCTTATTTTTATTATATATAAATTATAGGAAACAAAAGTATTGTATTTATGAGACAGACAACTTTGAAAAGTTTGAAACTTAAATAGATTATAGTCTACAACATAATAGTCATCTTGAAAGTATTGGATTTGAGTCTATCTTAGCTTCAACCCATTACCCATTTTAAAAAAAAATGAAACTTAAACTTTCAAGATGAATAGACTAAAAAGTTCACAAGGCCAACACCTTAAAATCTCAAGGAACTCAAGCTCTATTTTTTTGATAAGGAAGGTCCCTTTCATAGAACTCTAACCTTATAAGGTCAAATAAATGATGATATAGGTTAATTACTATAGATTTAAGAAGGGGTTTTAAAAATGGACCCAATAGTTTAGGCTTGTTTCTAGTATTTGCCACTTACGTGAAGTTTTTAAAATTATTTCAATTGTTTTTCAATATTTTTACTAACATAAATTTAGTATTTTAAATAATAAAATTTATCAAACTACCAACTTTCATAAAAGTTAACTAAAACTTTTAAGTTGATTACACTATGAAATTATATGACCATGTGCTTGAAAGCAATCACAAAATAGAACTTGTGTGTATGGGAGGTTCATGAGATAAGTCCAAAGAATATTTTATAGATTTTAAGGGATAGAGTGTGCACACCTAGTATTTGAAGCATAATTATGTGTCTTCTATTTCATTTGTGTATTCCTTTCTAAAGGTATGATGTGGAGAACTCTACATGGATCTCAATAAATAAATACATCTCATTCATTTTTTTCAATTTAGATGTTGTAGTTGTGAATGTTAGAAATTACAATTGAGACAATTGTTATGTTATCATTGATATCAAACCTTATTGACAGGGTAGTTTCTATTTGAGTAGAGTGCCATAACAAGATGATTGATGAAGAGGATTTGAGAAGGACATAGAAAAGGACCTAGAAGAAAGATTGAGTTATGAGGAGCTACATTGGGCACTTGATTAGTTAGACTTTGATAAGATAATATATTTTCTTAATCATAATATAAGTGGAGAAGACACTTGTACTAAAGTGTAGAAGAAGTGATCAAAGAAAGACTAATAAGTAGGCTTGATCGTGCAAAAGAGCAAAAGAGCAAATGAACTTGAAGTTTATGTTGAGTGATGCTATAGTTAATCGAGCGATAGTTTAAACTAAGAAAAATATAGTATCGACCAAGCATATGTATTGACCAAGTATTAGAAAGAATGGTGGACAAAAAAGTTAGTAGTGACTGTGTAATTCAGTTATGATCGAGTTTCAAAACCTAGTGTTAGCCAAGGGACAATATTTGACATATTATGAGGAAATCTTGATTTCTAGCTAGCACAAATTAAATCTTGGGATATGGACAATGTTTTGAAGATAAGGATGAATGAAATGGAGCATTTAATTCAAGGGAAACCCTATTTGATTATTTTTATGCATGAATTCAAGGATAAGTTTAGAAAAGTTTCTAGAGGAGAAAAGAGGAAATGAAAAGGTGGATAGATCCATTGTATGTGTTGAATCTAATTGACATAGGCAAAGATGAGAATAACTAGGGCCAAAGGCTCACCCAGCTATCCATACTAACCTGCAAGAGTTAACACAATGAAAGAAAACACAAGGAACAACAACCAAGGAGAGAGAACGAGATATCTTTATTATTTCATCAAATATTTAGCATACATGCCCAGCTATAAGGCCTTCTGGGTTATGAGCAATTACAAATTGCAATCTTCCAATTTTCACTTCCAGACACATATCTTCTTTCGTAATCTAACCTCTAGCTTCTAGCTGCTTATTACTAACTACCTAAAAATTAACCTAAGACTTCCTTAAATAATTTCCAAAATGGCTTATAGAAGGTTCTAGAACATTACATAAAAGAAAGGTGTTGGTTTAAAGAATAATTTTGACAGCTGAGTGTCAATACACTTAACCATTTTTCACTATACATGCCAAACAAAGAGTAGGTGCTGAGTAATAACAAGTGCCGAGTAACATTAGGTGCCGAGTAATAACAAGTGTCAAGTAACATAAGGTGCCGATTAATGACAAGTGCCAAGCAACATAAGGTGACGAGTAGCATAAAGTGCCCAGTGATACTGTTTTGTGAAGGTGCCGAGCTATCCAAGAAACAGCATGTGTCGAGTATCAGTAATGCTTCAGGAGCCAAGTAACTCAGGATATCAGCATAAGAGTTTGTGATTACACAAACTATGATGTAAACCATTTTTGTAGCCAACATAAGATAAATCTCAAAAGATATAGAGATAAGAATGAATCTTTTACATTTTCTATGCAATCTACATGTAGCCAATTGGAAAATTGGAAAGCCATGCAACCAATCAGCAAAAGGAAAGTATTGAGTGGGAAATTAAGAATCAATGTGGATCATAGATTCATATCAAACCCTAAGTCTTCAAGGTCTTTCTAAGGAAGATGAAAGTTTCATTGAAAGAGAGATGAGAGAAGTAGAGCAGTGTTAAAGGTAAAACATAATGGAATTCAATGAAAGGAGACATCGAAAATAAGAATAGCAATTCAATAATTAGTTGATCAGAATAAAGCGAAGAAGAAAACCAAAAATTAGATCTTAGAGGATCAAAATTAGAGAAAGAGCCATAAAAAGTACCTGCATTCAGCAAACAAGGATTGCAAACAATCAAGTTTATAATATCTAATACTCTCTTACCATTGTATTAGAAAGGAAATCCTATGTAGATAGGTTGGCTTAACAACTATCTGTAGATCCATATCAAAAGGTGAATAAATCCATTAACAGGGTGACACTTCATGTTGAGTATTTTGAAATCCTTTAACCAGGTCACTATTGACACAATGTAAAGCCCTTAACAGGGAAGGACTTTAATAGGGTAGACCATCAGAAGTGGTTGAATAATATTACTGCAGTAATTTTTGTGAGTATCATCCCCACCCCAGTTTTACCTTCTTATTCCTAGAGGGTTTCTGGGTTACCAAATCCCAGTGTTATGTGTTGTGTATGCATGTTTTAGTTTCATATTTTCTTGATGTATTTACATGCATGAAATTTACTTTTAGTTAAAAGGTTTTATTGGTTAAAGTATAATACTTCTGATTCACCCCCCCACTCTCATAAGTATTCTTTTCATATTTGAATATTCCAACAATTGGTATCAGAGCCCAGTTAGGTTCTCACAAGAAAAGGTCTAACAGCTTGGAGGAAAAGATCTAAAGATGGAAGCTTTCAAACTTGGAAAGATCATTGAAAATTAGGTGATAGATGTGCAACTTGCTCTGCATAGCTTGGAGGAATTTAGAAACAAGTTGAGAAACTCATTAAAAAAGAGGAAGGATCTAGCCATAGCTAAAAATGAGATAAACTACAAGGAGATTGATACCACAAATATATTTTCCAATGGTGATACTAAAGAGTTTGATGCAACAATTATAGAACTGATGGAGAAAAACAAAGTTCAAGCAGATGAGATAAGATCTCTTAGAATGGAACATGAATCACAGGATATAATGTTATGTGAAATCACTGAACAAAAGAAAAGAGCAGTTGAAGATAAAGTCATGATGGAAAATGACAAAAGGAATCTTGCAAATAGGCTTGAAGAAAAATGTACTCAATTGACAAGGATCTCAAACATGTAGATGGATACACTTGCCCAAATAATGAACCTTCATCATGAACTTAATGTAAAAGAAATTGAGATCTCTACACTGAAGATGCAGAATGAACAATTGCAGAATGACCTAAGAAGAGAGAAGGAAATTTCAAAAAATTTCAATAAACCCAATGAAGCCATCAAGTATTTTGAACAATTATTGAAATCCCCAAGATCAACCCATGATACATCAAGACTTGGATACAATAGCACTGAAGTTGGAGAATCATCAAAGAGTGTAGAACAAAGAAGCGACAAAGGTAAAAATATCAAACCTACATGTCATTTATGTGGAAAGAAAGGTCATACATCTAATGTATGTAGAAGCAAGAATGCCCATCAGCATGATAAACCTAAGAGTATGAACCATTGTCATAAGTGAAAAAAGCAAGGTCATCAAGCATATGAATGCAGAATCAAGACTATTAAGACATCAAGATTTGAGGGTCACTATCATAATTGCAAGAAATATGGACATAGAGCTTTTGAATGCAGATCAAAGCCCATGTGGACATCAAATCAACCAACAAGGACATCAAACCATGAATTTTGGGATTACAACACCAGGGACAGTTGTCACTATTGTTAAGAATATGGACATACACCCTAGAATTGCATAAGAACCCATTTCGAGGGAAACTATAAAAGATGGTTGAGTCAAACTACACGTTTCAGTTGCTTAAAAACTAGTCATGTTAGCAGAAATTGCCCAAGGTCAAAGGCACCAAGTTTTGAGTTCAACAATAGAAAGGCAAAGACAAATGTTGAACACATTAGAAGTGAAATGAATAAGACATGGAAGAAGAAAGATGAAAGTAGCACATCAAGTGCAAAGATTACTTCACCTAATAGGTCAAGTGATCAAACTTCATCAAATTAAGCAAGCATAGGTGTGTGGGATTGATAAACTAAGGTACATCAAACATCAATCCCAGAAGATTGAATAACTGCAAAGAAGAAATCAGCATAAGCAGAGATGCCAAGTAGACAGTTGTCAGTGCACTAAGCATTAATTACTCTATTTTGAAGGGTACATAATTTGATTTTTGATCATTTCCCACCATTCAAATGCGAAGCAAAGTTGAGAAGAGCAGAGAAGATCAAGGTCAGCTTAGAAGCCATTTGTAAAGACTTCAACTATGATTCAACACAAGTTTCATCGATTTGAGATATTTTACTTAAGTGCCAAGCTATGTAGAGTTTATAAACTTTTTTGAATTGTAAACCCTAGTTTGGAAAACAATGGCATCTGGGTCAGGAACCACTAAGGGTAAAGAGAGTCATGAAATACAACTAGTCAGTAATGAAGTAAAACAACCTGAATTCAAACTCATTCCAGAAGTAGCATACAAGAATGATCCCGCAGGTGCATTATCAGTTATTCTTGATAAAGTTGTTATGGTCCAAGATGTTCTCAGATGTTATAACTACAAAATTGGAGCCATAGGAGATTTAGAGATTTACAATACATATGACAAGCTATGTAAGAACAAGATACTGAAAGATGAGTTCTCAATAGTAGAAAGAAAAGGATTAACCAAAACCCTAGAATTTTTTATTGTTTTCAAAATTGAAAGGGTATGGATAGTTTTGAGCAGAATACATGATGGAGCATTTTGGTTAGAGTCAGGGACAGTAAAATTCACCAAGAAAACTATACATAAGGTTATTGGTATTCCAACCCTAGATTGGCCAAAGACCCTGCAAAGTGACAAAGGGGAAGTAATAAAGAAAAACACAGGTGCTAAATGGAATAATAGAGGAATGACTATTGATACAGTCATAGATCCTATACTAGATTTTGCTGTGAGAATCATTTCACACAAATTCTATGAATCAAGCAGATTGAATAGTGTGCCTTATATAGTAGTTGATGTTGCATATAAGATAATTAAAAAGGATCATACCTATGATCTAGCAGAGCTCATTTTTCAACAAATTAATGAAAACTTGGGAGCTATAAGGAAAAGCAAGGGAGCTCAGTGCAAATTTGGATCAGTTTTGGTATGCATACTTTTCTATCTGATGAAAGAATTCCCTTCAGTAGGTAAGGTAAGATGGAGTCCAAACAAAATAATTGTTGAACAAATCAATGGATATATTGAGCAAATGGGTGAAAATTTTGATGCCCAAATGACTAGTTACTTTAAGGACTTTAAATAGTCCATGAAACAAAGAATGAGTATTCCAGTCTCATTGAATGAGAAATATGAAAAAGATATTTATTTTCTTGTAGATATTGATTATACCTATATACAAGTAGTCATACCTAGAGTAAGATGGCTTAGGCAACTAGGTTATGAACTTGATATTGATCAAGCTTCTGTAGCAATAATAGCCCTTCTGGTAGAAGAAGTTGATAAGAATGCAAAAGCCTTTGGAACTTATGATGGGTGATAACAGATTTGAAGATTTCCTTAGTAGTAAAGAAGAAAGAAAAGATGGTAAGACAAATCAAGAGAAAATTTGGTGTTGAAGGTGAAGGAACAATAGAAGAGGAAGAAGAAGACATTGAAGATAAGGGAGATGAACTACAAGGTCTGACTCAAGGGTTAGGAGAAGACAAAGAGGAAAGTGCTAAGGAAGAAGAAGCCAAGGAAGAACAAGTTGAACCCAAGGTCATAAAAAGAAAGGCCACAACTCCTCCTGCTCCTCAACCCAAAGGAAAGAAAGTAGCCGCTCTTGCACAAAAGAGACCAACTACAAGGGTTGTAGCACAAAAAGCCCAAGAGGAGGCAAAAGAGAAGAAGAAAACTCCAAAGAAGACTACTGTCGAGTCTAAGAAGAAAAGAAAATTTGTTGGCCAACCTGAAACAAATGAGGAGAAGACAGAGTTAGAGGTCAAAAGCCAATTTCAAGTGGTAAGACACAAACCTCAAACTAATATTGATAAATTATGTTCAAAAATTAGGAATGATGATTTGAAAGGTTTAAAGAACCTAAATTTTTCTAAGCTCACCAAAGAAGAGCAAAATAAATTAGAGGAATTTGTGTATGCTATGATGGCTGAATATAAGCACACACCTCTTGAATGAGATGAATCAATGCCTAAAGAATTGTACAAAATTGTAGAGGATAAATGGCATTTTTTTTTACAAATGGAAAGGGAGATAAGGGAGTCAAAATTAGCTAAATTTTTGCCTAATTTGTCTAAAGATCAAGTAGAAAATGTAGTAAAAATGCATAACAATAGATTCACTCCCAAGCATAGAGCATTCAACATTCTACAGAACAAAATTGAAGAGGTAGTTACAAAATCCACAAGATTGTGGAAAATAGTTTATAAGAAAATAGATGATGTGTATAATGAAGAATATAAGGTAGAGGCAAGTGCCAAGATAAAGGAAAAGAAGGCATTAGGCATCAAAGAAAAAGAGAAGGAACAAGTGGAGAAGAAGGTTGAAGAAGAAAAGAAAGAAAAGGCACATACTAAGGAGAAAGAGGAAGAGAAAGATACAGTTGAGCCACAAGATCAAAGTGTGCAAGACACACAAGTATCCCCTCCTAGTCCTCCTCATGCTACCATCACACCTACAGTGATTATAAAAATCAAGGATGTTACAAACACTTCAAACCCAAACATCAATCCATTAACTATAGAGGATTTAGAAATCCTTGACCAATCATCACTAGTAGCAAAATTAAGTTCAAATCCTATATTGGTTAGTGTTGATGAATTACAAAATCTAGAAGTTAAAAAAAAGATAGTCAAGGTGAAAAAACAAGTGCCACCTTCAACCATACAAACTATTGCTATTCTATTTCTTCCACCACCAC
The DNA here is from genome assembly GCA_028749045.1 of Cupressus sempervirens. NCBI lineage: Eukaryota > Viridiplantae > Streptophyta > Pinopsida > Cupressales > Cupressaceae > Cupressus > Cupressus sempervirens. Next base: position 102,184,753 of record CM053785.1, read on the forward strand.
CTCCACCAAGTGTAGTCTCCTATACACTTCAAATGCCGAGTACAGTAGTAGGGGAAATAAAATAAACATCTGAACAACCAGAAAGTTCAACCCCACCTTGTGATCATCAAAAGGATACACAAGCTGAAGAAAAAGATGAGACAAAGAAGAAGGAGGAGTCTGCAATACAAACACTGGTTGCATTACCAAAATCTGGTACTCCAACATAGACTCTTCAGCAATCGGGCACTAATGGGTTGCAATTACAAATTAGGACACCAAGCTCGAGCTCATCAAAGGCAGTCAGAAAACTTCACTATGGAGTTCCTGAACTTGATGAAGAAATAAAGATTCCATATTATGAATCCAACACTCTGACTGAAGAGAAGATCAACGAAATTCAGAGTGCATTGGATAGAAGAAGGAGACAAGAAGCACTAAGAAGAGGACACAAGCATAAGCTCACCATGAATGAAATCAAAGACATATTCATAGAAGCTTTCTGCTTACAGTCTCCAGATAAGTCAAGACCAATTATAGAGCAACTATCTAATATAGTTGACCAAGTGACTAGTGAAGACCAAGAAACAAATGCCAAATTGCTATAATGTTTAGAAAGAAAGTTCCAAGGAAAGGTAAATAATAAAATATCTGGTGATATAGCACTATCACAAGTGGAACTGGCAAAGAAAATTGAAACAGTTAAAACTGTACTGGAAACATCTTTTCCCTATACAATAAGTTGTGTGATTTTTCCACATTCATAGAGGACACTAGCCAGAAGATACTGAGCTTGGAGAAAAATCTAAAGATTTCTAGCATGCAACTCCCCATAAATCCAACTCAGAGTGAAAAGCATTTTTCTCAATCGCTTCACACGCAAAGAGAGTTAGCTATCTTAGCAGTAGAGGAGGCAAACACAAAAGCTAAATTGATGCAAATTCAATCTTCAATTACTCCTCATTTGGAATTACTTCACAAGGAGAAGATAAATGTAGACATAGTCCTCAAGAAAGACCCCAATCTTTCTACATTTGATGGACTTGTACACCTAACAGCAAAGATTGCCATCTAGCATAAGTCATTAGATGTTGCACTAGCAAATTGGGATGTAGCTCTGAAGGTACTCCTTGAAGTAAATAGTACATTTTTGGCCAAGTATGGCATTTCCCTCTAGAACCTTTGACATAAGTGTCAAAAAAGGGGCAGAATAAGTACATGGGAGTGATAAGAAAAGATTAAGTATGGGTGAGTTAAGTACAGGAATGAAATGATAAGTATGATAAAAAGGGGAGATAGAAATTTTTTTAACAAATTTTGATTAGTTAGAATGCAGAAACAAGATAGAAATCACAGAGTGTACATACAGGATCAACTAACAAGGAGTCATAAGGTTTTTTTTTTTTTCTCCTAAAACTTTTGTAGCAAATAAAAGGATACATGCAATAATGACAAAGATACCAAGATCTTAGTTAAGTGTTTTTGCCACTCATGTCAAAGGGGGATATTGTTGGTTTAAAGAATAATTTTGACAACTAAGTGTCAATACACTTAACCATTTTTCACTATAAATGCCAAGCAAAGAGTAGGTGCCGAGTAATAACAAGTGCCAAGTAACATAAGGTGCTAAGTAATAACAAGTGCTAAGTAACATAAGGTGCCGAGTAATAACAAGTGCCTAGTAACATAAGCTGTTAAGTAATGAAAAGTGTTGAGCAACATAAGGTGCCAAGTGTTAATAAGTGCCGAGTAGCATAACGTGCCGATTGATATAGTTTTGTTAAGGTGCCAAGCTATCCAGGAAACAACATGTGTCGAGTATTAGTAATGCTTCAGGAGCTGTGTAACTCAGGATATCAGCATAAGAGTTTGTGATTGCACAAACTATGATGTAAACTATTTTTGTAGCTGACATAAGATAAATCTCAAAAGATATAGAGATAAGAATGAATCTTTTACATTTTCTATGCAATTTGCATGCAGCCAATTGGAAAATTGGAAAGGCATGCAACCAATCAGCAAAAGGAAAGTATTGAGCGAGAAATAAAGAATCAATGGGGATTGTAGATTCATATCAAACCCTAAGTCTTCGAAGTCTTTTTAAGAAAGATGAAAGTTTCATTGAAAGAGAGATTAGAGAAGTAGAGCAGTGTTAAAGGTAAAACATAATGGAATTCAGTAAAAGGAGACATAGAAAATAAGAGCAGCAATTCAATAATCAGTTGATCAGAACAAAGCAAAGAAGAAAATTAGAAATCAGATCTCACAGGATCGAAATCAGAGAAAGAGCGAGAATAAGTACCTACATTCAAAAAACAAGGATTGCAAACAATTAGTTTTATAATATCTAATACCCTCTTACCATTGTATTAGAAAGGAAATCCTATGTAGATAGGCTAGCTTAATAGCTATTTGTAGATCCTTATCAAAAGGTGAATAAATCCTTTAATGGGGTGACACTTCATTTTGAGTGTTTTGAAATCCTTTAACTAGGTCAATATTGACATAGTGTAAAGCCTTTAATAGGGCAGGCCTTTAACAGGGCAGACCATCAGAAGTGGTTGAACAATATTGCTACAGTAATTTTTGTGGGTATCATCCCCACCCCAGTTTTACCTTCTTATTCCTGGAGGGTTTCTAGGTTACCAAATCCAGTGTTATGTGTTGTGTATGCATGTTTTAGTTTCATATTTTCCTGATTTATTTACATGCATGCAATTTACTTTCAGTTAAAAGGTTTTATTAGTTAAAGTACAATACTTTTGATTCACCCCCCCCCCCCCCCCCCCTCATAAGTATTCTTTCAATTTTTGAATATTCCAACAAAAGGTTGACCTCAAAATGGTCAACACTCATCCCTAAACAAGATCCAATCATTAAATTCATGATTGAAATTAAATGCACAAGTTGGATTACACTAAGAACCAAAAACATAGACAACTCATCACACACTGGATAACTTGGCACATATTGGAAAACTGGCACTTGGCATCAACTGGAAACTAGCACTCAGGATCAACATGAACTCAACACCCAAAGGATCACTTAGCACCAATAGGAACTTGACACCCAAAGGATCACTCAACACCAACAGGAACTTTGCACCCAAAGGATCATTTGACACCAACAAGAACTCGGTATCAAAGGATCACTTGGCACCAATAGGAACTTAGCATCAAAGGATCACTTGGTACCAATAGGAACTCAACATGAATGGGTAAAAAGAAAAAAAGTGCAGGATTACAAGGAAACCCAGGATGCTCCTACATCAAACAACTAGGGTTGGAAGGAATGATTCTCCTTAATCTTGCAAGTGTCACAACCTAAGCTAAATCCAACTTAGATTGAGTAATCTATGAAGCATCTTCAATAGGTCTGTTCTTCCACTTCACCAAATATTCATAGTAATCTTTTCTTCTTGTGCTCTTGCCAATTCTCTCATCCAATACCTATTCAACCTCTTCAATCTACTTCTTAGGATAATCATCAGGTACAACAACTTCATCATCTAACTTATGATACTTATACAAATCCACAATATTAAATATAGGAGATATATCCATGTCATCAGGTAACTCAACTTCATAAGAATTACCACTATCAAACTTCTTTGAGATCTTACAAGGTCCAAATTTCTTCATCTTTAGCTTACTATAGGTTCCAACTAGGAATCTTCCTTTCTTCGGATGAACCATCACCTCATCACCAACTTGAAAATCATGATATCTTCTAGACTCATCATCATTCTCCTTATAATTCTAATTACTTTGTTCCAACCTCAACTTCACTTCTTTATGCAAAGATTCAATAAAATCAACAAATTCTTCTCTTTCAACATTTATCTTTTCTTCATGAACAACATCTCTCAAATCGTACTCCTATTTATAGAATTTTTATATGCAAATTCAAGCTTGTGCCAATACCATCTCCTAGTTACTCAATTTGTCTCCAACTAAACATCTCAACAAATTACCCAAGCTTCTATTCAAAACCTCTATCCATCCATCTATCTATGGATGGAATGTAGATGTAAACTTCAATTCATTATCCATCTTCTTCCACAAGGTCTTCCAAAAATAACCAACAAACTTACTCTCTCTGTCAGAAATAATACTTCTTGGTAATCCATGGAATCTCACAATCTCTTTAAAGAAAAGTTTAGCAACATGCTCAACATCTGATGTTTTCTTACATGGTATGAAATGAGCCATCTTAGAAAATCTGTCCGCTACAACAAATATGGAACCATACCTTTTCATTTTCTTAGGCAATCCAAGAACAAAATTCATACTAATGTCAGTCCAAGGTTTCTCAGTAAAAACAATAGGTGTATACAAACTAGTATTTTAACTCACTCCTTTTGCAACTTGATAAACTCCACATCTCTTTACAAATTTTTGAGCATCCTTATATATTTGTGGCCAATAATATTTATCTTTTAGCAAACTCAATGTCTTATCAATTCCAAAATGTCCAGCCAATCCACCACTATGCTTTTCCTTAATTAGATTCAACCTCATAGGACTTCTAGGAATACACAACTGAATACTTTTGAATAACATACCATCTTGAATGAAATACTCATCATACTTACTTATGTGATCTATCAAATTTGGTGCTCTTCACTCTCTCCATGCCTTAGAAAAATCATGATTTTCACTATACAATTCTTTTATTTCATCAAAACCAAGAACTTCAACCTTCATTTCAGTCATCAAAGAATTTCTCCTACTCAATGCATCAACAACTCTGTTAGCAACTCCACTCTTATGCTTGATCACAATTGTGAAATTTTACAAGTACTCAACCCACTTCATATGTCTTTGATTCAATTTGTGTTGACTTCCAAAGTATTGTAAAGCTTTATGATCAGTATATAGAAAAAACTCTTTAGGAATCAAATAATGTCTCCACTTCTTCAATGCTTGGACAATAGCATAAAATTCTTGATCATACATAGAATATTTTCTTTTAGCATCATTCAACTTTTCACTAAAGAAAGCAATAGGAATTCCTTCTTGACTTAATATAACTCCTATTGCATTACCACTTTCATCACATTCCCCTTGAAATACCTTATTGAAATTAGGCAAAGCCAAAATAGGTAACTCAACAACCTTTTGTTTAAATGTCTCAAAACTCTTATCAACTCCATGTGTATACTTAAATTCCTTTTTATCTCCGCTCATTCTCTTAGTCATAGCATTACAAACAAAACTAAGATTCTTTATAAATTTTCTATAAAAACTAGACAAACCTTGAAATGATCTTACCTCACCCACATTCTTAGGTGTAGGCCATTCCAAAATTTCTTTGACCTTCTCAGAGTCCATCTTTAATCTATTAGCTGAAATCACAAATCATAAATACACAATTTTCTCTTACTTGAAAGAACACTTTTTTAGATTAATCAGCAACTTTTCCTCTTTCAACCTTTGCAATACTCATCTAATATGCTCAAGATGTTCTACCTTAGTCCCACTAAATATTAGAATATCATCAAAATAAACAATCACAAACTTACGCAAGAATCTTTTCAGAACTTCATTCTTCAACCTCATAAAAGTACTAGGTGCATTAGTCAAACCAAAAGGTATAACCAACCATTCATATAAACCATCTTTTGTCTTGAAAGAAATCTTCCATTCATCACCTTCTCTAATTCTAATCTAATGATAGCCACTCTTTAAATCAATCTTGGTAAAATACTTTGCTCCACTCAAACAATTCATTTTGTCATCCATCCTTGGCATAGGAAACCTATATTTCAGTGTGATCTTGTTAATATCTCTGGAATTAGTACATGTTCTCCATTCTCCATTATTTTAGGTGCTAATACAATAGGTACAACACATGGACTCAATCTTTCTTTGATCAAACCTTTCTGCAATAGCTCATGCACTTGTCAGTTAAGTTCTTCATTCTCTATAGGTGTCAATCTATATGGTGCTTTGTTTTGCAAACTAGCTCCAAGAATTAGATCCATATAATGACTTATACTTCTTACTAGAGCTAAACCATTAGGAATATCATCAGCAATAATTTCTTTATACTCCTTCGGTAATTCAACAATTTTTTCTAGTACTTAGCTTCCATTAGTTTTTGTTGTCATTCAGTCACCACTAACTGGTACTCAATTAACACATTTTGCTGGCATACAACTCAGTCCTCTAGGAATTATAGAAAAATAAACTTGGTTCCTTTTCATTTCCTTTTCAAATTTTTTTCCATTCACCATGCAAACTTTCATAGTAGTACAATTCACATCATCTATATTCTCAATCAAAGACAACAATTTTTTCTTTTTCCCATTCACCTAAAGAGTATATTGATTCAAACTTCAATCATGCATAGCATATCTATCATATTGCCAAGGTATACCCAAAAAAAATGACAACAATCCATTGGCATAATATCACACAGAACTTCATAAGAGTAATGTCCAATTTTGAACTTCACAATGCATTGTTCACCAATATTTTGTGCTCATCTTTGATCCATAAAACATGATAGTGTTTGGGATGTTTCAACCTCTACAACTGCAATTTTGTAACTAAATCTTTTGATGGAAAATTTGTAGAACATCCACTATCAATGATAACCTTGCAACATTTTCTAGCCATCTTATATTTGGTCTTGAAAAGACTTCTCTCTAAAACAGGTTCCTCATCACTTGCCTTATTACATAAGGTTCTTCTTACCATTAGATTTTCTCCAACCTCAGGTCCACTTGGTGAACCCTCATCATCTCCTTGAATCACAACATTTATGTCACCTTTCCCACTTTCAGAGGTTCTACATTCAAAATATCTATGTCCCTCTTTACCACATCTAAAACAATTACCATGAAATCCACCTGTAGAATTAGAATTACCTCTTCCTCGATAAGAATTTGTACCTCCTTGGTAAGAACTACCACCTTTCCACTCAATTTTTCCTTTGTCATCATTCTTCCATTTGGATTTTCCTTTATCCTATACAAAACTCTCAAATCTACCACTTTCTATATAAGATCTAGGTTTACCTCTCTAGAATCTACCACCTCTACCTCTTTGTCTTAGTTCATGCTTCTTTGTCAAGATCTCATTAGCTTTCAAGGCATATTGATATGCTTCTTCCACACTTTCCAATTTCACAATACTTATCTCATCTTGAATTTCAAATCTCAATCCATTTTGGTATCTTACAATTTTCTCAACATCATCATCCACATGTCCAAATCTTATGTCCAATATATAGAATTCCTCGATATATTCTTTTACAGTCATGTTCTTTTGTTTCAAATTTTGCATCTTTCTCAACAAGCTAACTTGGTAATCAGTAGGAAGGAATTTGTTCTTTACATTGTTCACCATCTTCACCCAAGTTCTGATCTTCTCCTTTCCTCTCATTTGTCCATTAGTTTCCAAATGTTTCCACCACAGGGATGCATGACCTATCAATCTAGTGACTGCAATTTTCACCTTTCTATTATCAAGAGTGTTTTCATACTCAAAGAACTTCTCCATGTCAGAGATCCAATCCAACATAGCATTGGTGTCCATTTTTCCATCATAGAAAACAACTTCTACAATAGGCTTTGAATTAGCTCTAGACAATACTCTCAGGAGTCTTTATTCATCTTGATCTTCTTCAAGTTCTGGATTATGGTTTTGTGTTGCTACTTCATCATCACTTACATCATCAAGATGTTCTCCTCTCCTCTAGGCTGTATCCACAACACCTAATCTAGCCACAATTTGTCTCAATTTATCCAATATAGAATCATTAGTATTTCTTCTATCATGAACCATCTTTACAAATTAAGTTCCTACAAGAGCCTAACCCTCTACAAGTTATAGGTCAAATCTCTAGATCTACCACCCTACAACCAAATCCAAAATAGGGTTCTACATGATCCAATCTCCACAAGGATGAATGCAATGCTCTAATACCAACTAATGTAGGCAAAGATGAGAATAACTAGGGCCAAAGGCTCACCCAGCTATCCAAACCAACTTGCAAGAGTTAACACAATGAAATTGAACACAAGAAACAACAACCAAGGAGAGAGAACATGATATCTTTATTATTTCATCAAATATTCAAAATACATGCGCAACTCTAAGGCCTTCTAGGTTATGACAAATTACAAATTACAAATTTCCAATTTGCACTTCTAGACAGATATCTTCTTTCACAATTTGACCTATAGCTTCGATTCGCTTATTACTAACTGCCTAAAACTTAAGCTAAGAATTCCTTAAATACTTGCCAAAATGGCTTATAGAAGGTTCTAGAACATTACATAAAAGAAAGGCCAACCTCAAAATGGTCAACACTCATCCCTAAACAAGATCCAATCATTAAATTCTTGATTGAAATTAAATGCACAATTCAGCTCCCACTAAGAACCAAAAACAAAGACAACTCAACACACACTAGATAACTCAACACATACTGGAAAACTAGCACTTGACATCAACAAGAAACTTAGCATCAATTGAAAACTAGCACTCAGCATCAACATGAACTCAACACCCAAAGGATCACTCGGCACCAACAAGAACTCGGGATCCAAAGGATCACTTGACACTAATAGGAACTCAGCATCAAAGGATCACTCGACACCAATAGGAACTCAGCATCAAAGGATCACTTGACACCAACAAGAACTAGACATCAGTGGGCAGAAAGAACAAAAGTGCAAGATTACAAGCAAACCTAGGATGCTCCTGTATCATTGATTGAAACCCTAAGATCTTGTTGGAAACTACAACTAAGACAATTATTATGTTGGTATTAAATTCAAATGTTATTGATAAGACAATCATATCTAAGTTGAGTTTCATATAAGGATGATCGGTGAAGAAAGAACCTAGACTAGAGGTTGAGTTATGAAAGGAACTACAATAGAAATTTGATTAGTTAAACTTTGACATGATAAAGTTATTGTTTAATCATGCTAAAAGTGAAGATAATAGTTGTACTAAATCCTAGAAAAAGTAATCAAAGAATGAACAAATACATAGATTTGACTAAGAAAAAGAGAAGAAGATTAAAGAACTTGAACTTTATGCCAAGTAATGCTAGTGTTGACAAAGCACCAATATAAGCTAATAAAATATAGTGTCGAATGTACATTAGTATTGATTGAGTGTTAGTATATGTGCCAAATAAAAAATTTAGTAGGGACTGATTAACCTAGTGATGAACGAGTGTCAAAACCCAATGTTGGATAAGGGAAAACATTTGACAAGAAGATGAGGAAATAACAATTTCTAGCTGACACATTTGATTTCTTGGAATATGTAAAGTGTTGAAAATATAAGAGGAGTAACTGAGAGGGCAGGGGTAAATCAGCTACCACAAAAATAAATCCTAGATCCCTTAGATGTCAATAAAAATAAAAAAATAAACTATGATTAAATTTTATTCTATTGTTATTTAGAAAACACATAGGCACTCAATTAACACTAGCAAGTACTGCAACTTGATAAGAATTGGGAATCAACTATAACATGGCAATAACTGAATATACTAATCTTATTGTGATTAACTATAATTAACCTAAAATTTAACTTAGTTTCATAGACATAAAATAAATAGCATGAACACAAGTGACACCAATATTTAATGTGAAAATCCAATTTGGGAAAAACCACCAATTGTAACTAGTTACTATTTTTCACTCTTCTAAAGTGAGCTTTGTTAGGAGCCAACCCTGTTAAAGGTTACAAAATGCATTGTTAGGTGTGACCTTTTTAGATGATTTAATCACCTTGTTAGCAGTGGACTTGCTAGAGGTCTTCAAGACACTTCAAATAGAAATGCCACCTTGTTAGAGGATTTACAAATAGCTATTAAGCCAACTCTATCAATAGATTTAGATCACTACTACAATGGTTAGAGAGTAACAATGAGATGACCTGATTTTTGATGTAACTAAATTTCTAATTAGAGATCTCAATTCTAGATTTAGTACTTGATCATTCCTAATTGAATGTATCTTTGCAACTCCAAAAGGATATTTTTCTTATCCTTCTAGTTTGCTTCCTCTAAGAGTCTTCAAATCTTCTATTCTCTTCCAAACTTTCAATCCTGAACTTGACCTTATATTTATATCTTAGACATTGTCAATTCAACTTGAGTACAACTTAGATTACTTAATATTAATCTCCTTAGTTAGCTAGAACCAACAAAAAAATCAATCAAACTCAATATGCCAAAATAAGAAAATCCTTCATTGGCTGACCATACTCGGTAGACACTAACTCAGAAATAATTTTCATGTGTTAACCTAGTGAACTCGGTTAACACTACATATTCAAAAAGTTTCTTTGGTAACAAAGGGAGCTTAATTAACACTTCTTCCATCCAACATTTCCTTCAATAACTGAGTGGGCTTGGTTAACACTCAACTTCTGTGGTCTTCCCTTTGTCATCCGAGTGAACTCAGTAGATACTGACTAGTAATGAAATGAAATTTTGTGTAACATTAAAGAAAATACACAATTAACCAATTATTTTCAATAATATCCCTTGTTAGCATTGATGGAAACACAAAATGCCATAATAAAATGAATTTTTTTGAGCAAGAATAAAGTAAGGATCACATCCCTAATTTTATTCTGATTCTCATCCATGAGAATTCCCTCTATCAGTGCCAACTCCCTCTACCTTTCTAAAAATTTTTCCCTTTGTCAGGAAAACTCTGTCTTCAACATCTTCTTCTAATAGAAAACCTTCCCTTTATGATATCATACCAAGTTCATCTCCTTTCTCATAAATCTTTAAACAAAATTTGTGTGAAATGTGTACTCTCCCTATTTGACATCTCATGCCAAAGACAATATTCAAATAATATCAGTGTACCTTATATGCTAATTCATATGCAATGAGCGCTTTTCAATACTGTATGAATTGACTGATCTTCAACAAGATCTAGTTGATTCATCACTAAACTTCATTTAGTGAGCTTTAGAGAGGGTAATAACCCATAAATTACCTTTCAGATGGGGTAAAAGTATAAAGCTATGCCACCTTTCATGCTGACTTATCAGAATGACTAAATTTGTGTATTTCTATCAAAAAATCTATTTATTTTTAAACATATGATCTAGATAAAATTATTCTAGCTAAGTTACATATGGTCTAACACTTTTTCAATTGGAAATGTCTATTAAATGCATATTTTTTACTAGTTTATATCCAATTACTAAAGAAATAAACTTATTTCGAAAAAGTGGCATTTCAATAACTATTACTATTTTTTATTTATTTTTTAATAATACATAAAAATTATTTTATGGAGTTTAGAGTCAAGAATATTCTCATATACATTTTATAGTGGGGTATGTGCAAGATCATGGTCAACCAAACTATGGCCTTAAGTGGAGTGAAAAACTAGCAAATCAAGGTTATGTCGACTTGACACATAATTTGAAAGTGGTTCTAGACTTTATATCAAAAAGTTGTATGAAAATAATCTATAGAAAATTGAATATAGTTTCTAAACTACTATGCCTTATCTAGAGAAAAAAATATTTGATTGGTCAAAAGTTTGGATTTTAATGCAATAGTACAAAAATTTCAAGGCGAAAATAAAAAGTAGGTGTATATCTAACCACGTTAATCAAAATCAAATGATAATACTTTTTAACATAATTATAGATATAAAAATCAAACTGATGCCTAGATGTAATGCATATTTTTGGATATTTTTATTCCGAATAAATAATTAAATATGAATTTTCTATTGAAACTTTTTTAGAATAAAAAAAACTTCCATGTCTGACCACCTTAACTAATTGAAAACTTTACCAACTTAATTTTGTTTTCCTTATACTAGGTGAAGCATAGAATGTGACTCAACTTTTGGATTAAAAAAATGTTATAACATTTGAAAGTTATAACTATTTTTCAATCAGTATGTCAATCAACACTTTACAATCATCTTCATTGAAAATTAACCAATAAATACTCAGCGAACTTATAATTTTACAACAATTATATCGATGGAATCTTGAGAGTGTTATAAAAAAACCTTTTACAACAATTATATTCATTCAATTTTGATGAAAATAAAATTGTCAAATGGCTACTCGAAGTCTGAGTGTCAGTGAATCCCTTCTCAAATACATTTTTTCAATTGACAAAATAGGTTTGGTAAACACCAAGCCTAATTGGATACTCGATTTCAAATCGAGTATCCAATTATAGATCAGATACCTGATATGAAATCAAGTATCCAAAAAGTTCAAAATTTTCAAATGGGAGGGAAATCGCCCACATTAGAAATTTTGAAGGGAAATTTTAGAGAGAAATTTTAAAGAGGAATGAAATTTGGGAAGTGTGGGGAATGATATATAATTTCTTTTTATTATTACATATGATTATTATTATTATTATTATATATAGTAATATGTATGATTATTATGATTATTATTATTAAATATAATATAGTTATTATTATAATTATTATTATAACTAAATTTAATATATTAAGATATATGATAAATATTATTATTATTAAATATATATAGTAATATTATATGATTATTATTATATATAATAATATATGGTTATTATTATTAAATATAATAACTACTAATATATATATATATATATATATATATATATATATATATATATATATATATATATATATATATATATATATATATATATATATATATATATATATATATATATATATATATATATATATATATATATATATATATATATATATGATTATTATTGTTATATAATCTAGTATCTAATTACTCCAAATTTTCCAATTGGGAGGGAAACCACCCACATTGGAAATTTTTGGGGAAATTTTAGAGTAAACTTTTAGAGGGAAACTTTAGAGGGAAATTTTACAGGGAAATTTACTTTTAAAAAGTGTGGGCATATTATTATTACATATCATTATGATTATGATTATTAAATATAATATAGTTATAAATATAATTATTATCATAGCTAAATATAATATAGTAATATTTATGAGAAATATTATTATTACAAAAATATATATAGTAATACGCATCGGTAAATTGTGAGGCTCTCATCAGAGAGGTCTTTGGTTCGAATCTACTAGCGATTAATACATAATAATTAATATTAATAATAATATTAAATAATTGAGGCTTAGGCCATTTAGCTATCAAAAATAAATAAATTTATATGATTATTATTATATATAATAATATATATGATTATTATTATTATTAAAAATATAATCTAGTAATATATATAATTATTATTGTTATATAATATAATAATATATTATTGTTATATTAAAATGTACAGTATTATATTATTATTATTATTAAATATAATATTGTAATGAAATGCGTCAATAGGGGTCATAGATTAACCTATGTCCCCTCTCAATGCATTTCATGACAACATATGTTGCTAGGGCCCCTAGCGACCCCTTTTGACACATTCCCAATGGTTCCCTAGGGGTCATAGGGCCCCTAGGGACATATGTTGCCATGAAATGCATCAAGAGAGGTCATAAATTAATCTATGACCCCTCCCAATCCATTAGAACCAACCAAGTGGGTCCCTAGGGGTCCTAGGGCCCCGAAGGACATATGTTTCCATGAAATGAATAAAGAGGGCTCATAGGTTAACCTATGACCCCTCTTGATGTATTCAAACCAACCAAATGCATCCCTAGGGGTCTTAAGGCCCCTAGGGACATTTGTTGTCATGAAATGCATCGATAGGGGTCATAGATTAATGTATAACCCCTCTCAACACATTGGAACCAACCAAATGGGTCCCTAGTGGTCCTAGGGCCCCTAGGGACATATGTTGTATGACCCCTCTCGACACTTTAGAACTAACCAAATGCATCCCTAGGGGTCTTAGGGACCCTAGGGAGATATGTTGTCATGAAATACATTGAGAGGGGTCATGGGTTAACCTATGACCCCTCTCGATGTATTAGAACCAACCAAATGCATCCCTCATGGTCTTAGGGCCCTAGGGAGATATGTTTTCATGAAATGGGTTGATAGAGGCATAGGTTAACCTATGAAACCCTTTTGATGCATTCAAACTAACAAAATGGGTCCCTAGGCACCATAGGGCCCCTAGGGACATACATTGTCATAAAATGCATTGAGAGGGGTCATAGGTTAACCTATGACACCTCTCAAGAAATCAAAACCAACCAAACATGTCCGTACAGGCCCTAGGGCCCGTAGGGACATTTGTTGCCATTAAATGTGTTGAGAGGGGTCATAGGTTAACCTATGACCCCTCCTGATGTAATAGAACCAATCAATAGTGTCGCTAGGGGTCCTAGGGTCCCTAGCGACATATGTTTTCATAAAATGCATTGAAAGGGAACCTATGACCCCTCTCAACATAGTGGAATCGAACAAATGCATCTCTAGGGGCCCTAGGGCCACAAAGCACATTTGTTGTCTTGAAATGCATTGAGAAGGGTAATAGATTAACCTATGACCCCTCTTGAAGCATTGGAACCAACCAAATGCATCCCTAGGGCCCCTAGGGACATATGCTATCATGAAATGTGTCAATAGGGGTCATAGCTTAACCTATGACCCCTCTTGATGTGTGGGAAGCACCCAAATGGGTCCGTAGTGGTCCTAGGGCCCCTAGGGACATATGTTATCATGAAATGCATCGAGAGGGACCATAGGTTAACTTGTGACCCCTCTCGATGCATTAGAAGCAACCAAATGTGTCCCTCAGGGTCTTAAGGCCCCTAGGGACATATGTTGTCATGAAATGTATTGAGAGGGGTGATATGTTAACCTATGACCCCTCTTAACACATTAGAACCAACCAAATGCATCCCTTGGGGCCCTAGGGCCACCAAGGACATACGCTATTATGAAATATGTCGAGAGGGGTCATAGGTTAACCTATGACCCCTCTCGATGCATTCAGACCAACCAAATGTGTCCCTATGGCCCCTAAGGCCCCTAGGGATAAATTTTTTCATGAAATGCATCGAGAGAGGTCATAGGTTAAGCTATGACCCCTCTCAATGTATTAGAACAAACCAAATGTGTCCCTATAGGCCCTAGGGCTCCTAGGGACATTTGTTCTCATGTAATTCATCAAGAGGGGTTATAGGTTAAACTATGACCCCTCTTGATGCATTAGAGCCAATCAAATGTGTCCCTTGGGGTAGTGGGCCCCTAGGGATATATGTTGTCACGAAATGCATTAAGAGGGAATATATGACTCTACTTGAGACATTATAACCAACCAAATGCATCCCTAGGGGCCCTAGGGCCCTTAGGGACATATGTTATCATGGAATGCATCAAGAGGGGTCATATGTTAACTCTTGATGCATTCAAACCAGCCAAATGGGTCTTTAGGGGTCCTAGTGCCCTTAGGAAGATATTTTTTCATGAAATATGTCGAGAGGGGTCATAGGGTAACCTAGTACCCCTCTCAATGCATTAGAACAAACCAAATGCATCGCTATGGGTCTTATGGCCCCTAGGGACATATGTTATCATGAAATGCATCAAGAGGGGTCATAGGTTAACCTATGACCGCTCTCGACTCATTATAACCAACCAAATGTGTCCCTAGGGGTTTTAGGTCCCCTAGAGGCATATGTTCTCATGAAATACATCAAGAGGGATCATACATTAATCTATGACCTCTCTTAATGCATTAGAACCAACCAAATGTGTCCCTAGTGGTCCTAGGGCCACTAGGTACATATGTTGTCATAAAATCTATTGAAAGGGGTCATAAGTTAACTTATGAGTGTTATCAACACATAGGAACCAACCAAATGTGTCCCTAGGGCCCCTAGGGACATATGTTTCCATGAAATTCATTGAGAGGGTCATAGGTTAACCTATGAACCCTCTCGATGCATTCAAACCAATCGAATAGGTCGTGTGTGGGGTCATAGGTTAACCTACGACTACTCTAGATGCATTAGAACTATCCAAATGTCTCCCTAGGGGTCTTAGGGCCCCTAGGGACATATGTTGTTATGAAATGCATTGAGGGGGAACATATGAACCCTCTCGACACATCAAAACCAACCAAATGCATCCCTAGGGGCCCTAGGTCCCCTAGCCACATTTATCTTCTTGAAATGCATCAAAGGAACCTATGACCCCTCTTGATGCATTGGAACCAACTAAATGGAACCCTAGGGCCCCTAGGGCCCAAGAGTCATATGTTATTATCAAATGTGTCGATAGGGGTCATAGCTTAACCTATGACCCCTCTCGATTCATTGGAACCAACCAAATAGGTCCCTAGGGGTCCTATGGCCCCTAAGGACATATGCTTTTATGAAATCTATTGAGAGGCCCTCTTAATGCATTAGAACCAACCAAATTTTCCCCTAGGGGTCATATGGCCCTAGCGACATATGTTTTCATGAAATGCAATTATAGGGGTCACAGCTTAACCTATGAACCCTCTCGACACATTGGAATCAATCAAATGGGTCCCTAGGGGTCCTAGGTCCCCTAGGGACATATTTTGTCATGAAATTCATCGAGAGGGGTTATAGGTTAACCTATGACCCCTCTCGATGCATTAGAATCGACCAAATGCATCCCTAGGGGTCCTTGGGCCACTAGGGAAATATATTGTTATGAAGTTCATCGATAGGGATCATAAGTTAACCTATGATTTCTCTCAACACATTAGAACCAACCAAATGTATCCCTATGGGCCCTAGGGCCCCTAAGGATATACGTTGTAATGTAATGCATTGAAAGAGATCATAGGTTAACCTATGGCCCTTCTCAACATAGTCAAACCAACCAAATGGGTCCCTAGGGCTGCTAGGGTCCCTAGGGACATATGTTCTCATGAAATGCATTGAGAGAGGTCATAGGTTAACGTATGACTCCTCTCGATGCATTAGAACCAACAAAATGCATCCCTAGGGGTCATAGGAGCCCTAGGGATAGATGTTGTCATGAAATGCATCAATAGTGGTCTTAACTTAACCTATGACCCCTCTCAATTCATTAGAATAAACCAAATGAGTTTATAGGAGTCCTAGGCCCCCTATAGACATATGTTTTCATGAAATGCATCGAGAGCGGTCCTAGGTTAACCTTTTACCCATCTCAAAACATTAGAACTAACCAAATGCATCCGTAGGGCTCCTATGGCCCCTAGGGACATATGTTTTTGTGAAATGCATCGATAGATGTCATAGGTTAACCTATGACCCCTCTCGATGCATTAAAACCAACCAAACTGGTCCCTAGAGGTGCTAGGGCCTATAGGGACATATGTTGTAATGAAATGCATGGAAATGGGTCATAGGTTAACCTATGACCCCTCTCGATGCATTAGAATGAACCAAATGTGTCCTTAATGGCCCTAGGGCCCCTAGGGACATTGATTGTCATAAAATATGTTGAAAGGGGTCATAGGTTAACCAATGACCCCTCTCGATGCATTAGAACAAACCAAATACATCCCTAGGGGTCCTAGGGCCCCTAGGAACATATGTCGTCATGAAATGTGTCGAGAGGGAACCTAGGTAAGTGCACCAAGTTGTGGTGCCAAAAGGGGGGTATAAGTGGACATATTTTTTTGAAATCAACAATTTTTAAACTTTAACAAGAAATTGAGGATAGTTATAGTCAAAATTTTAAGATATGACAAAAACAAAACTAGTAGTCCTTTGAATCTAGTTTCTACACTACTCTTTTTTTTTTTTCAAAATAGTGTAGTTTAAGTCCTCAAAAAATGGGGCCATAGAAAATGGTTCTATTTATTCCAAAAAGACATAACATAGTACAAATTTTGGGCCCCCTAAAATTTTAACTTTTTTTTGAAATTCTTTAGTCGCTCTAGTCAAAAGTTACTTAACATTATATATTTATCCTAGATTTTTTGAGTAGTTTTATAATGGGTATTTTCTTAATGATTTTTTTAACTAGACACATCCCAAAAATATGAAATATTTGTGTGGTCTCCCTAGAAATTATTGAAAACTAATCTACAATCAAAACTTCATTTTTTCAAAGTGTGTAGAATGGAGTCTAATTTCTAAAAAACTAAGTTGTTGCAAAATTCAATGAACGAGCTAAAATCTATAGCCCAATTAGTACATGTTGGTTTTTGACAAAAATTGAACATACATTCAAAAGAAATTATAGATGAATGGCTTAAAATAGTTTTAATAAAAAATAAATTACATGGTTATATAGCTAACACAAAGAACTATAATGTCATTTAACCTGATCTTATCAATGATCAACCACGAGGAATCTTGAAGGAGAGCACACAAGAAAAATCAATCATTTTGTATATGTTTGCAGTAAAACATGTCTTAGACCAGTTTATAGACTCCAAACCTTTGGGTTGGATCCCCAAGGAAAAACCAAGGCTTAGTCTTGGTAGAATGCAAAGGTTTGAATAGTTTGTATGCCCAATAGTGCATGCACACTATAACAGGCACACACTATTTAAAGATTTTTAAATTTGGGTGTGAATATTGCATGTGCATTATAGTGCACACACACTATTGAGACCTAAATAGTGTATAGAGAGGGAAGAAGATAGGAAAATAAATACAGAGAGGGGGGGGGAGATGGGTGTATGTGTGTGTGTGTGTGTGTGTGTGTGAGAGAGAGAGAGAGAGAGAGAGAGAGATTAGGGGATGGGAGAGGAGAGAGAGAGGAAGTGAGAGAGAGTAGGGGTGGCAGAGAGATTATGAGATGGGAGAGAGAGGAAGTGTGAGAGAGGGTCGGGGTGACAAAGAGAGAGTATAGGATGGGAGAGAGATTGAGAGTAGGGGATGGGAGAGAGAGGAAGTGTGAGAGAGTATGGGTGGCAAAGAGAGTACCAAATGTGAGAGAGAGAGTAGGTGGTGGGAGAGGGAGTAGGAGAGGGAGAGCAAGATAGAGTAGGGGATAGGAGAGATAGAGTAGGGGATGGGAGAGAGAGTAGGTAGTGGGAGAGGGAGATAGAGGGGGGCATGAGAGTGTGAGAGAGAGTAGGGGATGGGAGAGGAGAGAGGGTGAGAGAGATTAGGGGATGGGAGAGAGAGAGAGTAGGCTATGGGATAGAGAAAGTGAGTGTGTGTGTGTGTGTGTGTGAGAGAGAGAGAGAGAGAGAGTAGGGGATAAGAGATGGACGAGAGAGTAGGAAGAGAGAGTAGGGGATGGGAGAGGGGAGAGAGACTAGCCTGAGAGAGAGGGGGATGGGAGTGTGTGAAACAAAGAGAGTAGAGGATGGGAGAGGAGAGAGGGTGAGAGAGAGTAGGTGGTGGGAGAGGGAGAGCGAGAGAGAGCAGGGGATGGAAGAGGAGAGAGAGTAGGGGATGTGGGAGGATAGAGCGTGAGAGAGTAGGGGATGGGAGAGAGAGAGTGAGACAGAGTAGGCAATGGGAGAGGGAGTAGGAGAGGGAGAGTGAGAGAGCGAGTAGGGGATGGAAGAGGAGAGAGAGACTAAGAGAGATTACGAGATGGGAGAGGAGACAGAGAGTAGGGGATGGGGGATGGTGGGATAGGGAGAGATGCGTTTTGACATAGTGCATATGTGCTATAGTGCATATGCAATATGTGAAATCACTAAAAAAGAGTTACAAAGCATGTCTGGGTCCCTTTTGATCCATATTCTACTTTTTGTCTGTTGTGCATTCCATTGTTTTGATAGAAATCATGGGTTTCAAGCTGTTGGAAGTTAGAAAACACTATTTGAAGACTTGTTGAAGCTAGCAAACACCAAATTCAATCATTGGATATGCTATTTGAAGGGTTTTTGAATATTTTTTCAATAGAAAAGGTTAGTGTATTCCTTTTAAAATACTATTTGTTGATAAATAAAGACAAATTTGATTATAATTTGATATGCTATTTAATATATAGTGAACTCATTGAAATTCATATGTTTGAATGAATTGTTATTTCAAAATGGTCAAAAATTTGGCAAGTTGTTTGATATATATTGAGTATTCATTGAACTAATTGTAATTTTTATATGTATTTGAATGATTTATAACTTACATATTGTAAGTAATTCAAATGTTTGAATAATTTGATATGTAGAAATTATCATCATGCGAAGGAAGAAACCAAAAATTCAAACAAATAAAGATACGGAGAGAGATTTGAAAATTAAAAGAGATAAAATGAAAATACTACATGAACAAAATAATTTGTAGAGCAATAATGAAGAATTGACTTTTGAATAGGATCAAGAACCACCAATACAAAGAAACAAAGAGGAAGAATTGGAAAGACAAAGAGAATGAATGAGATTGTTACACTCAAGAAGACAATTGAATTGTGAAGATACACCATCTTCTAATGTTGGAGTCGTATCATCCTCTCATGTTGAAGAGACACTAATTTGTAGATCCGATGATGTACACACTCTATCATGTCATGTTGAAGGCACAACATCAACATATTAGGTAGGTGATATTCCATCTTTTGCATCTTATTGCCAAGGCACATCATCTTCAATTCAAGGTACACAAAACACTCAACCTTATGCTAATGTTCAAAATGTTGAGGGAATGGAAGAGATTATAACACCTTCTATAATACATTTTAGAAGACCAAAATATTTGATTGATATTGATACTAACATTTTAAAATCAATGCCTAACAAGATTAGCAAGCATACTTGTTAAAGAAAAGTTAATCATATGTAGAGATTATTCTTTGAAGAATTAAATATAACAGGTCAATAAAAATTATTTGTTGAAATAATGAGGAATTTAAAATTTAGGTCTATGATGAAGATTCTTAGTCAAAGAATGATGGATGACTCAAATGAAGAAAGCATTGCAAAGAATCTAACGAGTGCTTATGACAAAATGGGTTCTAAATCATGTACCAAAGATAGTAATATCACAAGACGAGTACTTACATCAACAATATTAAGTACCCAAATGAAGAAAGCTCAACTCATGAGAAAGACAAGAAAAACATTGAAAATTTCTAGAGGTACTCTAAGGAGAGGCATGCTAAGGTGTGAGAGAGTGAAAGATCCAACAAAAAATGAGTTATGGACATTTAGTGTTAGACTACTATGAAAAGATAACGAAATTAGTGAAGCTTTGAAATCATTGATCAAATTTTTGAAAAAATGGCACACATGTTTCCCCTAATCAAAGAGATGTTGTAAGAACGAGGATTGGTAGCCAAAATCACAACCCACATGCAAAACATTTTTTGGACTCAACTCAAACACAATTTTTTGCAAAATTTATTGGTCTATATCCTCAAATTCAAATAAGTCAAATATTTTTTGAGATGGGTAAACCTTTTTATGTGAAGATAAATCACACATGCACAACTTGTTGTTGTAGGATACATATTGAATTTTATAACCATTTTGATATTTTTAAGCATGCATTTGTTTTTTTCCATTCCAAGTTTATTTTGCAATATTGTGACATGAATGAGCCACCAAGATCTACAAGGAATTCATATCCATCATTTTATGTGAAATAGGGGATGACCAACAATTTTAAAAGACATGCTTGGATGGTACATGCTTATTTTGTTGTTCTTTGAAACTTTTATCAACTTGTGAACATATAGATAGTATGCATGCAATTGGAAATGAAATAGTAAATCACAAAAAATTGAAGGCAGTGACATATGCTCTAAAAGATGGAAAATAGGGTAAAATATATTATTTAGTCATTGAAAAGATTCTAGTGCATGAGTTCATGAATATTTTTTGTGAAAGGACTATTTACAAGTATGCAAGGCATACACATAGAGCTTGATGGTTGGATTTGAAATTCAAGTTGTGCAAGGACACTTTTTCACTAGATACCATTGTTTTGGTTGTAGACTTCACAAAAAACTACACACTACAACCACAAAATGAGGTGTAAGAAAAGTATTATACTTCTCAACAAGTTTCCATATTTTTTCACATAACATTCATGCATACACCTACAAGTATAGAGGATGATAAGAAGATTTTGAGGGAGTACCATTTTTACATCAGTGATGATCGATCACATTCTATGGAGTGTGTACATGGGTGTTTTCAACGATTTTATGGAGATTTGGCTAACAAGGGAATAGCATATTGTAAACATGTTATTTGGTTAGACAATTACACATCTCAATTCAAGAATGCACATATGTTCTATTAGTTGAGTGGGATACACAGATTGTGTTGAATTCAATATATGTGGAATTTCATAAAGGTTGGTCATGGAAAGGGAAAGCATGATGGTGTAGGCACATGCATCAAAAGAGCCTTAGCTCATGAAGAACTAAAGCACAAAGATGGAACAATATTGACAGATGCAAAACCCACCATCCAGTGATGTAACACTATAATGGGTCCAAGTAAGGAAGGTGAGTCTATGGTTCATAGATTTTTTTGGTTGATAGATAATACTAACATTGCAACATATGAGGATTTTTGCACACTAATAGGATTCAATGAGTTGCACTCTTTTAGAAGCTCTAATGTAGATTCATGTAGTATCAACATATGAAAAATGGCATGCTATTGTCCATCATGTGCAGAGGAAAATTGGGATGACTATGAGTCAACTGAATGGGTGGACAAATGGGATATACAAATTTTGGACCCAATTGACACCTATCATCCCCCACAAGTACTGGAAATGGTAGAGATGGATTCATCTATTGACATTGATAACTTGTCTGATCTAGTGCAACCTGGTAATATATATTTATATATCTTTGTAATTTCAATATGTAACTTTATAAATTTTACTTAAATATTTTTTGAATTAATGACCATATTTTGTACATTTATCATCATAGGCCATGTTTTTTCTATTATTGCACCTAAAGATAATGAAGAAGGGATTGATTATTATTTTTGTTGTTGTGTCCAAGCCAAACAAAAATTGGATCAGCCAGTTATCGATGATGAAGGTTTAGAGTACCATATCGGTGCAATGGTTGTAACTGGCACATTTCTTAGACAATATTCTATGAAGATCCCTAACTTGTGCTTATTCGAGGATTGGCAAATAGAGAGGAAAATTCTTCATTATTTAGACCTCATTGTCGCATCAAATGTCCACTTGATAAAATATGGTGGAAAACCACATAATAAGATTCTTTGGAAAGTTTGCAAGTCAAACCACGAGGCAATACTTAAGACATTAAAATGTAGAGTAGATCTAGTTGGTTCATTAGATTGAATAGGGAGAGAGGGAGAGAGAGAGAGAGAGATAGAGAGAAAGAGTGATCAATTGGATCCAAATACAATGTCGCAACCTCTCCACCAAGACTATCCACATGACAAGGTGGGTATTGTTGTTATGTGTAAGTGATGAGATAAGTTTAAATCACATATTTTATGTTTTGATTTGTTTAGAATCTAGATACATTATTTGAATATATTAGATTCTTTAATAGGACCCATTTTTTAAATTAATCATTTGAATAAGTGAAAGTTTAGAATTCTTTTTTTAGATCAAAATGTAATGAAACAACATCAAAATTGTTAGAATGTGAATTCTTTGTGACGTAAAGTGATGATTGTGTGTATGCAACCAGAAACTTGAAATTGATGAAAGCAAGGATATAATGGAAGAAGTTTCCAAGACTCATCAAGCCATTTGGTAAGGCATTTGATCATTGCTAGACGGTCAAACAAATAATTTTTTGCATTTGGAACATTGTTACCAATAATGATATTATGAATAACATGATTTTATCTTTTTATTTGTTTTGTCATCTATAATTATTTTAGATAAACTCCAAAAAAAAATTTTTTTTTGAATCATAAACTTATAAAACCCATCTTATAAATTTTTCAAATGTTGTCTATTTGGAAGTGTTAAAACCAAAGTGTAATTGGTTCACTCCTAGTCACAAGATTCAAGTTTTTAGCATATGTATGGGTTCGGGGGTCAAATCCTTTAAGGATGACCATAGGTTGTTATGTTTATTCGCTCTTAGTCTCAAGATTGTAAGGTTGTGATTGTGTGAAAGAATCCACACCCTTAAGGGAAATTATAGGTGGTTCATCAATGTTTTATTTGTAGCCTTCCTTTTTTCCTTTATACCTAATCATGTTTATGTTCTCACAAGTTGGCTAAATCATATGTAGTTGATCTTTGCATCCTATTTTTCTTCCTAGAACTTTCTTTTTGTTCATGCTTGGGTACCTAGGCTCATTGAAAACCTTATGATTAGTATTATTCATGAGTCCATCCAGCCCAACTTTCTTATCATCAATGAGAACTTGAATGAGGTATTTAAGTTTCATATAATATGATGCAGAGTGCAACAATGGAAGCACAACCTTAAGACCCAACCCCAAAACCAACATTCAAGATGTTCAAAGGATTGAACAATTGGTTTGTTTCACTTCAAAAAGTGTATACCTCTATGAGGGTTTTAAGACTCACCATACACAAGTATGACACAAAGCAATTTGACCAAAATCAAGCCTTTAAGGACAAGTTCCCTTAATTTGGTTAAAATAGGGATTTTATGGTTCTACGCGCTCACAAATTTCAAAAAAGGCTAAAAAATACTTAGTCACAACCCAACTAAGAAAAATCCACTATTGGTTGCACTCCCAACAACCCACAACACAAATTGCAAGGAAGGATCTAGAATCCTATTAGGTCTCCAATCCCTGATTTTTGTCACTAACTTCAAAACTTCCCCAAATACTTAAGGAAAAAATCACACTTTCAGATACCCTTTTTCAAGTTCTCTCAAACCCCAAAGTTGTAGAGATTGATTCCACTTTAGCATATCATAACCCTGACTAAGTCAACAGGCCTAATTAGCTAGGTTAGGCTTGGGTTTCAAAGCAAGAGGTTAGGAATGGGTACATAAAACCAAAAATCCACTTCTAGGGTGTCCTACTAACTCAAAAAAGGACAATTTGTTTGATCACCAAGTCCTCAAAGTCTCTCCATCTCTTTATCTAATCCAGTCTCCTTAAAATTGGTCAAATACATGGTGATATTAAGACTTAGGCTCGCTCGCAAAATTTAATACCTTCAATTCTTGTTCGAAAATTGCAAAAATCTTATAGTAAACATCCCTAACTTTCTTCATACAAGTGGATAAGAAATTCCACTAGTGGATCAACAAGTTAGGGCCATTTGAATGCCAAAACAATGAAATTGGGGGTTTCTCAAACCAACAAGCTTATAAATTCAATTACTTTTGAAAGGAAAAGGATAAAAACTTCAAACCATTGTCAAAAGCCTTTAGACACTTAGCATCAACTTTCATATCATAAAGGTCATCATCCACCCCTTATTCTTTTGTACTGTACTTGCAAAATGTCAAGAAATTGCACTGAAATAGGTATATTTTATTAATTTGAAAGCAAGTTTACAATTGGATCTTCTCTCTTTATCAATTTCTGAATGTCTCAAGCCTAAATAGGCTATTCCCAACCATTTCACTCAGCCATAAAATGGTTTGATCCATTGGGACTCCTAATCCAAAATGTTTCTTAGCAAATTGTAAAAGTTGTTGACAACTTTTAAGCAACTTTTGCTGCTATAGCAAGAAATGTTGTATTTAAACTTGATTAACACTTAAAAACCTTGTTAGGCTTCCAAACCCTTAAGACACACATAGAAAAATATGAAATTACTAACATATCATCCATTAGGACCAAATGATGCTTAAGGTTTATAAACACACCAAGGGGTCTTGTGTCCTTAACCAAATGGATGGGTCATAGGGAGATCATGAGATCTATCCCTTGACCTTATTACAAACATAGTGATGAATGAAAGTTAGGTTCTCTACACCATAATTTTTAGTCTTATGACCCTTATTCCTATCATAGATGCAATAGTGAAATTCATTCCAAAATTTAGTCTTAACCTTGAGTTCATAAGGTTTATAGTTATATAGTGGTGTAATGATCTTATTCGATATCAAAGTATTCAACACTAGTTCAAGTGAGTCTCCTAAAGGTGTACAGGTGTGCTTAGATTTGGAAACCCATCATGGCTTACCTCCACTAGAGTCATTAGATTTGTTTGAGTCAATATTCTTGGAGAAGCATATTTTTTTGTAGTTTGAATGTCATTGGTCAAGTTGATCACATTAGGCTCCTTAGGTTTGGGTGTGCCCATTATACCATCATTTACCACATTCTTTTTCATGTTCCATGAGTACAATTTACCCTTTACATTATTTTATTTTTTATCGTTTTTGTTCCAATTTTTTCCTTTATCAATTGAGTTCACCCTTTTTAATTGAAACTTCCTCAATTTATAAGAAATTGGAAAAAAGTTGTTTCCTAAGTTTTGTTGATAAATATATCAATATTTTCAGCTTCAAGGATTTTCCTTGGATATCATAAAGAAAGCTTCTTCCATCACTAAAGAAAGGAAATAGAATATTTTTCTTGGTGTTGTTTGATGTTTAATAAGTCTATCATAGTGATCGCATGTTGAATATTGTAGGAATAATGTTGGAAATATCTTTTTCCATTTTATGAAATGACATAAGTGGAGGACATAATTTTGTGAACCATTCCATACCTTACCCACTAAGACTTCTAGAAAAAAAAGGCTAATGAGATAAGTGAGTTCATGTAAGAATTTCATTCTTAGTGCAAAAAAATCTCTAATGTGATCATGAGGATCTCCACTACCATCATATTTTTCATACTTTAAAAATTTAAACTTTGGGGTGAAAGTGAACAATGTCTAGAAATTTAAATGGTAAATCCTTGAGAAAATTGTCATGCTTCTTCCATATAGGCTTGTTTTCCTCATTTTGTATGTTGTAACCATTTGTCTACCATCCTAGATAGGAGTTTATCGATCCTCTTTCCATGCCCCTCCCTAGATAATGTCAATGAGACACTATTTTCAAATCTAGGTAAAGCGGGTGTATACTCACTAAAGGTAGTAGAAAATGGATTAAAACCTAAAAATTCTAACTCTCTTCTAGGTGATATGTCAAAGATAGCCTTAGGTCACTTTCCTGGGTGAATCTTATATGTAGTTGTAACTGGCATGAAATAAGATATAATAATTCAATAGAATAACTAGACTTGATTTTAAAACTAGGTTAGTAATATTTACACTTTTCAAAAGTGATGATGTAAAAAGAGAAAAAATAACTTGTCCAAAGGTGTTTAAGTCATGAGTAAATCCACTATGTACAAAATTTTTGAATCAAGCAAAAATAAGATAAAATGATCAATAAAAGTTATGCTAAGAAAGATAGATAAATGAAAACCCCACTTACTTGTATAGACCAAAAATTAGAACACCAAGTATAGGTTGCCCTGACAAACCAAGAACAAGTTTGAAGTTTTACAGGATTGGAACAACTGTCATTCGATGATAGTTACACTATGGGCCATTTTTTAGGCATAAAATTATGTCCTCTTACATTTTTCTCCACATTTTTTCATAACATCAAGAAAATAAATTGAAAATTAGGATACTCATTTGACTTCTCTATAACATATCGAAAGATGAGGTATGGTTGTTTTGAACCAAATCTCTGTTATTGCACTATGGGCCACTTTTTAAGCATAAAAACCCTCCATTTACAAGGGAACTATATGGAATAACTATCCCCCAACCATAAAACTTGGAAAATTATCTTAATATGATCCTAAAGTGAGGATTCTTCAATTGGATTGAACCCATCAAATCTTTATATGTGCTTTTTATTAAACCCTTAGTAAACAAGGTAAAAAATTAAGGCCTCTTCAAATCTAACCAAGAAATCAATTTTAGGACCTATTAGTTGATCCTAAACAACAATTATGATGATTAATTTGACTATTTTACATAAATCCATGACCTCCTTTAGGAAGATCTCCCACTGCCATACCTATGACATCAAATTTAATGCATTTTCATGCACCTAAGCACTCCAAACTTGTCCAATTGGATGATCATTGGTGCAGGGAATCAAGGAAAATAGATAGGTGTCATCCTAGTTTTGAATTAGGAACAAGGTTTCAAAATTATATAATAATACCCAAGATGTAAGGTCAATTGGACTCTATGTGCCATTATAAGCCAGAGTGCCAAATTGAACCAAACGGTAAAAAATGAGCAATATAGGTGATTTTTCAAGGAAAAAAATATTTTTATATATTTTTAAATCTTATAAAGGTCCTTAGGTTCATTAGGTTAGGTTTTAGGTTTCTAGGAGTTAAGATGTCAAAATTTGAAAAAAATTGCAAAAGTTGTCAAAGCAAAATTGCAAAAATACTGACAACTTTGTAATTTTGTTGAAAAACCAAGTGTACATTATGACCACCATTTGAAATTTGGTTATAACCATTGTAATGGAAGAATATATGTATGAAATGACTGTACATGCCTTAATGGGTGATGGTTGTATGGATTTGATGTCTTTTGAAGAAATAAAAACTTGATTTTCTGTCATTTTCCCTATGTTTCATTGTTGTACATACATACATACAGATTGACACATGTGAAATTTGACCTAGTTGAATATTTATTTAAATTATCTTTCATTTTAATTTGGATTGAGGTTGTGATCTATTCATTTGTGTTAGATATTGTTATTTTACTGAGGGCTACTTGGGTAAGCCTATAAATTAACTAGATTGCACTTATGGCCCTCTAACTTTTAATCCAATAGTGGGATCTTGATTTCATTTGGTGGGATGTAAGTTAGAGGTGTATTCTTACATATGACAAAGTTTCAGGGGTAGAAGAGTTGGTTTACTATTTTTGCTTGCAGGCCCTAGGCTTAACATCTTCATGTGTTTAGCTCGGTTTTGAAGAGAAATTGGTGTAAAACTCTCAAACTTTTTGTAATGACCTAGGTGAAGGGTGGAATGGATTTTTGGCATGGTAGGAAAGAGTCCCAAGTGGTTGTGCTAATTCTAGAGGGCATTAAAAAAATGGATTGGAAGAACTTGCAAAGAAAGAAATTTAGTTTTTGAGTCATTTTGACTGTTGTTTGTATGATACACAAAATGTAAAAACTTTTGGAATAGATGTGATATATTTTTGAGGTAGAGCTTTGAATCAAATTTATTTTTCTTCTAGTCTCATCATTCTACGTATTTTCCAACTCAAGTTATTGCATTTTTAGTGAAATAGGTTTTTAGGACAACATTTTGGTGCACACATAAAAATGGGCCTCTAACTACAATTTCCATAGTTGAAATTTCATGCCCACTTGAGAAATTGTAGTTAGTAAAGTTCTTTTAAAAATTCCTAGGTTTCAAGACTCAAGGATCTGTTTTATGATTTTTCCAATCAAGCCCTAGGTCAACTACCATGAAGGATTTGATCTCTTGTAGCGTGTTGATTTGTGAATGGTAGGAGTTTGGGAATTGGTGAATGGCTGAGCATTTCAAAATAAGTTATTTTAGTATTTCTAAACCTTTTCCATGTTGTAGAAGTGGAATCAAGAGAAAAATATAAAAATTGCACTTTTGTGCAAAGTTGCATTGTTGAAAGTTGTAAAAATTGCTTAAATTTGCAACTTAGTGGAAAAAGGGTTGTGGGATCGAATTGTCTATTCTGTTAGCTATGAGAGGCTAGGTAAACCCTTGTCCCAATCTTGTCCCATCTTGTTAAGCACTCAAATATTCTCGGGCACACCGATCTGAAACATCCCTAAGGGTTACTAAATGCCATAGTGCAGTGATCTTTGATGGGGCATATCTCAAAGCTCGTACGAGATATGGATGTAATTCAAGGCCCTATAGGACCATGTTGTGGAGACCTACAATAAAATCTCTCAATTATTTGGAGATCTTACTCTATTTTGAATTTTTGATGCCATCTCGGGTGATGTTAAAACTTATAGTGTTGGCTAGTACAAAGTTGCCAACTGGAAAATTTCCCTCGCCATTCATCATGGTATCAAACTATCTAATTTGTTAGCTCTAAGTGGCTAAGTAAACCCTAGCCCCAAGCTCATCCTATCCCATTGAGTGCTTGAACATTCTCGGGCATGCTAAACTAAAATGTCCCTAGGGGTCACTAAATGCCATAGGGAAGATATCTTTGAAGGGGCATATCTTGGAGCTCGTGCAAGGCATGGATGCCATTCAAGGTCCAATAGGACCATGTTACAAAGACCTAGAATAACCTCTCTCACTTTTTTGATATCTTACTCTATTTTAATTTTGCGATGCCATCTCTGGTGATGCTGAAATTTGTAGTGTTGGCTAGTACAAAGTTGTCAACTGCCAAATCTCCCTCACCATTCATCATGGGATCAAACTATCTATTTTGTTAGCCTTGGGTGGCCAGGTAAACCCTATCCCCAAGCTCATCTTATCTTTTTGAGTGCTTGAACATTCTCGGGCATGCTGAATGAAATTTCCCTAAGGGTCACTAAATACCATAGGGAAACAATCTTTGACGGGGCATATCTTAGAGCTTGTACAAGGTATGGATGCAATTCTAGGTCCTATGGGACCATATTGTGGAGACCTACAATAATCTCTCTCACTTTTTGAAGATCTTATTCCATTTTGATTTTGTAATACTATCTCAGGTGATGCTAAAGCTTGTAGTGTTGGCTAGTACAAAGTTGTCAATTTCCAAATATCCCTCACTATTTTTCACGGGAATGAACTATCTATTTCATTAGCTCTAAATGGCTAGGTAAACTCTAGCCCCAAGCTCATCTTGTCCTATTGAGCACTTGAAAATTCTCAAGCATGGAAAACCAAAATATCCCCAAAGATCACTAAATGTCATTAGGAAACGATCTTTGATGGGGCATATCTTGAAGTTTATGTGAGGTATGGATATGATTCTAGGTCATATAGGACTATGTTGTAGAGACCTACAATAACCTCTCTCTCTTTTTGGAGATCTTACTTAATTTTTATTTTGTGATGCAATTTTAGGTGATACTAAAACTTGTAACGTTGGCCAACACAAAGTTTCCAACTACCAAATCTCTCTCACTATTTTTTGTGAGATCAAAATATCTATTCTATTAGCTCTAAGTGGCTAGATAAACCCTAGCCCCAAGCTCATCCCATCCCATTGAGCGCTTGAACATTCTCGAGCATGCCGAATTGAAACATCCCTAAGGGTGGCTAAATAAAATAGGGATATGATATTTTATGGGGCATATCTCGAAGCTTGTGCAAGGTATGGATGTGATTTTAGGTCCTATAGGACTATGTTGTAGAGACCTACAATAACCTCTCTCACTTTTTGGAGATCTTACTACATTTTGATTTTGTGATGCTATCTAGGGTAATTCTAAAACTTGTAGTGTTGGCTAGTACAAAGTTATCAACTACTAAATCTCTCTCACCTTTCATCGTGGGATCAAATTTTTTTTTCTTCTAGCTCTAGGTGGTTATAGTTTGTGACCATGTTTTGAAAGGTTTTGTAAATTTCTTCAAAGATACCTATCTGCTACTAGTTTTGGAGTTGTTTATCATGAAAGGGTTGTAAGTCCTATCTCCATAGTGTAAATTCAATGGTATTTTGGATTTCAAAGCTACAGATACTAATGTATTATATTATTCAAGAAAGGGCCCTAAAAGTGAGTGCAAAGAATTCTTTAACCAAGCCTTAAGTGAGCTAGGCAATGGCCAGCTAGGGACTATCAGCAAAGAAAGAGCTCTTGAGAGAAAATCTTGAAGAATGAAGACTTTCTATTTTGAGGGATTGAAGAAGGGTATGAGGAGGTTATAACTTGTGGAGGAGGAGTATTGATGAATTGTGGAAGGTGTCTTAAAAGTGGGGACAACAGGTAGCCAAGAAAACCCTACCAAACCCTCAATTTTTCTATTTTTGTTGTACAACTTGTACTCACCCTAAGACCCTAAAAAACCTTGTGCATGGGTCCTATGTATAAATTTTTCTTAAGCCCAAAGGTGTTGAAACTCTAAGAAAAAGGAGGTATAGGCCCTAGAAATCCAGGTGGAGGCCTAGTGAGGGGGCTCTCCTTGTAGTCCTTTTGTGAAGAAATTTTGAAATTGGGTACAAACCCATTATTGTTAATGTATTATATTATGCAATAAAGGGTCTTGAAAGTGAGTGCAAATAATTCTTTGACCAAGCCCTAGGTGACCTGGGCAATGCCTAGCTAGGGACTGTCAGCAAAGAAAGTGCTCTTGAGAGAAAAACTTGAAGAATGAAGAGTTGCTCTTTTGAGGGATTGAAGATGGGTATGAGGAAGTTTTAACTTCTGGAGGAGGAGTCTTGATGAAGTGTGGAAGGTGTATTAAATGTGGCAAGAATAGGTAGCCAAGAAAACCATACCAAACCCTCAATTTTGTTATTTTTGTTGTACAACTTGTACACACCCTAAGACCCTAAAAATCCTTGTGCATGGGTTCTATTTATCAATTTTTCTTAAGCCCAAAGGTGTTGAAACTCTAAGAAAAAGGAGGTATTAGCCCTAGAAATCTAGGTGGAGGCCTAGTTAGTGGCTCTCCTTGTAGCCATTTTGTAAAGAAATCTTGAAATTGGGTACAAATTCATTATTGTTATCCATTCAAGCATAGTACAAGTGTTCCAATAACACCTTAGGACATTATGGAAACCTTGGTTGGACTAGGGAGTGCTATGGTACCATAGTAGACCTATAAAACCTTTGGAGGGATACTATTCCTAGAAGAGTAAGGGAGTGATGCTACAAGTTTGGATTAGTTAACCTAGTGAGGAGGTTGGGCAAGGTCAAGGGATGTTCTAAGTAGCAAGAGATCCTATAAACCATATATATGTATAGAAAACACCAAGATTGACATATAATATGCAAGGTTGCACAGGGATAGGGTTGCTTGGGGTACTTAGGGTATGGGTATGGTATAACTATTTTTTTATAATAGGGGATGTGTGTACTTGGGTATGTCAAACTTTATTTTCAATTATACTTTTATATTTATAGAAAACCTGAATTTATGAGCCATGAAAATGATTTTTCAAATCAAGAACAGTGATAAAGTTTGCAAATGTAATGTGTTGTTTTTAGTTTCAGATAAATGTTATATGTTTGTAATAATAATTTATGATAAATTTTTAGATGCATAACATAGAAGGCATGTTCAAACATGAACAAGAAGATCATAAATAATATGACAATGACATATTGCAAATGATAAATTTCTAGCTTTAACACTAATAAAGTTTATTGTTGATCAATATTGTATCAATGTTTCAAACTGATTAGGTATTGAATTAAGCTTGATAAACAAATAACAGAGAAGGAAAAATTTAAACAAACAAGATCATAAATCATATGACAATGACATATTTGAAATGATAAACATATGCTTAAACAATGATAAAGTATATTGTTAATCAATATCCTATAAAAATTTTGAACTGATTAAGTATTGAATTAAATTTGATAAATAATGAGCTGATACACAAACAAAAAATCAAAAAAAAAAAAAATGAAATCTCACTCAAGGTCCTTATCTATAATGCTGTCCACCGAGTACTCAGTACTTGGGTACATGGGTACAGGTACTAGGGGTGTGGGTATAAGTACCCATGCAACCTCATAATATATTATGATAACCAATAATGACATACATGAATGAACATATAATATATTATGATAACAAATAATGTCATACACGAATGAACATATAATATATTATGTTAACTAATAATGTCATACATGAAGGAACATATAATATATTATGATAACCAATAATGTCATACAAGAAAAAACATATATTATAAAATGATAACCAATAATTTCATAAGTCTAATAATGTCATGAACCAAATAAATGTCATACATCAAATATAAAATGTCATATACATATCAAATGTATATCAAATATGTCCACTGACATAGAATCCAACATAAATGTCCACTAATGCCTATACATGTATGTCTATCAACTATATCTTCTCCTTCCCACAAGGGGAAGGAAACAAGTGTCTAGAGGTCTTTGGTCATCGTATGGAGGGAGATGATGGTGATGATGGGGTCTTCCTCACATGCTCACTTGTTCTCTTGTTCAAGCTCTTCTCTAACTTGAGCTGATGTAAACAAAGTAGATATGAAACAATAATTATTATACATTGAAATCAAATATATGTACACACAAAATTAATTATTTTCTTACTGCCATCATATAGTCGCTCTGTAAGTCCACCTCAAAGGCTCATGGATGATTAGGTGTAACAAGACCCTACAACAATTCAATCAATATACTCACTTATAAATAACATTAGAAATTTTGATAGTAACTATTATAAACAATAACTAACACCAAGAAAATTCTTCCATACCTCAGTCAATGATTGTGAACTAGCCATATCTATAGCCACTCCATGATCAATGGACTATCGAAGATGAGGAGGAGTCTCAGATGTCAAGAGCTACATGTTATACAATAAACATTACATGTAGCATGACAAATGAAACAAATATAATCAAATGAATTAAATTAACATGAAACAAATGTACCTCTATGAAGCTTGTATCATGTCTAGGCTCAAAGTCCGTAGTGAATGTTGATGATCCTATAGAGAATTGATGCACATGCATACATTTTTTTGTCAATCCTTCATATGATTACTTACTAAATATATTATTAATTTAAATGATTAAATCAATACATACCTATGGACTTATTGATGAGATGAAAAATGGGGCTAGGGGATCACTATTAGGGCCACCAACACTTTGACCCTAAATTTTGAACAATGTCAATACATGCTAAGTTATTAGTCATTCACTATAAATATGAAATGTGATCAAATTAGTTTGTTATAATTGTAATTTACATGTGTGTCAATGCCAAATGTCTCATTTAAGAACTAATTAGAGACTAGTCCATTATCCACACCATCTCTAGCATGACTGCCGAATATGCATAAGGATCTACATGATGTGCACATGTGACCGTGATGTGCAGAAGGCTCCTCCTCTACTAATGGACTCATGAAATGAATGAGGTTCTACATCAAAGCATTAATATTTCCTAGATTATTGACCTCTACATGTTCCTTCGCAACTAAAGGAATAGTCACATGCTAACCTTGTGGCTTGACTACAAGCACCCTAATTATGTTAGGGTCATGAGGTGCCCCCAACTGCTTAAATGTGATTCCCCGCCTCTACCCTAAGATTCTAATATATCAAAATAATTGGGTATCTCCCCAAGGACAAACTTACAATACAATTTCTTTAAGAAATACAATGGGACCTCATGATTATTGCAGGGAGGGCCATCAAAAACCATCTACCATCCATCCCAAAAATTATTTCTAATACCATCATGTATGCACCAATGGATGGGGAACCATTTAGTTGTCTCTCTAACAATATTTTGTTCACTAGGCTTTCTAAATAATGAAAAAATTCTATCTTTTGGTATATCTTTTTTTTTAATATCTTGATATGATAATTTTTTTACCTAATATATTTTTTGTTCAACCCTCTTAACCCACCAAATATCTAACTGACTACTAACAAAAGATACGTGGGTCATAATAGACTCGAGGGAGGATGCCAATTGAGCTCTCATTGGATTGGTTTATCCACAAGCTTTCAACTTACCAATGAATGCTTCTAATTCATTTTTTCCCCTCTCTATTTCATCTATTATGTTTTCTTGTGTGCTAGGAGGAGGTCTTCTAATCGGTGCAGGTTATGGAATTTCTTGTTGTTGTTGTGGAGGGTTTTGATTCTCATCTTGTTGAGGGTTTTGGTTTGGATCTTGTTGAGGTTTTTGGTTTTTATCTTGTTGGGAATTTTCCAATTTATTTTTCACTTTTTTTGATAAGAAATTAATTGTAATCTAAATAAATAAACAAATTTAAAGAAAAATTGAAAAAAAATTACACAACAATACAAAAAAAAATGAAAAAATACAAAAAGAAATACATGAGCTCAATGGAGTGTCATTTCATGGAAAGAACAATGAAATCACTTGAAGGGTATCAATGTGTTAAATAGATCAAGTGATAGATACAACAAAAATGAGATCCAATCTCTCAACCTCTCAAAATCGTGATATCTTAGTATGGGGATTATGTGATATACACATAATTTCCATCAATCTACATAATAAGCTCATCCTAATGTTCAATAGAATTCTTCATATGAGGAATATAAACTCACAACATAATACTAAGGGTTCTCAAATTTGAAAACATGGATTGGAAGCCATGTGCATCAATAGAAAGAAGTAATCATAAGGCATGAGAGTGAGTAGCTAAGTGAAAATGAAATGAAGAAGGATGTGAGAGATATGCTTGATAGAATACCTCAAAGAAGCATTGTCTCCATTCATCATTAAATCTAGACTTTGCAAGAATGAAAATTCTACTACTTAGGGATCATTGAATTTTAAAAGTTGACAACTATGTGAACAAACAAAAGCGAAATTCTTGGATGAAGTGGTCACATTTATTATAGGTGGAGCAGCAATGAGAAACCCTCAATATCTTGATTGTTAGATTCTCCTAGATTCCTTTAGTGTTAGGATTCATTCAAAGATAGAGAATTGAGTGTCAGATGCTAAAACTATGGTGAGCCTTAGTCTAGTCTCTTTCACTCTGGAAGATTATAACATTCCAATATATCAATAGGAGTTGGAAGGGATCCAAGACATACCTCACAGTTAAGCTTGGGATAGAAAATGAGTTCATTCCAAATTATGATTCGATGGTTGTAATACCTGATGCCTACAGGGACTTCATGAGTAAATCTATCACATCTTGATAGATGGATTCTAGTAGCTATAAGCTTTAGTGATTATATATATATTTCATGCTCATTTTAGTGAATTTTATCTTGAGTCATGTTTTTAGATGTTTTCCTTCTATAGATTAATTTTTGTAAATGTTAATTAACCTCACCAAAATTGCATAATTGGGAGGTAGTTATTAACCATGGAGGAGTATTTGTTCACATCAATGTCTATCTAAGGGATTATTTTGATTTGTAAAAGGAATTTTTGAAACTTGAAGAATTAAGAGGACACCTTTATTACTGAAGTAGTATTTCTTCATGTATTGAGAACCAAGTTTATTTGAAATTATTTTCAATACCTTTAGTTGTTCAAATTCTTATCAATTAAGTTAATCATAGGAGGATATCATATATTATTCTCTCTTTTGTAAAGGAAACTAATTAGTTAACAATATATTTTATGTGACCAAGCACGTTTCTTGGTATCTTAAAAAAGCCCATGATATAGGAAGTTAAAGTCACTTCATTTGATCTATGTATGTGTAGTTCATTGGTATTTTTGATGGAGTTTGAATCTTTACCAGTATGATTTCTTGTTAGGAGTTTACAGTATATTCTTTGAGCAAGAACGAAGTGCTGCAAATATTAATACATTTTTCCCTTTAAATTTTTTAAAACTCAAAATTTACATAATATAAGGGAGTTGTCCCTCTGAACTTAGAGAAAGGTTGCATACCAAGGGCCTATCCAACTTTTGAGAATAATTTTCCACATACACTTTGTTGGGCCAAGTTACATCATTTTCAAGTGACAAATTTGTTTACCAACATGATGAATATGAAAAAACTACATTAATTTCATATGTGAGTAAAGGTGATAGATGGATAATTGATAGTGGTTGTTCACATCATAAGATTGGTGATAAAATTAAGTTTGAAACCATGGAACAATAAAAAGGTATTTGTATTAAGTTTTGTAATGATGCAACATGTCTTGTGAAATGTAAAGGGTCAATACAATTGATTGATAAGATCAAGTGTGAAAATGTTTATTAGGTTGAAGGACTTAACTATAATTTGTTGACTATTTCATAGTTGAACAAAATAAGGGTATAAAGTTGAATTTCATCACAAAAAGGGAAATATATTTGATGTTAATGGTGAACTAATGGGAAGTGGAGAACATATAAGAGGTAACTTGTTCTATCTAGATTTATCTGACGAGACATGCTCATTTGCACAATATTATGATATATGGTTATGGCAGAAGAGGTTGTGTCATGTGAACTTTGATAATTTGGTAAGCATTAGTAAGAGGGAAAGAGTAAGAGGATTAGAAAGATTGAAGAAACTTGATAATTCCATGTGCAAAAAATTTCAATTGGGAAAGTGAAAAAGTCTTGTTTCAAGAGAAACCTATACTTCTAATGATATTTTGATATTTGTTCGTACTAACCTTTATGGAACTATTGGAGTGAAAAGATATTGTGGAGACAAATATTTCATTTTTTTTTATTGATGACTACTCTAGAATGATGATTGTAATGTTTCTAAAAGAAAAATGCAATGCTTTTTAGTTATTTAAGCAGTATTTGGCTAGAGTTGAAAAGGATATAGGTAAAAGTCTAAAGTGATCTAATAGAGGAGGAGAGTTTATCTCTAATGAATTCAAAATATTTTATAATAATAGAGGAACCAAGTGGTTGATGTCAGCACCTAGAACCCCTCCCCAAAATAGAACAGATTAATCATAGATTGTGCTAGAACATTAATGATGGAGAAGAACATGTCACAAAAATACTAGAGAGAAGCTATAACTATAGTAGTCTACACTTTGAACTGAGTACAAGTCAAGAAAGGCACAAACATTACACCCTTTGAGTTATGGTATGGGTATGCACCTAATGTGAAATATTTTAAAGTCTTTCAAAATAAATGTTATATATTGAAGGACAGTAAAAACAAAAAACTTGATGCTAAAAGTGGTGAAAGAATATTCCTATGATATTTTACTAAGAGTAAATCTTATAAGTGTTTGAACTCTTACTCTAACAAAGTTGTGGAAAGTGCAAATGTGAAATTGATGAATATGTAGAAAGAAATGAAGTTGAAAGAAAAATAGAACCTGAAGACTACAACATGTTCATATATGTCAATAAAGGTATTCCTTGCACCTTATCTAAACCAGAGAATAAGGCCACCAAGAAACAAACTATAGGTGCCAAGAACCAGCAAAATGATGTTAATGTACATGAAGAAGATGTCAAACACATAGAAGACTATGGTGAGCAACCAAAACCTAAAATAGAACCAGATTCAGAAATAGAAAATAAACTTGAAATAAATTTTCAGGATGAACTTGTATAAGAAGAAAGAAGAAAATAACCTACACTAGAAAAGTATGTGAAAAGACACCATACAACTAAACAAATCATTGGAAGAAAAGACTCTAGAGTTATGACAAGGAAAAGATAGAGATGTGATACAAGTTTTCTATTGAGTTTGAGCCTAAATTAGTAAAAAAAGCTTTGGGCAATGAAGATTAGATTCAAGAAATGAATGAAGAAATTGAATAAATAAAGAAGAAAAAAAACCTAGTCACTGGTACATAGACCTATGAGCAAGAATTTTATTGGAACAAAGTGGGTATTTAGGAACAAACTGAATGAGAAATAAAAAGTCACAAGGAACAAAGCTAGATTGGCATGCAAAAGATATGCACAAGAATAAGGTATTGACTATGGAGAGATATTTTCTCTAGTTGCAAGATTGGAAGAAATTAAAACATTACTAGCATATTCTTCTTATAAAGGATTTAAAGTATATCAAATGATGTCAAAGTCTGCATTTCTAAAAAGAATACTGGAAGAATTGAACAATCAGAAGGACTTATTCATCCCAACAAGAAGAACATTGTATGTAAAGTGTACCAAGCACTACATGGATTTAAACAAATGTAGTGCCTGCCCCTAGTTCACATTTTTGTTATTTTTGTCGAACTCTTTTAGGCTAATTTTATGTTTAATGATTAGTAGTATTGTTTGGTGATTATCAAATATTGTCTTAGATTCAGTTGATTTTTACTCTATATTTCATATATGCATGATGATTATACAATGTTTTCAAATACTGATGGTTTATTATCACATGTGCTTTCTTATGGATACTTACCCCATACTGCATGTGTATGGTGTGCATGTTTGTTTTCTTTATGTATGGTGTTTTGATGTGGTTAAGGAAGGGAGTCGTAGTCACCTGCTAGTCGGGATCTACACGATGCACCACTTCCTGCCATTGTCTGTTTAGCTTAGAATATTGTGTCTGTACATGAGTGGATTTTATGCAGGTTGCAGGTACCGGGTATCAACTTCCCTGAATTGCCAGGATGAGCATACCCTATCGCATTATCTCAATGGTAAGAGAGGGGAGATAAACTCTTAAGTCCAATTCCTAAACCCTTTAGCCAATTGTCCTAATTGATAATTAGGACAAGTATCTGAGTTAAGTACCCTCAGAATGCATCAAATGATGTTATTTCGTGATTATAACCCTTTGTTTTATTTAGTATGTGTCTTTTTTATGATGTGTTTTCATATGTTGCTTTATGAGTCCTTGGTGTATTTTTTATTAATTAAGTCTAAATTAAAAAGGTTAATTAATGATTTAATTAATTGAGAAATTAATTAAATAAAAAGAATTAAATTTGGAGATAAAAGTTTAAGGATAATTTAGAACATTATAATATTTATTTAATTTAATAATAATATATTTAGAGTTCATCTTTAAATAAATGCTAAATCTTATTATTAATTGAATTAATAAATATTGTATCAATTAAGTTTCTAAAATAAATTAAAAAGTGAAAATATATTAATTATTAAAAGTTGTAAGATTACATGATGCAAGCATGTGTTGAAAATAAAAAAAGAAATTAAAAGATAAAATAAGAGGAAATAATAATGTTATTTTAATTTCATTATGTGCGCATGGGATTAAAAGTAATAAAGATTAAAAATAGAAGTCAAGTGGAAAAATTAAATAAAGTTATTTAATGATTCATTTAATATGCATTAAAATGATAAAGCAAAGATTAATAAAAGTTAATTTTGGAGTTAACTCAGTTGAGCAAAGAGTCTTCTCGAGTGAACGCACAATTAGTGCCCTGATTTGAGGAGAAGACTCCTTATCACAACTTTGGGGGTTCATTTTTGGGGGACACGAATTTGGACAAGGAATTGGGGGGAGACAGAAATTTTGGGAGACACTTTTGGAAGCAAATTTCAGAAGGCGAATTCTAAAGAAGATTTTCAGAAGAAAGGTTATCGAAGAGGAGCGAATTCTCTTACAGTTTTTGGAGATTGCATAATAGCATCAGGTTGAGGTAGGGTCTTGTGTTTGATCACGAGTTGAATTATGCAATTTGATAATCCTATCTTCTTCGTGCTTGTGGATTATAAATCCGAATTGTCTGAATTCCACTGTTTGATCCTTTCACTCTCTTGTTATGAACCTTATGATACTATATTGTATTTCATCTATATAATAGAATTGGAAGAATAAATCAATTTGAAACCCTCATTCTAGATGATAGAATTTTACAAATTAAACTAGGGAGAGCTTTTGAAGGAAAAGAAAATTTTGATTGGAAAATTTTATTAAAATGAAAGAGAAGAAATTTGTTATATAAATTTTATATTAAAAAGAGACGATATTCTTTTAAGGAATATTTTAATTTAGAGATCTGAGTGGTTAGTTCTATCGGATTAAAATTTCAATTATTTATTATATATATATATATATATTGGAAAAAGAAGATTGTTCAAAACAATGTTTATAAAATTAAATATATTTGAAAAGTATTAATATAAAAATTTTGAACAAATAAAAAAAAAAATTATATTAATATGGGGGGGGTGTCGTTGACCCACACCCCCACCCGTCCTTTCACTACCGTGTGTCGCAGTAGGTACTGCTGCGGCAGTAGTATTGCTGCGACAGCAGCCAGTAGCGATTTAATATCACTTGATCATATTTTGTTTTGATTTATTAGTTAGGTTATGATTAAGTTTTATATATTAAGTTTAATTTTATATATATATATATATATTTATATTTATGCATTATTAATATTTATTAAATATTATTTAATAAATGAATGTTTATCATAGTTGTTATTATTGAATTAATTAATGATTATGAATATTATTTATTAGAGAATTTTGTAAATAGACATTGTTTATTAATTAATTAATTATTATTAAATAAATAATTATTATTAATTTAATAAGGTAAATTGGTTTTGGGATTAACTAAATTAATAAGAAATATCATAATTATGTTATTATTTAAAAAAAAATTGAAATTAAGATTTTTATTATTTATTTAATAATCAATTATTATTATTTTAATAATTAATAAATGATTATTATTTAGTCAAGATTTATCTAAGACAAGAATGAGTTAACTCGTAAAGTAAACTATGAAAACTTATTACTTGAAATATATATGAAATTGGGAATAGAGACCTTACATTGGCTCAATAGTATATTATCAACCAATTTGAAATACGAGATTATTTACTTGAACTCTAAACTAAAACTGAAACCCTCTTGTTTAACTCAAACTATGTGTTTTCTAATTCAACCAAACTATAGATTGTCCTTTTTATGTGTTCTTTGTACTGCTTATGTTTGGGGGTGTTGGGGGTTGTTCTAGTATTGACCAGTCCTAGGTTGTTACCAGAGGCTCGGGGATTATGTGAATGTGATGTTACGTTGTTTTGATCTCGATCTTTTAAACCCAACCCTTGTGATGTGTTGATATGCTCTATGACATGTTTGTGATTACTGTTTGTTATTGCTTTCCAATTTCCTGGTGTGAAGCTGAAGTGTATGTATATAAGATACCTGACTTAACCATTTTTGAGTCATCGATCAGTTATATTGGATAACCATTTTTGAGTCATTGATCAGTTATATTTGATAACCATTTTTGAGTCTCGATCAGTTACACTTGGATTGCTTTTGGTCGGTTGAGAGGACTGAAGTGTTTGTTATGTTCTTGATGATGTCATGTGTTGACTTGACCATTTTGGAGTCTTTGATCAGTATTGTGATTTATTATTGGGATACTTTCTGGTTGCTCATTGGAGATCCATTGGATTTTGTGATTTATCATGGATGCCTTCAGTTGCTGATAGAGAGCTATTGTGATCATATGATTATTATTTGATGCTTATCTGTTGCTCATGAAGAATTGATGTAAATTTTGTGGCTTATCTTTTATGATTTTTTTCAGTCGCTTGTATAGGACTGAGGTGATTTTATTATGATTCTTTAATTCATGATTTCATGATCCTAGGGTAGGTTATCTATGTGTAGTGTCGAGAAGTGGCTTGCAATGGGGATTGGGGCCCTAAGAGGCTGCCTAGAGTAATCCATTGTAAGTTGTTTTAACAAGTGAAAACATCTCACCTAAATACTGACTTAAATGAACCTAATAAGATAATTGTATGTTCTCTCCCATGCCTTGAGTGCTAGTACAGGCTAGGATGGGGTAGAGAGAACGCTTGGTTACAACCTTGCATTCCGCAGTATGCATCATCAGTACGAGAGGATACTAGTGGCCGCAAGGATCACTAGCGACCCGAGATTCCTAAGGAATTGCTCAAGTAACTTCTACATGACTTTTGCGATGACACTTTCTCACTTGCATAGTAGGTTTCCTACGTGTCTTTGTGGTGTCTCTGGGTCTAGATGTCTATCTATGTTGGAACCTTTGCGTTAGTGTACTTTTAGGATTTCCCAGACTTAGAGAGTACTTGTGTTTTGTGTTTTGATACCTTGTTTGGGACTTGAGACTATCTCCTCAGCACGGTGGGAGTGGACCATTTAGGTTCCACGCGGTCGGGTGGTAGTGCTTTTTACTTTTACCATTGAGATCCATCTGTGGTCACCGTGACTGGAGCTTTCTTGGTTGGCATTTACCTTCACTATGTTCTTGGATTATTAGGATGGATGGTTAGATTTTATGATAGATGTTTTATCATTATAGATGTATGGATGTATCAGGTATGTTATTAGTTTCATTTATTCTATTGTACTTCGTATCATCGATTTGAGGATGATGTATCTTTATCTTTACATATGTATATTCTTTTAAGCCTTTCATAACCTGTGACATGTACAGTGGATGATTGAGCATTCCAAATTAAATTGCCAAGAGGCATTTGGAACAAATGTATATTATGGACATTGGACTTTCTTATTATTCTTTCATGTGGATGTGGTAGTTGCTAGACTTAGAATTAATTAAATTTAAATGTGACTCAACGTCTTGGGATCCTTAAGGAATGTAACTTGTGATGTATGTTTGTTGATGATTACATGTTATTGCTTCCGTTACTATGTGTTTGATGTGTATGTTATACATTCTTACTTTAAAATAATAAAAAATGTTTAGCAAACTTAGTGAAACTTTAGGTTAATTCTTTTGGATCCCTTGGTGGGGCATTACAACAAGCTCCTAGAGCATGGTACGAAAGGCTACACAATTATTTGGTAAAGATTGGATTTTCAAGAACTAATGATAACAAAAATCTATACTTGAAAATTAAAGGTGGTAAAAGGGATATTATTAGCTGAAATATTTGTTCATGATATTATATTTGGAGGAAAAACACATTATGCATGAGACATAGAAGGAATTTGAAATGTCAATCTTTGGGGAAATCAAATTCTTTGTTGGTTTACAAGTATATCAAATGAAGCAAGGTATCTACATTATTGAGTCAAAATACATCAAGGAGATAGTGAATTTTTTTGGGATGAAAGACTCAAGACCCCTCAACATAGCTATGACTACTGGACATAAGTTATCAAAGAATGATGGTTCTACTAATGTGAACCAAACATTTTATAGACCAATGATTAGAAAACTTCAATATGTTATTCACAGAAAAACTGACTGTAATGTCCCTTCCTCTGATTTTATATGATATTTCAAGCCTCTAATCAGATTTTTAAAATCAAACAACCAATATTTCAAAGATCCACCAATTTCTCAATAAGCCCCAAATTAGGTATGCCGGAAATAGTGCCAAAAACTCCATAGCTTCACATATTATTAATAAATTTGAAAGTGGACATTTTTATAGAAATTTAAGCAGCATAAAAGCCTAAAAAATTAAATTTCCAAATCTATATAACATTTACACAACAGCTCCCAAATGGAGGACAAAAACAATGCTCATCGGGCTCCCGAAAACAACACTAAATAGTCGAAAACACCACAAAAATAGTAATAATCTAT
This sequence comes from Cupressus sempervirens, assembly GCA_028749045.1. NCBI lineage: Eukaryota > Viridiplantae > Streptophyta > Pinopsida > Cupressales > Cupressaceae > Cupressus > Cupressus sempervirens. Next base: position 102,229,612 of record CM053785.1, read on the forward strand.
CACAGAAGTATAATAATGACCAAATAAATATATTCAGCTCTATTTTAACATCTGAATTTCTAATATATAGTAGCAACCCAAACTGATATGAAATACTCAACCGAAAACACCAAACTCTTACAAAAAACACACCCGAAAACCCTCAAATCTGCACTGTTTAGCACAAGGGCAAACTCTGCATGAGCTTGCACATGGAATGGATTTAAAATCCCATCCTTAGGTCTCCTTCTCCATAGGTTTGGTAGCCTCTAAAGAACAAAAAAGCAATGAGCAAAAATCAATTTCAGGAATGAGCTCAAAATGCCTCCAAACCCCTTTAAAGAGGGCATAACCCTAACTCACATCCAAGAGGGGTTAATAAAATATATTTTAATAATAATTTTCATTTATTAGTCCATCACTTTTCAAATATTAACCCCTTTGACCAAAACTTCACCTTTTTGAGCCTGCCTACCTTGGCAAAAATTATTATTTTTAATTATTTGAAAAGGGGACATGGCAAGTCCTCCCCTCCCAAATATTTCTTGTCCTCAAGCAATGAAGGTTGGAATGCTCAAGAATATTTGCTCCTTCCCAAGTTGCATCCTCCAATGGTAATCCTTTCCATTTGACCAAATGCTCTATGATGCTCCTATTTCTCAATCTTTTCTCTCTTGTATCCAAAATCTCTTTTGGTATCAAAACTAATTTCCCTTCATCATCAAGAGGTGGTAATTTTGTAGATACTATGGTTTGCTAGCCTAGAACCTTCTTCAGGTAAGATACATGGAAAATATTATGTATTTTTCTATTTGGTGGGAACTCCAATTCATAAGCCACCTCTCCTACCTTCTTGGTGATCTTATAAGGCCCATGGAACCTTGGCTTGAGTTTCTCTACCCCACTCCTCTTCAAGGTGCTTTGCTTATATGGTTGCAACTTAAAAAATATCAAATCTCCCACCTCAAAAGATCTTTTGCTCCTTTTCCTATCAGCATACAACTTTTGTTGGTTCTGTGCATGTTGTAGATTATCCTTGAGGGACCTTATGATGTCTTGGCTTTGCTTGATGAAATCACTAGCTGCAGGTACTCTGCTATCTAAAAGTACTAGATCAACAAAGGAAAGGGCGTCATAACCATAAAGAGCATGAAAAGGAGGCATACCAATAGACATGTGATAAGATGTATTGTAACAATACTCCCTAGGTGCAACCATTTCACCCAAGCATGTTGTTGATTTGAAACATAGTTCCTCAAATATCCCTCTATCCATTTATTAACTTTCTTTATTTGTCCATCTGTTTGAGGGTGATATCTAGTACTGGGAGTGAGTTCAGTTCCTTGAACCTTGTACAACCCAGTGATGAAGTCCATGGAAATACTTTCCCATTTTTGTTCAGTAATAGGAAGTGGCTGCAACAACCCTACAAGAAAATTTTTCTCACTCTTACTTTGTGTGCATACCATACATTCCTTAATGTGTTTAAGGACATCTTGCTTCATATCCTTCCATGAAAATCATTCTCAAATTTTCCTGTATGTCTTGAATTATCCCTGATGACCAGCCAAATGTGTGTCATGAAAGGCCCTCAATATCATCTCCTTAGTTTTTGATCCTAGCACTAAGAAGATCTTGTTCTTGTAATAAATCAATTCATTAGCAACCTTGTACCTATTATCATCCACTAACTTATCCAAAATCTTGGTGGCAAAGGAATCTTTAGCATACTCTAAAATTATGGAGACTTTCCAATCAGCAGAGATAGATGTTATGGAACACGGAGTGGGCTTTCTTGAGAGAGCATCAACAACCGCATTATTCTTTCATTTCATGTATTCAATATCAAAATCATAAGCTTGCAATTTACTTACCCATTTTTGTTGACAATCATTCAAATCCCTTTGGTTCAAGAAGAACCTAAGGCTATTATGGTCTGTCTTTACAATGAATCTCCCACATACCAAATATTGTCTAAACTTATGAAATGCATGCATGATTGCCAACATTTCCTTCTCATAGATGGAGTAACCTTTCTCTGGTGGTAATCTTGGAGACAATTCATTGAAAACTATGCTATGCTTATCAAGAATATTTTGAATTTCAAAATGGAAATTACCTTGATTCTTTAGAGAGCTTGTTGGATGGATTATGACTCCTATTGCCCATATTACTTGTCGTCTTCGAAAAGTCCTCTCCATCTTCTTTGTAGAGACCACCTTAGGTGCTCCATTTGATAAGCCTCTCAATAAGACTTCTTTCCCATTGGAATGAAATTTAAACTCCATAGTTTGATGGTTCATGTAATAGCCTCCAATAGAGTGCAACCATTGAACACCCAATACAAGATTTTTCTCCCCAATGCCAACAACATAGAAGTCATCACATAACTCATAATCTCTTAAGGTCATCTTGAGTTGTTTCACCACCTGTGTGTAAGGCATAGTGAATTTATCAGCTACAATAACATTGAATTCCTCAAAATCTTCTACTTTAAGCCCTCTTTTCATGAAAAATCCTTCATCAATAAAATTGTGAGTTGCCCCACTATCAAGAAGAACTGTCAACCTTTTCCCTGCTAGTACCCCTCAAATTCGAAAGGGATGGTAATAATGCTGCTAAAATGCCATCCTTGCTGATTTCTTTTTCTTTCTCTTCTTCTTCCTCCTCCTTAGTGTCATGAAATTCCTCATGCCCATCTGAATCAAATTCTGAAGCAACTTCAATATAGTGCACTTGACCTTTCCCCAAACATTTGTTTCCTAGAACCCATGGTTCTCTACAAGTGAAACAAAGCTTTTTCTTTTGTAATTCACTCCTAGTCTCTTCATCTACCTTTTTTTTTGCCACATTTATCGCATCTTTTGGTGGTAGTGTTGGAAAATTCTTTTTCTGAACATTCCCCTTATGTTGCCAAAGATTTGGAGGTTTTTGATTAGTGACTAGTCTCATAGGCATGCAAGTTTCAAGTTGCAAGCTTCTTTTGATAGCTTCCTGTAAAGTTGAGGGTGAGAAAGCCTTAACCAAAATCTTAATAGAATCTTCCAAACCATCAAGAAAAAGATAAACAATCTTCTTTTCACTCATATTAGGTACCATAACAGCCACTTTTTGAAACTCTTCTATAGATATACTCATTAACTGATTTGGTTTTCTTCAACTTTGACAATTCTTTAAAATACTCTTCATCATCCTTGAGGTCAAATATATCTATCACTCTTTGACTAAAATTATCAAATGTAGTTACCTGATCATGACCTTGAGTAGTCATTCCATGATACCACCAATCATAGGCTGCATCTTCCAAGTGTAGACTTGCAAATTGAATAGCATCACTCTCCTTCATGGGGTTAAGTGTGAAGAAAGTCTATAATTTTTGTAGCCATGCTCTAGCTGAAATTTTATTTGTTCCATCAAAAGTAGGTGCTATAAACTTGCTTATTTTATTTTTGAGGTCTCTTTCACTTATGTCATGCTCCCTCCTATACTCTTTCTTGGGCATCAAAGTGTTCATCATATCTTCATATTCTCTAAAAGGAACCGAACTGCAAAAGTCATCATCTAAACCATTTTAAGTAGCTCTTAATGCAATCAAGTTACCTGTAACCTCTTCCATGGGATTAAGGGCTAGATTTGGCACTGGTGGCTCATTTGCATGCAAAAAAATATTTTTTGTTGATTTAGAGGGTGTGGGTTTTAGATTTCTTGGCTCCTCTGAAGTGCTCCCTTTTTCATTAATAGATGCAACTCCTTGCAATTTTTCTATCAATATTCACAAAGCCTCTCTAGTTTTTGCCAAACTATCCACTGTTTACTTCTAAGTATTTTGGATGTCTTAGAAGAATCTCTTTTCCATCTCATCTAGAACAACCATGCTTTTTCCTTCCTTGGATTTTGTACTTTTACTTTCAACTGGAGGTTTGATCAAAATCTCTTTATTCTTTTCTTGTTGTAAATATCTCTTTTCTCTTTCACTTAGTTGCATGCAAACTTCTACAAACCCTCAAGCTGGTAAGATCATAACTCTGATACCACTGTAATGTCCCTTCCTCTAATTTTATATGATATTTCAAGCCTCTAATCAAATTTTTAAAATCAAACAACAAATATTTCAAAGATCCACCAATTTCTCAATAAACCCCAAATCAGGTATGTCGAAAATAGTGCCAAAAACTTCACAACTTCACATATTATTAATAAATCTGAAAGTGGAAATTTTTATAAAAATTTCAGCAGCATAACAGCCTATAAAATGACATTTCTAGATCTATATAACATTTACACAACAGCTCCCAAATGGAGGACAAAACCAATGCTCATCAGGCTCCCAAAAACAACACAAAATAGTCAAAAACACCACAAAAACACTAATAATCTATCACAGAAGTATAATCATGACCAAATACATATATTTAGATCTATTTTAACATCTAAATATCTGATATACAATAGAAACCCAAACTGATATGAAATACTCAACTGGAAACACCAAACTCTTACAAAAAACACACTTGAAAACTCACAAATTTGCACTGTTCAACACAAGGGAAAACTCTGCATGAGATTGCACATGGAATGGATTTAAAATCCCATCCTTATCCTTCCTATAAACTTTCAAACTCCCATCCTTGGGTCTCCTTCTCCACAGGTTTGGCAGCCTCTAGAGAACAACAAAGCAATGAGCAAAAATCAAGTTCTAGAATGAGCCCAAAATGCCTCCAAACCCCTTAAAAGAGGGTATAACCCTAACTCACATCCAAGAGGGATTAATAAAAAATATTTTAATAATAATTTTTATTTATTAGTCCATTGGTTTCCAAAGATTAACCCCTTTTTTCAAAACTTCACTTTTTTGGGCCTGCCTACCTTGGCAAAAATTATTATTCTTAATTATTTGAAAAGGGGACATGACACTGATATTGCACTAGAATTTGGAATTGTTGCAATATTTTTTGGCAAATCCTAAGGAGAATCATATGGTGGTAGTGAAAAGGATATTGAAATATTTGAAAGGAATAAAGGATTATGAATTATACTACTAGAAGAATGAGAAGTTTGAACTAAAAGTATACACTGATGCTAATTGGTAAGATAATATTGATGACAAAAAATAGTATAAGTAGTGGAGCTTTCTTTCTAAAATAGAAATTAGTCTCATGGACAAGAAACAAGAAGAAGTTTATATCATCATCAATAGTTGGAGCTGAATATGTGGCAGCAACATCAAATTGTTCTCATATTGTATGGATCAAGGAATTGTTGAAAGGAGTGAAGAAAGAGATCAATAATCTTGTAGCTATCTATTGTGACAACACAAGTTATATAAATATATCAAAGAATTCTGTAATGAACAAAATGACCAAGAAATTACTATTAAGTATGCTTACTTGAGAGATTCAATTCATGATAAAGAAGTGAGATTGGAATATGTGAACACCAAGTAAAAAATAACTGATATTTTCACCAAGTCTTTACCTAAGGATGCACATGAGTATCTAAGAGGTAAATTACATTGACTCCCCTAGCTAAGGCTACTTAAATGAGATGGATCTTTGCATCAAATATGTTGATCACAATATCTTACAAGTTGATGGATAAAGTCATACTTTAGAAGCTACCTAAAGTAGTGAAGAGAGAATAAAAAAATATTTTAATAGTCATAAGAATAGATGATAGATGGTGAATAAGATTTAGAAGTACTGACATAAAGATATGTGCATGATGAGGATGTATCAGAAAGATGAAGTGTCTTTGGCATTGTTGTCAAAGAGCGAGAGTATATGTTAGTAACCATGGAATAATTAAAAAGAGATGGAGTGATAAGAAAGAGGGAGAGATAATTTATAATTACCATATGAAGATGGATAATGTATGCAAGGTGTTGCTAGCAATAAAAAGGAAGTGGATTGATTTCATGATCTGATAGAATGAGCTTATGTGTTGCATATTAGAGATGCATGGATGACAATAAGAATGAATCCAATATTCATTATCCAAAAAATCTTTTATTGATTTAAGCTCAAACTCACAAAGTAAACATGTATCACTTCTTATTATTTTCCTTGTCATAGTTCCAGGTTCTTTGGTACCAATGATTTGTTTAGCTGCATGGTGTCTTCTCATATATTATTTTAGTAAGGGTTCTTTCCTTCTTTCTTTTTGTATAGTTTCATCTTGAAAAATGATTTCAAGTTGATTTTGTATCTCTACTTCTACTTCTAGTTTAGGTTCTTCTTGCAAAACATTGTCTTGCTAATGTTTGGCATCTAGTACTTATATCTCAACATCATTCTACAAAGGCTCAAAACCTATAATAAATTTCTCGACAACCTCCTTCTACAACTCAAAATTCATTGGTTATTAGTTCTCAATAGCATTGCTCTCTTGATTAGGTAAGGTGCAAGGAACACCTTCATCTATATAAATGAATGCACTTAATGTTTAGGTTATGTCTTGCATTCAAATTCACTCTTTTGTACATATTCATCAACTTTCACATTTGCACTTTCCTCAACTTTGTAAGTATTAGAATTCAAAAACTTATAATCTTTTCTCTTAGTGGAATATCCTAGGAATATTCCTTCATCACTTTAAGTATCAAGTTTTCTATTTCTGTTATCTTTCATTTTGTAGAATTTTGTTCTCGAATATTTAAAGTATTTCACATTAGGTGTATAACCATACCACAACTCAAAAGGTGTAACATTTGTACCTTTCTTGCCCTATACTCTGTTCAAAGTATAGACTATTGTACATACATCTTCTCTCTAATATTTCTATGACACATTCTTATTCATCATTAGTGTTCTAGCACAATCCATGATTTATCTATTTCTTCTTTTAGGTATTCAATTTTGGGGAGGGGTCTTAGGTTCTACCATCTTCCTTTTGATTTCTCTATCATCATTGAATATACTAAATTCATTAGAGATAAATTATCTTTTTCTATTATATCTCAAGCACTTCAGACTCTTTCTTATTTTTTTTTAACTCTGGCCAAATATTACTTTAACAACTCGAAAGCATCAAATTTTTCTTTAAGAAATATTATAGTTAACATTCTAGAGTAGTCATCAACAAATAGAATGAAATATTTGTCTCCACAGTAGCTTGAACACAAGTAGGTCCACAAAGGTTAGTATGAACCAATTCCAAAATATCATTAGATGAATAGGTCTTGCTCTTAAAACTAGACTTTATCATCTTTCCCAATTGGCATTGTTTACACATAGCATTATCAGGTATCTTCAATCTTGGTAATCCTCTTACTCTTTTCATCTTACTAATTCTTACCAAATTATCAAAGTTTACATGACATAACCTCTTATGCCATAAAAATATATCTTAATTATGTGCAAAAAAACATGTTTCATCAGATAAATATAGATGGAACAAGTTACCACTTGTCTAATCACCCCTTCCAATCAGTTCACTAGTAACATCAAATATTTTAGCCTTTCAGCCATGGAATTCAACTTTGTATCCTGATTTATTCAACTATGAAACATTAAACAAGATAGAGTTAAGTCCTTCAACCCAATAAAAATTATTAAACTTGATGATTTTAGTCAGTTCTATTGATCATTTACCTTTCATCAGATATGGTGCATCTATTGACATTAAGGTCAAAGTTTTTTTATTAGTGACTCACACTTAGTCAATTGGTTAAGCTGCTATCGAGCTTACCTTTTAGTTTGTAGTGTTAACTAAGTGCTCTAATTACTATCGAGTAATCTAGTTACTACCGAGTAATATAATTTTTACCAAGTTCTATAGTTTCTATCTAGTTCCATAATCTTTATATAGTTCATGACAAGAAATATCTACCGAGTTGTTTAGTGATAGTGCTATCTAAGCTTCACAATATTAACAGAGTTGCACAATGTCAACCATGCTCTCCAGTATCTATTGAGCTTGTAGTATTAGTGATGAGAATCTAGCATTGACCAAGCCAAGGAGTGTCATCCAACTAATTTAATTTATACAAATTTTTTAGTTTTAGTGTTGATTGAGCTATGGAGTGTGAACCATGTGATTTAGTTTATATATGAGTTTTGTAGTGTTTACCAAGTCACACAAGTGTTGACTGAGTTTAAGCTACTTGGAAGTGATTAGTATGAACCAAGCTTCCACATCTACCAGGTGCATGATGATGCTGAGTGTTGATAATGGTTTCCAATTATCTAAACATCACCAAGTTTGTCTTTTGAACCTAAGTGTTAGTAGTTGAGTAGACTTTGTGACCTTGATAGAAACTTATGTTGTAGTCGACTTTGATAAATTGTGATTTGGATTGCTATATATGTAATGAATTGTATCATATCCAAACAAGTAAGTATGAAGTGAATATGAAGAGTGTAAGTGTGAATTGAGAAGGCTACAAGAAATATATGGGACAACAAAGATTTATCTATCACAACAAGGTGATCTTTACATTTCAAATGAATCTAAAGTAGTGAATGAGAGGTGCAAATCAGAGATCAACCACTTGTTCATCCTAATAGGTGTATTAGTTAAATCCTTTAATAGGGTAGACTTAACAATTTTTGACAAATCTCTTTATCAAGTGCATACTTCATTGTATATTTTCTAAATCCTTTCATGAGGTGGACCTTGTTAGAAATAGGGATTACTGAGGGGGGGGGGGGGGGGTAAATCATTAATCTACAAAATTTAGTTGCCAAATGGATATTATTTCTTACTTTAAATCATGCATAAAAAATCAATACAATAATGTTGAAAAATAATAGTAACAATGCACAAAGATAACTCATAACACCATATTTTGTTAACTAGGGAAACCCTAGCAAAGGGAAAACACCGATGGGGATGATATCCTCTAGATAATATATTGATATATAAATTACTTGTTGGAGGATGGACCCTATTAGGAGTTAATGAGAAAATTCAGTATAAGGAGTCCTTGTTAGGAGACTGTGAATCCATATTAGGATATTCCAACCCTGTTAGGAGTTGTAGTACAGTAAATGTAAGATGAGCCCACTGCTCAAACATGCACTTCCAAATAAAAGAACAACTCACCGCCCAAACAGGTAATCAGACTTCTGGAATATAAGTGTTGTATCTTCTTCCTTGACCTATCTCTAATCTTTAGCTCAATATTAGATCACAAAATAGCTCATATAAAAATTTTCATGTATTGCTTTCACAAAAGTTCAACTACAATCACAATTACAAGATAACACTTGCAATCACAATCATACTCACACTTCTTATTGCAAGATATCCTTTGCATAAATACCATTCCTTTACACAAATTTTTTCTTGGTCATCTAAGACCACAATCCACCTTTCCAACATAGAATAAACATCTAGGATGTTGTCCCTAAATGGACAAGTAATTATCTTGTAAAAAAAAAAATCCATTCCTTCAATTTCACTATCCTATTTCACTTCAAACATGATTATCTCTATTCAATATAGTATGTACTAACTTTTGAGATTATACATGTCACCATAAAAATGTATAGTATCTCCATCTAACTTTTCTAGTAATAATATGATGTTAGCAACAAGTTATAAACAAAAAAATACATTGTTGTATACCAAATTCCATACTTAAAACAATTTTCAAATTACCAAACACTAAGTATCTTTATTCTTGAAGTTTCCTATGAAAATGTACACCATGTCTCACCATAAATGAGAAAAATTACATATGACTATTAGCCAATTGTCAACAATCTCCCCCTTTGGCATTGATGGCAACAAAATAGGGAAAATTGGCTAAGTGAAAAAAACATAACACAACAAAAATAAATAACACTTTACATTACATCTATTACAATTGTTCAACTTTACATAAACTCCCCTTAGAATATACTTTACAATTTTTTTCAACTACTCCCCCTTCCACATCAATGAATCTGTCCAAAAAAAACTGTCCCAAAATGTTGTCCTTCCTTATGTTGATATGATCTACATGCAATCATCAAATTTTTCCTTAAGACTATTCATACCTTTAGTCCATGTCTCCTTGGTGGATTCAGCTAAGGTGATAATTACACATAAAGCATATGATACAATCTCAACTGCATTAAGATCTAAATACAAAAAGTTAGAAAATGTGTCCTTGGGCTTGGCGCATTCTTCCAACTATTTGTCAACAAAAGATAATTTTAGAGCAATAGATTCTCTAAAATCTAATATCCTCTTCAAAAAATTTTCCTTCTAAAGTTCCAATTTCTTGATATCATTGTGGAAATTGGCCACTTGTCCTTCAAAATCATCAACTTCGCAAGATGGATGTTGGATCTTCTTGGATAGAGCATCTAGCTCACTCATCTTTCCTTCTATTTGACTATTGATTTCCTTGGTTAGCTTGTATGATAAGGTACACTTGATATACAAAGTTTTCCCATCTTGTTGGTATTTCTAAAGTTCCTTGATACACTTGTATCAAGATTAACCAAATCATTTTTAATGTTTTGATAGATGGTGCTAAACAAGTTAGCATTATGGGAAATATGTGCTTTTGCTTTTGCAACATTTAAAACATTAGTAAACTCTTCATCAAATGTTTTCAACACTACTTGTGATGTATGTTTAGGATTTGATTCAGTGTGCTATATTGCCAAATTACTATATAGTCTATTAGTAACTTCCATTAAAATTTTCTATAAGCTTTTCACTATTCTATTCTTCTATATAAGCTTTGATAGGGATGGGATTACATCTATTTAATTATCATCATCAATAGCTAAATTGGCAAGAGAGAGTAGAGTAGATGAACTAGATGGTTTATTATCATCCTTCCTTTGTTTCTTAGCTACTTCCTTCATTCTTCTCTCTTCTTCCTCTATTTTCTTTCTCATTTCTTCTTCTTCAATTCTCTTCATTTCCTCCTCTTCCTTTCTTTTCTTTTCTTCCTCAAGTAATATCTACTTGGCATCTTCTATTTTCCTCTTCTCTTCTTCAAGTAGCCTCTTCTCTTCTTCAATTTATCTCAGTTTGTCCTCAATATCCTCAGTATTGGGTTCACTAGGTTCAGAACCTCCAAATGGATTGGTATCATCAATGTTAATGGTAACATTGGTCTAATAAATTTGCATAGTGTCACAGCTCACTGCCAATTTTAAGGTTCTAGGTGCTAGAGGAGATGCTTCATTTGACTCTGTCAACATCTGATTGATAGTTGACACAGTCGCACTTTTTAGTTTATCTTTCTCACCAACCATAAATAGAAATGGTCTCACTTTATTCCTGAGATACGGTGCAAGTTTATTCAAAAATATTTTAATCTCTTCTTTGTCATCAGTCTTGCAAGTAGTTCTAAGCATAGACTTCTAAATTTCTAGATCTTCTTCCCTTGTAGGATCCTTCTTTTGAATGAGTATTTCATAGACTTTTTGGTTAATTATGCTCTCAAGATCCTTCAATTTCACATTGTTCGCTATGACATATTTCATAGTAGATATATAAGTCTAATCCTTCTCAAAACTATTATACAAATCATAAAATTTGTTCATCTGAACAAAGTTACCTTCATTAGCAATAGTTGTGTTGATCTTCTCTATCTTCGACTTCCAAGGTTGTTGAGCTTTTCCTATTGATTGCTTTGATGGAGTTACTTTCTCTACTTTCTTGATCTCTTGTTCTTCTTTCTCTTCATCACTAGACTCAACAATTGTCAACAATGTTTTCTATCTTTTTCTTGGTTTGGTGGCTTGTTGTTTGACCCTCTTTGTCTTAATAGTCATTGCTTCCACCAATCTTTCATATTTTCTTTTTGGTTGACTTGGTTGAGCATCTGACACTGTTGTATATAGAATGCTTTGTTTTGAAGATGTCTCTGCAATAGATATTGACAAGGGTTGAATATTTAGTATTACTTGATTCATAGTTTATCTTATAGCCTCTAACTCACTCTCTATCATTTTGACCTCTGATAGTGCCTTATTCATAATAGATTCTATTTTCTTGTGGGATGCCTTCTCCAAGGTTGCTTGATGAGCTGACTATGTGATCTCATCACAAGTACCAAATCTATATTCTACTTTTTCTTTATCTGAATTCAACAATAAATCAATATAACCAACTGCTATATCATTGTTTAATTCATTACCCAAGGGATCAAGAAATGTTTCTTGAGGTTCCACTACCTGAATATACGTATAATCTATATCAACCAAACTACAAATTTCTTCCTCAAATCTGTTCACAATTGTAGATGCAATTTTGAATCTTAGTTTCATTTCATTCTGAAATGTTCTTTTTATCAGGTTGCCACTATTCAATATCTTATCTATAGGATGCCTTCTACATACTTTTTTAATCTTCTCCATTGTACATCTATCACTACTCATTATATCTATGACTAATAAATAAGGAAATCTTATAAGTACATGAAAGAATATATGATTGATTAATGACTGAAACTTAAACACACCATTCTTTTTCTTCTTGATCTTTTCTAGGTTTTCTAAGAGTTGCATTCTCATAATTTCACTAATACTCACTTGTTCCTTCTCTATATATATCTTATATGTTGCGGCATAGATGAATCCTACTGAAAGTTCATCAATCTTTGAACTTGCACAAAAAAAATAGGCAATAATTCCACTCAAAAATTTTGCATCATCTTGCTTGATGGTGCTGATCACCATAGCCTTTCCATTATACATTATTTTAGTGTAGTTCTCAACCTTCTTCTTAACCATTTTCTCACCTAAAGGTACACTTCTTTGTTTACTAAGACCAAATACCTCATGAATAAGGTCAACAAAAATATCAATTACATTATCTTGCATCCATAATTTTCCATCATTTATCCTACTCAATATGATCTATGTCCACTCATTTGTGTCTAACTCATGGTAGAAGTGATATTTGAACAGGTCTAGTTCCCTTAAATGTTCAAATCTAGGATTCACAGTAATGTCATGATTGAAAACCAATTCCATATCTTTGTTCATGAATTCACTACCAATAGACTCAAACTTACTATTTAGATAACTTCCTACATTTTCAAGATATACTATGTTGTTTGGAGTGATAGATAATGCTGAGTTAGGGTTTCCTTTAGTAGGTTTTATGGAAACAACCTTCAACTTAGGTCTATCCTCATTCTCAACATTGTGCACTACTGACATATCCATGATTCTATCAATTACAAACTTTTACCAAACAAATTTGTTGAACAATGATAAAATGCCTATTTTTGAAAATAGGGTTTTCTTTGAAATCCCTTTGACAAGTTGCTTTTGAGTGCTCTTTACTTTGGATGTATTCACAATGAAGTGAAAATCAATTTTTTACTCCATTTATTCCATCAATTTGAACTTACATTAATTGCATACCTTGCAAACATGAAAAGGTTGTCAATTATGTTTTATAATCAAATAATTGCTCAAGGTCATCTATCCGATCTTGAAATGTCACTCGAGGTTTTCCATTGTTAGTTTCCGTCATGAAAAAACTCTACTAGACTTTGCTTCATAAAATTCTTTGCAAAAGCATACTTTTCATATACTATTATAGAATTAGCCTTTTTCTATAATACTATTAACTTTTAATTCCTTCATAACTTACTTAGATGAGCTCCAAATCACAAGCAAGCTTAGCAACAATCTAAACTTATCTTGATAGACCTTTTCCCAACTTCACTACCTCTAATTCAATCTCTGAATGAAGTTTTCAAATTCTAATGATGTGAACACACTTAACTCAACTTAATTGAATCGAACTCAATAATTGACTTTGATCTTCCTGTCTCATCATCATCTAGCTTTTCCTTTTAGATATCTACTTCTTTTACAAATGCATAATTAAGTTCTTCTCGAAGTTCACTAACAATGTTTATTTTTTCCTCAGTCTCTGTTGGTTCTGGAATTCCTTTCATGTTTTCTTCTATCATTTTTGATGTTCTTTCCATCATTCCTTTTGTTCCTAATGTTTCTTCCATTTTTCTCTCTATCTCTGAAGTTTCTATCCATTTTATAGTACTCTTTTGTGTGTCCAAAGATGTTGCATAACTAACATATAGGTGCTCTGCTTCTAGAGTTTTGTTGATCATCAAGTGCATGACAATTCCAAACAATGTGTCCTAAGTTGTTACACTTATAACACATGATATGTCTTTTTCCTTCATTAGATCTTCCTTCTCTTGATGTCCTTTCATTAGATCTTCTTCTATCTACAGGGTTAGTATTACTAGACATTCTACTATTTCTTCTATCATTATCATACTTAGGTTTCCTACAATCAATTGCATTATGACCAATACCATGACAATTATGACAGTAAAAGTCCTCAACATGATTAAATGGCTTATTTATAAATTCTCTTTTCATATGACCTATTTCCTTACATAAAAAACACTTATCTCTAAATTCATGCCTAGTTTCCTTAGGAGATTTCACTTGCTATGGTTCATCCAAAATTTCAACTTCCTTGTTTTTCTTATTTTCTTTAGATTTATGAGAAGATTGACTAGATTCAATCTTATCATTAGATTTATATTTTTCTTTTAGATCTGATCTAATCTTAGGTTTTTTCATAGACATGTTAATTAGATAACCAAGGCTAGTCTTATCATAAGTAGGTCTCTATATTGACATTGAATCATCAAGCTTTTCTCTACTAGAATAAAGCTTCTCAAGCTACTACTTGTACTGAGTTAATTCACCTTTCATAATAGTATTGTACTTATGAAGTTCTTCATGATCTTCTTTCAATGTTTCAAACTCATATGTTTTCTTTTCCAGACTTGCTCTCAGATCTACATTCTTAGTCTTCAAATAAAATTCAACTTTGCTAGGATCATTTCTCAAAGTCAATTCAAAATTTTAATCTTCAATTCATGCTTCAATATCTTGTATTCTTTCTTTAACTTTGAATAATCATCATCACTAGTTCCAAATTCAGTAGATTTAGGCTTGGATTTGAGATGTTCAATATTTTCCTTCAATTGACCAATGTATACTTTGGAGTCTTCAAATTTTTCCTTTAGCCTATCTCTTTCTTTAGTAAGGAGATCAATTGTTTGAAGAGCTTCTTCAAGGTTCTTCATTAGCTTTTCCATATCGATAGGGATATTAGTCAAGCTATTAAGCCTGTTCAAAGTAACTATGCTTTGATACTATCCCCATCTAACTTCACTAGTCATAATATGATGTCAACAACAAGTTATAAACAAAACAATACACTGCTATATACCAAATTCTATAGTTAGACAATTTTCTAATTACCAAACACTAAGTGTCTTTATTTCTGAGGTTTTCTGTCAGCATGTACATCATGTGTTGCCATAAATGAAAATAATTACATATTACTATTAGCCAATTGTAAACATACCTAACAATCCTTATTGCTCCTAATAGGTAGGTCATCAGAAGTGATCAATTGTAAGCCTTAATAGGCCAGCTTTATACTATAGTACTAAAGCTTGTTGGTATCATCCCCACCCCAATTTTACTTTCTATTTGGAAGTTTTTGGGTCAACATATCTTGTGTCAAAGTGTTATGAATATTTTACTACTTTCATTCTTTCATGCTTGCAATTAGATCATAATATTATATGAAGGATTAATTGGTGAAATCAGTTATACTTTTATTGGTTCTTGATTCACCTATCCCCTCTTAGTAACCTTTCCTATCTAATATTTCTAGCAGTTGGTATCAGAGCATTCTAGTTCTCACAAAAGAAGTTTAACAACTTGAGCAAAAATTAGAGACAATGGAGGTATACATTCTAGAAAAGACTATTGACAATGAAAATTTGGAGCTTGAATTGGTCATTGGTCGACTAAAGAAATAAAAGAAACAACTCTCTCAATCATTGAAAAGAAGGAAAGATCTTTTAGTACAAATGAATGAAAATCTCTACACTAAAGAAAGAAATGAAGATATATATCTAGAAAGAAATTTGGATGAAGCTGATGAAGCAATCAAAGACCTATTAGAAAAGAATTCAAATCTTCAAGAAGAAGTTAGAAAGCTAAAAAGAGAACAAGAAATCCAATCAAAAATATTATGTGAAGTCATGGAAAAAAATGATAAAGCAAAAGAAGAGATAGAAGAAAAGAACAATGAAATTCAACATCTATCCCTTTAGCAAGTAGACTTCATTGATCAACTCACTAATGAAAATGAAGAACTTGTGAATCCAAGATCAAAGAATGAAAGAATATAGAATAATCTAACACTCAAAATAAAAACAATGAAAGAATGTTGAAATTTCAAGACAGCATAAATCAGTTGAATGAGAAAAGTCCATACAAACACAAATGCAAAGCAAGAATATGATACACAAAAGGAGGCGAATCATCCAAGGAATGAGCTCAAAAGAATCAAAGGCCTACTTGTAATCATTGTGGTATGTTAGGCCATAGATCAAATAAATTTTGGAGTAATGGTAAGAAAAAATTCAATGGAAAGTGTTACTATTGTAATAAGCATGATAATAGACCAAGTGAATGCAAGGAGAAACCTAAGTTTGAAGGTAAATCTCACAATTGCAAGAAACAAGGACAGAAATCTTCAAAAAGAAAAACCAAGATATTGAATCTAGTACAACAAATTATGAAAGCTATATTTGGATGGGATTAAAAAACATGATGTAAATTCCACTACTATGGATAATTTTCCCACATTGGAGCAAATTGTGTGAAACATCACATGAGGAAAAGAGACACCACTAGAAGATGTTTCATTTGTACAAAACTTGGGCACCTTGCCAAGAATTGTATGAACACTAGAAGAGTTGAAGATGAAAAGAAATCCAAAGCTAAAAATATTAGAAAAAAAATGAAGCAACAATGGGTGCCAAAATCTCTTGAGAATGCAAGTTTGAGCCATGAAGAAGAAGTCATTCAAGAGTTGGGTCACTCAAACATCTCAACTTTAACTCCCATAGGAATAACTAGAACTGAGACTCTGAAGAAGACATCTCACATCAATTCTTGCAAGCTAGAAGAAAAGATCAATATCAACATTCATAATGCACAAGGATCACCAAGTGGTTGTGAAAATTCAAGACTTTTACCAAGCTTGGTTAGGTTGCAAGACCCTGCTGAGCAAGGTTAGGTTATACTAAACTATTGTGTGTGGAAACTAAGTTGTTAAAGACCATATCAAGTAATGTTGAGACTAGCGAGCTATGAATGCCTACAAAGTATTAAAATATAGAACTAAGTGGAAGATATTCTATCATTGAGTGAGTAGTCATACAAAATCATTTATGGTGATTGAAAAGTGACAATTTGTTAAAAGGAAGAAAATTGAATTCATTTTTCACCATTAATATTTGAGAGCTAGAATTTGTGAAGAGAAATTTTTGTGCTTCCAAGTGATCTTTGTGTTTGTTTTTGGAAGAATTCTTGAAGTTTTTCCACACCCTTGAAGACCCCACCAAGCATGGCTTCATGAAAAACTAAAGAAAGGATAAGAAATGTTGATTCGAAGAGTAGAATGTGATCTTCTAGCATTCAAAATCAATCCAATAATTATCAAATCACATGACCCAACAAGTGTACAATCTCAAATTCCTTCCCAAGTATTACTTGAGCATAATATATGCTTGTATTATCATTTTTCTATTCAAGATCTAGGCACACATGAAATGCATGAGGCAATGAATGAGTTATGTGTGAATGGCACCCTAAAATCGAAGCATCAACATTTAGAAGAAAAGGACTTGATACAAATTTCACATATGCCAAGGGATTTTTAGGAAAAATGGATAAGATTCATAGCAAGCCAAGTTCATAATAAGAATTTATGGTTGGATCAACCCATTTTGATCACAAGGAATATTATTCACCAAATCACTGGCCGTCCACTATTAAACAAAACCAAGGTGACCAAAACCCTAGGTTAGGTTGAACTAGCGAAGAAAACTCTTTCCTAGTGGGATGTCAGAGGAATGAAGATAAGTGGAATCATAGACATGGAATTGAAATTTGGAATTCATGTGATTGCCCATAAAATCTACATCTCTAGTCACCTCAATAGTGTGTCATGTGAGGCTATAGATTTGGCCCTCAAGGTGGTGAAAAATAATATGTCATTTGACCTTATCGAGTTGTTATTGAATCAGTTCAATAAGCACATAAAAAGAATCAGAGGTTCCAAGAAAAATCCCTATAATTTTGATTCACCCATAACTTGTTTAATTTTCTATGTACAAAAATTCTTCTCTTCTAAAGGCATAGTTGTATGGAAAAAAGATGTACTTGTTCTATCAGATTAATGAATACATAATAGAGATGGATGAAACTTTTGATAGTATAATGAATAACTATTTTGATACATTCAAAGGAAAGATAAATAATAGATATAGGATACCAAATAAACTTGTAGAGGAATAGAAAGATGATATATTTTTCATGGTAGACTGTAATAGAGTGTACATTCAGGCAGTGAGACTGTTGGTGGCAAGTGTTAAGCGTCTTGAATATGAGGTTAACATTGATGATAAAAAAGATATCATTGAGGCTCTGTTGAATGAGCTTGTGTATCCTAAGGCACCATATTTTGGAACTTATGAAGAAGCCAAGGTGAGGATAGAACTTGAAATTAAGATTCTTCAAGTAGTTAACAAAGGAAGTAAGAGGATAACAAAACCAAAACAAATAAGTTCTACTCTCTGTTGATAGAGGTAAAAGGAGATGGTGTGAAATAAGATGAAGTAGAAGATGAAGCAAAAGAAACCAAGTTTGAGGAAGAAGAAGCTCAAAGGAAGAAAGCTAATGTTATCATAACTAGACATACTAAGTCATCCACTGTAGTATTCACAAGAAGGACACCAAAATCTAGAAAGAAATTGAAGTCTGGTGAGGAGGATGTCGAGAAAATTATTTTCAAAAGGACTCCACCTACACTTCAAGAAATGTTAAAGCAATTAGAAGAAGGAGATGGAATGAAAAATTTCAAATCTCTCACATATGAAACCATAAATATAGATGAGAAAAAGAAGATTGAGGAAATGATGGTGACAAAATTGGGTAAATTGAAGTACTCACATGACCAGCTTGTACAAAAAATTCCTAATGAGCTTATGCAACCAATCAAGCCTAGATGGGAGCATGCTAAGAAGATTTCAAAAGAGATATTTGAATAGAATCTAAGGAAAATCATATTTAATCTCAATGAAAAAGAGGTGAAAGAATCTTTGAATAAAAATGAAGAAAAGCTCAATCTTAAATTCAACACATGCATATAAACGATATTGAATATGTAGTAAAGAGAGCCATAATTACATGGAAAAACATCTACAACCTACATCAACCTAGTAATTTTTTTGTTCATGTTAGTGACAAAGATAATGATAGTGATGAGGAAGAAAATGTGGAAAAAAAAGATGTAAATCTAGATGATACGAAGGAAGAATAGAAAGATATAGAGGAAAGTCTCCCTAAGGTTTAAAGTATTGAGGAAATTGACCCAGAAAAGAATGTAGTAGTAGTGGTGGCCTCATTTCCTCACTTTTTGAGAAAATCTTTAATGTCATCAAGCTATAAGAAAGCTTCTTCCAAGTTGGTTGTGGAAACCACTATAACACCAAGCACCCAACCAATCTCTACACCTATTCAACTAAGTACTATATTGATTGAAGTATTCATCACTTCATCTACTAGGTAGCAAGTGCCTCCATCATCATATTTAACAATGTAGCAACAAGGTATTTCCACTATTAGTGCCATATCTACTTTTTTTTCTACCCCATCAATTTCTAAAATTGTTACAATTCCAAATGTGCCAATAGAAAGTACAATGATAGTTGAGAATGAGCCTCAACTAAGTACTAAAGTATCAAACAAGGGTAAGAAAATTGTTTCTCCTACTCTGAAAGCAACAAATGAAGAAGAGGAAATAGATTTAGATGAGGATATTGTTATTCCAAACTACTATATCGCTATCCTCACTATTGATAAGATTACCATCCTAGGGAAATTACTACACAAAAGGGCTAAGAAACAAATTCTTAGAGAATAGAAGAGAAAGGAAACCCAAGTGCTTAAAGATGTAAATGATATATTTGTAAGTGCACTTTATTGAGGTTGATAGTACACAACCTATTTTGAATCAATTAGTAGAAATTGTCAAGAAATTCAATGAATATTTGAATGGATAAGATAAGTTTCTACAAAGAGAAGAAAGAAAATTTGAAAACAAAGTATTGGAACAAGTGGCACAAAAAATTGCAATAAACCAAGTAGAATTGTATACTATTCTTAGTTCATTGGAAACATCTAAAAATAATGTAACTTCATTATTTAGTAAGTTATGTGATACATCTATCTTCACCCAAGGAATCAAAGAAAAATTATCTAAGATAGATGAACACTTGAAGGCAAGTGCACACCAATTGTCACTTGACCCAAGCTATAGTTCTTCTCACTATTCAAAGATCAGATATCTAACAAATTTGCAAGTATAATTATTAAGGGTAAAGCCAAGATCAAGGCCACACTTGTAGACATCCAAGAAATGATTCTTCCAAACATGGATGCATTATAGAAACACATTGGATAGGCCAAGACATTCGTCCATGACAATAACTTCTCCATAGGTGATCACATTATGGAGTTATCAAAAGAAGTGTAGATTGCCTTAAATGCAAGAAAAGTGTTACAAGAAAATTGGGAGAAGACAATGGCATTGATTTTTAAGGTACATTCTAAACTCTTGTCACATTTTAGCATTAATATGTACTATACAACTTTGGCATTTATGCCAAAAAGGGGGAGAAGTATAATATGAGATGAATGTATATATGAAGAGTATTGGGAAAAGCATAATATGAGATATATTTGTATAGATGAGATATATGTATGGGGGAGTAGCATAATATTATACAAATACATGTATAGATAATCAGAAAACATCTTTTACAAAAGTAATTTTGAAAAATCTCAAAATATAGTATGTTATTGAGTTGTAGACATAGAAAGGATATAAAAGAATATTTTGGACTTGAAATTATGAGCATTTAGTTTTGGATTGATAAGTGTTTTTGTCACTAATGCCAAAGGGGGAGATTTTTGACATTAAGGTTAAAGTTTCTTTATTAGTGACTCACACTTAGTCAATTGGTTAGGTTGCTACCAAGCTTTTCTTTCAATTTTCCCAAGTGCTCTAGTTACTACTGAGTAATATAGTTGTTACTAAGTTCTAGAATCTTTATATAGTTCATGACGAGCAGTATCTACTGAGCTATTAAGTGACAATGCTAATTGAGCTTCACAATATTAACTAAGTTGCACTATGTCAACCATGCTCTCTAGCATCTACCAAGCTTACACTATTAGTGATGAGAATCTAGTGTTGATCGAGACAAGGAATTGTACTAGTATGTTCCTGGATTCGATTGTGTTAAGATTTTTACCATCAACATTTCGAATCACACTACGTGATCCATCATCAGGATGAAGAGCAAGAGAAGCACAAAAGTATATTGTAGATAATGGATGACTCAAGAAAGATATAAAGGGAATAGGCCAAGAAAGATAGCACACACTCCAAGGTTGAAGAAAGAAAATAAATAAAATATAAATATAAATAAAAGAAACATTAAAAAAGGGGGGGGGGGGGGGGGAAGGACTGAAGGACAAGGGGGTCAATAAGGGAAGACTCCCGAGGACAGATTAGAAGATAAAAAAGGCAACAAAAGAATAAAGGGAAGAATGATGAGAAAAGACACGGGAAGAAATAAGAATATAGAGGAACCACCAAATATGAAATGACTAAGAGCGTGCCTCAAAATTTTTTATTAGGACTCAATATGACGGGAATAAAAAGAAGAAAACAATCAGAATAACATAAGCAAGAGACAAGGAATGTCAACCAAGTGGTTCATTTTATGTTGAAGTCATAGTGTTAGTGTTAACTAATCCATGGAGTATCAACCAAGTGATTCAGTTTACATATTGAGTTTCATAGTGTTTAGTGAGTCACACAAGTGTTGATCTTGTTTAAGGTACTTGGAAGTGATTAGTATGAACTAAGCTTCTATGTCTACCAAGTGCATGATGATGACAAGTTTTGACAATGGTTGTCGAGTATCATAATATCAACAAGTTTTTCTTTTGAACTTGAGTGTTAGTAGTTTAGCCAAGTTTGTGATCTTCATAGAAACCTATGTTCTAGCCAACTTTGATGAATTGTAATTTGGATTAGTATATATGTAATGAACTATATCATATCGAAAGAAGTAAGTATGAAGTGAATATGAAGAGTAGAATTGCAAATTGATAAGGCTACAAGTAGTATAAGGCACAATAAAGATTTATCTATCACAGCAAGGTGATCTTTACATTTTAAAGGATTCTCAACCAAAAAATAACAGTTGTAGATTGAAGATTAGCCACTAGTTCATCATAAAAAGTGTATCAATTAAATCTTTTAATAGGATAGAATTAATAGTCTTTGACAAATCTATTTATCGAGTGTATACTTCATTGTATGTTCTACAAATCATTTCACAAGGTGGACCTAGCAGTCCTTATTGCTCCTAACAGGCTAGATCATCTGAAGTGATCAATGGTAAGCCTAAATAAGAAACTTTATACTATAATACTAAAGCTTTTGGCTATCATCCCCACCCCAGTTTTACTTTCTATTTGTAAGGTTTCTTGGTCACGAGTAAAAGCACAAACTTGTGTCACCCTTTTATAAAGGAAAAGGCTAACAAAAGAATAAATGTTCACCTTTAATGACATAAAATTGGTATTATTATTTTGAATTTGGAAATGAAGTAAATTAATGAAATGTGTAGAAATGGATGAAGTTTAGGATTATAATTTTTAATAATTATTTGGAATAAGAATTGATATATTGTCCTATTTTTTTAAGATAATTTTTTAGGTGTTGAAAAATGCTAAAAATTAGGGGTCTAGTTCCCACCACAAAACTATATGGAAACAAACATATTTTCCTTTTATCCCAGACTATGTTAGAGATAACATATATCTCAAGAACAATAAATACTAAAAATAGCTTTAGACCTATATTTTCTCTTTTATAAGGATTGAAATTTCAACTCACCTAAAATCGATAGTTTTCATCTCCCACCATGTTTTTCAAAATAAATCTATTATAACCAAGAAAAAAATTATACATTCTAGGAGAGGACTCTCTCCTCTAGAATTCCATATAATTTTTAGATTTTTTTGATATGATCTATGTTGGCATATCAATCAAGTTTTTTTATTAGTGACACACAATTATTCAGATTGTATATAGTTATTGAGCTCATTGTACAGTTTACAATGTTTTCCATGTAATTTAGTTGCCACTGAGTTATATAGTTATTGTTGAGTCCTTTGGTCACATCTCAATGGTTACTGAGTAGATTTAGTTAATGTGAAGACTAGTAGTGTAAACTGTGTTTTTTAGTTGATGTTGAGTTTATCAGTAGTTATTGAGTAGTGTAGTGTTCACCGAGTTTTTAGTATATGTGATGCGAGTCTAGTGTTAACCGAGCTTCACAATATTAACCGAGTGATTCAATTTATTCCAAGCTCAAGGTGTTACTATTTCATACAATGAAAATCAAGAGAATTAGTTTATATGATGAGTTTCACATTGCCTACTTAGTCTCCAATGCAAACCGAGTTTAGGACTACTTAGAAGTGATCAATATGGGCTAAGCTTCTATGTCTACCAAGTGCATGATGATGTTCAGTATTGATATTGGATGTTGAGTATCAAAACCTCACCAAGTCAATCTTTAGAACCAAATGTCTTCATTTGGGCTGACTTTGTAACATTTGTGGTAACTTGTATTGTGGTTGACTTTGTAATTTGTATAATTGGATTGATATATATGTAATTTATTGTATCATTTCAAAAGAGAGATAGCGAAGGTGATATAGTGAATATAATCAAATAAGAGAAAAATTAGCAAATTACAAAGGTTACAGTAGTATAAGGAGCAACAAAGTCAAATCTATCACAGCAAGGTGATTAGTACATAAAGGAATCTCATTCAACAAACCAAGTTGTGAATCAGAGATCATCTATTATTTCATCCCAATAGGTTCATCAGTCAAATCCTTTAACAAGGTAGACCTAATAGTCTTTTGTAAATATCTTTACAAACTGCATACTTCATTGTATATTTGTAAATCCTTTCACAAGGTGGAACTAGTAGTCCTTATTGCTCCTAATATGATAGATCATCAAAAGTGGTCAATTAAGCTTTAACAAGTTAAATTTATACTATAGTACTAAATTTGTGGGTATCATCTGCACCCCAATTTTACTTTCTATTTGGAAGATTTATGGGTCCCCAAATCTTTGTGTCTTATTTTTATGAATGCTTTTAGTTTCTTATGCATGCAATTAGATAATAATTTATATGGTGGATTAAAATGCTAATTGAATGGTTGGATTAAAGGTTGAAATTCTTAAAGTTATAGAAGTTATTGATTCACCCCTCCCCTCTCAATAACTTAGCTTAGTCTTGAATATTTCTAACAATTGGTATTAGAGGACTTTTGGTTCTCAAGAGAAAGCTTAATAGCTTGAGCAAAGATCAAGACCATGGAGATATTCAAACTTGAAAAGGCCATTGACCATGAAAAGTTGGATTTAGAAATGGCCATTGTCCAACTCAAGAAAGAAAGGGAGCAACTCTCTCAATCCTTGAAAAGAAGAAAATAACTTGCAATTCAAATGAAGGATCAACTCTATATTGAAGAAAGAATTGAAGAGCTTCATTCAAGCAATTTAGATGAAGCCAATAAAGCAATCAAAGAACTCTTAGAAAAGAATGGTTCCCTAAAAGAAGTAAGAAAGCTAAGAAAAGAATAAGAAATTTAGTTAGTAAGGTTATGTGAAGTCTTGAAACTGAGAAACAAGATGAAAGAAGAGATAGATGGAAGGAACAATGAAATATAGAATCAATCCCTTCAGCAAGTAGACCTTATTGATTAGCTCTCCAATGCAAATGAAGAAATCATGAACCTAAGATTTGAAAATGAAAGAATGAGGAATGATCTAAATTCTAAAAGGAAAATCAATGAAAGAATGAGAAATGATATGAAATATGAAAGACAAATCAATGAATGATTGAGGAATGATCTAAACTCTAAGAAGAAAATCAATGAAAGAATGATGAAATCTAAAGAAGACGTGAATCAATTGAATGAACAAAATCTCTATAGGCAAAAGGGAAAAGTAGGAATTGAATATACAGAAGGAGAATCATCCAAGAAAGGAGCTTAAAAGAACCATAGACCTACTTGCAGTCACTATGGTAAGATAGGTCATACATCAAACAAGTGTTGGAGTAATGGGAAAGAAACATTCAATGGAAAATGCTACAATTGCAATCTATGTGGCCATAGAGCTAATTAATGGAAAGAGAATCCAAGATTTGAAGGAAAATGTCACAAATGTAAGAAACATGGATAGAAGTCATCAGAATGCAAAGCCAAGGTATTGAATCTAGTAGAACAAATTGTGAATGCAATATTTTGATGGGACTATAACACCTAGTGTAGATGTCATTATTATGAAGAATTTTGACACACTGAAATGAATTTTGTTAAAAATCATATGTGAAAAAGAGATACTATCAAATGATGTTTCATTTGTATAGAACTTGGTCATCTTACCAAGAATTGTGTGAATACTGGTAGAATTGAAGATGAGAAGAAGGAAAAAGCTGATAAGATCTAAAAATAGATGAGATAGCAATGGGTTCCTAAGTCTACCAAGGATACAAATCTGAGCAATGATAGTTAAGTCACTCAAGAATTGGGTTTCTCTACAATTTTTTATTAAGTTCTCAAGATAGAACTAGAACTAGGCTATCAAGATGACATCCAAATCAGTTCCAATTGAAAGGTGGCAAAGATCCAAATCTATATTTAGGATACAAAGGGATCACTAAGTGAGATTATTATCAGTTACTACTAAGTTACTTCTCTACCAAGTGAGGTTAGGTCATAGACTCTACCGAGCAAGGTCAAGAGTAATAAAGATGTTCATGGTTACCAAGTCACGAGGACTTTGCCAAGTTTTCAATGCAAGCATAGTGGATGATAGTCTATCAATATGATGTCAGTTGATCTACCTTCATATCAAGCATTAGTGGGAATTTTTTAACAAAAGGCATGGAATCAAAATTATTTCCTTTACATGAAATTTCAACTGCCATTACAAAGAATGATTTTCACTGCAACCAAAATGATTTGAGTGAATTTCCAATAAAAGTTTATTGAAATCTCTCAATCTACCAAGTGAAAATGGCATCTAGTAGTAGCAAGGTTAAGTGAGGATCTGACATGTTGGTTCATGGAGTTGAGTGGAAAGCACCAGATTTCAAGCTCACTTCTATGGTTGGTGAAACCCTAGATCCTCCAAAGGTACTTCTTGTCAATGATATTCATAATCATTTCAAATGTGTTATTAAGCAGATTGGTACACTAGAAATTGATTCTAAAACCCAAGCATCAATATCTAGAAACCAAAGGACTAACACACATCCCTCATATGCCCCAAGAATTTTGAATTAAATGGATTAGATTTATCCTTAGTTGGGTGCATAATGGGCAACTATGGCTAGAACAACTAATTTTGATAATGAAGAAGATGATTCATCGAATCATTGGCCTCCTAATGCTACCCAAAGCCAAAATGACAAAAACCCTAGGTCAGGAAGAAATGGAAAAGAAAACCCTAGTTGAATGGGATGGAAGAGGAATGAAAATCAGTAGTGTCACTGATGTAGAACTAAAGTTTGGTATTCATGTCAGGGTAAGTACACAAAGTTGTGGTGCCAAAAGGGGGGTATAAGTGGACACCTTTTTCTTGAAATCTGCAAATTTTGAACTTCAACAAGAATTTGAAGATAGTTACAATGAAAATTTTCAAATATGACAAAAAGAAAAGTCATAGTCCTTTGAATCTAGTTTCTAAGCTTCTAATTTTTTTTTTCAAAATGGTTTAGTTTTAGGTCCTCAAAAAAGGGGGCCACAAAAAGTGGTACCGTTTATTCCAAAAAAACATAACATGGTACAAAGTGTTGCCCCCCTAAAATTTTAACTTTTTTTTTGAAATTTTTTAATTGCTCTAGTCAAAAGTTACTTAACACTATGTAGTTTATCCCAGATTTTTCGGGTAATTTTATAATGTGTATTTTTTTTTAATGAAGATTTTAACTAGTCATATCCCAAAAAAATGAAATATTTGTGTGCTCCACCTAGAAATAATTGAAAACTAATCTAAAATCAAAACTTTTTTTTTTCAAAGTGTGTAGAATGGAGTCTAGTTTCTAAAAAACTAAGTTGTTACAAAATTTGATGAATGAGATAAAATCCATAGCCCAATTAGTACATGGTGGTTTTTGACAAAAAATGAACATACATTCAAAAGAAATTATAGATGAAAGGCTTGAAATAGTTCAAATTAAAAATAAATTATATGGTTAGATAGCTAACACAGAGACCTATAATGCTATGTAATCTAATCTTATCGATACCCAACCACGAGAATTCTTGAAGGGGAGCATAGAAGAAAAAACAATCATTTTTTGTATGTTTGCTAGAAAACACGTCTTAGGCATGTTCATCAAATCCAAACCTTTGGGTTGGATCGCCAAGGAAAAACCAAGCCTTAGGCTTGGGTTTGATTAAGATTTAAATAGCACGTGCACCCTATAGCATGTACATGCTATAGCATGCACGCGCTATTTAAACCTTAGTTCTAAATAGCGCATGCACACTATAGGGTGCACTCACTATTAAGATGTAAGTTACAGAAGAGAACTAGGTGGGGGGGGGGGGGTGATAGGGTAATGGCTATGTGTGTGAATGAAAGAGATAGAGAGAAAGTAGGGGATAGGAGAGGGGACAAAGTACAGGATGGGAGAGAGAAAGTGACAAAGAGTAGGGGTAGCAAAGAGAGTATAGGATGAGAGAGAGAGAAAGTAGGGGTGGCAAAGAGAGGAAGTGTGAGAGAGAGTAGGGGTGGAAAAGAGAGAGTGCAGGATGGGGGAAAGAGATTTAAAGTAGGGGATGGGAGAGAGACGAAGTGTGAGAGAGAGTATAGGTTGGGAGAAAGAGATTAAGAGTAGGGGATGGGGGAGAGAGAGAGTAGACAATAGGAGATGAAGTGGTAGAGGAAGAACTTGAGAGAGAGGAGGATGGGAGTGCATGTGTGTGAAAGAGAGAGAGTATGGAATGGGAGAGGGGGAAGACAAAGTAGTTCAAGAGAGAGTAGGGGATGGAAGAGAGAGTAGGCAATGGGAGAGGGAGTGGGAGAGGGGGAGACAGGGGGGAATAGAAATGTGTGTGTGTGTGTGTGTGTGTGTGTGTGTGTGTGTGTGTGAGAGAGAGAGAGAGAGAGTAGGGGATAGGAGAGAGTGTGAAAATTTAAGAGAGACTAGAGGGTAGCAGAGAGAGAGAGGAGAGGGAGAGAGTGAGAGTGAGAGTGAGAGAGACAGTAGGTAGTGGGAGAGGGAGAGCAAGTGAGAGAAAAAGCAGGGGATGGAAGAGGAGAGAGGGGGGATGGGTGTGTGTGTGTGTGAAAGAGAGAGTCAAGAATGAGAGAGGGGAGAGAGAGAGATAGAGAGAGTAGGAAATGGTAGAGGGATGGGAGAGAGAGAGAGAGAGAGAGAGATAGTAGGCAGTGGGAGAGGGAGTGGGAGGGAGAGAGAGGTGGAATGGAAGCATTTAAGAGAGATAGAGTAGGGGATAGGAGAGAGTAGGTAGTTGGACAAGGACTGCGAGAGAGAGAGAGGGGGGGAATGGGAATGTGTATTTATTTATAAGAGAGATAGAGTAAAGGATGGGAGAGAGTGTGAGAGTTTGAGAGAAAGCAGTAGGGGATGGGAGAGAGAGTGAGAGAGAGAGAGAGAGAGAGAGAGAGAGAGAGAGACAGTAGGTGGTAGGAGAGGGAGTGGGAGAGGGAAAGGGAGAGGGAGAGAAATAGGGGGGATAGGAGTGTGTGTGAGAGATGTAGAGAGTATGGGATGGGAGGGAAGAAGAAGAGTGGAGGGATAAGAGTGTGTGTATCTATGAAAGTGAGAGTGTGTGAAAGTAGGGGGTGATAGAGAGAGAGTACAAGGATGGGGGAGAGAAAGTAGGTAGTGGGAGAGGAAAAGAGAGAGGGGGGATGGGAGTGTGTGTGTAAGAGAGAAAAAGAAATGGATAGGAGAGTGTGTGAGAGTGTGAGAGTAGGGGGTGGCAGAGAGAGAGAGTATGACGATGTGGGAGAGAAAGTAGGTAGTGGGAGAGGGAAAGAGAGAGGGGGGGTGGGGGTGTATGTGTAAGAGAGATAGAGTAGGGGATGGGAGAAAGTGAGAGTGTGAGAGAGTAGGGGATGGGAGAGGAGAGAGAGAGTAGGGGATGGGAGATGAGAGAGTAGGGGATGGGGGAGAGAAAGTAGGTGATGGGAGAGAGAGTGGGAGAGGTAGAGAAAGCTTGTACAAGATGGGGGAGAGAGAGAGTAGAGAGGGAGAGAGAGAGATAGTAGGTAGTAGTAGTGTGAGTGTGAGAGAGAGTAGGGGGTGGTAGAGAGAGTACGACGATGGGGGAGAGAAAGTAGGTAGTGGGAGAGGGAGAGAGAGGGGGAATGGAAATGTGTGTAAGAGAGACAAAGTAGGGGATGGGAGAGAAGAGAGAGAGTAGGGGATGGGGGAGAGAAATTAGGTGGTAGGAGAGGGAGAGGGAGAGAGATAGGGGGGATAAGAGTGTCTGTGAGGGATCTAAAGAGTCGGGGATGGGAGAGGAGAGGGGGTGAGAGAGGTAGAGAGATTAGGTGGTGGGAGAGGGAGAGTGAGAGAGAGTAAAGGATGGGAGAGAGTAGGAAGAGAGAGAGGGAGGGGATGGGAGAAAGAGTAGGGAGGATAGAGAGTAGGGAGGATGGGGAGTGATGTGTTTTCAGAAAGTAGGGGGTGGTAGAGAGAGAGAGAGTACGACGATGGGGGAGAGAAAGTAGGCAGTGGGAGACAAAAAGAGAGAGGGGGGATGGGAGTGTGTGTAAGAGAGACAAAGCAGGGGATGGGAGAGAGTGTGAGAGTGTGAGAGTAGGGGTGGCAAAGAGAGAGAGTACGATGATGGGGGAGAGAAAGTAGGTGATGGGAGAGGGAAAGAGAGAGGGCGGGATGGGGGTGTATGTGTAAGAGAGATAGACTAGGGGATGGGAGAGAGTGAGAGTGTGAGAGAGTAGGGGATGGGAGAGGAGAGAGAGATTAGAGGATGGGGGAGAGTGTGAGAGAGTTGGGGATGGGAGACGAGAGAGAGAGCAAGGGATGGGGGAGAGAAAGTAGGTGATGGGAGAGAGAGTGGGAGAGACAGAGAGAGCTTATACAAGATGGGGGAGAGAGAGTAGAGAGGGAGAGAGAGAACTTGAGAGAGAGAGAGATAGTAGGTAGTAGTAGTGTGAGTTTGAGAGAGAGTAGGGGGTGGTAGAGAGAGTACAACGATGGGGGAGAGAAAGTAGGTGGTGGGAGAGGGAGAGAGGGGGAATGGGAATGTGTGTAAGAGAGGCAAAGTAGGGGATGGGAGAGAAGAGAGAGAGTAGGGGATGGGGGAGAGAGATTAGGTGGTAGGAGAGGGAGAGGGAGAGAGATAGGGGGGATAAGAGTGTGTGTGAGAGATATAAAGAGCCGGGGATGGGAGAGGAGAGTGGGTGAGAGAGGTAGAGAGAGTAGGTGGTGGGAGAGGGAGATTGAGAGAGAGTAAAGGATGGGAGATAGTAGAAAGAGAGAGAGGGAGGGGATGGGAGAGAGAGTAGGGAGGATAGAGAGTAGGGAGGATGGGGAGTGATGTGTTTTGAGATAGTTATCTCAAATCACCAAAAAATGGTCTAAAACCAACCTTGGGGCCCATTTCATCCATTTTAACTTTTGGTCTATTATGCTCTCTATTATTCTGACAGAAAACACGAGTTTCAACATCTAGCAAACACTATTTCAACACTTTTGGAAGCTAGAAAACACCAAATTCAATCATTGGATACGTGATTTGAAGAATTTTTGAATATTCCTTTAATAGAAAAGGTTAGTGCAATCCATTTTAAATATTTTTTGTCGATATATAGATACAAATTTGATTATAATTTGATATGTTATGTAATATATAGTGAATTCATTGAAAATTGTATGTTTGAATGAAATGTTATTTCAAAATGGTTAGAAATTTGACAAGTCATTTGATATATATTGTGTATTCATTCAAATAATTATAATTTTTATATGTAATTGAATAATTTGTAATTTACACATTTTTAGTAATTCAGATGTTTGAATAACTTGACATGTAGAAATCATCATCATGCCAAGGAAGAAACCAAAGATTCAAACAAATGTAGATAGGGAGAGAGATTTGACAATTAAAATATGTAAAATGAAATTACTACATGAACAAAGAAAACTGCAAAGTAATGATGAAGAATTAACTTTTGAAGAGGATCAAGAACCACCAGTATAAAGAAACAAAGAGGAAGAATTAGAAAGACAAAGAGAATGAATGAGATTGTTACACTCAAGAAGACAATTGAATTGTGAAGCTACACCATCCTCCAATGTTGGAGTCATATCGTCCGTACACCATCTTTGAATTTTGGAGTCATATCATCTGCTACACCATCTTCCAATGTTGAAGTCATATCATCCTCTCAGGTTGAAGAGACACTGATTTATAGATCTAATGATATACACACTCCATCATGTCATGTTGAAAGCACAAAATCAACACATCAAGTACGTGATATTCCATCTTTTACATCTTATTGCTAAGGCACGTCATCTTCAGTTCAAGGTATGCAATACACTCAACCTTATATTGATGTTCAAAATGTTGAGAGAATTGAAGAGATTAGAACACCTTCTAGAATTTGTTTTAGAAAACCAAAATATTTGATTGATATTTATACTGACATTTTGAAATCAATTCCTGACAAGATTAGCAAGCGTACTTGTCAAATAAAAGTTAATCATATGTGGAGATTATTTTTTGAAGAATTAAATATTATAGGTCAATGCCAATTATTTGTTGAAATGATGAGGAATTTGAAATTTAGGCCTATCATGAAGATTCTTGGGCTAAGAATGATGGATGATTCAAATGAAAGAAATATTGTAAAGAATCTAATGAGTGCTTATGACAAAGTGGGTTCTAAATCACGCACCAAAGATAGTAATATCACAAGAGGATTACTCACATCGACAATAGAAAGTATCCAAATGAAGAAAGCTCCAATCATGAGAAAGACAAGAAAAACATTAAAAAATGGTAGAGGTACCTTAAGGAGAGCCATGCTAAGGTGTGAGAGATTAGAAGATCCAACAAAAAATGAGTTAAGGACATTTAGCGGTAGACTATTGCGAAACGATAAAAAAATTAGTGAAACCTTGAAATCATTGATCGAAGATTTTTGAAAAAATAACACACGTGTTTCTCCTAGTCAAAGAGATGTTGTAAGAAGGAGGATTGGTAGCCGAAATCACGAGCCACATGCGAAACATTTTTTGGACCCAACTTAGACACAAATTTTTGCAAAATTTATTGGTATGTATCCTCAAAATCAAATAACTCAAAGATTTTTTGAGATGGTTAGACCTTTTTATGTGAAAATAAATCACACACACACAACTTGTTGTTGTAGGATACATATTGAATTTTCTAACCATTTTGATGTTTTTAGGCACATATGCGTAGTTTTGCATTCTCAGTTTGTTTTGCAGGATTGTGACATAAAAGAGCCACCAAGATCTTTAAGGTAATTAATATCCAACATTTTATGTGAAATAGGGGATGGCCAACAATTTTACAAGACATCATGCTTGGATGGTATGTGCTTATTTTGTGGTTCTTTGCAACTTTTATCAACTTTTCAACATATGGATAGTACACATGCAATTGGAAATGAAATAGTATATTATGAAAAATTCAAGACAGTGACATTTGCTCTAAAAGATGGGAAACATGGTAAAAGATGTGATCTAGTTATTGAAAATATTCTAGTGTATGAGTTCATGAAGATTTTTCATGAAAAGATTATGTACGAGTATGCAAGACATACCCATAGAGCTCGATGGTTGGATTTGCAATTCAAGTTGTGCAAGGATACATTTCCATTGGATACCATTGTTTTGGTTGTAGATTTTGTAGAGAACTACACACTACAACCACAAAATGAGGTGCAAGCAAAGTATTATACATATCAATAGGTTTCCATATTTATTCACATAACATTCATGCATTCACCTACAAGTACAGAGGATGACAAGAATATTTTGAGGGAGTACCATTTTTAAATCAGCGATGATCGATCACATTCTACGGAGTTTGTACATGGTTGTTTTCAACTATTTTAAGGAGATTTGGCTAACAGGGGCATATTATATCATCAACACATTATTTGGTCAGACAATTGTGCATCTCAATTAAAGAATGCATGGATGTTCTATTGGTTGAGAAAGATGCATAGCTTGTGTAGAATTCAATATATGTGGAATTTCACAGAGGTTGGTCATAGTAAGGTAAAGCACGATGGTGCAGGCGCATGCATTAAAAGAGCCTTGGCTCATAAAGAACTAAAGTACAAAGATGGAGCAATATTGATAGATGCAAAATCCATTGTCCAATGGTGTAACACTACAATGGGTCCAAGTAAGGAAGGTGAGTCTACAGTTCATAGATTTTTTTGGTTGATAGATAATACTAACATTGCACCATATCAAGATTGTTGCACACTAACAGGATCTAGTGAGTTACACTCTTTTAGAAGCTCTGATACAAGTTCATGAAGTATCCACACACAAAAAATGGCATGCTATTGTCCATCATGTGCAGAAGAAAATTGGGATGACTGTGAGTCAACTGAATGGGTGGACAAATGGGATATACAGGTTTTGGACCCAATTGACACCTATCATCCCCCACAAGCACTATAAATGGTAGAGATGGATTCATCTATTGACTTTATATATATATATATATATATATATATATATATATATATATATATATATATATATATATATATATATATATATATATATATATATATATATATATATATATATATATATATATATATATATATATATATATATATATATATATATATATATATATATATATATATATATATAAAATTTCAATATGTAACTTTATAACTTTTACCCAAGTATTTTTTGAATTAATCATCGCATTTTGTACATTAGTCACTGCAGGCCATGTTTTTGTTGTTATTGCACCTGAAGACAATGAAGAAGGGATAGATTATTATTTTTTTTGTTTTTTTGAAGCCAAAAAAAAATTGGATCACTCAGTTATAGATGGTGAAGGTTTAGAGTACCATGTCGGTGCGGTGGTTGTAACAGGAACATGGCTTAGACGATATCCTATGAAGAATCCTAACTTGTGGTTATTCAAGGATTGGCAAACAGAGAGGAAGATTCTTCATTATTCAAACCTTGTTGTTGCATCAAATGTCCACTTGATAAAATATGGTGGAAAACCACATAATAAGATTCTTTGGAAAGTTCGTGAGTCATACCATGAGGAAATACTTGAGACATTAAAATGTCGAGCAGATCCAGTTGGCTCATTAGATTGAATTGGGAGAGAGAGAAAAAGTGATCAATTGGATCCAAATACAATGTTACAACCTCTTCCCCAAGACTATCACATGACTAAGGTGGACCGTATTGTTATGATGTGTAAGTGATGAGATTTAGTTTTGATTTATTTAGAATCTAGATACATTATTTGAATTTATATTAGATTCTTTAATAGGACCCTTATTTTTAATCTTATGTTAGATTTTTTACTGTGCCAATTCTTCATTTGTAGGTCACCAAAGAAAAGGGCTAATAAAGTTGATGCATAAGTGATAAAGGGTGAGATGCCAAAATCATCTATGAAATGGTATTATCAATTCACATCCTCAATATTTATTAGTGTTCTTTGTTCAAGTACCATTGTATGCTAATCATCTTATGCCTAGAATTGCAGAGGTTAAATTATGTCAATACTAAGGTTTGTAGCATCAATACTAAGGTTTTTAGCATCAATTGGTCATGCTAAGTATAGTAGTTGTATCATGAATCCTTCTGAACCAATATGACTAAGATTCTCGGAAGAAGACTAAACCATATCATTTGTCTACTCCCTCTTTATATAAGAGTTTGTCAAACAATGAGAATGAAACATTGATTATTACTCCCCCCTCAATGTAAAATTCTCATTGATTGCATTTTCTAAATTTTTAAGTCACTATCAAACTCTATATCATTGTATTCTTCTTATCATCAAATTACACAACAATGAGAATATGAACGATGACTTCTTCACATGAACTTGACAATTATAAATGCTACATCTTAATAAATGTTTGGGCTTGGTCTTTACCATTTGAGCTTATAATACAATGCATTGGCTTCATTTGTATTTGGAAGTATTTATTATGTTTGTTCCAAAAGTCATTCTTCGTTTGCCAATGAAAATGTGACTATCATGAAAGGCGTAGTCTTATAATTTGTAATTTGTATAATGGTATAAAAGCTAGGTTGTGGGTTTGAATCCATACAACCTATGATGAGTGAATAGTGTCATGCAAAACACCCTTCATTTCTTTTTCTATTTCAAACACATTCAACCATAATTACCACCATTACCACTACCAAGGGATGAAGTCTTGTAGGCTTATAGGTAAAATTCTGATTGGTAGTGATCTCCTTAACAAGGTGATCTTGCTACGAGGTGGACTAGTATCAGTGTCCAATGCAATACTCTCCTTCTAGTTGAGAAGAATATTTGACCCATTCATCTAATTGCTTCCCTCCCAAAATTTTCCATTGCCCCCATGACCCTCCTTCTCATGCATTTATTCTATTTATTCTTCTACCTCCTCCTCTGCTTGGCCATTTTGCAACACCAACTGGATGGAACTCTAGCCTTCCTCAAAACCATTATACATGACCTCTCCTTCTTCAATATATTCTATAAAAAGTTCCTCAACCCTTGAACCTTTCAAAACACCAATCTCAGTGGAAGGCTTCTAGACCAAAGGAACTAGTAGATCCGGTTCTTTAAGATAAAGAGACAACAAATCCAATTTTCTAGTGACTAGATGGAAAATTGGGGAAATCATTTCAATTAGTTGTAAATCGAAAGGAATTATAAGTAAACTATATCAATATAATAAGTAACTTAGTAATTATATCAATATAATTTAATTACTAAGAAAATGAATTTATTACTCTAACATATAGTACATTATTTTGCACACAAAGGTGTTGAATTTGCTGCTTAACAGATTTGCATACATGTGTAATAAATATTAAGTGTTGTAGCTTTGGGATCAACACTATAGAATGAAGGATGTCATACTACATTCACAGAGGTACCAAAATATTTTATTTGATATGGAGACAAAAGAAAATGTGTATTCTTCATAACTGCATTTGAGTCTCATGTATTATCATTTTCAGCTATTGACATCAGAGATTTATTTACATCTTCATCATTGTATTGATCAACGAGTCCTTCTTGCACTCACTAGTTCTAAGCCAATGACTAAGGTATGAAAGAGTTTACATTAAAATTTCATTAGTACTGAAATTCAATATAAAATTCATATATAATTTTGATTGTAACATTTCGAGTTACAGAAGATTTTAGACTAATGGACTAGTGAGCATGTTAGGAAGACCTCGTTATATACACCATCTCCCACTTGTTGGCAATTAAAGACAACTAGGGATTTATTTTGTTCCCCTAGTTGGAAAGAGTATATATCTAATGATGTACATTTTACACCTATATGGCATTATTGGGCATATGTTTTGTATTATTTTTTCTATGTATGTCATTTTTTACATATATTTCATGTATGACATTATTAGACATATTCTTATGATGTTTCAAATTATTGATAAATGAACTATATGATATTGTTAGACCTTATGGAATCAACTTTGATTTTTTGTTATCACATTGGTTTGATGCTTGTATTACTGGATTAGTTGATTGGATGCTAAGATTTGAAGATTGTGAATTTTAAGATATAATATTTTGAAAAATCAAGAAATTTCATAATGCATATTACCTTAGACCCATACAAATGTTTTTTATATTTAAAGATCAATAGTTATCCATAGCTTACAAAGTTTAGCACCTTTATGTTGGTTGAATTCTTTGTTGAAATTTGTGACTATGGCTACATGAATGGTTTGAACATATGATTTTATCACATGTTCTAGATGTTTTTGCATGTGAATGGTTTTATGCCACTTTAATTTTATGCCTATAAAACACTATATACAATGATGCTTCTTGTTAGCTTCAATAAGACCCTATCTTGCGCAACATGCTAAAACCTCAATAATGATGTTTTTTTTGTTCATAGTTTGAATACCCATGTTTGTAGAGTTTGATTCTATTAGTTTTATTTTATTAATAGCCCCATGATATATTTTTAAATATTCCACATGTTTGGTTTTATATTCAATCAATCAACATATTTTCCTTTTAATTCTTCCACATTTGGCATATCCATCTAACAATGAACTTATGATACTCCCATCAAGAAGTGCATGATTGCATAGTTTTATGGTGGATGTCCCTCTCTTTTTTAAATTCCATTTCTTTCAATTGTATTTAAAGGTCATTAAAGTTTTTTCAAACAATGTGATTAAATAAATATCATTCAGCATTTACCTCTATCATCAAGGTTGATTCATTCCTCCTCTTATTTTACCAAATAATTTGGATGAATCACCCATGGCTCCTTACATGTCTTGAAGAAAATTTTCAAAGACTTTGCAACATGTCTTCTCTTCTTCCATATAGTTCATGTTCATTGAATACATTTGGTCAAACAATATATATGCTTTGTATATTCTCACAACACCTATAGTCATGGTACAATGCTTACAAGATCCATAGTTCAAGAGAAGCTATGTGAAGCTTCTAGAACCATGGACCTATAATTAATTTAGTATTATTGCATCCATGTTACTTATGAAAGTGGAACTTTCACATAGATAAGTAGCAAAACCAAAATTGAAAGCCAAACTTAACATAGAAAGGTAAAGCAAGCCTCAACTATATTCTCATTAAACACTGTGAATTCAAATATCTTTGATGGGGCATATCTCGAAGATCATGCAAGATATGGATGAGGTTCTAGTTCCTACAAGACCATGTTGCAGAGACCTACAATAATCTTGCTCACTTTTTGGAGATCGCATTCCATTTTCAATGTACAACGCCATCTCGAGTGATGCTGAAACTTGTAGTGTTGGCGAGTACAAAGTTACCACCTGCCAAATCTCTCTCATCTTTCATCGTGGGATCAAACTATCTACTCCATTAGCTTTGAGAGGTTGGGTAAACCCTATCTCCAACCTTTTCTTTTCCCCTTCAGTGCTCGAACGTTCTCAGGCATGCTAAACTGGAATGTCCCTAAGGGTCACTAAATGCCACAGGGTTGCAATCTTTGATGGGGCATATCTCGGAGCTCGTGCAAGATATGGATGAGATTATAGTTCCCACAAGACCATGTTATAGAGACCTACAATAACCTCTCTCACTTTTTCGAGATCACATTCCATTTTCATTCTACAACGCCATCTCGGGTGATGCTGAAACTTGCAGTGTTGGCAAGTACAAAGTTGCCACCTGCCAAATCTCTCTCATCTTTCATCATGGGATCAAACT
The DNA here is from genome assembly GCA_028749045.1 of Cupressus sempervirens. Classification (NCBI taxonomy): domain Eukaryota; kingdom Viridiplantae; phylum Streptophyta; class Pinopsida; order Cupressales; family Cupressaceae; genus Cupressus; species Cupressus sempervirens. The sequence goes on from CM053785.1 coordinate 102,268,236, forward strand.
GTTTGCTCCATTAGCTTTGAGTGGCTGGGTAAACTCTATCCCCAACCTCATCTTTTCCCCTTTAGTGCTCAAACATTCTCAGGCACGGTGAACCAGAATTTCCCTAAGGGTCACTAAATGCCACAAGGCTGAAATCTTTGATGGGGCATATCTCGGAGCTCGTGCAAGATATGGATGAAATTCTAGTTCCTACAGGACCATGTTGTAGAGGCCTACAATAACCTCTCTCACTTTTTGGAGATCACATTTAATTTTCATTCTACAATGCCATCTCGGGTGATGGTGAAACTTGCAGTGTTGGCGAGTACAGAGGTGCCAACTACCAAATCTCTCTCATCTTTCATCGTGGGATCAAAATGTCTACTCCATTAGCTCTAGGTGGCTCGGTAAACCCTATCCCCAACCTCATCTTGTCCCCTTCAGTGCTCGAACGTTCTCAGGCGCGCTGAACCAGAATGTCCCTAAGGGTCACCAAATGCCACAGGGCTGTAATCTTTGACGGGGCATATCTCAAAGCTCATGCAAGATATGGATGAGATTATAGTTCCTACAGGACTATGTTGCAAATACCTACAATAACCTCTATCACTTTTTGGATATTACATTCCGTTTTCATTCTACAATGCAATCTCGGGTGATGCTGAAACTTGCAGTGTTGGCCAGTACAAAGTTGCCACCTACCAAATCTCTCTCATCTTTCATTGTGGGATCAAACTATCTACTCCATTAGCTCTGGGTGGCTAGGTAATCCCTATCCCCAACCTTGTCTTTTCCCCTTCAATGCTCAAACATTCTCAGGCATGCTGAACCAAAATGTCCCTAAGGGTCACTAAATGCCACATGGCTACAATCTTTGATGGGGCATATCTCGGAGCTCGTGCGAGATATGAATGAGATTCCAATTCCTATAGGACCATGTTGCAGAGACCTATAATAACCTCTCTCATTTTTTGGAGATCACATTCCATTTTCATTCTACAACTGTAAGGAAACTTGGCAACAAAGAATATAACCATTTCCACATAACCCATAATAGATCTGAAATAAACATGGAATTAAAATCCACATGCAAGAGAATAGACAACATACCCACAAAATGTGACACAAGATATACCCTGGGAAACCCTCATTGAGAGAAAAACCCAGCCTCCAAAAGCATCCATCACCATCTATTAATCAGCAAAAAAATACCATTACCATACAACCATGGAAGCCTTCATGGCCATAGCCACAACCGAGCAAACTATGTGAACAAGCATGAATCCACACATCTCATGCCATGCTTTCAACCTTCACAAATACTCCCTTGGCTAACCTGTCAAGCCTTGTCCCGCTCGAGTCTTGCCTTTTGTCTTCTCCTTGTCACTCTTTTTCTGTACAACAACTACCCTTGTGGCTGCTTATATAGTAGCAAGTCCCACAAAACCACCAAGTGGTATTACATAAATCATGTGCTGAAACCATGTGCTACCTAGCCCACTAACCCCACATTTGATATTGGGCATTTAATTCTTTTCCCCAATATTAAATAATTACATGAAATATTATCACAATGTTACAATACAACTCATCAAGTATATCCCATGAGAATCTTTACATGTTGCACGCCCATCTAGGTACAACATTACATAATAAAATAAAATAATAAAATAACAATATTATGCAATGTGTGCAACACCCATTATGTCAACAATCTCCCAGTTGTTGTATACATTGCATAGGGTCAATCCGTAGCCGCATAAATGAATAAGAGAACAATCCCTCCCAGCACATCCACCATCATGGATCAAAATACACCAAGTGCTTCATCATGGTACCCGCAACAAAATCAAAGTATCCAGCATCTCAAACATGAATGATCTCACCTCCTATTATGCCACTCCCACTGGACATACATAGAAGCCATCCAAAGAGAAAGCCACCCAACCTATTGCATTAGAAGATCATAAAATCTTTTACCAACTAAAATTCCAAGCACAAATAACCTAATCCAAAGGTAATCACCTGTATCCGTAGTTGTCAAAATATCCATAGCTGAAATAGCACCCACAACAAGTGCCAAACCCATCCAACTATCCATACCTCTAAGGTATAACAAGTGAATCTTATATCACCGACATATCCAATCTGCAACCTACAATCACAAGCCTCAAGAGCAATACCTGCCACATATATACTAAGAAGCTCCCACTGCAAAAGATAATGTCAAATCTATAACCAATTCACTCACAACATCTCAAAGAAGTGAATCCATGTAGTATCAAGGACATCCACAATACATAAACTTATATCCTGCAAGAACAACTCTCATAACAAGTCTCCAATAGTCTCCCAAATTCTCCACAACCAAAAAAGGAAAGAGATAAAGAAATAATCATGTCATCTCTCACATGACATACATGAGCACAAACCAGTGATCACAATCTCTAACCAATCTCAAATCCAATGTAGGAAAAACTAAACATCCAGGAAGATAACCAAGACCAGAGAAACCATGCAAATCATAACCTGTATCATATCCTTCTACACACACCTCTAGATGTAAATTGTGCAAGTATGATCTCCTCCATAAAACCCCAACAAGAAGCCTCAACAACACCCAAACCATACCATATAACTAATCATGGATGTAAGCCTCTCACAAGAAGATCAAACTCAATAAAACCATTCCTAAACCAAGGAATAACCATTCCTAATCCAAGGAAAATGCCCAATATGAAATGTCCCTTTTCTGATTTTACAAGATATTTCCAACCTTTAATCAGATCTTTAAGATCAAACAACTAATATCACAAAGATCTTCCAAATTTCTCAAGAAACCCCAAATCGGGTATGCCAGAAATTGTGCCAAAAGCTTCACAGCTTCACCAATTATTAATAAATCTGAAAGTGGAAATTTTTACAGAACTTTCAGCAGCATAAAAGCCTACAAATTGACATTTCCAGATCCGTATAGCCTTTACACAACAGCTCGAAAATGTAGGAGCAAAACTATGCTCATCGGGCTCCCGAAATAGCACAAAATATGCCTGGAAACACCACAAAAACACAAATAAACTATCTCAGAAGTTTAATCACGTCCCAATATATATATTCAGCTCTATTTTAAAATTTAAAAGTCTGATATACAGCAGCAACCCAAATTGATATGAAATACTCAACTGTAAATACCAAACTCATACAAAAATACACCCGAAAGCTCACAAATCTGCACTGTTCAGCACAAAGGCAAACTCTGTATGAGCATGCACATGGAATGGCTTCAAACTCCCATCCTTAGCCTTCCTAGAAACCTGCAAACTCCCATTCTTGGGTGTCCCTAGAAACCTGCAAATTCCCGTTCTTGGGTCTCCTTCTCCACAGGTTTGGCAGCCTTTGAAGAATAACAAAGAATGAGCAAAAATCAAGTTCTGAAATCAGCCCAAAATGCCTCCAAACCCCTTAAAAGAGGGCATAACTATAACTCACGTCCAAGAGAGGTTAATGAAACTTATTTTAATAATAATTTTTATTTATTAGTCCAACGGTTTCCAAAGATTAACTCCCTTTTTCTGAAACTTCACTTTCTTGGGCCTGCCTGCCTTAGCAAAGATTTTCTTTTTTTAATTATTTGAAAAGGGGACATGACAAGTCCTCCCCTCCCAATCATTGCTTGTCCTCAAGCAATGGCTGAACAATAAACCAATCAATCCACCTGGATCCCAAATGTAGTCATGAACTATACTACTACCAATTAACACAGGCTCCTGTAATATCCTCTGCAATATGACCAAGAGGAATCCATAGTCAAATTGACAATTATAGCTCAACCAAACTCCAAAATCACCACTACCACAATCAAACACCCATGAGGCACAAACTCTTAGAACATCAGAACCCAAGTAAAGTGGACAAATCAAACTACCAACACAGTAAATACCATCAACGCATCCCACTGGCCTATATGGAATGTACAATCCAACTCTGCAACAATGGTGAACCCTCTCGAATGAAACTGTACCAAGTATGGAGAATCCACACACTGTACAACTCCTGCAGTCAACACAACTCTGCAAATCATTGGCCACTATCTCATAACCATTACTCCCATACACTACTAATGGTGAAAAGAGATTACAAGATAAAGAGTAAGAAATGGAATCCAAACCAAATTTGTCTGCCATCAACTCCTCAGCACAAGGATCAAATGCTAACTGATGTGCATACCTTGCAATATAATGTTGATAAAAAAAACCAACCTCAGTCAACAGCTCACCATGAAGAAGTGATACAACCCATTGTGATTGATCACCAGCTAAGTCAAGAGATGTCATAGCCAAAGGAGTAGAATCAATAACAACACCTGCTAATGCATCACTCCAAAACTCTTGCTCTAATTCATGTATTATCAACCTGTCAATTGCAGGACCTATCACCATGTCATGCCCATCACAACTCTCATCCCGAGGCATCAAACTATCCCATAACTGATGATAAGCACTAGGAACCAAAGTACATCTCTGTATCATCATCTCATCAACATGGTATTTCACACCTCTAATCAAATTTTCAAAATCAAACAACTGCTATCACAAAGATCCACCCAATTTCTCAAGAAACCCCAAATTGGGTATGCCGAAAATAGTGCCATTAGTGCTAGAGGTCACCACCATGTCAGGCATACCACAAAAATCTACTACAGAACCCAACTCAATTGAACCTGACTCTAGTGGGAATGAACCTGATATGCCAATGTTAGTATCAAGGATGGATGCATCCCCATCTCTACTGTCTCTAACAATCTCGGCCATGGACATCCTCGGATCACCAAACACCATAGCTTGTGACTGTATAGAATCAGGTAAAGACTGTAGTCGCTCTAACTCCATGGTCACCTTAGCCAAATGAAACTGTGACTCCTTGAGAGCCAATTGTGTACTCTCAAGAATATCAGAAGTCACCTCAAGCTGCTCAGTAAGATCACTCACCTCATCTTCCTTGGCCAACAATGCATCATATGCTGTACTGCCCCACTCCATAAGATAATCTCTGTCGGCTACCAACTGCATATAATTCTATCTCAAAATCTGAATAGCCTCCCATAAAGAGTGGATCTCTGTCAAGGAAAGATAACTTCCTCCCTGCTCATCACTAGTAGGAGAACCCCATCCATAAACTGCTAACAACTGACGAGCAGCATCGAAATGTTGGCAAGTGATAGCAATGTCTTGGTCACTAACTCTCAACTGATTAGACACATGATGGCACTGGCTTGACTGTCTCCTACAAACCTCCTCTGATGCACTGTCTGAAGGAGTGTCCTCAAAGTTACTAGTCTCTAGAGTATTACCATCCATATCCTGTGAATCAAATCTAAAGCTCATATCAACATACGGAGTATCAAAAACATTAGCATTGCTATCCAACTCCTCTATACCCAAGGAAACTAAGTCTTCAAAACTGCCCATTGCATCCTTCTGGATGTCATCAATGCCAATATGATCCTGGGACTCATCTATACACACTGCCAAATATGAAATATCATCAACACATTCCAGCAAGTATGGCCGACTGGATATATGAACAAAGCCCAACATTCGTGTATAAAAACTAATACCAACATTAGACAAGATACTGGCACAAGAAAAGACAACACCATGTAATCTGCTAATCAAATCCATGATAGCACCCAAACAAACACTGCTACCAAAAAGTGTTTAAGATCTCCAGTCAACTGAATCCCAAATGCCAATATAACAATTTCGAGTCCATATCCGTAAACTAGAATCAACTGGTAACTCAAGCAAACTCCTCACCTGAGTAATATGACCAATACCAACTAACTCCACATACCTGTCATGATGAGATAATGAAGTCACACTACTATCTTTGTTCACCTTCAGCTGGCTGGACAAATCATGTGAAGTACTACCAGCCTCAACCTCATGTGATGAAGCATCTAACTGTGTCTGGTACTCTTTCTTAGCAAAGTCATGAATGCTCAATGTCTGCTCATCTTTACTAGGTATCTCACCATCCTGCACAACAACATCCTCATAATCATCATCTGAACCCACTACACTGTAGTCACTGCCTGTTGTAACTATACCATCCTGAATACCTGTGGCATCACCCTTTGACGACCTGTAAACAATTGTCTCAATTTGAGTATCAAGTTGACCGTTACTATCAATCTGTGTAATATCCTTTCCCACCACCTCCTGTGGCAGAGTAGAATCTGAGACCTCTACCTGGCTATCAGCTAGTTTCTCAAACTCCTCATGCAAGTTCTTGGGAATTGTGTCATCTGTCCTGTGAGAAAATCTGCCAAATAGAAATCCAGTCAACTTATCCACCTTAGCTGGGTCAGATAACATGTCATTCATTATACGGTGGTGCTCAACCAACTGTTTAGACATGTCATGGCTTATTTTCATAAGTTTATCTCGAATGTCTAAATAACCATCCTTTCTACTATTTTGACTCTGGCTATCAATTGTCCAAGATCATTCCCTCTGAGACTCTGTACTATACCTGTCCATTCTGGATAAAGTAGAGTGTAACCCCAATAGGATATAACTTCTTCAAACACCAAGAACTAACATGCAAATGATTAAAAGTAGTATGCAACCATAAATTTGGACATGCAACTTATTAGAAGCAACATGCAACCACCAAATTATGACATGCAAGATCTGGGTAGTTGTCAAAACTGACCTGCAACTTCTACAAACCCTCAGGCTGGCAAGATCATGGCTCTGATACCACTGAAATGTCCCTTTTCTGATTTTACATGATATTTCCAACCTTTAATCAGATCTTTAAGATCAAACAACTAATATCACAAAGATCCTCCAAATTTCTCAAGAAACCCCAAATCGGGTATGCCAGAAATTGTGCCAAAAGCTTCACAGCTTCACCAATTATTAATAAATCTGAAAGTGGAAATTTTTACAGAACTTTCAGCAGCATAAAAGCCTACAAATTGACATTTCCAAATCCGTATAGCCTTTACACAACAGCTCAAAAATGTAGGACCAAAACTATGCTCATCGGGCTCCCGAAATAGCACAAAATATGCTCGAAAACACCACAAAAACACAAATAAACTATCTCAAAAGTTTAATCAAGTCCCAATATATATATTCAGCTCTATTTTAACATTTAAAAGTCTGATATACAGAAGCAACCCAAACTGATATGAAATACTCAACTGTAAATACCAAACTCATACAAAAATACACCCGAAAACTCACAAATCTGCACTGTTCAGCACAAAGGCAAACTCTGTATGAGCATGCACATGGAATGGCTTCAAACTCCCATCCTTAGCCTTCCTAGAAACCTACAAACTCCCATTCTTGGGTCTCCCTGGAAACCTGCAAACTCCCGTTCTTGGGTCTCCTTCTCCACAGGTTTGGCAGCCTCTGAAGAATAACAAAGAATGAGCAAAAATCAAGTTCTGGAATCAGCCCAAAATGCCTCCAAACCCCTTAAAAGAGGGCATAACTGTAACTCACATCCAAGAGAGGTTAATGAAACTTATTTTAATAATAATTTTTATTTATTAGTCCAACAGTTTCCAAAAATTAACTCCCTTTTTTTGAAACTTCACTTTCTTGGGCCTGCCTGCCTTAGCAAAGATTTTCTTTTTTTAATTATTTGAAAAGGGGACATGACACAATATAATACCATCTCCCAAAGTCAACCAGCATAACAACATATGCATATGGAGATAACCAATGCTAAACCATCTCTCAAATGAACCCACCAGAACTAACTCATGTACCATAGCTCAAGATCCATATCCATGAAAGACAAGCATAAATATAATGCAACTGAGAGAAACAATGGGCTATACCTCTCAAGTAGAAAAATGCCGAGTAGACCAAGAGTGGGGAATGAGAATGCTCATCAAGATACGTAAGTCTCCAACCAAGACTCATCTAAGAACAATCTCCTCTCAAGTCCATATCAGGTGACTGCCCGTCAGACTTCCTACTGAAACCATCAACCGTCCCAACAAATACTTCTCTAATCCAAGAGAAATCAGCATCACCACCGTCTCTAAGTATCCATGAGCACCTATAACCAATCAATCCATGCCAACTCCAAATGCAACATAGCAATATCATGAAGTATCCAGCTTATGATCAATGTACTCCATACCAAGAAACTAAACCAAGATCAATGTCAAAGTTCCAACCATGGCCTCAAGAACATAAACATGACAACATGATCTTACCATTTCAATCAAAGAGATAACATGCTCCATATGAACACACCGTAACATGTCACAACTCTAAATGTGTATCAAGAGTATACTATGACATAATAATGAAACCATCCTCATACCAAGGATAACATGCCAAATAAAAGCATAAACCACACCTTTACCAAGAACCCTGTGAGTCCTCGAGATGCAACCATCTCCACACACCATGAAGAAAAACCATCTCCACATACCAAGAAGAACCATCTCCACACACCATGAAGATAACCAAGAACTCCATGAGTCCTCAAGATCTAACCATCTTCATACACCATGAAGATAACAAGTGCACCATGCAAATGTCAAAGATGCTTTTGTAGCAACAGGATCTAAGACAACCCTCCAACATCTACAAATACTCAATAAATATATCAATGCCAACAACTCCCACTCAACTGTGGTACCAAGTCACCTATGGCATCATAAAATCCATCCTCTCCAAACCAAGAAGATATAAACCAAACCAGGAACTAATCCTGCACTGTCACCCCATCACTATCACAAGCTCCCACTAAACTGTGTATCCAAGCTATCCATGACATAATGATAAAAAACCCATCCTCTAACCATGAGAATCAACCAAGGCATCAAACTATCAAAGAACTCAAAGTGCACATCATGAGCTCCTCAAACGAAACTAAATAACTATGATCCTCAACCAATAAGATATACCACCATAACTGTATCAAAAATCTAAGCTAATGAACATCAAGGATGTACCTGTATATCCAATCATGTCATTCCAAAATCCATGGCACCATGATCACATCCATGAACCGAGCATCTAGTTCTCAAAGTATGTCCAACCTGTCAGCAAAGTCAACCACAATCCTCTGCCATAACTGTACCTGGTAACAACATCTCATCCCTTCTACATGAAGAAAATAGTAGATCATGTGACTTAGGGGATAAACAACCCAAATCCAAGCCACCAATCTGAATATGCATCAATAATGAAAGATCAATGGGCAAAGACAACCCATAACCAAGCTATAAATGCAACCTGTAAGTATAGACCACTTACAACACTACACAACTTGTAGACCCAACAAGTCATCATGCATATCCAAACGAAACACTGATAACCATATCATCATGAGACCAATCTAAAATATGAACTCAGTATACAATGACATCAAATCTTAAATTTCTAATGCCATAAACTCACAATGTTACCCTAGTCAAAATATATCTATAAACTGTTCAGATTAATATATCAACAAATAAATCATGCCAAGCCTACACCAAATCTGAACCAATGTGTAGAGCTCTCCAAGAGCTTTCTGTTGACTATTCAAAGTCCAAAATCTGACTCCGTATGCCTAAGTTATGCCCTAATTCGTGCTCAAAATAAACAACATCTGACTTTAGGGCTCTTAAAACCTGACAAAATTTCAAAATCATAGAACCAAACCTACACCATCTTGTAGTGCTCTAAATTAGCTTTCCAATGCCTATAAGAACTTTGAAATCCAATATTCTGAGAGAAAGTAATGGCCATTTTACTAAGACAGTCTTTTTACCATTTTCAGTACGATTTTTCATTTTTTATTTTTTTTCTATGACAAAAATTCCGACGGGATTAAGTTTGACGACCATCATGGGCTGAAACCAAAAAACTCTTTCATTTCCTCTGAACATGGCCAAACTAGGGCATATTATATATCAAAATTTATGGAAATGTCGACCTAGATCCAATGGTGAGATCTGTTTTTACCTAGGAGGTCATTTTTGCAAGCTACCCCCCAAAACCCTCATTTAAATGAAACATCCGAAAAAATATTTTTGTCCAACAATTTCACATGCCCAAATTTTTTAACATCCCATCATAATAGAAAACCCAAAAAACCCTTAGATCTGCAATAAATCATTCATATATCTTGCCCTTTCTTTTATCCACTCATGCATTCCCATGGATTCAATCTAGGGTTACAATAATAAAACCATAGCTCTGATACCACTTGTAAGAAAACTTGGCAACAAAGAATATAACTATTTCCACATAACCCATAATAGATCTAAAATAAACACAGAATTAAAATCCACATGCAAGAGAATAGACAACATACCCACAAAATGTGACACAAGATATACCCTGAGAAACCCTCATTGAGGGAAAAACCTTGCCTCCAAAAGCATCCATCACCATGTATTAATCAGCAAAAAAATACCATTACCATACAACCATGGAAGCCTTCATGTCCATAGCCACAACCGAGCAAACTATGTGAACAAGCATGAATCCACACATCCCATGCCATACTTTCAACCTTCACAAATGCTCCCTTGGCTAACCTGTCAAGCCTTGTCCCGCTCGACTCTTTCCTTTTGTCTTCTCCTTGTCACTCTTTCTCTCTACAACAACTACCCTTGTGGCTGCTTATATAGTAGCAAGTCCCACAAAACCACCAAGTGGTATTACATAAACCATGTGCTAAAACCATGTGCTACCTAACCCACTAACCCCACATTTAATATTGGGCATTTAATTCTTTTCCCCAATATTAAATAATTACATGAAATATTATCACAATGTTACAATACAACTCATCAAGTATATCCCATATGAACTTTTACATGTTGCACGTCCATCTAGGTACAACATTACATAATAAAATAAAATAATAAAATAACAATATTATGCAATGTGTGCAACACCCATTATCTCAACAACAACGCCATCTTGGGTGATGCTGAAACTTGCAGTGTTGGCCAATACAAAGTTGCCACCTACCAAATCTCTCTCATCTTTCATCGTGGGATCAAACTGTCTACTCCATTAGCTCTGGGTGGCTAGGTAAACCTAATCCCCAACCTCATCTTGTGCCCTTTAGTGCTCAAACATTCTCAGGTGCACTGAACCAGAATGTCCCTAAGGGTCACTAAGTGCCACAGGGCTGCAATCTTTGATAGGGCATATCCCAAAGCTTGTGTGAGATATGGATGAGATTCTAGTTCCTACAGGACCATGTTGCAGAGGCCTACAATAACCTCTCTCGCTTTTTGAAGATCACATTCCATTTTCATTCTACAACGCCATCTCAGGTGATGATGAAACTTGCAGTTTTGGCCAGTACAAAGTTGCCACCTACCAAATCTCTCTCATCTTTCATCGTGGGATCAAACTATCTACTCCATTAGCTCTAGGTGGTCAAGTAAACCCTATCCCCAACCTCATCTTGTCCCCTTCAGTTCTTGAACATTCTCAGGTGCACTGAACTAGAATGTCCCTAAGGGTCACTAAATGCCATAGGGCTGAAATCTTTCATGGGGAATATCTCGGAGCTCGTGTGAGATATGGATGAGATTCTAGTTCCTATAGGACCATGTTGTAGAGACCTACAATAACCTCTCTCACTTTTTGGAGATCACATTCCATTTTCATTCTACAATGTCATCTCGTGATGCTGAAACTTGTAGTGTTCGCCAGTACAAAGTTGCCACCTACAAAATCTATTTCATCTTTCAACGTGGGATCAAACTGTCTACTCCATTAGCTCTAGGTGGCTAGGTAAACCCTATCCCCAATCTCATCTTGTCCCCTTCAGTGCTTGAACTTTCTCAGGCATGCTAAATTAGAATGTCCCTAAGGGTCACTAAATGTCACAGGGCTGCAATATTTGATGGGGCATATCTCGAATCTCATGCAAGATATGGATGAGATTCCAATTCCTACAGGATCGTGTTGAAAAGACCTACAATAACCTCTCTCACTTTTTGGAGATCACATTTCATTTTCATTCTACAACACCATCTCAAGTGATGCTAAAACTTGCAGTGTGTGATGGAAGGATCTTAATTATATTGTTGGAAAGCATATCTAGCATGTCATTTTTGGAAAGAAAAATCATGGAACTTGGTAAATGTCTCATAAGTTAATGAAATTTGTTACTACCAGATTATGTAAATTTAGGATTATATGATCTCCAAGAGTTTGGTTATGTTCTTTAGCGCACCTTGCACGCAAGGTAGTGTGTAGCTTCTACTCCCTCTTTGTGAGTAATGTTAGTCACTTTGTATATGTAAATTTGTTTTCAATTGGGTATGTTATTTTCAACCTTAATGGTGATGAAGGATTAGCTTGAATTAGCTTGTAACTATCTAGCCACCAGATTTTCTGCGATTCCATCAAATGTGGGATTTGTTCATATTTATTTTTATCTGTTGTGCTCTTGAGCTTTGAGTCTTTGAATTTAAACTTGTGCACTTTGGTTTTTGAAATTTTATGTTCTTGAGGTGGCTAGGAGGTATGTTCTATGTTGCTAGTTATGTGTTGTGATGTTCTCTATCAGGTTCAATGTCGAACATTGATAGAATGTATAAGGGAGTAGATTGCGAAGAAGATACCGTTCTCCTTTTTGTAATACACTATTTATTATGTTTTAATTCCACTTGGACCCATTCCTCTTTTGGCAATCCCTGAGATTGCCAATTCTTATTAATTCGAGTAGAGACAAGATGAACCAGAGATCAACCAAGGATAAGGATAGCATAGTAAGAAAATGATTATTTATCTGGTGGATATAAGTCTTTTATATAACAAACCATTTATATGCATAGTAAAAGAATTGAATATAGATTTGAGACATATTGATCACCTGCAGTCTGATCATCTTCACAAGTATGAAACTTTTGTTTTACTGTTTCATGCAGGTTTATTGAACTTTCTTTATGAGGTCATTTATAGATGGGATGTTTAAAGGTTGTTTTCCTATGGGCTATCAATACTTTGACTATATTTTAAGTCAACAATTATCAATATGGGAAAAAATGGAACTCGTTGTATTTTGAAGTACTAAGAAGATGGCCTTGCCCTTCCCTAGGAGTTTCAGAAATGGGAGACATTAGGTAAGAGAGTGAAAATTTTACTATCACTTCAATGCACATGACACAATTGGAAACACAAATTTTGATGGTAATCATTTTGTGATAAGGGGGAGACTAGGGATGATCATTGTTACTATCTCTTTAGTAGTGGATTTTTGTTTTCTCTTGAATTTGGTGGTGGGAGATCAGTGGTAAGTCTCCTTGGATATTCCTTCTTATGATGTTAGTGACAAGTGTTGCTCTTTGAAAACACTTGTACAATATTTTTTAAATTATTAGATAAAAATAGATAATTGTAAGTATTAAACATGATTAGCCTTTAGTTCCTAGAAGATCTTTATTTCCCCATCAATGCATTTAGAAAGTTAAGTTTTAAGAAGATCATAAATAGAAAAAATTAGAGAAGCGATTTAAACATTTATATTGATTGGAAACATGTGAGTCTTGAGTTTCCTCTACCTTTTAAAGAACATTCCTTAGCTAGCATACCTAATTCCACATTCCATAAGAGTGTCATTGCGCTAAAGATTTAGGAAACCAACTACTCTAAGATAAGGCTTCTTGGTCAATAATAATCTAGCCTATTGAGGTACACAATACTTCTCAATTAAATTTGTGTTAATTCAGTATTAATTTTGTAATTAACTACAATTTTAGTATCTATGTATAGGGGGTGACTGAGAAAACTATTTGAGGTCCAATTTGAAAATATATTTGTAAGGATCTCGACCAAGGTTCACAACTTTGATGATTAATACATTCATTCAGGCTAGAACCTCACTACAAAAAAATAATATATAAAAAAGGTAGTGAATAACATCATGTCTAGAACCAAATCAACCAATGAAAGTCAAATCAGCATAATGTGGACCAACAATATATGCATTGAGTGGGTTGTCATAAAAAAGCTTCAGAATAAAATTCATGTCTAGAATTAAAAGACCTTAAAGAATATTTATGCTTGTAACACAAATGGCCATTCAAAACTGAATATGATTACAATATGTAAACTAGCATTACAAGAACTTGTAATGCTCTTGTGAACATCATGTTAATTCTTGTAAGAATCCCTAAGATGCTTGTTATACTCAAAATTGTGTTGAAATTGAATTAATTTTTATCCTGTCGGTTAATTGGCTTAGGGTGATAAATGCTTCTTGGATGGAATAATGAGTTTGTGATTAACTCTGTATTAAGATTCATAGCATCTTCTAGTTATTTGCAAAGGAAATTTATAAATTAAGCTAATGTCATATGGCTTGCTTGAGAAAGATGTCCGTGTTTTTATTGATGGGTACTAATGACTGTCCACATTTAGTTCTTCAATATCCTATTTGACAAGTTTTCCATAGACATTTATTTGCCATACTAAGTATTTTTGAAAACATATTTGAGTAGGAGCACTACAGTAGATACTACATGATGTTTTAACAAATAATTTAATTGGTTAAAGACTATTATTTCCAAGGTATTATGTCATAGTATTTTAATTGTAATGATCTTAGACTAATGATATTCTTGAAGGTAACTTTGACATGCAGCAAGAAAGACAAACTACAGCCAAGGATATATTGTGCCTACAACCAAAGCCATAAATGCTCACAGCCAAAGCCACTAGTGCACATAGCCAAAGCCATGGATGCTTATAGCCAAATTTACGAGTGTTCACAGCCAAAGCCATGAGTACATGAAGTCAATGATCACAATTGTTTACAACTATTCACTAGAAACAACTTCTTTGCAGTTTTTGAGAAATACTAATAAAGCAAAAAAGAACATCTACTAGTTGGTAGACATAATGGCAACTCTTTAGCAATTGAATTTAATTTCATACATGCACATATATAATTTAATGTCATACATGAACATATCTAATTTAACATCATACATGAAAAAACATATAATATAAAATGATAACCAATAATGTCATATACATTAACAAACACATAATATATTATGATAACCAATAATGTCGTATATGAACAAACATATCATATATTAACCAATAATGTCATACATCAAATATAGAATGTCATATGTACATCAAATGTATGTCAAATATGTCTCTCTAATACCTATATATATACATGGGGAAGGAAACAAGTCTCCCGATGTCCTCTACTGTCGTGTGGAGGGAGACAGTGGAGATGACGGGGCCCTCCTGACACGCTCACTTGACCTCTTGTTGAGGCTCTTCTCCAGGTCCAGCTGATACAAGGAAAGTAGATATGAATCAATATTTATTATACATTGAAATCAAATATATGTACGCATAAAATCAATTATTTTCTTACTGCCAACAAATAGTCACTCTGTAAGTCCACCTCAAATGATCGTGGACGATCAAGCATGACAAGACCCTACAACAATTCAATAAATATAATCACTTATAATAACATTAGAAATTTTGAGATTAACTATTATAAACAACAACTAAAATGAAGAAAATTCTTTCATAACTCTGTCATTGGATGTGAGCTAGCCATAGCTATGACCACTCCACTATCAACAGATTGTCGCAGATGAGGAGGTGTGTTCGACATCATGAGCTGCATGTCATACAATACACATTATATCTAACATGAAACATGGAATAAATATAATCAAATGAATTAAATTAACATGAAACAACTATACCTATGTGAAGCTCGTATGATGTCTTTGCTCTATGTCTATGGTAAAGGTTGAGGGTCCTGTGGAGAACTGATGCACATGCATAATTTTTTTGTCAATCCTTAATATGATTATGTAATAAATATATGTATTAATTAAAATAATTAAATTGATACATACCTCAGGACTCATCGAAGGGACAAAAAATGGGCCTGGAGGATCGCTGCTAGGCCGAACAACACTTTGACCCTAAATTTTGAACAATGTCAATAAATGCTAATTAATTAATCATTCACTATACATATGAAATGTGATCAAATTATTAATTTACCTGTGTGTCAATGCCAAATGTCTCATTCAAGAACTGATTGGTGACAAGCCCATCATCTGCACCATCTTCGGCATGAGTGCCAAATGTGCATAGGGATCCACATGAAGTGCACATGTGACCACGATGCATAGAAGGCTCCCCCTCAACTAATGGGCTCATGGAATGGATGAGGGTCTGCGTCAAAGCATTAATGGTCCCTAGAGTGCTGGCCTCTACATGTTCTTTCACAACTGAAGGAATAATCACATGCTCGTGTTGTGGATGGACCACAAGTGCCCTAACTACATTAGGGTCACGACATGCTCCTAGCCTCTCAAATGATGATCCCCCACCTCTACCCTGGGAGTCTAACATATCAAAATAATTGGGGATCTCCCCAAGGACAAACTCACAATATGATTTCTTCAAAAAATACATGGGGAACTCATGATTGTTGCAAGGAGGGGCATCAAAAACCATCCACCATCTATCCCAAAAATTATTTCTAATAGCATCGTGTATGCAAAAATGGATGGGGAATCATTTAGTACCCTCTCTAATAGTATTTTTCTCATCGAGTTTTCTAAATAATGCACATATACTACCTTTTGGTATTTCTTTTTTTTTTTTAACATCTTCATATGACAATTTATTTGCATAAAATATTTTTTGTTCATCCCTCTTAGCCCACCAAATATCTAACTAACCACTAACTGAGGCTATCAGAGTGTTAATGGATTTGAGGGATGATGCCAATTGAGCCCTCATTGGATTGGTTTGTTCAGATTTTTTCAACCGAGCAATGAGTCTTTCTAATTCAGTTTTGCCTCTCTCTATTTCATTTATTATATTTTTTTGTGTACTTGGAGGAGGTCTTGCAATTGGTTTAGGTTGTGGAATTTGTTGTTTTTCTTGAGGAGGGTTTTGATTTTGAGGTTCTTGAGGGTTTTGTGGATTTTTCAGTTGATTATGGACATTTCCTGATAAAAAAATCAATTGAAATTCAACTAAATAAACAAATCTAAATGAAATTTGTAAAAACCTTACAAAAGAATATAAAAAACCAATAAAACAATATGGAAAACATATTAAACAATGCAAATTTAAGTTTATATCACTTACCTCATCGTCGTGGGTGTGCTCGTTGTCTTGGATTTCGTCGATGAGGCATTTTGGCAAATGGTGGTGAAATTTCATTGTCAAACCCATGTACGTGATATTGGAGAGCCAAAAAAAAACTGAAAATGATGGGCCACAGGTTTGCAGCCCATCATATAACTTTTTGGTCATTAGAATAGTGCATACACACTATAGCACGTATGCGCTATTGAAAATTAGAAAAAAAAAAAAACTTGTCATCTTTTTGGCACCACAACTCGGTGCATATGCCTGTCATTGCACACAAGATATATAGTTCAAGCAGATTGAATAGTGTTTCATGTGAAGTAGTGGACTTCACACACAAGGTGGTTAAGAACAATTTATCATATGACCTTGCTAAGCTATTGTTGAAACAACTCAACAAAAATATGGAAAGCATAAGAAATTAAAAGAATAACCCATGTAAGTTTGATTCCTTGTTAACTTGTCTATTCTTCTATGTTCAAAAATTCTTCCCCTCAAAAGGCACTATGGTTTGGAGAAAATATGTGTTGTGCTTTATTAAATAAATAAGTATATTGCCCAGATGGGTGAAAATTACAATAGTATAATGGACAATTATTTTGATGCATTCAAGGAGAAAATGAACAAAAGATTTAGGATTCCCAAGAAGCTAGTTGATGATTATAAAGATGATACATGTTTCATGGTGGATAGTGATAAGGTGTACATTTAGGTGGTTAAGCCTAGAATTGTGTGTGTAGAACCTCTTGGTTATGAGGTTAATATTGATGAAACCAAAGATATCATTGAAGCTCTCCTAAATGATCCAATTGATCCTAAGGATGCATATTTTGTAACATATGATGAAGAAAAAGCCAGGATTGAACCAGAAATAAAGTTTCCTTAGGCAGTGAACAAAGGGAAGAAAGGAATTGCAAAAATGAAATCTAGTTCAACACTTTTGTTAATTGAGGGAAAAGGTGAAGATGAGGAAGTAAAGGATGACAAAGTAGAGGATGAAAAAGAATCTAAGGAAGAAGACCCACCAAAGAAGAAGGGCAAGGTAATTATCACTAAGTCTCTAAAGCCATCCACTACAATTTTCACAAGGAGACCTTCAAGGAAGAGATCTAACAAGGAAGGAGCAAACATTGTACTTAGAAAGCTTCCACCCACCTTCCAAGAAAAATTAAATGATCTAGAAGTAGGAGCAGGTATAAAAATTTCAAATCATTAAAAAATGAAATCAAGACAATAGAGGAGCAAAAGAAGATCGAATGCCTAGTGTTGAATAAAATGGGTAAGTGGAAATACTCACCAGATCGACTTGCTTCTCAAATTTGTAGTGAATTATTAGAAAAGATTAAGCCAAGATTGAATTTTACTATGAAAACTATCAAGGATATATATGGACAAACCTTGAGGTAGCTATAATCGAGCATATCAGATGTTGAGGTAAAAGAGTCACTAAAGAAAAATAAAGATAAACTGACTCTAAAGTTTAATACTTGTCTAGTTTTAATCAAGGACATTGAGCATGTTGTAAGGAATGCAGAAAACACTTGGAAGAACATTTATCTACTACATAAACCAAGTGATTTTCTAGTTGATGTTAAAGAAGATAATGAAGAAGAAGATAAGGAGAAAGATGAAGAAGAGAATGTTGAAGAAGTAACTCACTTTGACAATGAAGAAGATGAAGAGGATCAAGGACAAGAGGCTGTTGAGAAAGAAAAGAAAGATGTTGAGGAGACTAAGCTAGTCAAGATAGCTGTAGCAATCATTGCCTCACTTCCTCACTCTCCAAGAAAGCCAGTGTCAACATCAAGTGTGGAGACAACATCAACAAGTTTGATTGTGACCACTAGCGATATATCAAATGTCCAATCACTCTTTGTTCCTACTTAGCTTAGCACATCACTAACAGAAGTGACTTCCACTTCATCTACTGAGCCAAAGATTCCTCCTTCATCTATGGAGTTGAGTATTTCAGTTTTGACTTCTCAAAATTTGACTTCTTCAATTGTAAGCACACTAGTTTTGGGTTCTACAATTTTGAGCACACCAATTTTGGGTTCCTTGGGTATTTCTCTAAGTATTCCTTCTATTAGAATAGTATCAATTTTTACTGCAAGCCCAAGTATCTCTACTATTGTTTCTATTCTGGATATAAAGGATATAAGTGTAATGATAGTTGAGCCCAAGGTTTAACTAAGCACAAAATTTTTAGGCAAAGGAAAGGAGATAGCGGAAGACATTGATTTAGATGAGGAAATAGTAATCCCCAATTAGGATATTTACAAGCTTACTCCAAACCAAATGCAGACATTTGGTGAACTCCTCTAGAAGAAGGCTAAATAGTAAAGGCTAAGAGAGGAGAGAGATAAAGAGTATAAGATGATTGAAGATTCTAAAAAGATTTTGGCAAAGGCTATAGGATTTGAGATTGACTCTGCTCAACCTATTTTGTATCAACTAGCAAAAGTAGTCCAAAAATTGAATGAAGACACTAATGGACTAGAAAAGCTAGTGTAGAAGAATGAAAATAAGTTTGATAGTAAAGTGTTGGAACACATTTCTCAACAAATTCTCGTTTAGTAAGTAGAACTTTCTATAATTTTGGGCAATTTAGAAGCATCATGTTCAAATGTATCATCACTTTTTGGGAAACTATGTGATGTTTCTAAATTTATAAAAGAAATAAAGGACAAATCATCCAAAATAGATGAAGATCTAAAGGCTAGTGCTCAATAGCTACAACTTGACTCTATTTTAAGCTCTAAAAAATTTCAAAGAATAAGATTTTTGTTAGATATGCAAGCAGAATTGCTAAGGGAAGAAGCAAGGATCAGATCCACATTGATTAACATACAAAAAATTATACTTCCCAACATGGATGCATTGTAAAAAAATATTACATATTCAAAAACTCTAATCAATGATAGAAACTTCTATATTATGGGTTCCATATGATACAATTGTCAACAAAGGTACAAATTGCACTTCATACATGTAAGGTCCTATAGAAAAATTGGGGTAAAACCTTGGCAATCATTTTTAAGGTACATTGTAAATTTTTCTCTCATTTTGGTGTTTCTATGTAAATAAAAAGAATAAATCTTTGGCATTACTGTCAAAAAGGGAGAGAGAGACACTTTGAGTGAAAAAGAGGGAAGAGAGATACAATATGGGAAAATATGCTATGCAAGAGAACTTGCAATAATATAGAAAGACATGTTGTATATAGCAGGAAGATGTATAGTATACTATATATACCTTACAAAATTAATTTTAAAAAATACCAAAAATAGTATACTCTACCGAGCCATTATCACGTAGTGATGGATATAAAATATTCAATTTTGGCTGATAAATGTTTTTGTCACTAATGCCAAAGGGGGAGATTGTTGACATATCAGTCAAGTTTGTTATTAGTGACACACACTTATTCAAATTGTATATGGTTACCAAGCTCATTGTATATTTTATAGTGTTTTCCATGTAATTTAGTTGTCACCAAGTTCTACAGTTGCTACCAAGTCCTTTGGACACATCCTAGTGGTTATCGAGTAGATTTAGTTAATGTGAAGACCAACAGTTTAACCCATGTATTTTAGTTGATGTCAAGTTTATTAATGGTTATCGAGTAGTGTAGTGTTCACTGATTCACCCCTCCCCTCTTAGTAACTTAGCTTATTCTTGAATATTTTCAACAATATATTTTTTTTTTCTCAAAACTGAGATCTTTTTAGGTGTTAAAATACATGGTTGTAGAATTTTTTAATTACAATATACTATATCTAATTAAAACACTATAAACTCTATATGAGAATATTCTTAAATCTAAGCTCTATAAAATGGTGTTTATAGATTATTAAAAATATATCATAAAAAATAGTAAGAGTTATTGTAATGCCACTTTCCTGAAATAATTTTATTTCTTTAGTAATTGGATACAAACTAGTATAAAACATGCATTTAATAGACATTTTCAATTGGAAAAGTGTGAGACCATATATAGCTTAGCTAGAATGAATTTATCTAGATCATATGTTTTAAAAAAAATATTTTTAGATAGAATTACTCAAATTCAATCATTCTAATAAGTTAGCATAAAAGGTGACACAACTTTGTACTTTTTCCCTCACCATATCTTGTGTCAAAGTGTTATGAATATTTTACTTCTTTCATTCTTTGATGCATGCAACTAGATGAGAATATTATATGAAGGATTAATTGGTTAAATAAGTTAAAGTTTTATTGTCTCCTATTCACCCCTCCCCTCTTAGTAACCATGCCTATCTAATATTTCCAGCAACATCATTACAAAATTTAACACAACTACCTTTGTATTGTTCCATGGTTTCAAACTTTTATCAATGTAAGAAATGATAAGCTAGAGCTCGGAAAGAAGATAATCCAAGTAAGTTAAGTGTGAAATAATATTACTAGGAGATAAGCAAGATCTAAGAGCATACACCAAGATAGTTCAACAATGGAGACAAGGATTTGAAAGGGGAAAGAAAAGAAAACCCTTTGTGAGTATTATAAATGATAGAAAATGCCTAGAGAAGAGAGAAAGAAAGTGGTGGAGCAAAATAGCTCAATACAATAATATCAAAGTGATGTGTAAAGAAGAAAGAGAAAGGAGCATCTCTATTAAAGAGATGAGAAAGGAGTTGTATGTGTTCACATGTGTAACTCCTATTTCTATGAATGCCACATTCATAATAAGTTTGTGCAAAGTGCCAAGATCCTCTTAAAGAGAATAAACTAAATTCCTTATTATAAAAATGAGTTGTCCTCATATGTGGAATAAAGGACAAGTAAATGACATGTCCTCCAAATGTGTACAATAGGAAAAACTATATTTAGGGATCCTTGAAGTATCTCAAATTAAATACATCCAAGAAAATATTAATATTTATAACACCCTCCCTCCCCACCTTAATCTTTACTTAGGGAGCTTACATCAAATGGTTGTAAATCCAAATTTTTACAATGAAATTGAAATATCTCTTTAAAAGGTGGTTTTAACAAAACATCAGCCACTTGATGTTCATCCTTACAATAAAGGAGGGTAACTTGATTGTTTTCAACCTTTTCTCTAATGAAGTTATGTTTAAGAGAAATATTTTTTGTCCTCACATGAAAAACAAGTTTCTTCGCTAAGGAAATGACACTTTGATTGTCACGATGTAATGGAGTAGGTGCTTGTTGAGGTAGACCAAAAAATTCAATAATTATTCTAAGCCATAAAGTTTCATTAGAGGCATTAGTACAACCTTTATATTCATCTTAGTTGAACAAAGAGAAATAGAGTTTTCTTTCTTACTTTTCTAAGAAATTGCACATGAACCAACAAAGAAACAATATCCACAAGTAGATTTCCCATCATTGGGATCTCCACCTGGATCAGAATCAATATAACCATGTAAAATATATGTAGAATTGGCATCATAAAATAATTCCAAATTAATAGTTCCTTTAATGTATCTTAAGATTCATTTAGCAACTTTAAAATGTGTTTGTTGAGGTTTAGACATAATTCTAGAAACTAAACAACACTATAACCAATATCAAGTCTAGTAAGAGTTAAATAATTTAAACTTTCTACTAGTTTCCTATACAAAGTTTCATCAACAAAAGAAGTTTCCATATTAGCCATTAATTTAGTTCTTAATTCCAATGGAATTGAAACATGGTTAGAATCATTCATCACAAATTTTTCTAAAAGATCATGAGAATAATTACTTTAAGAAAGAAAAATACCCTCAAGAGTTTGCCAAATTTGCATGCCTAAGAAGTAATGTAAAATACCTAAGTTAGTCATCTAGAATTTATGTTTAATTTGCAACTTAATATCAGGAATCAAAGCATCTGAACTCGAAGTTAGAATTAGATCATCCACATAAAGAATAACAATGATAATATCATCTTGAGTATGCTTAATATATAAGTTAGGATCGTTCTTACTTCTAGAAAGGCCTTGAGATATAAAGAACAAATTAATCTTAGAATACCATTCTCTAGGTGCTTGTTTGAGACCATAAATAGATTTTTTAAATTTACAAACTAGATCTTCACTAGCTTATTTAACAAATCTGGAGGGTTGAGCCATATAGATTTCTTCATGTAAATCACCATTTAAGAAGGCACTTTTAACATCCATTTGATGAATAGGCCAATTCATTTTAGAAGCTAAATAGAGAACTAATTTGATAGTACGCATTTTAGCAATAGGGGAAAAAGTTTCATTATAATCTAACCCTTTAATTTGTGATAAACCTCTAGCAACTAATCTAGCCTTAAATTTACTAATTTCATTATTGACTAAGTTCCAAGTTTGATTAGCAATTAAAGAGTCATTTTCCTCTTGCATGGCCATTTGCCAATGAGTTTGAGAGTTAGCTTGATCAAAGGACTTAGGATCATTATAATTCATAATAATAGTCATCAGGGCATAATTGTAATAATTAATCCATCTAGATTTAATTTAACTGAATCTAGTAATGTAGTCATCACTTTGACTAATTAAGCCTTGAGCACATATAGGTTTTTGTTTAGTAGTAATGGAATCATCACTAGAGGAAGAATTATTATCAATAAAAGCATCATTATTATATATTTGAATCTCATTACTAGTAGAAGAAGAAATAATAGTTGGAGCTTGAGTAGTAGGGTTAAGAGTAGGAGTAGGGTTTAGAGAAGGAGGTTGGTCCTCCACTAGCACAATTTTAGTGCCACTGAATTTTGCATCATGGCCAATAGGACATTCATGAACACCATTTTCTACAATGCAATCATCCCTTGCAAATTGAACTTTATTAGTAGTAGAATCATAAACTCTATAACCCTTGGTATTTTCATCATATCCAACAAAAATATAAGAAGAAGACTTAGCATCTAATCTAGGCCTTTTCTGTATAGGAGTATGAACATAAGCAATAGATCCAAAAATTCACAAATGATTTAAATCAGGATTCCTACCATATCAAGCCTCTTTAGGAGTATTATCCTTGAGAGATTTAGTAGGAGTACTATTAAGAAGATAAGTTGCACAAAACATAGCTTTAGCCCAAACTTTATAATGAAAATTCTTAGCATGTAACATACATCTAGCCATTTCAACAATAGTCTAATGCTTTCTTTCCACTACACCATTTTTTTGTGGTGTATAAGGAATAGTAAGATTGTATTTAATTCAAAATTATTTCAAATAAGAGTTAAAAAAATTATTCACATATTCCTTTCCATTATCTATTTTAAGAATTTTAAGTTTAAAACTAGATTGCCTTTCAACATATAACTAAAATTCAATGAATATATCAAGAACTTGATCCTTGCTATGTAGAAAATAGATCCGAGTTCATCTGGAAAAATCATCAACAAAAGTAAGTGCATACCAAGAACCTTTGATGGAGTTATTCTTCATGGGGCTTGAAAGGTCACTATGGACAAGGTACAAATTATGAGTTGCTGCCATGATTTACAACTTGGAAAGGGCACCATATGCATCTTACCACTCATACAACCAGTGCAAGAAATTTTGGAAGGAATAATGTGAGGCAAACCATCAACTATATTTCCTTTTTGCATTGAAGTAATATAATCCAAATTTAAATGGCCATGTCTTTCATTCCATATGTTGAAATCAATGGAGGTATGTAAAGAATACTGTGAACTAGCAAATTCACAGAATTTAAATAAATTTTCATGATCCATTTTAGTATGAGAAATAACTTGTTTAGTTTGAGGATCAATCACATAGAAAATATCTTTATAGAATTAAAATTTATAGTCCTGACATAACTTTGCAATAGAAAGTAGATTAGTTTTCAAATCAAGAACATAAAGCACAACATGACCATCTTTGCCACAATAAAAACAATGAGGTTTGCAATGATTCCTTTGATTATTATTATAGTTGAAAATATTACAATTGTTATTGTGATGATTTTTATGGTTATTGTTATTATTGTTATGGTTGAAATTAGATTTATTATTGGAATGATTAGATCTATTATCATGATTATGATTATTATGATGATGATCATTATTATTTGAATGAAAGTTATTACTATTTGAATTCCTAGACATAAATGCATGTTCAGTTGATTTAAGAGTACCAAACTGAACTAGCTTAGCTTCTTCCTATCATAATTGGTTTAAAAAAATAACATAAGCTAATTGAGTAGTTAAATTAGGAATTGCAAGTTGGGCATGTATATTAGTTATAAACTATTGAAACTATCTAGGAAGACACATTTTAAGAATAATATGAATTAACTAAATGTCAGCTAACTAAACACCTAAACCAACTAGATGACTTTTAATAGTATCAAATTTTAAAAGAAATTCATCCATGGTTTTGAAATCTGTATACCTGAGGTCTTCAAGTTGATCTTGCATCTATATTTTATGGGATTCATCTACACTATCATAAGTGGTTTGCAGAATTGTCTAGGCTCCATGAGCTTTGGAATAATTTACAATTAATACATATAAATTGGGAATGATTGAAATACCAATTAAACCTAAAGCTTCTTCATTTTTAATTTTGCAAGCATCTTTTTCATCTTGGGTAGTCACTGAACTAGGTTCAACAGAAGGATTAATGGCTATTTCTAACATGTGCTTTCTAGGAGTGATAATTAGAACTATTAAGTTTTGTTTCTGGAACTAATGTTGAAATATTTATGGAAAAAAATGTCCCCCATAAAGAAATATGACTTAAAAGTTAAAGTTAACTAAAAAAAAAAACTTCCTATTTAAAATATGAATAAGATTCTAAAAGCTTAAACTGGAGTTGAAAGAAACTTGACAAAAAAAAATTGAAAAAAGAGGTAACAGATGAATAATAAGGCAACCCTGCAAGAAAAATTTAGAGGAATGATGAACCTACAATGAAAAAACAATGATGCAGAAGTGTTATGAAATGATTAAAATGAGCAAGGAATTTACAAAAAATGGAAAATGGAAACAAGAAATTATCAAATTAAACTAAATGATAGATGTATCCAACTAAAGATGATTATGATGCCTAATGAATTTAAACAATTAAGTAACACTAAATAACTTATAAGTAGCCAAGATTATAAGTTATAAATATATTTTATAACTTTATAATATGACTACAATAATAAGTTATATATGATAAATTAAAATCCAAAAAATTATATTAAAGAAATAATAATGAAAGCTTTATAACTTAATGTATCACTTGAACTTAACTTTGAAATAAAACTAAAAAAAGAGAGAAAAACATATAAGTTATGAAGAAATATAAAATAAACCTATAACTTATAATATATAATATGAAATTATGAAATGGAAAAGGCTTGGGCAGCAAGCTGCAAGCAAGAGCACAACTAAAAAAAAAAAAAAATAAGTTTGGGAGAAAGGTGGTTGGGCACTCATGTTAATAGGAAGAGACCAGTGTGAAGGGCATGCCATAACAATAGTAGAAAAGCCAACAATGGAAGAGGAGTGGCTACAAAGGAGCAAGGAGGAGCAGGGAGGCTGTGAAAGAAGCTTGGGCCATAGGGTGAAGGAGGAGAAAGAAACTATGAGGGAAGCTTGAGCCATAGGGTGAAGAAGGGATGACAAGCAAGATAGAAGAGCATGCATAATAGGGGTTATGCCTAAGTGAGGAATGAAATAAGGTGGGAGCAAACACAATAGGGTAGCAAGCCACAGGGGTGAAATTGAGAAGGCACTCTAATGATAGAGTGATTCATGCAACAACAAGATGGGTCACAAGGGAGGTGTGAGACCTACAAATGAGCAACAAGCTATTACAAAGAAAGATCAAACACCAAACAAAAAGAATACAATCCCAAAAAAAAAAACTCAAATGAAATCCAAAAGAAATGCAATGAAAATGCTAACAAAGAAGGAATACTAATTAAAAAAATAGCCAAATAGGAAAAAAGAAATAAAATAGGAGGTTAAAGTAAAAATCCTAAAAAAGAACTAGAAAGGCAACTGATAAGGTAGGTTTAGTTATAAATGCTCACAATTTCAAAAAAAATAATTAATATATGATTAAATATTAGAAAAAAATGATTGAGTTAAAATATTTAAACTTGCAACAATAATATGAAATTTTTTAGACTTTTAATGTAAGGTGACTAATGTTATAGTCATCAATAGGATTAATTAGTTTTTCCCTACAATAAAAATATTAGGAAAATAATTTTTAATATTTTTAAAATTTTAAATAATTAAAAAATGCACACTATAAATGCTATTGAAATAAGGATAGGTAAATGCTACTTGTTAAAACTAGAGCAAAATAAATAAATTTTAAGAGAAAAACCCTTTGGTGGTAAGCCTTTCAAAGAGGGTTAGAAAAAAATGATAAAAAATAATTTTAAAAATAAGAAACCTGCACACACAATATATTAGGATGAGCTAAAAACCATAGCACAATTTTTTTTCTCTCAATAATGTCTCCAAATAAGGTTTGCTCCAATGAATGGAAACCTTCAACACAAAAACTTAAAATGAGGATTAGTAACCAAGTTTTGATACCATGTAAGAAATGATAAGCTAGAGCAAGGAAATAAAACAATCCAAGTAAGTTAAGTGTGAAATAATATTACCATGAGATTAGCAAGATCCAAGAGCATACACCAAGATAGTTCAATAATGGAGACAAGGATTTGAAAGGGGAAAGCAAAGAAAACCCCTTGTGAGTATTATAAATGAAGGAAAATGCCTATAGAAGAGAGAGAGAAAGTGGTGGAGTAAAATGGCTTAATAGAATAACATCAAAGTCATGTGTAAAGAAGAAAGAGAAAGGAGCACCTCTTTTAAAGAGATGAGAAATGAGTTGCATGTGTTTGCATGTGTAACTCCCATTTCTATGAATGCCACATTCATAATAAGTGTGTGCAACATGTTAAGATCCTCTTAAGGAGGATAAATTAAATTCCTTAACAAAAGAATTATAAAAATGAGTTTTCCTTACATGTGGACTAATGGACAAGTAAATGACATGTCCTCCACATGTGTACAAGAGGACAAACTACATTTAGGGATCCTTGGAATATCCCAAATTATATACATCTAAGGAAAGATTAATATCTCTAATAATCACTAGTCCTATCATGTGAACAACCACTAATAACTATCCATCTGTCACCTTTACTAACATATCAAATTATTGTTATTTTGTCAGCTTCATCAGAATCTTATTTCACAGCAACATAGAGAAATTTTTCATCATTCATTTCACATTTCATTATCAGTTTCTTCTTTAGCAATATAACATGATTTCTTACCTTTGTCTTTTTATTCCTTGTTTCACTTGGTGTCTTAGTAATGGGTTGATTGTTAGAAACAATAGTCCACCAAGATAACTGAGGGGGTGAATATATTATCTTACTATTAAAATATTTATCTTCTTTAAACAAACTTAACCATTCAACCAAAGTAAACAACAACCATAATAAGATGCACATAGACAATTTACACTAGATAGGTTAACTAGGGAAACCATTGATCAGGGGGAAAATCTTAGTGGGAATGATTTCCAAAAGATGATGTACTAATATAAATATTCCTTGTTAGATGATGGACCTTGTTAGGAGTCTATTACAACATTTAGTACATATGTGTCCCTATTAGGAGAGTTTGAATCTCTATTAGAAGATTCCAACCCTATTAGGAGTTGTAGTACAATGTACGCAAGAAGATCCCACTGCCCAAATATGCAATTTCAACTACAAGAAGAGCTCACTGCTCAAACATGCAATTTACTATTATGTTCTTCTTTCCTCTTTTTCTATCAACCAAACCAATCATTGTTAGACCTTGTATACTGAGTCACCAACCTTGGATCCAAATATCAAATCTCAGATCACTCAATAAAACCTTAGCAATGAAGTTTCATTCACTTCCACTTTTTGATGATCATCTTTGCATTCCTGTCTCTCTACTTCTTACAATCACTTCTTCCCTTCCCATTTGATAAAGGAAAATGTCCTTCCTTTATACTAAGCCCATAAAACAATTCCCTAAGTTGGTTGTTAGACCTTCTCAATTAATCCTCATAGAACTACATTAAGAACACATTACACTTAGCAATAACATTAATCTTTCACCTTGCAACTTGAATATCATGACAAGCGAACTTAGCCATGTCATCACCAACATGTCTTTTTCACATCCTCAACCTCAACTCTTAGAATAATGACTCTACTAAGAGATATAACAAGTTTACTAGAACATGCCTTTGTAAAGTCTATCTCAAAAAAGACATCACCAAAACTTACATAACTTCTTCTGGGTTTATCATTTCTTTTTTTGACGTTAACTACATATAATAGATACCTTGAAGTATCTCCCATAACCTTGAATAGTGATAATACTCAACTAGCCATCCATACCAACTTGATATTTCCATTGTTCTTCTAACAAATACCATAGAAGACTGCTACATTGATATCAATGATAAAATTAGTCATGAATGTAACATATCATCACAGTAACATATCCATAATACTCCCTGATAGGATTATCATTAGCATTCATGCTTCCAACAATCTCCCCCTTTGGCATTGATGACAACATAGATGAAAAACATCTAGTTCCAAGAATACCAACAAGACTATTAACCTTTCTTTTCAAGTTCTCTTCATCAATCATTCTCCCCCATTGATATACCTCAATGTTCTTTTTTTCAAACTATCATTTCATATTGTGCTTGTTCTTAATATGATGTACTTGTGCTTTCTTGTCTTTTCTTATCACCATGATGTTCTTCCTTATGATCTTCTCATAATGTTTTTCATGCCAAATTTCTCTCGCATTGACATCAATGTGAAAGGTTTTAACAACTATCAAACTTAATAAAAATTGATTCTTACTAGCTCAAGTGTCCAAAGACACTATTCAAAACAAGATCCAACAAGAGTCCTAAATGACTTTGTCCATAACAAATACTCCCCCATATAGGAAGCATCAACATTCAGTCTAGACAACAATGGTGCTCTGTTACATTGGATTGATGCACTCTTGCATCATCTACTCTAATGTAGGAAGGTGCATAACCCCTAGCATACCTCACAAATACTCAAAAGTCTCTTTATAAGATGCTTAGTGAATATATTTGTAATCTTCTCTTTAGTGTTCACATACTCCAGTCTAATTTCTTTTTCTCCAACTTTTTCTTTGAACATGTGATACTTAATATAAATGTTCTTGGTCTTTGAATGCAACACTAGATTCTTAGATATATTCATTGTGCTTGTGTTTTCATAATGTATGACAATAGTTTCACTAATTTCTATCCTTATATCCTTCAACATCTACTTCATCCAAATAACTTGATTGTAATTATTTGCTGCTGCAACATATTTTGCTTTTGTTGTACCTTGTGATGTACAATCCTACTTCTTGGTTAGCCAAGAAACCAATCTTCCTCCAAGAATGAAGGCTCCACCATTAGTGCTCTTCCTATCATCCATACTACTTGCCCAATCAACACCAGTATAGGCACATAAAGTAAAATCATTAGATCTGTCATACCATAATCTGAACTCAAATTTTCCTTTCAGATATCTAAATATCCTCTTGACTTCTGCATAATGTGCTTCTCTGGGATCAGCTTGAAATCTCACAACAATTCCAACCGCTTTTGCTATATCAGGCCTTGTGTGAGTCAGATATTGTAAACCTCCAATGATAGACATGTATTTCTTCTACTCAATAGTAGGTGTCTCATCCTTTGTAGATAACTTGTTTCCAATCACCATAGGCGTTCCAATGAGTTTGCATGTTTCCAAACCATACCTTTTCAATAAATCCATCAAATACTTAATCTAAGAAATAAAGATTCCTTCTTTATTCTATACAACCCACAATTGTAGAAAATATTTCCATCAAATTCTTTCTTCACCTCTTTAGAAAATTTGTCACTTTCATCCTCATTTCCTCCAAATATGATGTCATTAACAAATATTACCAATATCATCAAACCATCATCAATTTATTTCCAATATAGATTACTATCTGCCATACCTTTTCTATATCTAAGCTTTGTCAAATTCTTGTCCAACCTTTCATACTAGGTTTTGGGTGCTCGCTTCAAGCCATACAATGCTTTCTTCAATTTTCATACTATGTCCTTATCATTTGTCAAAGGACAACCTTCAAGCTACTCAATGTACACTTCTTCTTCAAGTTCTCAATTCAAAAATGGTGACTTGACATCCATCTGATATACTTTGAATTTATTTTGTGTTGCATAGGCTAAGAATAATCTTACTGCTTATATTCTAGACACAAGAGCATAGGTCTCATTAAAGTCTATTCCTTCTTGCTATGAGCAACCTTTAGATACCAATATTTCTTTGTTCCTTACAACTTCACCTTGATCATTCCTCTTGTTCTTGAACACCCATTTAGTTCCTATCATATTTTTGTCTACTAGTCTAGGGACCAATTCTCATGTCTCATTCTTTACCATCTAATCCAATTCCTCTTTCATAGCTTGTTTCTAATAATCATCTTTACATTCTTCATCTACATTCTTAGGGTCAACTTGAGATATCAAACATAGTTCTTCATTGACTCTAGTTCTTGTCATCACATGTTTATCTTTGCTTTTGATGATCTTCTTAGATGGGTGATTCTTTATCATATTCTTTCCTGAAGTAGGAGTTACTTTCTCAACTCTTAGCTCTATTGAAGGTTCTGAGCTTTGTTCCTGCCTTAGCTCTTCTTCATTCTACAAATCATTGTTAGTCTCAAGAAATACCTCATTATTCCTTGGCTTAGTAACAACATTATCATCTGAATTGTAATCAACTATTCTCTCCTGTATCCTGAACTTTTCATCAATTCTCACATTTGCACTTTCCATAATAGTCTCCAAAACTTTTTCCTCTACTACTTTCTCATCATTAACAAATCTAGACTCATTAACACATTATTTCAAGGATCTTTCTATGCTTTTTCTAAATTATTCAAGTTTATTAGAAAATAGATTCCTTCTAGCTTTTCTCAATCTCTTAGGACATCTACTCAAAAAATGACCAAATTCTTTACATTCCCAACAAACACAAATTTTCATACCTTCTGGTTCTCTCTTTGTAAGTATATCAATACCTTCCTTTATCTTTATGTCTTCTTTTGATCTTGATATACCTTCTCTTGTACTTTATTCTTCTGTATACAACAGAAGAATTCTAGATCTAAAAACTCAATAATATCCTCTTTACACAAATATGATAACTCACCAAGAATTTCCATCAATCAAGTGTCAAAAATTCTTTTATCAGATGTAGGACTATCCTTCCTAAACATTCTTACCATGGATCCCCCAAAATTATTAAACTTTATCTTCAAGGACTTGGTGCTCTGATACCAATTGTTAGAAATAATAGTCCACCAATATAACTGGGGGGGGCAGGGATAAATCATTTATCCAATAATTAAAACATTTATCTTCTTTAAAAAAACTTAACCATTCAACAAAAGTAAATAACAACCATAATAAGATGTACATAGAGAATTTACACTAGATATGTTAACTAGGGAAACCCTTGATCAGAGGGAAAACCCCGGTGGGAATTATGCCCACAAGATAATGTACTATAAATATTCCTTGTTAAGGATGGACCCTATTATGAGTCTATTACAATATTTAGTACATGTATGAGTCCCTGTTAGGATATTCCAAACCTATTAGGAGTTGTGCCAACTATGTTAGGAGTTTTAGTACAATATATGCAAGAAGAGCCCACTATCCAAAAATACATTTTACTATTATGTTCTTTCCTTTTTTCTATAAATTGAACCAATCACTTTCAAACCTTTTCAACTAGGCCATGACCCTCAGATCCAAATACCAAACCTCAAATCACTTAGCAAAAGCTCAGAAATGAAGTTCCCTTCACTTTTGTTGTGCTTTGCTTAACTTCGCATTTTGCTCTCTTTGGTGCTAACAATCACTTCTTCATGTCATAATCCCATCTCTTATGATAAAGGAAAATTTCCTTCCTTTATATTGAGTCCATAAAATAATTCTTTGATTCGACTATTAGACCTTCTCAATTAATCATTATAGGACCACATTAAGAACACATTACACTTAGCAATAACATTAATCTTTTGCCTCGTAGCTTAAATATATTTCAATACACATAATATCATGATGAGTTAACTTAGCCACATCATCACCAACATGTCTTCTTTACATCCTCAACCTCAACTCTCAAAATAACAGCTGTAGTAAGAGATATAACAAGTTTAATAGAACATGCTTCTATAAACTCTATCTGAGAACAAACATCACCAAAAATTACATAACTTCTTCTAGACTTATCATTTCATCATCCAAAATTTCTTGCATATACTATATTCTCATAAGTGTCTCCCATAACCTTGGATAGTCATAATACTCAACTAGCCATTCGTACCAACTTGATCTTTTTGATGTTCTCCTGTCAGATACCATAAAAGACTGCTATGCTAACATCAATGACAAACTTAATCATGAATGTAACATATCATCATAGTAACATATCTACAATACTCCCCCATAGTAATATCATCAATATTCATGCTTTTGACATTGATGCACCAAGTTGTGGGGCCAAAAACATAACACAAAAAATGGATTTTAAAAGTTCTAAAAGTGCACACGCGCTATAGCATGTGCACACTTTTTAAAATTACAATTTCTAATATATGGGTTGTAAACACATGGCACATTCCATTCCATTTCATTTATTTTTGCTAATGCCTTCTTTCTCCTCAATAGTGCACACACAGTTTGTAAAACTTAAAGAATTTGCTAACTCGACTCCTCAAAATGCCTCCTCTTCATTAGAGGTCAAGATCGAGATCTTGTAGTATGTTTTTTACAATTGTTTTTTCATTTTTTTGCATTGATTTGTAGGCTTTTACATTTTTTTTTTTGTAGGTATTTTTAGTTTTTCTTTAAAATTGTTTAATTAGCATGTCTTGACATTGTTCAAAATTTAGGGTAAGAGTGTGGATGGCCATAGTATATATTCCTTGATCCCATTTTATGTCTTGCCGACAAGTTGAGAGGTATGTATCAATTTGATCATTTAAATTAATATATATATTCATTAAGTAATTTTTGAAATTCTTTAGAATAACTGGGGGGTGAATTAGTTATCCAAGGTCCAAATGTATAAATAAAACTTTTCTCAACTTAATGAACCCATAAAACATTTATCATCATGCATGTATCCATAAGATTATGCAATCAATTAAAACTTGTAGGTTACTATCAAATCAATTTGTAGAAATGTAAATATGAAACATAACAAGTTCAATAGCATGTTTGACACAATGGTTTACGCAAAAACCCAATTTAGGAAAAACCACCAGTAACATGCTACTCTTTTTCACTCTTTTGAAGTGATGCCATGTGAAAGGCCAACCTTGTTAAAGGTTACAATACACAGTATTAAATGTGACCCTATTAAAGGATTTCAATCACCCTATTAGGAGCAAGCCTTGTTAGAGGAATTTAGACCATTCACTTGGAATGTCACTCAGTTAAAGGATTTACAAATGACTATTAGGTCAACCTTAATCGAAAGGATTTACCCTAGACTGATGTAATGATTAGAGAGTAATAGTAAGGCTTGATCTGATAAAAAATTACAACTCCATTTGCAATTTATAGATCTATGTTTCAGTCCTCTGTTTTGCCTGTCTTTCACACTCTTCAGCTCTAATAGCTTGTTCATCCTTGAAGAATTCATACCCTTAAGCCTTCTTTCTCATCATGCCAATGTAGACTCTTCTCTTAGGTTACTTGATGAAGCAGAACCCTTGACTCCTTGTCTTCCTTAGGTTC
Source organism: Cupressus sempervirens (assembly GCA_028749045.1). Taxonomy (NCBI): domain Eukaryota; kingdom Viridiplantae; phylum Streptophyta; class Pinopsida; order Cupressales; family Cupressaceae; genus Cupressus; species Cupressus sempervirens. Next base: position 102,303,189 of record CM053785.1, read on the forward strand.
TCACACATGAAAACCTTTCATTCTGACCAACCATCCCTATAAATAGGAAATTAAGATCTTTTGTTGCTCATTTTCTATTGTCTAATTTACTGTTAGGAAAGATTAGGTAGGATTCAATTAATCTACCCCTCATTTCATATTTCTTCTAGAAACTTCTCCTTCAATCCTCTTTGAATTCACCTCAAAATGGTTTACCTTGAAGTATATGCCACCAACCCATCAATCTTATCTTCCACATGGTCTACATAATCCAAGAAAACAAACTTATTTTCTCAGATCCATAAAATTCATGATCTTTCAAATAATGCAGCCACTTAGCATTAACTTGCTCCTAATGCTCGACACATACTAAGTTGTTTAACATCCTCTATAAAATCACTTGACATGAAATAAATTTTATTGGCACTCAGCATAAACTAAACTTTACTCAACATCCACTATTTTTCTTGTCATACACTAGAATAGACTTTTACTTAGATCCAACTAATTTTCTACTTAGCTTGTACTCACTTTAATTGGCACCTACTAGCTACTCAATCAAGCTTGGTAGAAAAACTTTGTTTAACTTGTTCTTCTAAACTTACTTAGTATAACTAGCATTTGCAACCTTAAGTAGATTATCAATACATCATATTATCACTATCTTAGCTGATCCTTGTACTCCCTTTTTATATCATAACTCAACTTTTCCTCTAGGTGCTATTGTTACATCTTTTGATCCAATCATCTTCATCAATCAAATAAGTGATAGTACTTAAATCATATAATAAGTTTTCTTACTATCAAATTGCAAGTTTAAAATCAACAACAAAAAAATCATTGAAACATATTTATCATATTGTGATATTTCTATCAGGATTTAACTGTGTGATTTTTGAGTCAAAATCATTGACCCATATTCCATGAGTAGTGATTCAACATGAATCCATCTCTCATGAGAATAAATGTAACACTTAGCACTCATTGGATCTAGGTGATGCTCATAGGGGTGAAGCACCGAGACTTCCTGGGAGGTCACCCATCCCAGTACTACTCCATCTTGAGCACGCTTAACTATGGAGTTTCCTCCATGGTTAAACCCAAAGCTTGCAACTCTATTTGCAAAACCTTCACCAAGTGTTGTGCCTTATGAACCATACTTATATCAATCTATTCTCAATAGTCTCCTTCTTTAACAATCTTCCTCAATCTATTCTCAACAATCTCCCTCTTTGGCATTGATGGCATACCAAACTGATCAACCAAACTAACTAGGTTGAAATTGTAAGACCAACAAAATACCAAAATGAAAATAATACCTTGTACTGAAATCTCTCCCTCTATCAGAAACTTTCATCTATTCAATAGGTTACAAAATTCTTTTGTGTCATCCTTGTAACTCCCTCTGTATCTCCCTCTTACTAGGTAGATGTTAGGATTTTTCCTTCTTTGTTTGATCTCCAATCTCTTGATTTTTAATTTTTTTAACAATAATTGTCTCCCTCTTTCTTGTACTTTTCTTGATTAGCAATTATCTCCCTCTTTGACAAAAATGCCATAGACTTGTCATCTTAATATAAAAATATGAACTTCTTTAGTTTCTCCCTCTGTCACCTTACTTGTGGTTAATTTGTAGTTTTATCTCTTTTATTACTTTAGGAAGCTCCTAAAGTAAGATCCACTACATCAATATGTAACATATGAAAATCAACTTATTTGATGTAGAGCACTCCTTTTGTTACTTAGATGGCCTTTAATAGGGGTATCACCCCTAGTTTATCTCTTAGATACTCATGAGAATCCTTAGGTAATGCTTTTATAAAGATATCAACAATTTGTTCTTTTTTGATACTTTATTGCAACATGCTTAGTCTTTGTGTGCATCACAAGATTCTTTGATATATTAATAGCACCTTTATTATCACAATAAAGTCTCACTAGTTCTATGATATCTTCCTTCATATCTTTGAATAGTTGTTTGATCCATACAATGTTTTTACAATTTACAACAACAACATATTCAACTTTAGTAGTAGATTGTGAAGTGTAATTTTGTTTCTTTCTATTCCATGTGACCAACTTCTCACCTAAGAAAAATGCTCCTCCACTAGTGCTCTTTCTATCATCAATGTTTCCAGCCCAATTAGCATTAGTATAAGCTCTTAATTCAAATTTCTAATTTTTCTTATAGTATAAACCATACTCCTTTGTTCCTTTCAGATATCACATTATTCTCTTTACAACCATCAAATGATTCTCCCAGGGATTAGTAGAGAATCTTGTAACTATCCCTATTGATAATGCAATGTTAGGTCTGCTATGTACTACATATTGTAATTTTTCAATTATAGATCTATATAATGTTTGATTCACTTGAGCTGAATCATCATTCTTTGACAATTTATGTCCTATCACCATAGATGTACTTACTAGTTTGGAGTCCTCCAATCCAAAAGTTTTCAATATTTCTTTGACATAGTTTGATTGAGTGATGTATATACCATATTTCATTTGATATACTTACAAACCCACAAAAAATTTGATCTCTCCAAACATAGACATCTCAAATTCTTGCTTTATTTCATTTGCAAAACCATTACATTAAGCATCTTGACCTCCAAATATGATATCATCAACAAAAGTTTCAGATAACAAAATACCTTATCCTTTTTTTGTCTTCATGTATAGATTGTTGTTGTCATCAATCCTTTCAAATCCAATCTTCACAAGATAATTATGAAGTCTCTCATATCATGCTCTTGGTGCTTGTTTCAAACCATATAAAGCTTTGTGTAATCTACATACCATGTTCTTATTATCAACATCAAAAAATTCTTTTGGCCATTCTATGTAAACTTCTTCCTTTAATATGCCATTTAGAAATGTAGATTTAACACCCATTTGATAAACTTTGAACCCTTTGTATGCATAATAAGAAAGTAGAGTTCTTACTCCTTCCAATCTAGCAATAGGAGCAAATATTTCTCCATAGTCAATTCCTTCTTCTTGTGCATATCTTTTACAGACTAACCTTGCCTTTTTCCTTGTGACTTCACCATTTTCATCTAGCTTGTTTCTAGATACCCAGTTAGTGCCAATCACTTTTTTTTTTCTAGTCTAGGAACTAGAGTCCATGTTTTGTTTTTCTCAAATTTTTCAATCTCTTCTTTTGTGAATTTACTCTAATCCACATCTTCTAAGGCATGTTTCACTATTTTGGGCTCTTTCATGTTTAGAAAACATGTATCATTTCTAAACTTGTTCCTTGTCATTGGTCTAGCATCTTTATCTCAAATGATTTGTGTAGCAGGATGATATCTCTTGACATATTTAGACAATCTTGGTTTAGCTCTAGTTTCTTCATTTGGTCTTTCAACTTTAGAGTCACTATGTACATTTCTTTTGGGTAGTTTAGCATCTCTTTTATGTATACTAATCTCTAAACTAGAATGTGCTCCGACTTCATTCTATAGCTTTGCATCTGAGTGTAGCTTGGTTCTTGAATGCAACTCAACATTCATAGTATGTGACTTGATAGTCACTAAAACTTGTTGTCAGTTTGTAGCTTGATTTACAACATCTTCTTCAATAGACATTCCTTCATAAAAGTATACAAATGATTTGTATTCTTCTGGTTCTTTCATAGCTTCATCCTCATATACTTCTATATATTCATCAAATTTTACATTTACAATTTCTAAAACTTTTTTAGTGTTAGTATTTAAACACTTATAAGCTTTACTTCTTATGGAATAACCTAGAAATTGTCATGTCCCCTTTTCAAATAATTAACAATAATAATCTTTGCCAAGGCAAGCAGGCCCAAAAAGGTGAATTTTTAGAAAAAGGGGATAATATTTGGAAGAGAATGGACTAATAAATGAAAATTACTATTAAAATATGTTTTATTAACCCCTCTTGGATGTGATTTAGGGTTATACCCTCTTTTTAAGGGGTTTGGAGGCATTTTGAGCTCATTCCAGAACTTGATTTTTGCTCATTTCTTTGTTGTTCTTCAGAGGCTGTCAAACCTATGGAGAAGGAGACCCAAGAATGGGAGTTTATAAGTTTCTAGGAAGCTTAAGTATGGGAGTTTGAAGCCATTCCATGTGCATGCTCATGCAGAGTTTTCCTTTGTGCTGAATAGTGCAGATTTGTGAGTTTTCGAGCGTGTTTTTTATAAGAGTTTGGTGTTTTCAGTTGAGTATTTCATATCAGTTTGGATTGCTATTGTATTTCAGATTTTTAGATGTTAAAATAGAGTTGAATATATTTATGTGGTCATGATTATACTTCTGTGATAAATTATTAGTATTTTTGTGGTGTTTCCGGGCTATTCTGTGTTATTTTTGGGAGCCCGATGAGCATTGTTTTTATCGTTCATTTGGAAGTTGTTGTGTAAATGCTATATAGATATGGAAATTTCATTTCTTAGGCTGTTATGCTGTTGAAATATCTATAAAAAAAGTCTGCTTTTAGATTTATTAATAATATGTGAAGCTATGAAGTTTTTGGCATTATTTCCGGCATACCCAATTTGGGGTTTATTGAGAAATTGGTGGATCTTTGAAATATTGGTTGTTTGATCTTAAAGATCTGAATAGAGGCTTGAAATATCTTATAAAATCAGTAAAGGGACATTTCAGTGGTATTAGAGCTATGATCTTGCTAGCCTAAGGGTTTGTAGAAGTTTGCATGTCAGTTTTGACAACTACCTAAATCTTGCATGTCATAATTTATGGTTGCATGTTGCTTCTAATCAGATACATGTCAAAATATATGGTTGCATGCTACTACTAATCATTTTCATGTTAGTTCTTAGTGAATTTGGTGGTTGCATGTTGCTTCTAATCAGTTGCATGTCAACATCTATGGTTGCATGCTACTTCTAATCATTTGCATGTTAGTTCTTGGTGTTTGAAGAAGTTATAACCTATTGGGGTTACACTCTACTTTATTTAGAATGGATAGGTATATTACAGAGTCTCAAAGGACATGATCTTGGACAATTGATATCCAGAGTCAGAATAGTAGAAAGGATGGTTATTTAGACATTCAAGATAAACTTAGGAAAATAAGCAATGCCATGTCTGAACAGTTGGTTGAGCACCACCGTATGATGAATGACATGTTGTCCAACCCAGCTAAGGTCGATAAGTTGACTGGATTTCTATTTGGCAGATTTTCTCACAAGGCAGATGACACAATTACCAAGAACTTGCATGAGGAGCTTGAGAAACTAGCTTATAGCCAGGAAGAGGTCTCAGATTCTACTCTGCCACAGGAGGTAGTGGGTTTAGATAATGATTATGAGGATGTTTTTATGCATGATGGTGAGATACTTGGTAGAGATGAGAAGACATTGAGCATTCATGACTTTGCTGAGAAAGAGTACCAGGCACACTTAGATGCTTCATCACATGGGGTTGAGGCAGGTAGTACTTTACATGATTTGTCTAGCTAGCTGAAGTTGAACAAAGATAGTATTGTGACTTCACTATCTCATCATGACAGGATGCGAGATATGATAGAGGATCACATTCAAATGATTCAATTAAAGGGTAGAGATAAGGGAGTTCAGGAAAAGTCTTCTTGTGTTGACTTACAAGTGATTAGGGAAGGAATGGAAATGATGAAGTTGAGTTATTTACATCTTCTATCAGATTGTGACCATCTTCTTATCCTTCTTGGAGACTATTCAGATGCCTTGAGGAGGAAGGAGGAGGAAGTTGACAGGCTTTCTCACAAGCTTGAGGACACTCAAGCTTCTTTGGTGAATACTCCATTGGCATTATAAGACTGGGAGAGACATGGGGATAAGCATGGCATGGAATTGAGTTTAGTTTCATCTTACACTCCTGATACTCAGCTTTTTGTGAATGGTAGATCATGTGTGGTCATTGATAATGTTTCGAGTTCATCTTGCATTCACATCCAGGATATAGGGACAATGTCAGATAGGTATGTGGAATTAGTTGGTATTGGTCATATTACTCAAGTGAGGAGTTTGCTTGAGTTACCAGCTGATTATAGTTTACGAATATGGACTCAAAATTTTTATATTGGCATTTAGGATTCAGTTGACTAGAAATATTTAACACTTTTTGGTAGCAGTGATTGTTTGGGTGCTATCATGGATTTGATTAGTAGATTGCGCGGTGTTGTCTTTTCTTGTACCAGGAGCTTGTCTAATGTTGGTATTAGTTTTTATACATTGGTGTTGGGCTTTGTTCATATATATAGTCAACCATTTCTGCTAGAATGTGTTGATGATATTTCATATTTGGCAGTGTGTATAGATGAGTCTCAGGATCATATTGGCATTGATGACATCCAAGAGGATATAATGGGCAGTTTTGAATACTTAGTTTCCTTGGTGGTTTCTTTTGGTAAAGAGGAGTTGGATAGCAATGCTACAATTTTTGATACGTTGTATGTTGATATGAGATTTGGAGTTGATTCGCATGATGTGGATGGTAATACTCTAGAGACTAGTAACCTTGAGGATACTCCTTTAGATAGTGCGTCAGAGGAGGTTTGTAAGATACAGTCTAGCCAGTGCCATCATGTGTCTAGTCTGTTGAGAGTTAGTGAGTGAGACATTGGTATTGCTTGCCAACATTTTGATGTTATTCGTCAATTGTTAGAATTTTATGGATGGGGTTCTCCTACTAGTGATGAGAAAGGAGGCAGTTATCTTTCCTTGACAAAGTTCCACTCTTTATGGGAGGCTATCCAGATTTTGAGACAAGATTATATGCAGTTGGTAGCTGATAGAGATTATCTTATGGAGTGGGGAAGTATAGCATACGATGCATTTTTGGTCAAGGAAGATGAGGTGAGTGAGCTTACTTAGCAACTTGAGGTGACTTCTGAGATTCTTGAGAGTACACAGTTGGCTTTCAAGGAGTCACAATTTCATTTGGCTAAGGTGACCATGGAGTTAGAGAAACTACAGTCTTTACCAGATTCTGTACAATCACAAGATGCGGTGTCTAGTGATCTGAGGATGTCCATGGTCAAGATTGTCAAAGATAGTGGAGATGGGGATGCATCCATCCTTGATACTAACATTGGCATATTGGGTTCATCCCCACTAGAGTCAGGTTTAGTTGAGTTGGGTGTTGCAGCAGATTGTTGTGGTATGCCTGACATGGTGGTGACCTCTAGTACTAATGGCACAAAGACTAGAGATGTTGTATCAAAGACATGCATGATGTTGGTGAGCTGACAGTTGGCATGGTTCCTACTAGTAATACTACTCCCTTGGAAATGTCTTCAAAGGTAGTAGTCAGTTCCAACTTGGTTAGTGATCGATTCAAGTTAGTTACATCTAGATTGCAGTCTGAGCCACTGACTAAGATTGGCGCATTCTATCAACATTACATTGTGAGGTATGCTCATCGATTCACCTTTGATGACCATGTTGATGAGATGATGATACAGAGATGTACTTTTCTTCCTAGTGCTTGTCATCAATAATGGGACGGTTTGACACCTCGGTATGAGAGTTGTGATGGGCATGACATGGCGATAGGTTCTGTAGTTGACAGCTTGATAATACATGACTTAGAGTAGGAGTTTGGGAGTGATGCTTCAGTAGTTGTTGTTACTAATTCTACTCCTTTGGCTATGACATCTCCTGACTTAGCTGGCAGTTAGTCACAGTGGGCTATATCACTTGTTCATGGCAAATTTGGTTTGGGTTCCATTTCTTGCTCTTTATCTTGTAATGTCTTTTCACCATCAGCAGTGCATGGGATTAATGGTTATGAGATAGTGGCCAATGATTTGTAGAGTTGTGTTGACTGTAGGAGTTGTATAGTGTGTGGATTCTCCATACTTGGTACAGTTTCATTCAAGAGCATTCACCATTGTTGCAGAGTTGGATTGTACATTCCGTATAGGCCAGTGGGATGCATTGATGGTATTTACTGTGTTGGAAATTTAATTTGTCCACTTTACTTGGGTTTTGATGTTCTAAGAGTTTGTGTCTCATGGGTTTTTGACTGTGGCAGTGGCGATTTTGGAGTTTGGTTGAGCTGTAATTGTCAGTTTGATTATGGATTCCTCTTGGTCATATTGCAGAGGATATTGCAGGAGCCTGTGCTAATTGGCAATAGTATAGTTCATGACTACATTTGGGATCCAGGTGGATCAATTGGTTTATTTTTCAGCCATTTCTTGAGGACAAGTAATATTTGGGAGGGGAGGACTTGTCATGTCCCCTTTTCAAATAATTAAAAATAATAATCTTTGCTAAGGCAGGCAGGCCAAAAAAGGTGAAGTTTCAGCAAAAGGGGATAATCTTTGGAAGAAAATGGAATAATAAATGAAAATTATTATTAAAATATTTTTTATTAACCCCTCTTGAACATGAGTTAGGGTTATGCCCTCTTTTAAGGGGTTTGGAGGCATTTTGGGCTCATTCCATAACTTGATTTTTGCTCATTTCTTTGTTGTTCTTTAGAGGCTATCAAACCTATGGAGAAGGAGACCCAAGAATGGGATTTTATAGGTTTCCAAGAAGGCTAAGGATGGGATTTTTAATCCATTCCATGTGCATGCTCAATTATAGTTTTCCTTTGTGCTGAACAGTGCAGATTTGTGTGTTTTCGAGTGTGTTTTTTGTAAGAGTTTGGTGTTTTCGGTTAAGTATTTCATATCAGTTTAGGCTGCTACTATATTTCAGACTTTTAGATGTTAAAATAGAGTTGAATATATGTATTTGGTCATGATTATACTTTTGTGATAAATTATTAGTGTTTTTGTGGTGTTTTTGGGCTATTCTGTGTTGTTTTCGAGAGCCCAATGAGCATTGTTTTTATCCTTCATTTGGGAGCTGTTGTGTAAATGTTATACAGATCTGGAAATGTCATTTTTTAGGCTGTTATGCTACTGAAATTTCTATAAAAAAATTCCACTTTCAGATTTATTAATAATATTTGAAGCTGTGAAGTTTTTGGCATTATTTCCAGCATACCCGATTTGGGGTTTATTGAGAAATTGGTGGATCTTTGAAATATTGGTTGTTTGATCTTAAAGATCTGATTAGAGGCTTGAAATATCTTATAAAATCAGTAAAGGGACATTTCAGAAATATACCTTCTTCACCTTTTGCATCTAGTTTACCATCCTTGAAGTCTTTGAGAACATAAAATTTGCTTCCAAATACCTTAAAATATTTTACATTGGATGAGTATTCATACCATAGATCAAAAGGTGCTAAATAAGTACCTTTCTTAACTTGTACATAGCTCAAGGTATAGATAGATGTACCTAAAACTTCTCTCCACTATTTCAAAGCAACATTTTTCTCCATCATGAGTTTCCTAGCATAGTCCATCATAGACCTATTCCTCCTTTCAGTAATTCGATTTTGTGGAGGGGTTCTATGGGTAGATGTCTATCTTTTGATTCCTCTATTATTACAAAACATCTCAAACTCATTGGATATAAATTCTCCTCCTCTCTCAGATCTCAAACACTTCATACTTTTACTTTTTTCCTTCTCAACTCTTGCTAAGTACTACTTAAACATTTGCGAAACATCATATTTCTATTTTAGAAATATATCTATCATCATTCTAGAATAATCATCAACAAGAAACATAATATAGTTATCTCCTTTGTAGCTTTGCACTCTAATTGGTCCACACAAGTCAATATAAACAATCTCTATTATTCCTTTAGAGGTACACGTTTTACTCTTAAAACTTGAGTTTGTCATTTTCCCTAACTAACATTGTTTGCACATTATATTATCAGGCTTCTTCAACTTAGGGAAACCTCTAACTTTTCCCATGTTACTGATACTAACCAATTTATCATAATTAACATGACATAACCTTTTGCACCATATCCTCACATCATCAAACTTGACAATTAGACAAGTACCATCATCTATATCAAGATAGAATAGATTACTCCTAGTTTGATCACCCTTTCCAATCAGTTTCCCATTAGTGTCATATATCTTAGTAATCTTGTTTTCAAACTCAACCCTACATCCTAATTATTTAGTTGTGACACACTCAAGAGATTATAGTTAAATCCTTCAACATAGTAAACATTGTCACACTAAATCTTATCTATGAGTTTGATAGAACCTTTTCCTTTTATTAAAAATGGTGCATCATTACCAAATCTTACACTATTTCCATCATAACAATTTAAGGTAATGAAATTACTTTTATCTCCAGTCATGTGATGTGAGCACCCACTATCAATAATACATCTATCATTCTTGTTCACACAAGTCACAAGTGCAGTTGCCTCATCTTCATCAAATTCATCCTTGATTGAAACATACACCACTTCATCATATGTTCATCAAATTCATCTTTTGTTTCCTCTTAAAAAATGTACCAAGTTTTCTTGCATTTGTCTTTGTAGTCCTTACTATCTCCATTTCTTCTACTTTTGTACTTGTCACCAGCTCTGTAGTTCTTCTTCTCTAAACATCTAGCAATATTATGATCAACCTCATTGTAATTGAAACAAATGATATGTAATTTACCTTTGAACTTGCCTTTACCTCTATGGAATCTTCTTTCTTGTAGTGCTTTAAATTATTTTACATCCTCCTCATCTGTATCACTGTCACTAGAGATATACTTTGTCTTTTTCTTCTTTTTCTCATCAAGTTCCTTTAATGATAGCTTAACCTTGAAAGCATATTCAATATTTTTAAATTTATAATTATCAAATTTAGATAGCTCAAAATAAGTGAGCCTACCTACTAGACCTTCAAGTGATATATTATTCCCTGATATACATCTCAATTCTTGAATTATAGAAAATCTAATAACATATATAGGCAACAATGTGCTTAAAAATTTTCTTAGTATATTATTATCACCTATTTTATAGCTTATTTATCCTTGCAACATATTGAGCAATATGTTCACTATCTTTCATTATCATATCATCAAACTTACCTCTTAGACTTTCATCTTTGGCTCTTAGAACATTAGTGTGTCCTCCATAGATTATGGTTAAGGCATCCCACATTTTCTTTCCACTGTCAAGACTTTTTATATCATCAAATTTAGCATAACTTAGGGCAGAATCAATCTCCAACATTTTTTGTTTGTGTTCTTTCTTTTTTTTCATATCCTCAACTGTTGGGGCTCCATTAGGATCAACATTCTTAGTAGTAATGGCTGATTGTGAATGATCTCCAAGTCCTCCAAGGTGTAGCTTCATCAGAATTTTCCATGCAGGAAAGTTATCTCTATTAAGCTTGGGTACTTCTCTTTTTAACATATTGATCTTTGTGCTTCTAGTACCTTCAAAATAGTCCTAATAAGTATATTAGGATTTGATACCACTTGTTGGAATTCTTTAGAATAATTGAGAGGGGGGTGAATCAGTTATCCAAGGTCCAAATGTATAAATAAACTTTTTCTCAACTTAGTAAATTTGTAAAACATTTATCATCATGCATGCATCCATAAGATTATGTAATTAGTTAAAACTTGTCGGTTACTATCAAATCAATTTGTAAAAATGAAAATATGAAACATAAAAAATTCAGCAACACCTTTGACACAATGATTTATGTGAAAACCCAATTTGAGAAAAACCACCAGTAACATGCTACTTTTTTTTACTCTTCTGAAGTGATTCCTATGAAAGGCCAACCCTATTAATGGTTACAATACACACTATCAAATGTGACCCTATTAAAGGATGGTAATCAACCTATTAGGAGTGAGCCTTATTAGAGGACTTTAGACCATTCACTTTGAATGTTACATAGTTAAAGGATTTACAAATGATTGTTTGGTCAACCTTAATCCAAAGGATTTACCCTAGACTGATACAATTATTAGAGAGTAATAGTAAGGCTTAATCTAATAAAAACTTACAACTCCATTTGTAGATTATAGATCTCTATTTCAATCCTCCACTTTGCTTTGCTTTCACACTCTTAAGCTCTAATAATTTGTTCACCCTTCAAGAATTCACACCCTTAGGCCTTTTTACTTATCATTCCAATGCAGACTCTTCTCTTAGGTCACTTGATGAAGCAAAACCCTTGAGTCCTTGTCTTCCTTAGGTTCACGCATATGACAACCCTTCATTCTAACCAGCCATCCCTATAAATAGGAAATTAAGATATTTTTCAACTCATTCTCCATCTTCCAATTTAGAATTAGGATGAATTAGGTAGGATTCAATTAATCTACCCCTCATTTCATATTTCTTCTAGAAACTTCTCCTTCAATGCTCTTTGAATTCACCTCAAAATGGTTTACCTTGAATTTTGTCCCACCAACTCATCAATATTATCTTCCACTTGGTTCATGTAATCTAAGAAAATAAAATTTTTAGCTTCGATCCATCGAATTCACAATCTTTCAAGTAATGCAGCCAGTCGACATTAACTTGCTTCTGATGCTCAACACATACTATGTTTCTTGGCATCCTCTATAAAATCACTTGGTATGAACTAATGTTTATTGGTGCTCGACATCAACTAAGCTTTAATTGGCATCCACTATTTTTCTTGGCATACACTAGAATAGACTTTTACTTGGCTCCAACTAATATTCTTCTAACCTTGCACTAACCTTTCTTGGCACCTACTATCCACTCGGTCAACCTTGGCAGAGAAATTTTGTTTAACTTATTCTTCTAAACTTACTTAGTGTAACCAACCTTTGTAACCCTAAGTAGATTATCAATACATCATGTTATCATTGTCTTAGCTAACTCGTGTGCTCCCTTTTTATCTCATAATTCAACCTTTCCTCTAGGTGTTATTGTTACATCTTTTGATCCAATCATCTTCACCAATCAAATAAGTCATAGTACGTAAATCATATAAGCAACTGTCTTACTAGCAAATAGAAGGTTTGACATTAGTGACAAAATAATGATTGAGAAAAACTTATCATACTTATATCAATATTTTCTCAATGTCTCCTTCAACAATCTTCCTCAATCTATTCTGAAAAGTAATCATACGAAAGATTGACAAAAAAGATTTATCCATGTGCATTAGTTCTCTACTAGACCATTGACATTCACAAGGGACTCTATGCCTAGGCACGATACGAGCTTCGTAGAGGTACATCTATTTCATGTTAATTTAATTCATTTGATTATATTTATTTTATGTTTCATGTTTCATGTTACATATAAATTGTATTCAATGACATGTAGTTGTTTAAGTCTGAGACTCCTCCTCATCTTTGCCAGTCCATCGATCATGGAGTTGTTGCCGTGATAGCTAGTTTAGAGCCATTGACTGAGGTATGAAAGAATTTTCTTAGTTTTAATTGTTATTTATAATAGTTAGTATTGAAATTTCAAATGTTATTTATAATTGATTATATTGATTAAATTGTTGTAGGGCCTTGTTACACCTAATTGTCCATGAGCCTTTGAGGGGGATGTACAGATTGACTATATTATGGTGGTAAGAAAATAATTAATTTTGTGTGTAAATATATTTTATTTCAATGTATAATAATTATGGATTTATATCTACTTTGTTTGTATTAGTTCCAGTTAGAGAGGAGCCTAAACAAGAGGATGAGTGAGCGTGTGAGGAAGATCCCATCATCTGCATCATCACCCTGCTTGCAATGACTGAAGACCTCTAGGGATTTTTTTCCTTCCCCTCATGGGATGGATAAGATATAGGGATAGAAACACATGTATAGACATTAGTGGACATATATCTTGGATTTTATGTTAGTGGACATATTCAACATATATTTGATGTATATATGACATTTTATATTTGATAAATGACATTATTAGACTTATGACATTATTGGCTAATATATGATATGTTTGTTCATGTATGAAATTATTGGTTACCATAATATATATCTTCTTTTACTTGTTTAAATTTTAATTACATTTCATGTATTTCATTTAAATGTAATTTGCATCCAAAATGATGCAGAATGCTCAAACCAAAAGCTAGTGGATTCCCACAAGAACACTTTTAAGGAAACCTACCTTTCCCACCTTCCTAAATATCTTGAAAGACTCTTTCCAACTTGGTTACAACACTAAACAAAATTCTACCAAACTTCACAAAACTACTTGATCACTTTCCCTATCCAAGACTTGGGAAGCAATAAGGGAAAAATGAGTAAATTTGAGAAATGGATCATAATCAACTTCTTGCTTCAAACTAACACCTTAGACAGGTCAAGGGACACCTAATAACTATCTCAAAAACTTTATTCTATCATCTATTCCATCCTTATAAGAGATTCTTCAACACCCTATGAGTGAAAACAATCTTCCAGCATCCTATGACTATATTTTCTTCGCAACAACATGTAGTTTGTTGATTTTCGTCCAACTCTTCAAAAAGGGTAGTGATTATGTTTCAAACCCATGAAATGGATATTAAGACAACCAAGAAGATCCTTATCATCCTCCACTAACTCTATTAAGTGATAATATGCAATGAAAGTGGTGTTTCATTCTAAAAAATTATGGTTGTGTTGTTCTAAATAGGGAGTAATGATATTTGACAATAACTCAATGATGTTATATACAAGTTTAACATTAATAACTTTTGAACTAGGAACATAGTTATCAAATTTATCTATATCAAAAGTTATTAGTCTTCCAACTAGAGTATCCAAAGATATTTTATTATTTGGATCATATCTAATCTCTTCAATTTCAAATACTCTAATTGCATAAATAGGAAGAAGAGTTCTAAATACCTTGCTTACAACTATTTTCTCTTCAATGTCTCCTCTAGATGCTTTGATTTCACTTACACTTGCTTTGATCCTTTCTACATATTTTGCAATGTTCTCATCTTCTCTCATTTTCATCTAATCAAAATGACCTCTAAGACTTTCAGCCTTAGCTCTTCTTTCATTGTCATCTCCTTTGTAAATCCAGCATAACTAAGAGAAGATGCTATATCAATCATCATGATGTTATGATTCTTCTTTTCAATAATATCTTAAATAGATAATGTTCTAGTGGGACTCTTGTATTCAATATCAAGATATTTACATCTAGAGTCACTAATGGTAGCCAAGTGTAACCTCCTAAGTCCTTGCCATGCTGCAAAATTGTCTTTTTTTAGCTTGGGGATCTCTTTTCTGTAAGACATCCTGATCTTTAGCTTAGGTCTTTGAAACCTTCTTCGCAAGCACCAGAATCTTTGATACCAATTGTTGGAAATACAATAGGAGTAATTGAGAGGGGAGGTGTGAATCATTTACTACTAAAATAAATCCTAGATCCCTTAGATGTCAGCACAAAATTCAAACTAAAAACAAAATATTGTTGATGCTTTGTAATCATACATAAAATGTTATAACTTGATAATTACTGAATGTTCTTAATAAATGCTTAATATGAAAATTTTTTGTGTTAACTGTGATTACCCTTACTTTAACTTAATTGGAAACACATAAAGAAAAATAGGATGAACACATTTGGCACCAAGTTTTAACATGGAAACCCAATTTGGGAAAAACTACCAATTGCATCTAGTTATTTTTTTCACTCTTCTAAAGTGAGCCATGTTAGGAGCCAACCCTATTAAAGGTTACAAAACACACTATTAGGTGTGACCCTGTTAAAGGATTTAATCACCCTATTAGGAGTGGCCTTGTTAGAGGTCTTTAGACAATTCAATAGAACTACGACCTTGTTAGAGGATTTACAAATAGTTGTCAAGCCAACTTTGTTAAGAGATTTAGATCACTACTACAATGGTTAGAGAGTAACAATGAGATGACCTAATTTGAATGCGATTGAATTGATGATTACAGATCTCTATTCTAGCTTGTACTTGATCCTTCCTAATTGAATATAACTTTTATTCTCCACAAGGATATTCTTCCTATTCTTCAAATTCGCTTCATCTCTTTATCATTAAATCTTCAATAACATCTTCACCCTCTCACTTTCAAATTCTCAACTTGACCTTATATGTATATCTTTCATATTGTCAAGTCAGCTAAAATACAACTTAAAATAATCAATATCCATTACCTCAGTTGGCAAGAACCAACAGATACATCAATTAAGCTTATTATGCCAAAATAAAAAAATCCTTCATTAACACTGCAAACTTTTGAAAAACCTTTGGCAACTGAGTGAGCTCTATTAGCACTAATTCCATCCAACTTTTCTTCATTAACCAAGTGAGCTTGGTTAACACTCATCCTCTATAGTCTTTTCTTCAATGCCCAAGTGAACTTGGTAGACACTGCCTTCTAAACTAGGAAATCACAAGAACACTCGGTAGATACAAAAAATTATCTTTACTAGCTAAGTGAGCTTGGCATATACTGAATGATAATGATATGACATTTGTATAACATTAAAGACAATATACAATTAATCAATTGCATCCAACAAACTCAATCTTTCCTCTAGGTGATCTTGTTACCTCATTTGATCAAATCCTCTTCATCAATCAAACAAATGATAGTACTCAAATCATCTGAGTAGTTGTCTCACCAGCAAGTAGTAGGTTTGATATTAGTGACAAAAGAATTATTGAAACACATTCTTATACTTGTATTGATCTACTTTCAGAAAAATATATCTATTTGGAATAATTGTGGCAATTTTGTAATGTATTGTACAAATTCTCACTCCTAAAATTGAATAAACATGTTTTTGGAAGTTTTTCACATCCAAGGGTCTCCTTAGTATATGTGTCATTATGTTATTAGTTTCATTTGAATTTTCTTTCAATATTCATTTTTATTAATTAATCTAGAGTATTGGTTGTTAGAAATTAGATTGATATACATTATTCTATTTTCCATTTTATGAAATTTGTTGAGCAATTAATTTATAATTGGGCTATAGAAATTAGCATAATATTAGATATTTTTAAAATTGGAATACATAATCATTTTTTGAGACATAGATTTGAAGGAACAAAATAAATTTTAATTTTCAATTTCTTTGAAGGTTCCATACTTTAATGATAATCTTTCTTTGACATGTGGATAGGCTTGAGAGTCTGTTAAAATACTTGCAACATAAGGTACAATTTAGATTAGCTCTCTAAGAAAAAATAGAGTGGACCTATGCAATTATATAATGTCTCCACCAAGGGATGATCTTATTGCCCTAGACGCACATGAATTCAAGAAGGTCAAGGTTCAATGGATTATCTTTGATAGAATAAGAGATTACTGGATTGCCTATCTTTAAAGGAGAGGCATACCAACGATATGTGGGATACACTTACAAAACTATAATATTGTCATATGATTGTGCTTAGAGACAAATTAGATGATATCAAGATGTCCAAAAGCAAGAGCATGGTGTTAGTGTAGTTTTTTATTTTTCCTATTTTGCTAGGTTTTTCCTACACTTTTAATAATCTTGCTTAGATTAATAAAGCATGTCTTATTAGGTGAATGGTTTTGAGGTGTCACCTTCCTACATGTGAGAATCCATTAGCTATCTTGGGAAGATACTTTTCTTTCTTTAGTCTGATAGATGGTTCCTCCTCATTGGTGGGTGTTGCCACCTCTTCCCTCTTCCTAGCCTATATATGCATGCTACCTAGCTTGTATTTGCATCTCTTGTATTTGCATCCTCTTAATGCTATTTTGCTTCTAGCATTTGCATTACTCCCTTGGAGACTAACTCTGTGTTGCTATTTTGATTTTTTATCATTTGCATTCATAGTTTAGATATTTACTCTTTGCACTAGTTTTCTGAGCTATTAATCTTTTCAGATTCTAAAATGGTATCAGAGATTTTTTATGTGCAAAAGTAGATTTTAGTTTCCTTATTTGAGAGATTCAGGGGGGGGGGGGGGGGGGTGCTAATAAATTTTATTCTAGTTTTTGGAAAAACAAAGTATGCTCTTCTCTTGCATCTTTGGATGATCTTGAGAATTAGAAAAGTTTTGACAAAAATAGTTTTTCTCTAGGGTTTCAATCTCAAATCTAACAACCAACTTGCATATTTGGAGTTTTCAATCAATATTGCAGGTTCTAGCATGCCATTGATGGACTTAGGAAGCTAATCCAGCATTTGCATGTCATATTTTGGTTGCTGGAGTCGTTTCTTGATTTTTGGAGCCATTTTTTACTATTAAAGGCGCCTAATTTACACCATAGCAACATCTTTTGTACATCAATAAGAAAAGCACTTTTTTGATTTTGTTCGCAGCCGCAAAAAACCATCTTTGTATCTTTTAGATTTTGCATGAAATCTATATATTTTGCAAGATCGAGCGCAGAAAGCTATAGGCGTACCCCTCTTCGTTGGCAGTCACAAATTTGAACGTAGTTTTCAAATGTCTCATTCTTGCTCATCCATACTCTAATTTTGATGATTCTTGTTATGATCTTGGCTATTTTTTTGTGCTCTATCCACTAGTGGGGTTTTTTTTTTTATTTTAATGCATAAATTTTTCAAAAATTCCAGATTCTTGGCCGTAACTGTGCATAGTTCTCATTTTGGAAACTTCGAAGGATCATATATTTCTCATACAACCTCATATCAAAGTAATTCTTTTTTTGAAAGTGCATAATTTTCTAAGTAGATCACAGTGGTGCTATTTGATTCTTTGATTATTGTGCCTAAGTTTCACTTTCAGCATATGCTCTTCATGAGGGTTTGTAATGCATTGAAATGAAGACCACTAAGTATTTCTTTCTAGTGGTAGTTGTAAATGCACTAAAATAAAGTGCCAAATCATATTTCTTTTGAGGGGGTACTTTGATTGAGTAAAAAGGGGGGGCATTGTCATGGATGGGTTCTCTTTTTTTTAGCATTTCTTCTCTGCATTTCTTCATCATGGATCAAACAAATATGCCCATCCTAACTCCATACAATTAATTTGAGTGGAAATCATGCATGACAATCCACTTAAGGAAAATGGGATTAAATAGGATAACTATGGGACTTGAAACTGAACTTGATAAAGATGAAGATAAGCCTAAGTGGGTAAACAAATGTGATGAGGCATATGGAACATTATGTTTTTCTATTTCTCTTGACTTGCTATTTCACATTGAGTCTTTGGATAGACCAAATGAAGTATGGACAAAGCTAAAAACACAATTTGGCACACAAGATTCAATGAGGGGTCATATGTTGGAAAATGAATTAATTAGTTTAAGTCCAGGCAATTTCAACACAATCCAAGATATCTTCACCAAATTGAAATCACTAAGGCTACAGTTAAAACAATGTTGAATTGAAAAGAAAGATGAACTACTAATTCTTAGTATTCTCTCTAAGCTAAGTTCAAAATATTTTGTGTTTGTCTCTACCTTCTATGCTACTAAGGGTGTGCTTGGTACTCAATTCATCATGCTGTCTCTAGATGATTTTGCTATCAATCTCATTCAAGAACAGGACAAGCTAATCTAAATGGGCACTCTTAAGTCATCTAAGTCACATGCCTTAGCAACCAACCAAGGCACAAAAGAACAAAAGGGACAAAGTAGTAACAACAATAGTAAGGATGAGAAACAAAATAATAGTGAGGAAAAGAAGGATATGATACCAATTTCTTCAAAAGAAACTATTGATACCTCATCCTCTAAGGGCGATAAGCCTAAGAAAGAAAAGGTTAAATGTGCCTATTGTAAAAGATTTGATCATGATGAACATAAATGTTTGAAGAAACAAATTGATCACTTGACATACATTCTTGAGAGGAATAATATTAGTATTTTTGAGTCTATCAAACAAAGTTCTAATGAAGAGTCTAACAAGGCAAAATAAAACAACAAGGGGAAAGGAAAGGGCAAGGCTCTTGTTGTAGTTTCTTCCTCACCATCCACTTGGGCTCTTGATTTGGGTGCTTCGCACCACATGGCTTCATCTAAGGAAGAACTTGCATCCTTGGAGCCATGTACTATGCCTTCTATTTTGATGGGTGATGACACTCCTATTGATGTGTGTGGGAGAGGGTCTGTTGATGTGGGGGATGGCACATTACATGATGTTGTTTGTTTACCCTCATTACCAACTAATCTCCTATCACTATACCAGATCACTCATAAAGGTTTAGGTAAGTGGATTGAGTTCACTCCTGATCCAGTGGAGATACGTGAGTTGCATAGTGATTCTGTAGTTGCATTTGGGAGAGCAGATCATCAGTCATGACCCTACCTATTTTCTCACTTTGTTCCTGATCCTCCTTTATTTGTTTTGTTCACTCACTCTAATGATGCGAATAAATTATGGCATGAGTGGTTTGCCCATCTTAACTTCCACTATTTGCATCAGCTCAACCAACAAAGCATGGTCATAGGGTTTCCTTAGGTTCAATTCTTAGGAGGTGTTTGCCAAGGTTTCATTCTTGGTAAGAATCCTAAGGAAAAGTTTGACGAAAGTAAGGCATCGAGAGCTTCACAGATACTAGAGTTAGTTCACAGTGATTTGGCTAGTCCATTTCAACATCCTTCTTTCAGTAGGGCCCAATATGTCCTCACATTCATTGATGACCTTTCTCGATATACATGGGTGTACTTTCTCAAGTAGAAGTCAGAGGTATTTGATCATTTTCAAGACTTCAAAATTTTTGTAGAAAATCAATCTGGGAAAGCCATCAAGGTTTTGCACATAAAAAATGGTGGTGAGTATGTCAACCATTGGTTTGAAAGATTGTTCGCTTCAGAGGGGATTGATTTACAATATTTAGTTCCATACAATCCTCAACAAAATGGTGTTGCAGAATGGAAGAATAGATCCTTAAAGGAAATGGAAAATTGTATGATTCACTCTAGATCTCTTGCACCATAGTATTGGGCAGAAGCCATTAACTATGCTTGTTATATCTAGAACCATGTTCCTCACCAAGCCTTGAAGGGAGTTGCTCCTTTTGAAGCTTGGAGTGGTCAAAAATCATCAGTTAAGCACTTTCAAGTTTTTGGCTCCCCTGCATGGGCCCACATTCCTACAGAGAAAGATAAGGCCTTAGATCCACAAAGAAGACCTTGCATATTTGTAAGTTATCCTAATGATGTGAAGGGTTATCGATTGCTCCACCCTACTACACATGAGTTATTCATTGAGAGGAGTGTTCAGTTTGAGGAGGGATCTTCAAGCTCACTTTCTATCACTTCTCCAACTCCTTCTACCTTGACATTAGAGTCACTTGGAATACATGACAGATCTTCTAATGAGTCAAATTCACCTGAACAGTCTTCTACCTCTACTTCTGATGCAGAAAGTGATTTAGAGAACTCACCTCCTTCCTCTCCTAGTCATCATTTAGAGGTTAATGATTCCCCTCTAGATTCTCCATCTTCCTATCCACTTTGGGCTAGAAAAACCTTGTAGTCTACAAGTGATTGGGTTGGGGATCCATCAGACACCAACCAAGCTTATTCACAATTCTAGGATGCTCCACATGTCTTCATTGCTACTGCCTTAGATCCACAGTCCTTTCATGAGGCTTTTGGTATTCCTGAGTGGGATATAGCTATGTAGGAAGAGTATAGTTCCTTGATGAGGAACGACACTTGGGATCTTGTCCCTCTTTCTAAAGGAAGAAAAATTGTTCGATGTAAGTGGATCTATCAAACAAAATTTGCAATAGATGGGTTAATTGATAAACACAAGGCTTGCTTGGTCACTAAAGGATTCTCTGAGGTTCCTAGGATTGACTACTCTGAGACTTTTGTGCCAGTTGCTTGAATGAATTCCATTCGAATTGTTCTTGAAATTACTGTAGCTAATCATTGGGAAGTAAATCAAATGGATGTGAAGAGTACTTTTCTTCATGCTGATCTTCATGAGGAGAACTACATGGAGCAGCCATAGGGCTTCCTTCAAGATTCTTCACTTCTGTGTTGTCTTTGAAAGTCTCTCTATGGCCTCAAACAAGCTCCTCGGGCCTGGTATGCCAAGATGGAATCCTTCCTTCTATCAGTTGGGTTCACTCAGTGCCATTCTGATCCTAATGTTTACATTTTGAAACAGAGTGATTCAGTTCTATTTTTAGTTTTGTATGTTGATGACTTGCTGATCACAAGAAGTTCTTCACCCATCATTAAGGTTGTCAAAGTGGTCGTTCAGGACAATTTTTTGATGACTAACTTGGGCTTGTTGTATTACTTTCTAGGGTTTGAGATCCTTCAATCTCCTTCTGGGATCACCATCACATAGTCCAAGTATGCTCTAGATTTACTCTTGAGGTTTCATATGGTTGACTATAAGCCCTCTTTGACTCCCTTCCTTTCTAGATTCAAACTTGAGGCTCAATGTTCTTCTCCACTTGGTGATGGCACTTTGTACCACCAACTTGTTGAGAGTCTCATTTATCTGACTCATACAAGACCTTACATCTCCTATGTTATAGGCATGGTCTCTCAATTCATGCAGGAGCCCCATGAGCTACACTGGAAAGTAGTCAAGCGGATCCTTCACTACATTCAAGGTTCTCATAGCTATGGGATTCACTATGCAATAGGTATTGAGCTTGATTTGGTGGGCTAGACAGATTTAAATTGGGCAAGTGATTTTGAGGATCGCAAGTCTACTTTAGGGTATAGCTTCTCACTTGTGTCAAGTCCTATTTGTTGGTCAAGAAAAAAGAAATCTACTATTGTTCTATCTTCTACTAAGGCTGAGTATTAGGGAGTTGTAAATGCTGCCACTAAGGCCATTTGGCTTCAACATCTTCTCACTAAGTTTGGTATCCAGATTAGATGGCCATTAGTCATATTTTGTGACAACCAGAGTGCCATTCAAATCTCACATAATCTAGTTCATCATCAGGGGACCAAACACATAGAGGTCCACATGCACTACATCTGGGAGCTCATCCATGGTCATGTCATTGACCTTCGCTATTGTCTGACTTTTAAGCAAGTTGCTAATATCATCACCAAACCCTTCACTGAGAGCAAGTTCCTTCATTTGTGAGCTTTGTTGGGGGTGCAAGATGCTTCATCTTTTGGGGGGGCCTCTTCCTCTCACTCAGAGTCCTGACTTTTTTTGGGGGTTTAATAAAGCATGTCTTATTAGGTGAATGGTTGAGAGGTGTCACCTTCCTACATGTGAGCATCCATTAGCTATCTTGGGAAGATACTTTTCTATATTTAGTTCGATAGATGGTTGCTCCTCATTGGTTGGTGTTGCCACCTCCTCCCTCTTCCTAGCCTATATAAGCATGCTACCTAGCTTGTATTTGCATCTCTCTTTTTTGCATCCTCTTAATGCTATTTTACTTCTAGCATTTACATTACTCCCCTGGAGACTAACTCTGTGTTGCCATTTTGATTTTGTATCATTTGCATTCATAGTTTAGATATTTACTCTTTGCACTAGTTTTTTGGGTTATTAATCTTTTCAGATTCTAACACGTGGCATCTTAATTATCTAGGTTAACTTAAGCTAGGGATAACTTAGTTGTTGTTGGTGACTAGGATGTTGAAGATGAGCTAGTGTATATAACTTTGAATGGTTTGTCAATTTTTTATAATTTTTTTCAAGTATGTTGTTGATCGAGATCACCTACCCAACTAGGTGAGTCTTCATGATATATTTTTGCAAGATTAGATAAGAGAATGTGTTCATAAAGGAAATTAGAAGAAGAATGATGAAGAAGAAGAGAATCTTTCTTATGTAAGAAAGGGTCAGTAGAAGGCCAAGAAAGGGCCAAGTAAATGGTCATATTATAAGAATGGGACAAAGAACAATATGAGTAAAGTGATTTTGTTTCCATTACTTAGCTCCTTAGATCACTTAGTGTTTAAATAAGAAAAACAATGGATGGTAGAAGAAATGAGTTATGACTATTACAAAAGTGGATAGGTTTGTAATGTAGTTTTTTAATGAATTTTCACTCATTATTTATTAGTCAAGTTTATTTTCCAACAAGCTATTATATATTGACAATATGGCTTCTCATCATGGTATGGAAATCAAAGAAA
Source organism: Cupressus sempervirens (assembly GCA_028749045.1). NCBI lineage: Eukaryota > Viridiplantae > Streptophyta > Pinopsida > Cupressales > Cupressaceae > Cupressus > Cupressus sempervirens. The sequence goes on from CM053785.1 coordinate 102,327,041, forward strand.
ATTCTTCCAATTCAGAGGGGAAGGAGTTGGGTTTCTATATTGAGCTTGGAGACAATGCCAAATATTGGATGTATCTAGTGACAACATGGTTAAGTTTCAAAAGGAGTTCAACAAACCTTGAGTTATTACTTTTTTTCACATGTCCTAGGCATAATAGATAGAGTGATGTAGGTATCTACTTTAGAGAAGAGTGGTTATGCAATAACCTTTGAGGGGGTAAAGTATCCATCCATCCTAAGGATTTCAAGGTGGTAAAAGTGATTGGTATCAAGGATGGTAACTTGTTTCAATTACCATTTGAGGTTGCACATATCCATTACTAAGTAATGAAAGAAAAAAAATAAGGATTGTGACAGGATGATGATAAATCTTCACAATGAAACACTTAATGTGTTTAAGAAAAATATTATGTGCTTATGTGAAATAAAGTTTGAGATGCATGAGGTGTACAAAGATTTTGCATCAAGTAAATATGTCAAGCCTAGTTTTCAAAGACATGATACTAGGTTTGAAAGGATCTTGGATCTTGTATGCCCAAATGTTTATGGGCCTATGCCAATATTATCCTTCAATGGGAATACATATTGTCTTACCTTCATTGATGATTTCTCTAGGAAGACATGGATATATTTTTAAAAAGAATAAAGTTTGGTCTTCTAAAAGCTCAAAGATTTTATGGCTCTCGTGGAGAACAAAAAGGGGGAAGATTAAGATATTAAGATTGCAATGAAAATGGAGGTGATTATGCCTCAAATGCCTTCAAGATTTATGTGTTTAGGAAGACGTCAATAAAGAATTGGCAATTGTGTACAAACATCAATAGAATGGGGTGTCTAAACATAAAAATAATGCTATAGGGTGATCCCACAATAGTGGTTACCACTTTTTGACCAATTTTGACACTGAAATCAGCATTTTTGAAACAAACCTCACATTCGATTGACAATATCTCTAAAGCTTTTAAGAATTTGAAGATGACATAAACTAGTGATTACTAGTACTTTGTTCCTACTTTGTAACCATATTTTTTCAAAAAGTGGAACATATGAAAATTCAATATTTATATAGAGTGATAGTCATTTTGACAAGCATAACATTTTTTTCTACAAATCATAATGATGTAATTCTTTTGATGTTGGATTTGTAACATCAATATCTAGAGGATCCTTTTGGTTTGATTGAATTTTGTTGAATATTGTATAGTTGATGAAGTTTTGAAGTGACATCAATCATAATTTAGCTGTACATTCATTTTGAAAAGCATATCTTGAACTCAATATATCATAAATAATTTTCTTTTTTTCAATAGAAAGCTAACTCAGTAACCTATTCCTTAGAGATATTTCAAAAAAAATTGATCTAATTTACAATTTTTCCTAAAGTGTTGAGGTTAGTTAATGTTCAATAATTAATCAACCTATAATGAGTTAAACTCATATTTGAAAGTCATGAATATAACACCTATTAAAATAATTTCTATTGGAAAGCTTGCTTTGACCAACACAATTAGAAATTTTTAAATTTACAATAGGAGATCATTTGATTCTAGTTCTGAGGGTCAACAGGTCATTTTTAATTTTTGAAAAAGTATAATTTTTATTTTTTAAATAACATGTTCACGCAAACATATATGTTCATTATATGTTTGCACAAACATATAAATTATGTTCTCCCAAGCACATAATGAAATAGGGTTCTCATGAACATAATTTATGTGTTCGCACAAACATATAAAGTTCACATGAATAATCTTAAATTATTTATTTTTTAACATTGCCAATTTTGTTTGTGCCACAAAAATGACACTCACTATTGTGGGCTCACCCTATAGCTTGATCATTCAAGTTCATGTTACATGACCAGGATTTAAAGAGGTAGTGAAGTTACAATACATTCCTAAAAGTGAACAAGTGGCAAACATCTGTACCAAAGGTTAGATGAAAGGAAATTTTATATTCTTTTAGGATAAGTTATTTTTTTGTAGAACACCTTCATTGCAAAGAGGGAGTGGTGATTCTTATAGATTGAAAAGTGTTTTCATTTTCATTATTTTTAAAAGTATGTACAAGGAAGTTAGAACTTTAATTTACTATTTCCATTAAATAGAGTATATTTTAGTTATCTAGCTGTAATCATAGTCCCTAAACTTAGTTAAAAGTCTTAATTTCTTTATAGTGGGCATAATTCATACAAGATTTATAGCTATTAAATTGTTGTTTAAATATACTAGTTGAGTGTGTGTGAGTTATAAACTCAATGAATATAGAGGGATATGTATAGATAGAGAGTTATATCAAGAAATAGGAAAAGAGATATACAAAAAGGAAATTTTGAACTAAAATCTACTAGCATGACTAACTAAGAAAAATGAGGAGTAGTTAACTCAAGCATTGAGTAAGTGTGCATGTGTTTTCAGTGATTGTAGAAAGTTAACAAGAGGAGTGAAGTCTTGCAAGTGCAACTACTAGTATACTAGCATACTGGTCTTGAAAAATGAGAGAATATGACAAGCCCATGACAAGAAGAAAGACAAAACAGTGAATGGTTGTGACCTAGTGATTACCATTGATGTGCCAAAAATGGAGAAGGTTTCAAATTGACATGAAATGCATACAAAGATATGCTATAGATGTAACATAAGTACACAAGCACTCGGGCATATAAGTAGACTTATAGCTAGATAGAAAATCATATATTTATAGGCATCTATTGATAGATAGTCACGAGAGTCTTATGACTATGCATACTATGCAATTCAAATTTCAAATTCACAATTTGAGGGAGATTACATTAGGGTTTCTTCCAGAGAAAAAAATGACTGATTTAAGGACACTTGGACTTCATTTTGAAGTTGACATTTTCATTGTTATTTAATAGTACTAAGCAGAGATCTATAGAAGTAAACCAAAATAGTTATGAATAGAGCATAATAGTAGACCGATAGACAAGTGCAAGAGGACATAAAAAAAAAAAAATACACCAAGAGATGTGTTTGCCTAATTTTTAGTGTGATGAAATTTCCCTAACATAGGTATAAAAAATCAGGTTGAATCCATCATTGGTAAATAGGGTTTCTTGTTTAGTCGTCAAATTTTTGTTTGCCTTCAAAATTTCCCATTAAGCCCTTCTTCTTATTTATTTTAAAGGTCTTGGGTGCAAAATATTTCAAACTTTGGCGAATATTGTGTTTTCTTTTTAAAAAAATTTGTGACCCTATGTAGTGTTGTTCTCTTATGTCTTTCACCATCCAATTCTAACAAAATCTACGGCTATCACTGCTTCACTATGATAAGTTGTGCATTTCATATTTAAAGTGAGGTAGTGAACACTGCAAAACTAAAGAACAGCGTCAAAAAATGGAAATACAGTAGTTGAAAAATATGTTATGGCTGGATTTTTAGTCACGTTTTTTTTTAGAACTGTTAGAATAGGAAAAGAAAGTAAGTAAAATGTAGGGACATGATATCACTAGAATATTATTTTTTCTAGTGATTTTCCACTTCGCTAATCAGTAAAACTAAGCATCTCATCGTTAGTGATATAGCGAGTGGTTGAAGAATGTATTACACAATGGCTATCCAATTTCTCGATGGTCATTAAGAGTTCCAAGTAGCATAATAAATGATGATACCATTGCCCTGTTAGGACCACAAAGTGGGTAATTATGGTCTAACATGCTTGTACTTTCCAATGTCAAGTTTTGTTAAATCATCAAAGCTTGCTACTTTACTAATCAAAAAATCTAGACATCTTGTCATTCACGATATAGTGAGTGGCCATGAAATGAACATACAGTGTAACCCAAGAAATGTGGAGAGATGACTAGGATTAAAATATTGTTTTTCTTTCGCCAGCTATGTAGAATTTATCACGTCATCAGTCTTCTAGACCCACCCTCCCATTCATAAAATGCATGAGGAATTTTGATTGTCAGATCAAGCTAAGATTAATGATTCTCACTATCTCTCCATAAAAAAGATGTGTGTGGTTTACTCCATGCGAGATATCGAATATGGACCCACCATATCTCAAGACATTCATGTAGTTTCTTTACCCTTGGATTGATCTCAGATCAATGGCTATTGCTATCTCACTATGAAGAGTTGCTTAGAGGATATGTACAATGAGATAGTGAATATGGGGCTGCTCTTCCAAGCAATATAGTTGCATGTCATCCACATGATCAAGACCAAATCAATAGCTATCGCTAGTTTTCTATTAGCAAGGTGCTTTTTCTTTATGTATAGTGAGGTAGCGACCTATTGACACATCTCCTCACTTTCCAGTGGGTCCAGACAAAGATGCCATCAAGGAAGGAGTTGTGCTAATAAATTTTATTCTAGTTTTTTGAAAAACAAAGTATGCTCTTCTCTTGCATCTTTGGATGATCTTGAGAATCAAAAAAGTTTTGACAAAAATAGTTTTTCTCTAGGGTTTCAATCTCAAATCTAACAACCAACTTGCATATTTGGAGTTTTCAATCAATATTGCAGGTTCCAGCATGCCATTGATGGACTTAGGAAGCTAATCCAGCATTTGCATGTCATATTTTGGTTGCTGGAGTCATTTCTTGATTTTTGGAGCCATTTTTACTGTTAAAGGCACCTAATTTACACTATAGCAACATCTTTTGTACATCAATAAGAAAAGCACTTTTTCAATTTTGTTCGCAGCCCCAAAAAACCATCTTTTTATCTTTTAGATTTTGCATGAAATCTATATATTTTGCAAGATCGAGCGTAGAAAGCTATAGGCGTACCCCTCTCTGTTGGCAGTCACAAATTTGAACGTAGTTTTTCAAATGTCTCATTCTTGCTCATATAGACTCTAATTTTGACGATTCTTGTTATGACATTGGCTATTGTTTTGTGCTCTATCCACTAGTGGGGTTGTTTTTTTATTTTAATGCATAAATTTTTCAAAAATTGCAGATTCTTGGCCGTAACTGTGCATAGTTCTCATTTTGGAAACTTCGAAGGATCATAAATTTCTCATACAACCAAGTATCAAGGTAATTCTTTTTTTGAAAGTGCATAATTTTTTGAGTAGATCACAGTGGTGCTATTTGTTTCTTTGATTATTGTGCCTAAGTTTCACTTTCCGCATATGCTCTTCATGAGGGTTTGTAATGCATTGAAATGAAGACCACTAAGTATTTCTTTCTAGTGGTAGTTGTAAATGCACTAAAATAAAGTGCCAAATCATATTTCTTTTGAGGGGGTTCTTTGATTGAGTAAAAAGGGGGAGCATTGTCATGGATGGGTTCTCTTTTTTTTAGCATTTCTTCTCTACATTTCTACACCATGGATCAAACAAATATGCCCATCCTAACTCCATACAATTACTTTGAGTGGAAATCATGCATGACAATTCACTTAAGGAAAACAGGATTAAATAGGATAACTATGGGACTTGAAACTAAACTTGATAAACATGAAGATAAGCCTAAGTGGGTAAACAAATGTGATGAGGCATATGGAACATTATGTTTCTCTATTTCTCTTGACTTGCTATTTCACATTGAGTCTTTGGATAGACCAAATGAAGTATGGACAAAGCTAAAAACACAATTTGGCACACAAGATTCAATGAGGGGTCATATGTTGGAAAATGAATTAATTAGTTTAAGTCCAGGCAATTTCAACAGAATCCAAGATTTTTTCACAAAATTGAAATCACTAAGGCTACAGTTAAAACAATGTGGAATTGAAAAGAAAGATGAACAATTAATTCTTAGTATTCTCTCTAAGCTAAGTTCAAAATATTTTGTGTTTGTCTCTACCTTCTATGCTACTAAGGGTGCACTTGGTACTCAATTCATCATGCCATCTCTAGATGATTTTGCTATCAATCTCATTCAAGAATAGGACAAGCTAATCTAAATGGGCACTCTTAAGTCCTCTACGTCACATGCCTTAGCAACCAACCAAGGCACAAAAGAACAAAAGGGACAAAGTAGTAACAACAATAGTAAGGATGAGAAACAAAATAATAGTGAGGAAAAGAAGGATAAGATACCAATTGCTTCAAAAGAAACTATTGATACCTCATCCTCTAAGGGTGATAAGCCTAAGAAAGAAAAGGTTAAATGTGCCGATTGTAAAAGACCTGATCATGATGAACATAAATGTTTGAAGAAACAAATTGATCACTTGACATACATTCTTGAGAAGAATAATATTAGTGTTCTTGAGTCTATCAAACAAAGTTCTAATGAAGAGTCTAACAAGGCAAATGAAAACAACAAGGGGAAAGGAAAGGGCAAGGCTCTTGTTGTAGTTGCTTCCTCACCATCCACTTGGGTTCTTGATTTGGGTGCTTCGCACCACATGGCTTCATCTAAGGAAGAACTTGCATCCTTGGAGCCATGTACTATGCTTGTACTTTCCAATGTCAAGATTTGTTAAATCATCAAAGCTTGCTACTTTACTAATCAAAAAATCTAGACATCTTGTCATTCACGATATAGTGAGTGGCCATGAAATGAACATACAGTGTAACCCAAGAAATGTGGAGAGATGACTAGGATTAAAATATTGTTTTTCTTTCGCCAGCTATGTAGAATTTATCACATCATCAATCTTCTAGACCCACCCTCCCATTCATAAAATGCATGAGGAATTTTGAATGTCAGATCAAGCTAAGATTAATGATTCTCCCTATCTCTCCATAAAAAAGATGTCTGTGGTTTACTCCATGCGAGATATCGAATATGGACCCACCTTATCTCAAGACATTCATGTAGTTTCTTTACCCTTGGATTGATCTCAGATCAATGGTTGTTGCTATCTCACTATAAAGAGTTGCTCAGAGGATATGTACAATGAGATAGTGAATATGGGGTTGCTCTTCCAAGCAATATAGTTGCATGTCATCCACATGATAGGACCAAGTCAATAGCTATCGCTACTTTTCTATTAGCAAGGTGCTTTTCCTTTATGTATAGTGAGGTAGCGACTTATTGACACATCTCCTTAGTTGCCAGTGGGTCCAGACAAAGATGCCATCAGGGAAGGAGTTGTGCTAATAAATTTTATTCTAGTTTTTTGAAAAAAAATGTATGCTCTTCTCTTGCATCTTTGGATGATCTTGAGAATCAGAAAAGTTTTGACAAAAATAGTTTTTCTCTAGGGTTTCAATCTCAAATCTAACAACCAACTTGCATATTTGGAGTTTTCAATCAATATTGCAGGTTCCAGCATGCCATTGATGGACTTAGGAAGCTAATCTAGCATTTGCATGTCATATTTCTGTTGCTGGAGTCATTTCTTGATTTTTGGAGCCATTTTTTACTGTTAAAGGTGCCTAATTTACACTATAGCAACATCTTTTTTACATTGATAAGAAAAGCACTTTTTGGATTTTTTTTGCAGCCCCAAAAAACAATCTGGGTATCTTTTAGATTTTACATGAAATCTATATATTTTGCAAGATCGAGCACAGAAAGCTATAGGTGTACCCCTCTCCGTTGGCAGTCACAAATTTGAACGTAGTTTGCAAATCTCTCATTCTTGCTCATATAGACTCTAATTTTGACAATTCTTGTTATGACCTTGGCTATTGTTTTGTGCTCTATCCACTAGTGGGGTTGTTTTTTTATTTTAATGCATAAATTTTTCAAAAATTGCAGATTCTTGGCCGTAACTGTGCATAGTTCTCATTTTCGAAACTTCGAAGGATCATAAATTTCTCATACAACCTCGTATCAAGGTAATTCTTTTTTTGAAAGTGCATAATTTTTTGAGTAGATCACAGTGGTGCTATTTGGTTCTTTGATTATTGTGCCTAAGTTTCACTTTCAACATATGCTCTTCATGAGGATTTTTAATGCATTGAAATCAAGACCACTAAGTATTTATTTCTAGTGGTAGTTGTAAATGCACTAAAATAAAGTGCCAAATCATATTTCTTTGAGGGGGTTCTTTGATTGAGTAAAAATGGGGGGGCATTGTCATGGATGGGTTCTCTTTTTTTAGCATTTCTTCATCATGGATCAAACAAATATGTCCATCCTAACTCCATACAATTACTTTGAGTGGAAATCACGCATGAAAATTCAGTTAAGGAAAGTAGGATTAAATAGGATAACTATGGGACTTGAAACTGAACTTGATAAAGATGAAGATAAGCCTAAGTGGGTAAACAAATGTGATGAGGCATATGGAACATTATGTTTCTCTATTTCTCTTGACCTGCTATTTCACATTGAGTCTTTGGATAGACCAAATGAAGTATGGACAAAGCTAAAAACACAATTTGGCACACAAGATTCAATGAGGGGTCATATGTTGGAAAATGAATTAATTAGTTTAAGTCCAGGCAATTTCAACACAATCCAAGATTTCTTCACCAAATTGAAATCACTAAGGCTACAGTTAAAACAATGTGGAATTGAAAAGAAAGATGAACAACTAATTCTTAGTATTCTCTCTAAGCTAAGTTCAAAATATTATGTGTTTGTCTCTACCTTCTATGCTACTAAGGGTACACTTGGTACTCAATTCATCATGCCGTCTCTAGATGATTTTTCTATCAATCTCATTCAAGAATAGGACAAGCTAATCTAAATGGGCACTCTTAAGTCCTCTAATTCACATGCCTTAGCAACCAACCAAGGCACAAAAGAACAAAAGGGACAAAGTAGTAACAACAATAGTAAGGATGAGAAACAAAATAATAGTGAGGAAAAGAAGGATAAGATACCAATTGCTTCAAAAGAAACTATTGATACCCCATCCTCTAAGGGTGATAAGCCTAAGAAAGCAAAGGTTAAATGTGCCTATTGTAAAAGACCCGATCATGATGAACATAATTGTTGAAGAAACAAATTGATCACTTGACATACATTCTTGAGAAGAATAATATTAGTGTTCTTGAGTCTATCAAACAAAGTTCTAATGAAGAGTCTAACAAGGCAAAAGAAAACAACAAGGGGAAAGGAAAGGGCAAGGCTCTTGTTGTAGTTGCTTCCTCACCATCCACTTGGGTTCATTATTTGGGTGCTATGCACCACATGGCTTCATCTAAGGAAGAACTTGCATCCTTGGAGCCATGTACTATGCTTGTACTTTCCAATGTCAAGTTTTGTTAAATCATCAAAGCTTGCTACTTTACTAATCAAAAAATCTAGACATCTTTTCATTCACGATATAGTGAGTGGCCATGAAATGAACATACAGTGTAACCCAAGAAATGTGGAGAGATGACTAGGATTAAAATATTGTTTTTCTTTCGCTAGCTATGTAGAATTTATCATGTCATCAGTCTTCTAGACCCACCCTCCCATTTATAAAATGCATGAGGAATTTTGATTGTCAGATCAAGCTAAGATTAATGATTCTCGCTATCTCTCCATAAAAAAGATGTGTGTGGTTTACTCCATGCGAGATATCGAATATGGACCCACCTTATCTCAAGACATTCATGTAGTTTCTTTACCCTTGGATTGATCTCAGATCAATGGTTGTTGCTATCTCACTATGAAGAGTTGCTCAGAGGATATGTATAATGAGATAGTGAATATGGGGCTGCTCTTCCAAGCAATATAGTTGCATGTCATCCACATGATCAAGACCAAATCAACAGCTATCGCTAGTTTTCTATTAGCAGGGTGCTTTTTCTTTATGTATAGTGAGGTAGCGACCTATTGACATATCTCCTCACTTGGCAGTGGGTCCAGACAAAGATGCCATCAGGGAAGGAGTTTTATATGTGGTTAGTTCCCATTAGATTGACTAGCCAACATGTCAAGTGGAACACTAGTCACCTTTTTTTTGCATCCCTTAATCATAGGATTTTTAAAAGATCGACAACGTAGATTTAAATGAAGAAGGTGGTGCCACTCTATGTACTCATTAGACATGAAAGCTTTGCATATGAGAAAAATAGAGTATAACACAGAAGATTTCATCAGTTTCACCTTACACAAATAAAGATTTCAAGCCTTTTCTGAGTAGAAGCAGTTACTGAGAAGATCGTGCTCAAGTTGCCAAGATTGTGAAGCAACTTGTTCATAGAGAAATTGCAAAAGTATAGAAAGGAATGAGAATATAATTCAAGTAAGTAATTAGACTATTATCTCTATACATGTTTTAGTTTTGCAAAGCATAAGTGAAGATAACTCCAAAGAATGAATTTTTATGTTAGGAAAATTATTTGGATAGAAATGTACACGATGATTTGCATGAGTTTCTTCCTTAGTCTACTATTGAGATAGCACAGGTTAAGAAATTAACCTCATTAAACCCTAGGTTGAGGATAGTAGATGGATTATTTGATAAAGGAAACTTGGTCCGGGATGCTCATATGATGTAGGAGCATCTAGAGGTATAAGGGCAATCTTTTGTCACCCAAAAAAAAATGTACTTAGACTTAGTTTCTGTTTCATGTCTTTACATTTTTGGATACCCATTTGGCTCAAATAAAGGTTCCAACTCTCATAGTTCAACTATCAGTGTGTTTGAAAATCTTGAAAAAATAGGAGCATGTATTTGGGCCATCATTTCGGTAAACTAGAAGGTGTGAATTGGCCAGATGAATGTAATCATGATTTAGAGCATTCCAGAAAAAGAATCAGGTCAATAGGCCCCACGGTTTGAAAGTTATTGCAGTTTTTTGGGTTTTGGAGACCTTCTAAGAATGCTTCAAAGTCAGGTTTGGGGCATTAAATGACCTCAAAAAGGGTCAAAAAATGGGGGATGAGCAAAGCTGGTCCATAGGGCTATAGAGCACTTTGAGATCTTTCCAAAAATATAAACAGTTCATCAATCGGAGCTATGGTTCAAAAGTTATGCCTCCCGAAAGTTCAGCTACCATTTTTGGATTCTTCTAGATTTGCACCAACTTCTAACGTAGTTTCTGGAACCTTCTATTTTGTCGGTGGATGCCTACTAGCACTTTCTAGAATGTACTCCTAGTCCTTAACCCTCTGGGGTCTATTTAAAGAGATTTATGGCATTGTAAAAGGTAGTTCGGACTGGAGTTTGAGAGGAGGTGCTAAAAGGAGAAATATTCTCCAGATTTATGCTATTGTAAGCCCTTAGGACATGTTCTAAAGTTTATTTTCCCTATACTATTTGTACTAGCTTATTTTCTCAGTTAATATAATTTTCCTTTTCTATTGTGTCCATTCTATTTTTGGGTTGTGTCCCCATCAAGTGGTATCAGAGTGGGTTTTCCTGAGTGTGTAGACAGAGCGCCGACTATGAGGCAGTTTGCACCAGGACTGTGTGGTTGTGGGTTCGAGTTAGAAGATTCCTCCATGAAGAGAGCGTGGGGGAAGGGCTAGAGCTATTGATCTTGAGGAGGTTAGAGCCCTCCAGAGGAAGGTACAAGCATTGCCAGAGGAGCTTCGTAGAGGAGCAAATGTTGTCGCAGGTGACAATAGTATGGATGACAATGAAGAGGAAGTAATGGGACTAGAAGAGGAAGTTGACAGGGATGTTCTGAATCCTGTAGAGGAAAGGCTTTTTAGGGCCATTACTAAGTTTGGGAAAAGACCTACAATTGAAGTGGGTATATTTTTAGGAAATCTGAAACCAGATGAGTTGATCGATTGGATCAATGAATTAGAAGAATACTTTGAGTATGAGGATATAAGGGACCCAGATAGGGTTAAGTTTGCAAAGGCCAAAATGAAAGGCCATGCCAAAATCTGGTGGCAAGAGGTTTGACTAGAAAGACTTAGAAGAGGAAAGGAGAAGATCACAAGAAGCAGTTCATTCCTGTGGACTATGAGCTTGATCTGTTTAAGAAGATGCATGGGTTAAAGCAAGCAGGAAGATCAGTCCAAGAATATATAGAGGAGTTTTACCGACTCTTGATTAGAGCGGGGCATGCAGAAGCAAATAAGGAGAAGGTTGCTCATTATATCAGTGGGTTGCGACCTAACATCCAGGAGGAATTAAGTCTGGTAAGAATGACTAGCGTTGAAGAGGCATACCAATTTTCCCTACGAGCTTAAGAGAAGCTGAATAAAAGGTTTGAAGGAAGACAAAGAGGGTGCAGTCAAGGAGGAAGGGGAAGTGGTAGATCATCTGGAGGCCACAATGAAACCCAAAAGAGAAATGAAGATGTGGGTACTAGCAGAAATCAGAGGAATGAGGGTTTCAACCGCTCCCATGATCAAGACTTTGGAAATCAAAGAGGAAGAGGTAGAGGACATGGACAAGGAAGAGGAGGCTTCCGTGGTACCTATTTCCATTGCAATGAAGAAGGTCATCGTGCCTTTGAATGCCCTCAATGACAAGGAAGGATAGATAGGAGAGTTGAGGGCCAAGCTAGGGTTTCTCATGTGGATGAGGATGCACAATCATCACATTCAGAGGATGCAGAAAGAGGAGAGACCTTGGTAAATGAAAGAGTCCTACTAAGTGGTGAGAATGAACCAGGACAACGAAGGAGTTTTTTTCATACCAGATACAAGTGTAAGGATAAATGTTGTGATGTGATCATTGATGGTGGTAGCACTGATAACCTGGTATCAAAAGAGATGGTCTATAAGCTAAAGCTCAAGAGGGAGAAACATCCCCAACCCTATCAGATTTCTTGGGTAAAAGATGATCATAAGGTCCTGGTAAGTGAACAATGTTTAGTAAAATTCAAAATTGGGAGTTACCATGATGAAGTTCTCTATGATGTTATTTCGATGGATGTTTTCCATCTATTGTTGGGTAGACCATGGCAGTTTGATAGACATGCAATACATGATGGAAATGCAAACACATACTCTGACAAAGGATGGAGTTTGCCACAAATTGAAGCCCATGAAAAAGGAAGGTGAAAAGGTATGTAGCAGTGCTAGGATTTTTCTTGTTGATGGAAGGAAGTTTTTAGATGGCATGAAACATCAGCATATGTGATATGCTTTGATTCCTAGGAAAGATAAAGAAGGTAGTAGTGAAATACCATTTGAAGTTTCAAATTTAATAGGGGAAGTTGGAGATATTATCTCTGATAATGTTACAGGTGGATTGCCACTAGTAACCCAAATTAGTCATCAGATAGATCTGATTCCAAGAGCTAGCTTGCCTAACAAGGCTGCTCACAAGATGACTCCTACTGAAACAGAGGAGCTAAATAGATAGGTTCAGGAGTTGCTGAGGAAGGGCTTGATTCGAGAGATCCTGAGTCCATGTGCAGTACCTGTAGTACTTGCACCAAAGAAGGATGGAGAGTGGAGGATGTGTACAAATTCTTGAGCTATAAATAGGATAACCATCAAGTACCGATTTCCTTTACAAAGGATGGATGATCTTATGGACTGCTTGAGTGGAGCTCAGTACTTCACAAAGATAGATCTAAAGAGTGGCTATCATTAGATACGGATTCAAGAAGGAGATGAGTGGAAAATAGCCTTCAAGACCAAGGAGGGTCTTTATGAGTGGTTAGTCATGCCCTTTGGATTGATGAACGCCCCAAGCACCTTCATGTGGCTCATGAATGAGGAACTTAAGAAGTTCTTAGGAAAATTTGTTATTTTCTATTTGGATGATATTTTAATTTTTAGCAAGACTTTGGAAGAACATTTACTACATATTCGTAGTGTCCTTGAAAGGCTAAGGGAAGAGAAACTGTTAATTAATCTAAAGAAGTGTGTCTTTGCAAAAAGGGAGTTAGTCTATTTGGGATTTGTTATATCACCTGAAGGTCTCAAAATGGATCTAGAGAAGGTAAAAGCCATCTTGGAATGGCCCACTCCAAGGTCTGCTACTAAGGTAAGATCATTTCATGGTCTGGTTAGTTTTTACAGGAAGTTTATTAAGAATTTCAGTGGCATATGTGCACCCCTAACTGATACAATAAGAGGGGATAGAAAAGAGTTCAAATGGACTGCAACAGCTACGAGAAGTTTTTAATTGCTAAAGAAGAAGGTGATAGAACAGCCTGTGTTGGCACTTCCAGATTTTAGAAAAGTGTTCCAGGTCAATTGTGATGCTAGTGGCAATGCTATTGGGGCTATATTAAGCCAAGAAGGTAATCCTATTGCATATTTTAGTGAGAAATTGAATGATGCAAAGAAGAAGTATTCTTTTTATGATCAAGAATTCTATGCAATAGTTCAGGCCTTAAAGAAATGGAGGGATTATTTATTGCCAAAGGAATTTGTTTTGTATACTAATCATCAGGCATTACAGTACCTAAATAGCCAAGGTAAATTGAATCAGAGGCATATGAAGTGGGTAGAATTCTTGCAGAGTTATACATTTGTGTTGAAGCATAGAAGTGGAAAATCTAACAAGGTTGCAGATGCACTAAGTAGGAGGCAGTTGTTGCTTACAACAATGCAGGTTGAAGTAGTTGGGTTTGATGAACTCAAGAATTTGTACCTTGAGGATCCTAATTTTGCCAAAGCATGGAAAGCTTGTAAAGAACCTGTTGTTGTAGATAGAACCAAGTGGTTAGACTATTTGATTCAGGATGGCATGTTGTTCAAAGGTAGTCAATTGTGCATTCCAAGGAGTTCCATGAGGGAAAATCTGATTAAGGAGAAACATAGTGGAGGGATGGCAGGACATTTTGGTCAGGATAAGACCATTTCCATTCTTAGAGAACATTATTTTTGGCCTCAAATTACACAGGATGTGAAGAAGTTTGTACAAAGTTGCCAGGTTTGTTAAGTTGCCAAGGGGTTTAGTCAAAATACTGGCCTATATCAGCCATTGCCTGTTCCATCAAGACCATGGGAGGACATAAGGTAAGGATTTTGTTCTTGGATTTCCAAGGACATAAAGGGGTAATGACTCAGTATTCGTGGTGGTTGATAGGTTCTCCAAAATGGAACATTTCATTCCATGCCACAAAACTCATGATGTTGTCCATATTGCAGACTTGTTTTTCAAAGAGGTGGTAAGACTACATGGTCTTCCAAGGAGTATAGTTTCTGATAGAGATACTAAATTTGTGGGGTATTTCTAGAGGACATTGTGGAAGAAGTTGAGAATAGACTTGAAATTCAGTTCCATGCATCACCCACAAACTAATGGCCAAATAGAAGTGGTAAATAGAAGTTTGGGCAATTTTCTGAGATGTTTAGTTGGAGATAAGCCCAAGGGATGGGATTTGATTCTACCACAGGCAGAGTTTGCTTATAATAACTCTTTAAATAAGAGTACTGGAAAATCACCATTTCAAATTGTATATGGGAATAGCCCAAGGACTGCACCAGAGCTGAGGAAGATAGAACAAGGGGAGAGGACAAGTACTGAAGCTGAGGAATTTGCTAAACATATCAAGCGTCTACATGAGGAGGTTCAGGCACACATAACCAAGATGAATCAAGAGTATAAAGCTAGGGCTAATCAAAGGAGAAGACATAAGGAATTCCAAGTAGGAGATTTAGTCATGGTACACTTACGAAAAGAAAGATTTCTAGCCAGTACTTACAGCAAGCTGAAAATGAAGAAATTTGGCCCCTGCAAAATTTTGAAGAAACATGACTCAGGAAATGCATATGAAGTGGAGCTGCCAGATGGTATTCAGATCTCTCCCATTTTCAACATTGCAGATTTAACAGAGTATCATGATGATGGTGCAGATGAGGAGCTAGTGTTAGAGCCATGTCCAATTCCTACTTCTAAGAAGGAGGAGATAGAAGACATTCTAGATCATCGTGTGGGTAGGAGTACCAAAAATAGGGAGTATGAAGAGTATTTGGTCAAATGGAAAGGACGGCCGATCGAGGACTCAACTTGGATTTCAGTAGCTGAGGTTTCCCATTTGGAATTTCCTCTACCATCCATAAAGTGATAGGATCACTTTTCAATCTACCCTGGGTGTCTGATGCAGGAGCATCTAGAGGTATAAGGGCAATCCTGTGTCACCCAAAAAAAAATGTACTTAGACTTAGTTTTTGTTTCATGTCTTTACATTTTTGGATACCCATTTGGCTCAAATAAAGGTTCCAACTCTCATAGTTCAACTATCAGTGCATTTGAAAATCCTGAAAAAATAGGAGCATGTATTTGGGCCATCATTTCGGTAAACTAGAAGGTGTGAATTGGCCAGATGAATGTAATCATGATTTAGAGCATTCCAAAAAAAGAATCAGGTCAATAGGCCCCACGATTTGAAAGTTATTGCAATTTTTTGAGTTTTGGAGACCTCCTAAGAATGCTTCAAAGTCAGGTTTGGGGCATTAAATGACCTCGAAAAGGGTCAAAAAATGGAGGACGAGCGAAGCTGGTCCATAGGGCTATAGAGTACTTCGAGAGATTTTTGAAAATGTAAATGGTTCGTCAATCGGAGCTACAATTCAAAAGTTATGCCTGCCAAAAGTTCGGCTACCATTTCTGGATTCTTCTAGATTTGCACCGACTTCTAACGCAGCTTCTGGAACCTTCTATTTTGTCGGTGGATGCTTACTAGCACTTTCTAGAATGTACTCCTAGTCCTTAACCCTTTGCGGTCTATTTAAGGAGATTTCTTGCATTGTAAAAGGCAATTCGGAGTGGAGTTTAAGAGGAGGTGCTAAAAGGAGAAATATTCTCCAGATTTATGCTATTGTAAGCCCTTAGGGCATGTTCTGAAGTTTATTTTCCTTGTACTATTTGTACTAGCTTATTTTCTCAGTTAATATAATTTCCCTTTTCTATTGTGTCCATTTTGTTCTTGGGTTGTGTCCCCATCATCATACCTCACAAACTAGTTTAAATTTGTTCAAGAAATGGTTTGTAGAAAGCAAATTATTTGCCCCACATGCCAATATATGGAATTCTGATCTAGGACAGCTAGTGGTCCCCGGTGTCTTTATGGATTATGATCTCCTTGATGCCATGGAAAAAAGCTATGATCAAGCCACTAGGGTAGTAAGGAGAACAGATAGTGAAACTCTAATCACCGTCATCCTAGAAGAGATTAGAGAAGTTTTTCATTTGGGACCTCTCACTAGGTATCATGTGCCTATTAATTTGAATGATTTAAAAAAAGAATATATGTCTAAGAAGGGTGTAGTCAGAAAAGGTGCACTCAAGGCCCATATTGGAAAAATTGAAACCCTACTAGCAATAACATTATCCTTTAAAGAACCTTTTAAGAAAGAATACTTGAATGCTAGGGCAGTCGAGATATATAGGACTTATGCAAAGCTTTCAAAGAGGATGAACAAGATTTTGTGCCTCTGAGTTTCATGTATATGATTACTCAAATCTCGAATTTTGGTATAGAAATAATTTTTTATTTTTCTTCTTACTTAGCCGTTGAGATTCATAATAGATTGATCAAGATTTCTAAGAGCAAGGTGGAGAAGGTTTTGGGGCAATACTCTCTATTGATGCACATTTTTTTGTTTAATAGGGTGACATACTTTGGTAAGAAATGGTTTTGAATAGAGAAAAAGAAGTGGAAGCATTGCCAGTTTAGTCGTGGAGTGCAGACATGACTAGTGAAGTAGAAAATGCCAGTTTTGTTAGATTTGATAGGTATTTTGCCTCCAAGCTGAGATGCCTTGTATTGAGTTATAATCCTAGGATCCTAATGCACTAATGCACCTTGTTAGACCTATGGATAGACCCCATAATTTGAAAGTTTCACACAATTGGTTAGACATCATCCCATATTCAGTTTCAACTGTTATCAAAATTTATGGGTTCAAAGCAACACCCCATGTCCTACCTTACTAGGTGCCTTTAAAAGTAGGAGTAGCTAAATTATTGTGGTAGTTGGGAGGAGTAGAAGAAACCTTTTTGCATAAGAGGGCGATAGGATCATTTTTTTCGATTTGCACAATAGCCCACCAATTTGTAATAACCAAGGAAGGGTGGGTTTTCATTTACAATTATTTGGATCAGTATAAGATGGCTATCTCTCACCCTTATTTCTATGATATAGAGGGTTTCTATCATTTGGCTCTTAGGCATAGGTTCAAGCTTGGTCCAGTTGAACATGAATTTTATTTTCTTGAAGATATAATAAGGAATGAGTATTCTGTGGGAGCAAGAGATAGAGAAAGAAAAATGGAGAGTCTACTCAAAAGTTTTGAGTTTTATTAATTGTTTTGATGAATACTATAGCCCCCTAAGTAACATTGTAACTACTATAGTTAAAATTAACAAGCTTATTAATGCATTCCATGAAATAATGGAGATGATGAATGAGAAGAAGCAATATTTCATTAATTCTGCTCTAGATAAGGCCAGGGAAATCATGAGAAGATTGGGTTTCACTTCCAATATAGGAGCAGGTCCATTATTTGTTCAAAGGAGGCCAAGATATAATGTCATTTAGAATCAAAGGCCCATTATAGATCAAGGAAAATAGGTAGTTGAATCTACTAGTGCTATTCTTGAAGAAAGGCCTCCTAAACCTTCTCCTAAAAGTAGAAAGATAATAAGGGAAGAAGAACATCATGTTGAGGATTACTTACCTTCTCAAACTCCCATGAAAATTGAGGAGGACCAGATCACTAATGAGCAGGTTAAGTAAATTGAATCACAAGGGGGATTTTATGTTACTCAAGAAGAGATTGATTAAGGTAACCTCTGGGAGCCTCATGTGCCAAGGTTTGAATTGACTATTGTAGATTATAGAGGAAGGGAACTAGACCCTATTTTGGAACAATCTAGTCAGTAATTTTTGTCTGATGATAGTTTTGTAAAGTCTAGGAATTTCCATCAATTTTCTTGGAGGGAAAACATGAATAATCTTGACAAGAGATGTAAGAATTTGCAAACAGAGCATCTAGAAAATGGATGAAGCCTCCATTCAAAATAAAATTAAGGAACAGATGATTCAAGAGTTCCAAAATATAACCCTTGAAGAGGGGAGACAGATGGTAAAAGCCACAAATATTTTATTATTGCCCAACTGGGACATTGCTAATGAATTAATTTTCAATTCTATGTCAAAAAATTTGGGGTTGCTAGATCCCAATAAGAAGGAGTTCTTGGGAACTGCATTTAGTAATGACCAAGCTACTCTTGTGATGTGGTCACTAAGAAGAGGATCCAGGACTAACAAGGAATATCATTGTAACAAGAGCTATTGACACCTCAAATGTATAGGCAGCCCATTTGAATGTGGATTATTCTCAATTTTCCTTAGCTACTATAGAAAAGGAGGAAAAAGAAATGATTGAGTTGTAGAGAAATTACAAGATAGTTGTGGATGCCTAAAATAAAGTGATAAAGAGGAGAATTGAACTTGAGAACAAGTTATTGGGGAAGTCCACAAGGCCAAGAATAACATACCCTCCCCCCCCAGTTGAACCTTTCAGATCCACTCCCCTCGTAGAAGTACCAAATACACCCCAAAGGCTAGAGTACTACACAATAGAGGATTTTGAGGAAGAAAAAAGTAAGCTATCGGCAGTACATGTGGAGTTGGATTCAAGATATGAAGATAAATTGAGGAAAGCTCTTACATACTTGGCTAATAAAATTGAGTGGCCATTAGTTTATGACCAATTGGCTAGGGTGGTAAATATTTGGAATGAATTAAAAGAAAATGATGAGGTTTTAAAGCATATTATGAACAAATGGGGAAAGAAACAGAGGAAGAGAGAGGTGACCTTCTTGTGTTACTCTGTTATAAGATCATCACATGATATGATTGAGAAAACCTATGACATGGTTGTTGATCTCCCAGAGTTTGATGAAAAGAGAATTCATTTAAAGAAAATAATTATTGGCTATTTAGATAAATATAAAAGCCAAAAATTTAGCTTATTCCCTCATGCCCGAGATAAAAAAAGTAAATTGAAAAGTAAAGATGAATGGACCAAGCAGTTAGATTATTTACTTTGTCTCAGAATGAATAAAGTTATCAATGAAAAAGGGCATGCATGTTGGGCAACAACTACTGAAGAAATGGTAAAGGTTCAATTTTTTTTTTATTCTTTGAAATAAGAATTCATTAATATTGATAATAAGGCAGTGTTTTTTATCTAAATGCAACAAGATATTCTACAGTTTGATTGGCTAGAGGACAAACTATTTGACAAGTGGATGGCGGAAATAGCCCCTAATGAATAGTTCAAGGAAGTTAAAACTGAAAGTGATAAGGTGCAAGGTGATGAGATCCAAATAATTGACACTACCACTACACAAGACCCATAGGAGGAAGAAGATAATAATGATTAGTCAATTTTAGTTGCATGCCCAAACCCAAAGGATGCTGACACAATAGAAGAAGAGGAAAAGGTAGAAGTTACTCCTGTAGTACAAGATAAAGATGGTTAAAACCCTCAAGTGGAGGATAACCTATAATCATCATAAGTATCTTCATCATTGGCTAGCTTAGCAGTTGCATACATGGAGGAATCAAAATAGCAACTAGATCAATGACATGAGAGGATGTAACAAAAAGGGACCCACCAAAAGGAATGTTTGATTTAGAAATCTTTCTATTAGTCACTTTTTGTCATTTTTTGATAGGTGTATGTAAATACCTCTTTTCAAAGACACCTATCAAGTCTGTTAGCCTTAAGATTTTTGCATCTCACATATTTAAGTGAGATCCTAGGGCTAGAAGAATGGTCCATTTTCTAATGCATTTTAGTATTACACTTAGGATGTATTTGGTCTAGTAATTTGAGCAAAATTTATGATGTATGTTCTCAGCAAATTTTTTGGGAATACAAAAATATAGAATGATCTCTATGTTTCATTCTAAGGTCATTCTGAGTTCATTGCAAATGTATACCATTTTAAAAAGAAAATGAATACTAATTATGAACTGTACCCATATCAGTTCTTTTCTGAATTTTGTCTCCTTTTGATTTCTTAGTCATCTTGATGTTGTGTGAGTAAAGGCTTGTGCAATTGAATGCAATCCACTTAGGTTGTATATCTTCTCATCACTACTATTAGTTCAATAAATTAAGTAAAAGCTTTGATGAGTTTGATAATATTGTTGTAGTAATGGGGAGGATGTTTTTAATGATAAAGTCTGATAAGAATTGCTGATGATATTTTTTGTAAGGTGACAAATCAAATCTATGGAATTACAGTAGAGTCTAAACCCTAATGGAATAGGCATTGATCAAACTAATTCAATTGGAAGAGAAATAGATCATATATGGGTATCAAATGCAACATTACAAACAATTTTATTTTTATTTCCTGAAGATCTTCAAAAGTTGGTCAATACTTGTTTGCATGAAATATTCTAGCCTTGGTTAGCCACTGTTGCAAAGAATACTTGCAAATCTATAGAAGACTTTATGACCAAATGTATTATATGGGATGTATTTTGTTTAAAGGTCACAATTAGCTGTGTGTTTACAGATTGAGGATGAGAATCATAATGAAACTAAGATAGTTTTCATACAACAATAGCCAGATTGAGTCATCCCTTAGGTGTACCCACCTTGGTTTTGTAGAGCCTAAAGAGGAGAAATCCATTCTTGATTTTGTTAATTTTGGATCCAAATGGTTTGTATGTGTAATTGAAAATAGGAAATAGCTAATCCTTAGGTTGCATAAGTATTATCCTTTTGGTATGAGGTTCTCTATTGCTCAGTAGCTTTAAAAACTCCAACAAAATGGCAACTCTATTGGGGAGTTGTCCAACACATTTGTGAAAAATACTATAGTTTCTCTACTCTTGATGTGTATGTAGGTGTCAATTTTCATTAGTTTTTTTCGTGGTTATAAGGGGATTTTTTAGTGACAAACCTTGAGAATTTAAAAAATAAAGAACAAACAAAAAACCAAATATCACAGAGATATACTAATGTATCCAGCCTATCCAAGTGTCTTATCTAACAAGCAAGAGTTGTAGTCTTATAATCTTAGTAATTGGTCCATCTGTGTAAGATATTTCCATTTCCATTTGTGTTTTTTTTTCTTAAAGTCATAAATAATTGTAATTGTGTATTTTTCCCAAGAGAAGGGTGGCAACTCAGTCAAGGTTTTGAAGCTAGTGCTTATTTAGTATATAGTGAAATGGCTAACAAAAGAAAAAGCACAAGAGCTCATCCTGATGAACCAATGTATACTGATTTTCCTAAAGGTGGTAGGAAGAACCTAAATAAGAAAAGGATAGATCCAAATAACACTTGGAAACCTAGAGGTAGTGTATCTATCAATTCCTAGTATCAACCAGTGATAGGAAGAGAGTCATTGTCACTCAGCTCTAAATCATAAACCACAAGACTCTTAGGAGGGATATTTAGTACCTTAGTACTAGATTAAAGAGCATATCAAGATAAGGATATGTCATCAATAGGGAATTTATCCCCTAGACTAGATCTCATAGCTAAAATGTAGTGTAGGTTAGGACTCAAAGGTTCTTTCTAAGATCCTTCTAACCCTAAAATAGTCTCATACTCTAAACCAAATCTTATAGATCTAGATGACCCTATTGATTTAGAAGCTACTTCTTTAGATCATGAAGAAGTGCAATCAGAGATAAGATTTCTAAAGAAATGGGTTGCTAAGGAAGAAGCTAAGTGTGTTTTCCTTGAAAAAGAAAAAGAGCAATCCACCTTGGATGCGATAATAGAAATAGATGCTCTACTGAGAAGGATGGTTGCCTTGAAGGAACAAAATAAAAAGTTAGAAGAGAAAACTATGACTCTCCATACTGATGTTTTTGGAGACATAGATAGTCTAAAAGCTAAAGTTCAAGAACAAGAACAACACTTGAATCAAAAGCAAGAACTAGTTATTACTCAAGTCCAAGACTATAAACCTCTACAAGTAAATCTTGTAGAACCCATTGTGAAAGTTACAGATAAAGGAAAGGGCAAAGCTATAGGAGTCCAAATAAATGAACCTCAAACTCAATCAAGAAAATCCTTAAAGCCTTTCATGTCAAAATTAGATTTAGATCTAGAGAAAATTAGAAAGGAGAAAGAAGATCTTGCAAAAGAGCTTAAAAAGGTGGAAAATGAAGCTCAAGCTATAGAAACTAGGAGAAAAATTTAGTTCTTTAAGACTAATTCTAGATTAGCCTCATGGCCAAATTTATCCATCCCAGCTTTAGTTTCTATACCCCCTTGTGGACCAATAGTTTTAGTTCAAGGAATATCTCAATCTGCTCCAACTTCATCATCCATCCCTTATACTCAAGCCCCTATTGTCCAACCTCAACAATCCCAAAGTGTTCCTATAAACCAAAAAATTTTCCTAGTTTTTAGAAGAAACCTGTATACATGGAAAAGTATAGACAAATATCATTTGTAGGTATTCTTGGTGCTCCATATCCCATATCTTTTGATTTAAGAGACAAAGCGGTTAAGTTTTTTGGAAATAATGTTGTCACTAGAGAAGAACATTTGAGAATTTTCATAGACATGTTAAATGATTATGAAGTTGAACATGAAGATGTGGTCATGAAGTTGTTTGTACATTCACTAACTAAGGATGCAAGGGATTTGTTTAGAAGGCCACCTGATGATAGTATTAGCTCATGGAATGATTTGGAGAAGTTATTCAAAGAACAATATGGAGACAGGACTAATGCTAGATTCATGTTAAATATATTCAACAATATCAAGAAGAATCCTAATGAATCTGCATTTGATTTCAATGTATGATTCCAAAAAGGTATGTACAAATTGTTTCAAGTTATGAGATTGAATGAGGATGTTTGTCTCACAACATATTTTAATGCTTTTGATAGCAAAATGGCTTACCAATTAAGGGATAAGGATCCTAAAACTTTAAGGGATGCATACAAGGTTGTTGTAAATATTGAGAATAATAGGAAGGCATTTGGCAAAATGGCTAGGAGAGATGACATCAAAGCTTTTCAATCCCAAAAATAATAACAAAAGGGAGGGTGATAAAACTCCTCTAGGAAAGAAGCCAAAAGAACCTACAATAGGCCAGGTGTTGGAGTTGCTTAAAAAGATGAATCCCATTATTTTCAATAAGCCAAATATTGCTGAGAAAATCCCTGTGAATAATAGAAACTTCAATAGACAACCTAGAATGTAGAATTACCCTTATACTACCCAATGGAAGGATGGCAAGCCAATCCCTATCCAGACTCAAAATGTAAAGGATAAGGGTACCCCAGATCCTCTACAAAGAAGTTTAGTAACTATGAATGATAATGTGCCATGGTGTATTATTTGTCTATCACCCCACTCAGTAGAATATTGTGTAGCTTCTTAGTCATTTGTTTTTAATCACAGTTTACAAACTAAGGACGAGGAAGAAGAAAAGAGTCATGATGATGTAAGTTGTAATATGGTAAGCATGTGTAGTGATTGTGTTGATTTTGTTTTAGAAGAAATATAAAGTGATTTGGAAAATAAGAAAATTGCTTATCAATTACATCATCAACAAGTTTTTTTGGACAATGAAGGCTATGATGAAGATCAAGTATGTGTTACATCTTCTAAAGTGGGTCATGTAAGTTTAAGAATGCCTTCCAAAGAAGAAATTGATAGGATTACTGCAGAAATGATTTCCCAAGTGCATAGAAATTATAATTTGAGAAACAGAATAGTTAACAATGAAATTGTGAAGCCTTCTGGTATATTCATAAAAGACATCACTCACAAGATGAAAGATGAGGACAAGAAGACTAATACAGAGACTGTCAAGGCTAAAGATGTTAAAACTAAGAAGTGGGAACCTAAGAAGAAAGTGCAATTCCAAGCCAATGAGATATCAAAAGCATTTGTGTAAGAGAAGGGATTGGGGTCTGATAATTCCAAGCAAATAGTAATCCCTACTACTCAGAAGGCTCGTACTCCAAGTATGACTGTTAAACCTACTATGTTTAAGCCCATTGATATGATATCCATGTTATCCCAAATCACTGTTAAGGTACCATAAAAGTAAAGCCTTGTCATGGTTGGGAGGGATAGGAAATAGAAATAACAATGTAGAACAAAGTGTTATTTAGTAGACTCCCTTAGTAATAGAGGATAGTGGTATCATGTCCCAAATTCCCCAAATGTTCTTGGATGACTCATCAGTATCATACATAGAAGATATTGACCCATTCTTTCTTTGTCTAATTATAAAAGGGAAGACCCTAAAAAATTGCATGATAGACTTAGGAGCCTCTAACACCATAATGCCTTTCAAAGTAATGGAAGCCTTAGGGTTGAAAGTAGACACTAAGTAAGGTAGATGTAGAGGTATGGATGCTAGGGAAGTCCTATTCATAGGTACTATAAATTATTTTCCATTTAAACTAGCTACATATCCTGAGGTAGAGTTGACCATGTCAATCCTTGTAGTTGATATACCTCCACACTATGGAATGTTGCTTTCTAGAAAATGGAGTGCTACTATGGGAGGTAGCTTGCAATGTGACTTAACTTATGCAACTTTTCACATAGGTGATAAGGCTATAAAAGTAGATGGAGAGCCAAGGGTTAGTCACATCTTGGGTGAAAAAATTGACAAAGATGCTACTTGCTTTTTAGATACTAGTGTAAATGCATTCAGAGCTGAATTGATTATCCAAGAAGTTGAGAATTTGCCTGCTGTAATTGAACATGAAGTTGAGTGTTGTATGAATTCACCAAATTTATGGACAATGTTCTTTGATGGGACCAGTTCTAAAGAAGGTGCAAGGGTAGGGTAATTTTTGTCTCTCCTAAGAAAAACACTTTTAGATACTCTTTTACCTTATATAGCTAAGTATAAAGCCTTATTGTTAGGATTGAAAGTGAGTACCCATCATGGGATTAAGAAGTTACATGTTATAGGTGATTTAGAATTGATTATCTCACAAGTAAGGGGAACATATACTTCTAAGAACAGAAGGTTGAAATAGTATAGAAATGTTGTGTGGGATTAGATTGAATTCTTTGAAGAATTTGGTATACCATGAAGGGATAGAACTCAAAATAAGATGGTCGACTTATTAGCAAATGTAGCAATTAAACCCTAGGATTCATCATTTGTGGGGATATCATAAATTGATTGTCAAAATAGGCCATCAATACCTGAAAATGTTGAACATTGGCAAGTCTTTGAAGATGCCAAAGACATTGTGAATTTCTTGCTAAATGAAGATAAGTATCATGGTTAGGAGATGGATTGCAGTGATTTGGTTGAGACCATAGATGGGAAGGAAATGATTTTTGGCCAAGAAGTTATATAGCCGAAGACTAAAAAAGTACGTAGAGGTCTAGTCATCTTGGAGAATATGTTTGATAATTAGGATAGGGTAAGACATGGAACTAAGGATTGTAAACCTCAGCAGTTAGAAGAGATAAATCTGGGTACTAGTGAGGCCTCAAAGAAGATCTATATTGGTCAGAATTTATCAACTAAAATTAGGAAGCCTTTGATTGACCTATTAAGAAAGTAAAAACATGTTTTTTCTTGGTCATATGATGACTTGAAAGCCTACAGAGAAGATCTCTTTCAACATGTTATACCATTGATAGACAATGTAAAACCTTTGAGGCAAAAGAAGAGACCAGACAACCCCAACCTATCCTCCAAAATGCAAGAGGAACTGATGAAGTTAAGGGATGGAGGAATAATTAAACCTATTAGACATTCCACCTAGGTTTCAAACTTAGTTCCTGTTAGAAAAAAGAATGGAGATATTAGACTGTGTTGATTTCAGAAATTTGAATATTGCTTCCTTAAAAGATAATTATGGATTGTCAAACATGGAAGCCATGCTACAACAAGTAACTAGATCTGAACTCATGTCTATGATGGATGGATTCTTAGGATATAATCAATTCCTAGTTAAAGAAGAAGAACAATTCAAGACAACATTTACAACCCCTTGGGGGACTTATGTATATGTAAGCATGCCTTTTGGATTAATTAATGCTAGTTCTACATTCCAAAGAGCCATGGATGTGGCTTTTTGTGAATATATAAATAAATTTATGGTTGTGTATCAAGATGACCTCATACCTTATTCCAAAAGGGTTGAGGACCATTGTAGGCATTTGGAAAAGATTTTTATCAAAGCATTGGAATATGGAGTGTCATTAAACCCTAAGAAATGTACATTTGGGGTAATTGATGGTAAGTTATTGTGACATATAGTATCAAAGGATTGGCTAAAGATAGACCCTAAAAGAGTAGTAGCCATTGATAAGGTCCCTAAGACAAAGAATGTAAAAGGAATTCAATCTTTCTTTGGGCAAGTTAATTTTCTGAGAAGGTTTGTTTCTAACTTTTCTGAAATTAGTAGACCTATTTCAAAGATGCTCAAGAATGGGGCTATTATAGATTGGAATGGTGATCCTTCACAAGAATTCCAAGATATTAAAAGTACAATAAAAAATGCTTCAATTTTGAGAACTCCTAACTACACTAAGCCCATGCACATATTTTCTTTTGCTTCTTGTCATACTATAGCTGTAGTTTTGTTGCAAAAGAATGAGGATGGATATAAACCACCAATTGCATTTTTTAGTAAGTCACTATTGCCAGCTGAGTTGAAATATGAAATAAATGAAAAGTAAGTACATGCTCTAGTAATAGCTGCAAAGGCTTTTTGATGCTACTTGGTAGGTGTTATTGTCATTGTATTTGTGCCTAGTGCTACTATAAAAGATATATTTTCTCAACAAGAAGTGTCATGAAGAAGATGTAGGTGGGTCAATAGGATCCAAGAATTTAACATCGAGATACAGATAACAAAGTTGGTAAGAGGTCAAGGTTTAGCTAAACTCATGGCTTAATCTAATTTGGATGCTAACAAAATCAATATGGTGATAGATGACCTTAGAATTGATTCATGTGATATGAACCATTGTGAGTGGTATACCAATGTTATTCACTATCTATAACACATAGAGGTTTCATCTCACTTAATTGAAAATGAGAAAAGGAGCATGAAATTGCAAGCCATCAGGTACATAATTGTAAAAGGTAGTTTGTGGTGGAGAAATTTTGAAGGGATATTACTAAAATGTGTTGATCAAGAAAGAGCCCAAGAAATTTTGAATGAGGTGCATACTAGAGTGTGTGGGGGACATTATATGGCTAAAACTACTACACACAAGGTAATGAGGGTTGGATTCTGGTGGCCATCCCTCTTTAAAAATGCTCAAATTTTGGTTAGGAAATGTGACTCTTGTCAAAGGTTTGTTGGAAAACTAAAAAATTTAGCTAATACTCCTTTAAAGCTAGTTGAGCTGCAAGCACTATTTCAGAAGTGGGGTATGAATTTCATAGGTGAAATTTCTCCCAAATCTAGTACTAACTACTCATGGATTTAGTCGCTACTGACTAGTTTAGAAAATGGGTAGAAGTTATCCCCACAAGAAATGCAACAAGTAAAGTTGTTAATAATTTCTTGCTATGTAATGTTATTTCTAGATTTGGTTGCCCTCAAAAAATCATGATTGATAATGCCACGTGCTTTAGGTCTAAGGATTTTATAAAGTCCTATGACAAGTATGGAATAACTAGGTCAACATCTTCGCCATATCA
This sequence comes from Cupressus sempervirens, assembly GCA_028749045.1. Classification (NCBI taxonomy): domain Eukaryota; kingdom Viridiplantae; phylum Streptophyta; class Pinopsida; order Cupressales; family Cupressaceae; genus Cupressus; species Cupressus sempervirens. The sequence goes on from CM053785.1 coordinate 102,355,357, forward strand.
TCCACAAGGAAATGGATAGGTTGAATCTACAAATAAAAGCTTATTAAAAATTATTAAGAGAACCTTGGATGATAACAAAAAGGTATGGAACTCTAAGTTGCAACTTGCAGTATGAGCTGATAGCGTGACTGTGGAAAAATCCATTGGAGTAGCTCCTTTTGGTCTAGTATATGGAATTCAAGCCAGGATGCCTCAGAATAACTTAGTGGGACTCTATAATTACATCTAGTTGTATGATGAAGATATTACAAATGATATGCAAGAAAGGTTGGATGAGCTTGTAGGGTTAGAAGAAACCAAAAAAGAAGGATCTCTCAAGAATCAAAAGTTGCAACTACAAGTTAAGACATTATATGAGAAAAGGACAATGAGTAAAAAATTCCAAGATGGAGATTTAGTCCTGATGTGGAATGCCAGAATTAAGGATAAGTGAAAACATGGTAAATTTGACCATATCTGGCTAGGCCCCTATTTGATTAAAAACACATGGGGAGAATATTTGCATGCTCTAAAGGATTTATTAAACAATAATCTAGAATTGCTTATTCATGGATAGTTCTTGAAGAGGTATTTCTTCTTAAATACTTGTTACTTCCACGAATAGTAGTTTAGAGTCTTCTATACATTTTGTAAATTATTAGTTCTTGTTTAGTTCCCCATTTATAGTCTTCTTGTGTTTAGTTGTTCTCCTTTGGTAGTTGGTTTGTAGGGTGCCTAGTTGGTTTGCTTCTCCCAGAAATTTTGAGCCCTCATTTAAATTTGCATAATTCAATGTCCCCAAATAGAGCCACTATTGGCCTAATTTTTAGCATGATGAAATTTCCCTAACATAGGTATAAAAAATTAGATTGAATCCATCACTGGTAAATGGGGTTTCTTGTTTAGTCATCCAGGTTTTCTTTGCCTTTGAAATTTCCCATTAAGCCCTTCTCATTTCTTTTAAAGGTCTTAGGCATGAAATCTTTTCAAACTTTGGCAAATATTGTGTTTTCTTTTTAAAAAAATTTGTGACCCCAAGTAGTCTTGTTCTCGTATGTCTCTCACCATCTAATTTTGACAAAATCTATGGCTATTGCTACTTTGCTATGGTGAGTTGTGCATTTCTTATGTATAGCGAGGTAGGGAACGTTGTGAAACTAAAGAATGACATCGAAAAGTGGAAATGCAGTAGTCCAAAAATATGCTGCAGTCAGATTTTAGTCACATGTGTTTTATTAGAAATATGTGAATAGAAATGAAACCCAATAAAAGGCAGGCATAGGATATCACCAAAATATTGTTTTTTTTTATGATGCACCACTTTGCTAATTAGCAAAACTAAGCAGCTCACCATTAGCAATATAGCGAGTGGTTGAAGAATGTATTACATGATGGCTATCAAATTTTGTGATGGTCATTAAGAGTTCCAAGTGGCATAATAAATGGTGATATCATTGCCCTTTTAGGACCATGAAGTGGGTAATTATGGTGTGACATGCTTGTACTTTTTGGCATCAAGTTTTTTTAAATCACCAGAGCTTGCTAATTCACAAATAAGAAAATCTAGGCATCTCACCATTAGTGATATAGTGAGTGGTCATGAAATGAGCATACAATGGAACCCAAGCAATGTGGAGGGATGACTAGGATTAAAATATTGTTTTTCTTTCACTAGCTATGCAAAATTTATCATGTCATCAATCTTCTAGATGTACCCCCCCATTCATAAAATGTAGGAGGAATTTTGATAGTTAGATCAAGCTAAGATAAATGATTCTTGCTATCTCACCATAAAAAAATTGTGTTTGGTTTACTACATGTGAGATAGTGAATATGGACCCACCTAATCTTAAGGTGTTCATGTAGTTTCTTACCCTTGGATTGATCTCGGATCAATGGTCATCACTATCTCACTATGAAGAGTTGCTTGGAGGATATGTACAATGGGATAGAAAATATGGGGCCCACCACTATTCTTCTAAGCAATGCAGTTGTGTGTCATCCACATGATCAAGATCAAATCAATGGTTGTCACTACTTCACTATCGATAAGGTGCTTTTTATTTATTTATAGTGAGGTAGTAACCTATCAACACATGTCCTCAGTTGCCAATGGGTCAAGACAAAGATTCCATCAAGGAAGGAGTTGTATATGTGGTTAGTTCTCATTGGATTCACTAGCCAACTTGTCAAGTGGAATGCTAGTCACCTTTTTTTTGCATCCCTTCATTGTAGGATTTAAATGAAGAAGGTGGTGCCACTCTATGTATTCATTAGACATGAAAGCTTCACGTGTGAGAAAAATACAGTATAACAAAGAAGATTTCCTCAATTTCACTTTATGCAAATAAAGATTTCAAGCCTATTCGAGTAGAAGCAATTATAGAGAAGATCGTGCTAAAGTTGCCAAGATTGTGAAGCAGCTTGTTCACAGAGAAATTGCAAAAGTACATAAAGGAACAAGAGTGGAATTAAAGTAGGTAATTACACTTTATCTTTGTAAGTGTTTTAGTTCTACAAACCATAAGTGAAGATGCCTCCAAAGAAGGAATTTTTAGGTCAAGAAAATTATTTGGATAGAAATGTACATGATGATTTGCTTGAGTTGCTTCCTTAGTCTACTGTTGAGACAACATAGGTTAAGAAACTAACCTCATTAAACCCTAGGTTGAGGATAGTAGATGGATTTTTTGATAAAGGAAACTAGGTCCGGGATGCTCATACCTCGCAAAATAGTTTAAGTTTTTTCAAGAAATGGTTTGCAGAAAGGAAATTGTTTGCCCTAGATGCCAATATATAGAATTTTGATCTAGGAAAGCTAGTGGTCCCCAGTGTTTTTATGGATTATGATCTCCTCAAGGCCATGGAAAAAAGATATGATCAAGCCACTAGGGTAGTAAGGAGAATAGATGGTCAAATTCTAATAACCATAAGCCCAGAAGAGATTAGAGAAGTTTTTCATTTGGGACCTCTCACTAGGTATCATGTGCCTATTAATTTGAATGATTTAAAAAATAAATATATGTCTAAGAAGGACATAGTTAGACAAGGTGCATTGAAGGCCGCTATTGGTAAAATTGGAACCCTACTAGCAATAACATTATCCTCTAAAGAACCTTTTAAGAAAGAATATTTCAATGCCAGGGTAGTCGAGATATACAGGACCCTATGCAGAGTTTTTAGAGAGGATGAAAAATATTTTATGCCTGTTAGTTTCATGTATATGTTACTCAAATCTCTGCTTTCAATGTAGAAATAATTTTTTATTTTGCTTCTTACATAGCCATTGAGATTCATAATGGATTGGTCGAGATTGCTAAGGGCAAGGTGGAGAAGGTTTGGGTGCACTACTCTTCGTTGATACACATGTTTCTATTTAAGGGGGTGACATACTTTGGTAAAGAAATGGTTTTGAACATAGAACAAGAAGGGGAAGCATTGCCAATTCATTTGTGGAGTGTGGACATGACTGGTGAAGAAGAAAATGCCAGTTTTGTTAGATTTGATAGGTATTTTGCCTCCAAGCTGAGATGCCTTGTATTGAGGGATAATCCTAGGATCCCTAAGGCACTGATGCACCTTGTTAGACCTATGGATAAACCCCATAATTTGAAAGTTTCACACAATTGGGCAGACATCATCCCATATTCAGTTTCAACTATTATCAAAATTTATGGTTTCAAAGGAACACCCCATGTGATACCTTACCAAGTGCCTTTAAAAGTAGGAGTAGCTGAATTCTTGTGGTAGTTGGGAGGAGTAGAAGAAACTTGTTTGCACAAGAGGGGGATGGGATCAATTTTTCCCACTTGCACAATAGCCCACCTGTTTGTAATAACCACAGAAGGGTGGGTTTTCCTTTACAAGTTTTTGGATCAATAGAGGATGCCTATCTCTCACCCTCATTTCTATGATATAGAGGATTTTTATCATTTTTCTCTTAGGCATAGGATCAAGCTTGGTCTAATTGAACATGAATTTTATTTTATTGAAGATATAATAAGGAATGAGTACTCTTTGTAGGAGCAAGATACAAAGAAAGAAAAATGGAGAGTCTACTCAAAAGTTTTGAGTTTTATTAATTCTTTTGATAAATATTAGAACCCCCTAAGTAACATTGTAACTACTGTAGATAAAATTAACAATCTTGTGAATGCATTCCTTGAAATAATGGAGGTGATGAATGAGAAGAAGCAATATTTCTTTAATTCTGCTCCAAATAAGGCTAGGGAAATAATGAGGAGATTGGGTTTCACTCCAAATATAGGATTAGGTCCATTATTTGTTTAAAGGAGGCTAGGATATATTGTCATTTATAATCAAAGGCCCATTATAGATGAAGTAAAATAGGTAGTTGAATCTACTAGTGCTATTCTTGAAGAAAACCCTCCTGAACCTTCTCCTAAAAGGAGAAAGATAATAAGGGAAGAAGAACATCATGTTGAGGATTACTCACATTCCCAAACTCCCATGAGAATTGAGGAGGGGGAGCTCACTAATGAGCAGGTTAAGTAAATTGAATCATAAGGGGGAGTTTTTGTTACTCAAGTAGAGATTGATGAAGGGAACCACTAGAAGCCTCCTATGCCAAGTTTTGAATTGACTATTGTAGACTATAGAGGAAGGGAACTAGACCTTGTTTTGGAACAAGCCAGTCAAAAATTTTTGTCTAATGACAATTTTGTAAAGTCTAGGGCTTTTTGTCAATTTTCTTGGAGGGAAAACATGAATAATTTTGATGAGAGATGTAAGAATTTGCAAATAGAGCATCCAGAAATGGATGAAGCCTCCATTCAAAATAAAAAAAAGGAACAAATGATTCAAGAGTTCCAAAATATAACCCTTGAAGAGGTGAGACAGATGGTAAAAGCTGCAAATATTTTATTATTTCCCAACTGGGACATTGTTGATGCATTAATTTTCAATTCTATGTCAAATAATTTGGGATTGCAAGATCCAAATAAAAAGGAGTTCTTGGGAATTGCATTTAGTAATGACCAAGCTTCTCTTGTCATGTGCTCACTAAGAAGAGGACCCAAGGTTGTTCCATCATAGCATGATGATTTAGGACTGATAGGGAATATCATTTTAAAAAGAGTTGCCAACACCTCGCATGTATAGGCAGCCCTTATGAATGTGGATTATTTTCAATTTGCCTTGGCTACTATAGAAAGGGGAGAAAAAGGAATGATTAAGTTGTAGAGCAAGTATGAGGTAGCTATGGATGCCTACAATAAAGAGGTAAAGAGGAGAATTGAACTTGAGAACAAGTTATTGGGGAAGTCCACAAGGCCAAGAATAACATACACTCGCTCCCCAGTTGAACCTTTCAAATCTACTTTGCTCATAGAAATACCAGATACACCCCAAAGGCTAGAGTACTACATAGTAGAGGATTTTGAGGAAGAAAAATGTAAGTTGTGGGCATTACATGTGGAGTTGGAGTCAAGATATGAAGATAAATTGAGGTAAGCTCTTACATACTTGGCTAATAAAATTGAGTGGCCATTATTTTATGACCAATGAGCTAGGGTGGTAAATATCTGGAATGAATTAAAAGAAAATTATGAGGTTTTAAAGCCTATTGTGAACAAATGGGGATAGAAACAAAGGAAGAGAGAGGTGACCTTCTTGTGTTACTCTATTATAAGATCATCACACAATATGATTGAGAAAACCTATAACATGGTTTTTGATCTCCCAAAGTTTGATGAAAAGAGAATTCATTTACAGAAAATAATTATTGGTTATTTAGATAAATATAAAAGACAAAAATTTAGCTTATTCCCTCATGCCCTAGATAGAAAAAGTAAATTGAAAAGTAAAGATGAATGGACCAAGCAGTGAGATGATTTATTTTGTCTCAAAATGAATAAAGTTATCAATGAAAAAGGGCATGCATGGTGGGCAACACTACTGAAGAAATGGTATAGGTTCAACTATTTTTTGATTCTTTGAAACAAGAATTCATTAATATTGACAATAAGGTAGATTTTGTTATCCAAAAGCAGCAAGATATTTTGTAGTTTGATTGGCTAGATGACACACTATTTGACAAGTGGATGGCAGAAATAGTCCTTAATGAATAGTTTGAGGAAGTTGAAACTGATAGTGATAAGGTGCAAGGTGATGAGATCCAAATCATCAACACTGCCACTACACAAGGTCCACAAGAGGAAGAAGATAAGAATGATTAGTCAAATTTAGTTGCAGGCCCAAACCCAAAGGATGGTGACACGACTAAAGAAGAGGAAAAGGCATAAGTTACTCCCACAATACAAGACAAAGATGGTGATAACCCATGAGTGGAGGATAACCTACAATCATTAGAACAAACTTCATCATTGGCTGGCTTAGTAGTTGCATACACAGAGCAATTACAATAGCAACCAGATCAATGACATCAGAGGATGTAACAAAAAGGGACCCACCAAAAGGAATGTTTGATTTAGAAATCTTTCTGTTACTCACTTTTTGTCATTTTTTGATAGGTGTATGTAAATACCTCTTGTCAAAGACACCTATCAAGTCTCTTAGCCTGAAGCTTGTTGCATCTCACATATGTAAGTGAGATTCCAAGGCTAGAAGAATGGTTTGTTTTCTAATACATTTTAGTATTACACTTAGGATGTATTTGGTCTAGTAATTTGAGCAAAATTTGTGATGTATGTTCACTGCAAATTTTTTGGGAATAAAAAATATAGAATGATCTCTATGTTTCATTCTAAGGTCATTCTGCGTTCACTATAAATGTATACAATTTTCAAAAGAAAACTAATATAAATTATGAGCTATACCCATATAAGTTCTTTTCTAAATTTTGTCTCCTTTTGATTTCTTAGTCATCTTGATGTTGTGTGAGTAAAATCTTGTGAAATTGAATGCAATCTAGTTCGGTTGTATATCTTCTCATCACTACTATTAGTTCAATGAATTAAGTGAAAGCTTTGATGAATTTGATGAGATTTCTATAGTAATGGGGAGGATGTTTTGAATGATAAAATCCAGTAAGAATTGCTGACGATATTTGTTGTAAGGCAAAAAATCAGATCTATGGAACTATAATAGACTTTGAACCACAATGGATTAGGCACTAGTCAAATTAATTCAGTTGGAACATAAATAGATCATAGATGGGTATCAAATGCAAAATTACAATCAATTTTACTTTTATTTCCTAAAGATTTTCAAAAGTTGGTCAATACTTGTTTGCATGAAATATTCTAGCCTTAGTTAGCCACTATTGCAAAGAATTCTTGTACATCTACAGAAGACTTTATAACCAAATTTGTTATATGGGATGTATTCTATTTAAATGTCACAATTAGTTGTGTGTTTATGGATTGAGGATGAGAATCAGAATGAAACTAAGATAGTTTTCATACAACAATAGTTAGATTGAGTCAACCCTTAGGTATACCCACCTTGGTTATGTAGAGCCTAAAGAGAAGAAAACCATTCTTGGTTTTGTTAGTGTTGTATCCAAATGGTGTGCATGTGTAATTGAAAATAGGAAATAGCTAATCCTTAGGTTGCATAAGCATTATCCTTTTGGTATTGAGGTTCTCGATTTCTTAGTAGCTTTAAAAACTCCAACAAGATGAAAGATTAGAGGAAGGAGATTAGAGAATCTTTCATTAGCTTTCAAAGAATAATGCTTCATTCCTTGACTAAAAGCATTAAATAGTCAAAGTTGACTTATTTCTTGTAAGCTTAATTTCTCCCTTAGTGTGTGATTTTTAAGGGTGGCTGCCCAAATTCGGGAATAAATACTTGCAAAAAAAATAGATGTGAAAGGATTTAACTAATATGTCACTACAATCTCTTCCCACCTTTGTGCTAATAAATATGGCAAAGTATTGTTGTTGAAGAAGATACAAGAGCTACAACTCATGTCTCTAAATTCTAAGAGGGTGGCTAGCCTAGGAAATTTGGTCCAATTTTAGAGCTTTCTAGAAATTTGTAGATGTTTTAATTTTTGTTGAATTTTTAACTAAAAAATTAATCATATACCTAAAAATTAAGATTAGCCAATCATAATTTAAGAATTAATGATGAAAACTTAATTTAAAAATAAATCATTTTAAATCATAGAAGTTCAATAATTTTGAAACAAAAATTATATGAAGTAGGATAAAGGCAGGGATGACAACATCCCAAAATCACTTGGCAATGCACAAATATTATTGAAATTGAATTATCTAATAATCAATTTAATTTTGAAATACCATTAGAGTTTGGAAAATGCAACAATCTCACTGTGACTTTTTCCACTCAAAATTATTAGGAAAGCTACATACAAAAATTCCTTCATGATGCCACTTTACAAGGGAAATAAGAAAGACTTTGAATCACCTTTAGAACATTGAAATAAGAAGAAGAAGAAAAATATTAAAAATACAATGTGCACAAGATAAACAAAGGAGACCAAATTTAATGTGGTAAAGCCTTTCAGGAAAATCCCACCACCAAAAAATCCCCAACAAAATTCTTCGTATTACAATAATCAATATTACATACAAAAAAACTTTTTTTTTAATAGGTTCGTGGGCTCATATTGGCTTTACAATAAACATAACTTTCACACCTCCAAGTCCAATGAGACATGCAACAATTTATACATTGCAATCCATTATGAAATCTACCACATTAACTATCATAGCACAAAATAGTTATAAGAAGCATTGGTCACTCCCCCAAAACTAGTCATGATGGTCACTCACTTTGATATCAAGACACTCCCTTTGGTATCAAATCGCTCCTTTTTGTATTAAACATCTCTGGTCACTTGGACACCTACAGTCACTCGAATTCCTTTGATGATGCAGACACATCACATATATGCTTTCAGTGACATAGATTACTTCACTCATGTAGAAAACTTTGGGACATTTCCTTTTCCTCAAGACACTCCCTTCACCGCAAGGATATCTCTTCACTTTAGGAATCTTTCTTTTCCTCAAGACATTGCCTTCAATTTGGGAAACTCCATTCACCTGAATAATTAACCTTCACCTCATGAATCTTTCTTCATTGTACAATGAACCCAAATATTCATCACCATATTGTAAGAATTTTATAATCTAATTCATTCCTAACAATCTCCCACTTGATGAGTATGTACTCATATCTAGCGAGTTACTTAACATGACTACATGTATCATTCAAACTTAATTATTCTCACTTTGATACCTCCAAGTTATACAACATGAACTAAAAAGAAATAACATATACAACATATAACTACAATCTCAAGCCTCAATTATAATCTTCCAGATATACACTAAGAAGCTCTTGCTACACAAGTAATGTAAGTTTGATTTGAAGTCATTTAAATAGCATCACCATAGTCTCTAGGAATTCATGAGCACATGAAACTTATCAATCCATGCCAACTCCAAATGCAACATTTAAATATCATGAAGTAGAAATAAAATGATCTATATACTCAATTCAAGGAAACCTAAAATAAATTCAACATGTCAAAGTTCCAACCATGGCCACAAGAACATAATCATGACAACATTGATCTAAACAATCTCAACTAGAGGTATTACATGATCCATGTAAATATACCATAACATGTTAAATGAAAACATAATCCCAACCTTAATAAAAGACTGTATTGAGCCTTCAGGATGTTAAAATATTGAGTCCCATGAAGATTAACATCTCAAAATAGTACTTCAATAAATGTGAAAAGATCCTTCTTGAACATCAAAATCTCATGCCTTCAACATCTACAATACCAATGAATATTATTTGCTAACCAAAGAACCTACATCACTATGAAAAAAATGAATTAAAATGTGGTGTTGAGTCAGACATGGCATCTACATCATTACTAAAAAGTCCCACTATTTATTGGTGTTGAGTTACACATGGCATTGTGACAAACATCTTCCACATGAAGATGAAATATTGTAACCAAACATCATTACATGACTATTTGGCCAAAGAAGCACTACTAGAATCTTTATCATCACTCTAAGAAGACTCATAATTCAAAGAACTCTCCATTTTCTTCTTATTATTCTATTTGGAATCCTTTTGGATATGACCATTCTTCCCATAGTTTCTGTACTTAACTTTGGACTTCTTTCTATTAGAATTACAAATAGGAAAGGTAAACTTCTGAGAGTGAGGGAGGGGGGGCGAGGTGAACTAGTAGTTTAAATTTGGACATATAAAAACTTTCACCACACATCCATCTCATACATTCAATGAGTAAACCAAAATAATATGTAAAGAATGTACATCTAAATCATGTAAGCACATAAGTAATCATACACATATGACACTAGATGATTACCCAGAAACCCTCCAATGAGAAGGTAAAACTGGGGTGGGGATGACACCCACAAATCTTCATTACCATGGTAATAAAATGTATTCAATGAAGATTAAATTTTTTTGATCATGAGGCCTTACTAAAGGACTTTAACTCCAAATTAAGTAAGCACCTTGTTAAAGGATATCATACAACCTATTAGAACTACTCTATTAAGAGATTTTGATAGAAATCACATGTTAGAATGTCTCATGATTGATTGTATAGTTAGCAGTTGATTTCTTAATAAAAAATCACTTCTAAACAATATCTTCTTGATCCTTCTTTATCAGATGTCTCTTTTTTGTATCCTTTTCTCTACCCTCTATTCTACTCTAACTGATTTTGCAATGTACTTTCAGTTTACAACTTCTAAGCCACCATGAATACTCTGTTTTCATGTGCAAACTTCTCTCTTAGCTCCTTCAATTCCATACACACTCGCTTATAGAGAGTATCATTCTCCTTAGGAAGACTTAGTGACTTAGGGTTTGGTATGAATCTACAGATGAGACTCATCCATTTTTCTACTTAATCCTTGCCATTTTCTAATTGCCTACATGTAATTTCATAGGGAATCACACTAGAGATTCATCCTTATCTTCAAAATGTCAAAATTTAATCTTAATTTGGCTCAAAAATGGTTTACATAGTTGTTTGTGCCTTTACAAACAAATATGTCAAAAATGTCTTACTCGGCACCTAAAGTCTTTGATGCTCAGTATACACTATTCTTTCTGCTATGACTTGGCACTTGTATTGCTCAACATCCACTATTTACTTGACTCTTCTGTCACTTGGCATATACTATATACTCGACACTCCCTATGACTCAGCATGGTCTATTATTTACATGTTGTGCTTGACATGTACTACTAGTTCAGCATGAACTAAGTAAATAACTTAAGTGTGATGACACTCACTTGTTAAAACCAATATGATATCAACAATCTCCCCCTTTGACATGAGTGTCAAAAACACTTCAGTGTACATTATCTTCCCTAATCTTACAATCATAACATATCTCAACTCGACTTATATACAAAACTTCAAAATGTCAAAATTTTGTAATAACTTGTATACCTCAAATTTTGATAACTCCCCCTGAGTTAATAGGTCTATTCTATAACCAAAATTTTGTACTCCTACTAAGTAAATGTGTCTCTGCTGATACAATTTGACTTCATGCTCTATTTTGCTAATGTTCTTTCATCTGATAGTTCTTGTATTTTGATGCTCCCTCTTTTCCTATTCTACCCCATTCTCTCATTCTCCCAAAAAAAGTATTTCTCCCTGTTTTTGACACTTATGTCAATGGGCTATACATTTATTGTGTGTTTTTCTAGAAAAGATTTATGGACATCTAATATCATGTTAAGAGCTACATCCTAGTTCTCACATGCTACATCCAATGACTTGATTTGGATTGCAAGCTCAGTAGCAAGGTGAAGTGGGCCATCTAAGGTAGAAAGATTGGGGTCTTTCTTCATTAGGGTTTCAACATAGCCTAGCTCCTTGTACAATATTTCCATATGGGGGATGAGAGTTGCCTAGATGTTAGTCAATTTTTTCCTTATGTTGGTGCCATCTACTATCAATAGAACTAACTGACTTTGGGCTAGAAGCAATATCCTAAAATGCTTCTCACTCTGAGTTGGATTCATTGGTAGGTTTGTACCTGATGCTGTAATTTGGCTTTCGAAACTCAAAATGTGACTTCTTGTCTCTTGGATGAAGAGCGAGGGATTGCACAATTTAGTGTATAGTGAGAATATATTATCAAGTACATTCTTCACATTCTCAACCGTAATTGTTGATGTAACTTGTGTTAGTGCTATATCACCAGATATTTTCTCATTCACTTTTCTCTAGAATTTCTTTATTGAGCATTCTAATAACTTAGCATTTGTATCTTGATCTTCATTACTGACCATCTTCACTATATCTATCAATTGGTCCATTAGTGGCTTGGTCTCATTAGGAGTATGTAGACCAAATGCATCTAAAAAGATGTCTTTAATATCTTTTAGTGCCTACTTCTACCTGTGCTCCCTTCTAAGCATTGCTTGATGCTTTTTCCTTGCTAGGGCCTGCTACAATATGCCCATTTTTTCTGTGGTCATGGTATCATAATCATACTTGGGTAGAACAATTTCTTCATCAAGGCTCACATCTCCATATTAAATTACTTCTTTGGCATTTGATGAACTTGAACTGGGCACTAAGATTTGCGATGGAGTAGCATCTGTGCTCAACTTCTAAAGAGTATGACTTGATGGAGTGCCAAATGCTAGTAAGGTTACCAAGGCTTGGATGGTAGTTTTCTCCTTCAATTGGGGTGTCATCTCACTCTCTTCAAGCTTACCCTATTCTACCATAATGACTTTACTTGCACCTTGTCCTTGTACTGTAGGTACAAATAAGTCTATTTGACCTATTTTCTTCTATTCTACAATACCAACATGTGTTTACACTATGCTCTTCTCTTTAGTATTAATCTTAGCAATTGTATCAACCTTGTTAGATGTATCTTCTAGAATTTGGACCAAAGGTTGTACATTAATGACTATAGGGATGATACATGGTGGTTCTTGTGGATTCACCTTTTCCCTTGCAACATCAGTCACTGACTTTTGTAGCTCATCCACATTAACCAAAACAATATTATCACAAAGTTTGGTCTGTAGTGTAGACTGATCGAATATCTTCTTCAAATCATCTTTAGAAAGGGAATTGATGTTCTAAGATGATAGATTAGAAACATCCTTGATAGTTACTATTTTAGTAGTCCTAGTTGTGGCATGTGGAGAACTGACACTCAACAATTGTGTGTCTTGCACACTCTATTCTTCTAGCTACTCTAGCTCAAATGTCCCCTTGTCATCTACTTGCATTTCTATTCCTCCCTCAACAATGTTATCTTTTGCATCATCTTCTTCATCATTCTTCACCTTAATGGGTTCTTCCTCACCTTCCTTTGTTGTAGTCAACCCATATGTCACTTTCCACATCTGAGTGGTCTTCTTGACTACATCTTCAATATTATTTTGCAAAATGCTAAAGGTTCTATATTTAGGTACAAACCTAACTGCATACTTCTTCATAGCCTTATAAATTTTTTCCTTAGATAATTCAAGCATTACTTGGGCTAGAGATGTTTCTCTAATTTGTTTCTCCAAGTCTAGACAATAGTACCATTTCTTCTCAACTCTATCACATAGACTCTTAGGCATAGAGTTGGCAAGTTCTAGTGGAGTTGTCTTGAACTTTTCCATCATGGGATATATGGCCTCCTCTACTTGATTTTTCTCTACTTTACCCAATTTATCAAAATCAACATGACTAAATCCTGATAGGTCTACATTATTCTTAAAATTTTCACATAAATTTTCAAAATCTAAAAGAGGATTGTGACTCATCACCTTAAAATGGCTATTGTCATCTGATTCTATTTTCTCCTTATCAAAATCTACTTGTGCAACATACTTCCTTCTTGGTCTCTTCTACTCTTGACATCATTTCTCTACTTGTTTGGTCTTTTCCTTGGAATTTTGTGTAGTTTCATATGTGTTGGCTTTTTTAGTAGGTGCAATGGGCTTGGCCTCACTTGGCTTAGCTATCTTATTATCTTTAGTCAATGGTTGGACCTTAGCCTTTCTCTTGTTTGGCTCAGCAAAAGTAGGTGCTTCCTAAGTTTCTTATCCCTTGGCACCTTTAATCTCCTCCTCTTCTTTGTCTCCTCCCATACATTGTGTAAAAGCTAGTGGTTTTTGTGCTTGGGTTTCTTCTTCCTCTTTATCCTCCTCTTCTTCTTCTTCCTTCTGGGCACCCTCTCCAAACTTAGCTTTCAACTTCTTCACTATCTTCTCTTTTTTCTTCAAAGTTAAAGCATTCCTCAATTCCATTGTAATCTTAGACTTTACCATCTCATAATTTCTAAATACCTTTGCAGTTCTATCTACCTCTTCTACTAGTAAAGTTGTTTTAGCTACATAGGCTTCATCCACATTTATTTCATAACCTAAGGATCTCAACCATCTCACCCTTGGTGTAATAGCTTGTAAAATTTTATAATCAGCATCGACACAAAAACAAATTTCATCAGAGTGTTTCTCAACTAAGGATACTGGTATTCTCAATCTCTCCTTCACTAACTTCTTGAAGTCTTCAAACTAACTTGTCATCAAAGATTCAAAATTCTCTTCTAACTGCTCAATGTATTCACCAATCTGTACTGCTACTAATCTATTGGTTTTCCATCCCATAGAGCCAAATGAGGGGAATGTGCTTTGCACACAAAAGAATATACAAATCATCATAGAACCAAATTTACATTGTGAACTCTTGGTTTTTCTGATTGCTCCAATATTCTCCATCAGTTGTTGCAATTGTAGCTCTTCTAGATGATATGTGTGATCTGTCTTTACAATTTTGTAACCAACATCCATATCTATATAGGGTACACAATTTAATCTACTAGATTAATAGAAATTTTGTAATATAACCTTACAAAAAAGTCTATCAGAGGATTAGTGATTGTGTCAATTGTCATACCTCTTTTGTTCCAGACAGCTCCAATATTCTTCTTAATCACTTCCTTCGAATCACTTATCATTGTCTTAGGCTGATTAAGGGTTGGGTAACTAGTAACCCTATGGATTATCCTCTTAGCTATCTTGATTGGACTACTATCAAGACATAGTGAACCATCATGAATTAAGCTAAGAACTATTCTTATTGACTCTTTCTTGAAAACATTTAGAAAATCTATTGCTCATGTCAATCCATTTCTCTCAATGATTTTGAATTCTTCTTTCAAAACACCATTATCCAGAGCCTTCCATATGCTTCCCTAATCTCTAGGTCTGCAATGCTACCAATTGTATAGTTGTAGCATCTTCTCACATCTTGCACCATTATCACATTTGGTGGGATCATCAACAATGCACCATAAGGGTCTTGCTTAAACACCATATTAGGAATAGCATTGAAAATGGGCTACTTGAATTCATTACTAACTAACTAAACATTCAAAGCTTCCTTCCCCTCTACATTCTTCAAACTGGATGCCATAATTCAAAACTAGGGTATAGAAAATTTAAACTACATAGCTTGGCTCTTGATAAATACCTTATTAAATTTGATGAACTAGTGAAGAATCACTATGAAAACCTTCTACAACTACATTGGATGGATTTCCAGATTGCCTTCTGCTCTACTCACTCTTTCTCAGATTTGAAATGATGAAAAATGAGCTAAAATTGATCAAATACCCTTTGAAATCCTTGCAATTAGTGTTGAGTGCTTACACAACTATAAGCTTGACATCAACCAATTTCAAGCTCACTCAGCATCCATTGACATTTCCATCACTTGACAACCACTAAGAGCTAACCATAAACTAACTAGACTACTCGCTTTACATCTTCGAACATTCCACTCAGCACACATAGGAAACATTTAATGCTCGACAACAACATGAAAAACTCAATGATTTATCTTGGATTCCTAACAACGTCTTGCATCTTTACTCATGCTAATGTAGTCTTTTTAGTACTAGATTCCTTTGGAACTAATGTATGATATAGCCTTTAGATATTAGTCCCACATACCTTTTGATTGTGACCTTTTGATTGCCTAGTTTGATGAGGTGTGATCACCTGACCCATTGGGTGAGGTGATCCCTTCTCCATTTGATGTGTTCCAATTATCTTTCCTTTTCCATGTCTTATTCATCTCATTTCTGATGTGTTCAACATCTGTCTTGCCTTTTCCTTTATCAAGTTCACAACTTGGTGCCTTTGACCTAGTTGGACAATATCTATTAATGTGACTAGTCTTCAAACAACTCAAACATGTGGTTTGACTCAACCACCTTTGGTAGTTACCTCTGAAGTGTGTCCTAATACAATTCTCAGGAACATGTCCATATTCTTGACAATAATGATAGCTATATCTTGTATTATAATCCTAGTCATAAGAGTTGTCATTGTTCCTTACCTTTGTTTGCCTATTTAATGACCAGATGGATTTGGATATGCATTCAAAAGCTCTATGTCCATACTTATGATTTTTGTAGAAATAATCTTCAAATCTTTGTGTGTGCATGGTCCTATTTATGCATTCATGTGCTTGATGACCTTGCTTGTTGAACTTATAAAAATGAACCATGGTCTTAGGCTTGACATTCTGAATTACAGTCTTGCTCTTGCACACATTAGCATTATGTCCTTTCTTACCACAATTATGACAAGTAGGTTTGGAGTTTCTTTTCTTTTTTGTTCCTTTCTTCTACACTTTTGGGTGATTCTCCTTCTTTAGTGTTTGTGTATCCTAGTCCTAATGTGTCATTATTACATCTATTAGATCTCATTAGTTGCTCAAAGTATTTGATGGCTTCACTTGGTTTGTTGAAACTTTTAGCAAACCCCATTTCCCTTTTTAGGTCACTCTAAAATTGCTCATTTTGCAACTTCAATGTTGTTATCTCAATTTCCTTAACATTCAACTCATAGTTGGCATTCATCATTTGACTTAGAGTATCCAATTGCATGTTGGAAATCTTAGTTAGTTCTGATGATTTCTCTTCTAGTCTATTGGCCAAAACTCTTTTGTATTCTTCAATCATAGCTTTGTCTTCCATGGCTTTCTTCTTTTATTCAATCACCTCACATAATAGTATAGCTTGTGATTCTTGCTCTAACTTGATATTTCTAACTTCCCTAGCTTGGTCTCTATTCTTTTCCATTAGATCTACAATTTTTGCATCAAATTCATTTGAGTCTCCATCTGCAAATAGCTTAGTAGTTTCTATCTCTTTGTATTCTATGTCATTCTCCACAATCGAAATTTCCTTACTTCTCTTCAAATATTTCTTTAGTTCTTCTCTTGCTTCATCTAGTTCATGTAGAATAAGTTTTATTTCAATTCCTTGATTCTCAATAGTCTTTCCCAACTTGTAGACTTCCATTCCAAGATCTTCACTCAAAGCTACGAAGCTTCTCTTTTAGAGAACAAAGCTCTGATACCAGTTTTTGTAATTATAAATAGGAAAGGTAAATTTTTGAGATGGGAGGGGAGAGGGGGGTGAATCAATAGTTTAAACTTGGACCCATAAAAACTTTCACCACACATCCATCTCATACATTCAACGAGTAAACTAAAATATCATGTAAAGGATGTACATCTAAATCATGTAAACACTTAAGAAATCATACACATATGACACCAAATATGATTACCTAGGAACCCTCAAATGAGAAGGTAAAACTAGGGTGGGGATGACACCCTAAAATCTTCACTAATGTAGTAATAAAGTGTATCCAATGAAAGTTACAATGTTTTGATCATGAGTCATGATCTACCCTATGAAAGCTCTACCCTATTAAAGGCTTACAAATATTATTAGGTCTCACCTTATTAGAGGATCTCAACACCCTATTAGAAGTGTGCCTTGCTAAAGGACTTTAACTCACAACTAAGTAAGTACCCTATTAAAGGATTTCAAACAGCCTATTAGGACTACTCTGTTAAGAGATTTTGACTAAAATCACCTGTTAGAATGTCTCAGCATTGATCCTATAGTTAGCACTTGATTGCTTGATGAAAAATCACCTCTAAACAATGTCTTCTCAATCCTTCTCGATCAGATGTCTCTTTGTTGTGTCCTTTTCTCTATCCTCTATTCTTCTCTAATAGATTCTGCAATGTACTTTCCATTCACAACTTCTAAGCCACCATGAATGCTTTGTTTGTGCATGAAAATTTCTCTCTTAGCTCCTTCAATTCCTTACACAGTCACTCATAGAGAGTTTATGGTTTCATCTTCCTTAAGAAGACTTGGTGACTTAGGGCTAGGTATGAATCTATGATTAAGATTCATCCATTTTTCCACTTAATCCTTGCCATTTTTTTATTGGCTACATATAATTTCATATGAAGTCCAACTA
This sequence comes from Cupressus sempervirens, assembly GCA_028749045.1. Classification (NCBI taxonomy): domain Eukaryota; kingdom Viridiplantae; phylum Streptophyta; class Pinopsida; order Cupressales; family Cupressaceae; genus Cupressus; species Cupressus sempervirens. The sequence continues at coordinate 102,373,615 of CM053785.1, forward strand.
GAGATTCATCCTTTTCTCAAAAATATTGAAATTCAATCTTAAGTAGGCTCAAAAATGGTTTACATAGTTGTTTGTGCCTTTACAAAAAAAATGTCAAAACTATCTTACTCGGCACCTGAAGTCTCTAATGCTCGACATATAGTAATCTTTTTGCTATGACTTAGCACCTATATTGCTTAGCATCCACTATTTACTCAACTCTTGTGTCACTTGACATATACTATCTACTCAGCACATGAATGGCTCGACACTCACTATGACTTGGCATGGTCTATTATTTACATGTTGTGTTCGACATGTACTACTAGTTCAACATGAACTAAGTAAATAAATTAAGTGTGTTGACACTCACTTGTCAAAACCAATATGAGATCAACACTTTCTAGAATAGTCAATCTTGATATCCATCTTGATTTTATCCTTCAATTTGAATCAAACAGTGAGAGCATCTTTAGCCACCTAAAAATATTTCCTCCACATCTCCTCTGATAGAAGTGCACATAAACCACTTCATTCATTTTGAGCTGGGTGGTAGTACTTCCAATGGCCATCACAAGATGTTCCCATGAATCAGGCAACAAGCATAGCAATAACATGCAACACTATTCTTCACTATTGGAAACAATAATAGATTTCATTTGTGTAATCAACATATTAAATTGATTTAAATGATCTTTCATAACCATTCCTCAATCAATCTTTAAAGAGAAAAACTTCTTTCTCTAGAAGAGATTTCTTACCAAGGAGTTTCCTTGATAAATATCTCCCAACTTCTTCCACAAAGAACATACAGTCTTCTCTTCATGGACATTCAATAGAAAAAAATCTAAAAGACATGGCCTTATCAATCCTCTGTCCTTTCAATCTACTAGATCCTAATCTTCCCACTTCATACCAAAAGGCTTGTTTCTAGACATAGTGATCCATAGACCTTGGCTAGCCATTATACCTTCAACTTTAAGTTTCCACAACTCAAATTTTATGCCATTAAAATTTTCAATGTCTATTCTCCCTATATTCAACATTTCAATTTCCAAACAAACACATTGTAGACTCCCACTAGAACCAAATTGACACCAAAAATAACCCTACTTAACAAGGATAACCTAGGATTTGATACCACTTGATAGGAAAGCTATAAACAGATTCCTAATGCCAATTTATAGGGGAAATAAGAAAGACTTTGAATCACCTTCAAAACGTTGAGATATATAGAAGAAACAAGAACATAAAAAATACAATGCATAGAAGATAACCAAGGAGAAAAAAATTGATGTAGGAAACCCTTTTAGGAAAAACCCACCACTCAAAAACCCCTATGAAACTTCTTTGTATTATAGTTGTCAATATTACATTCAAAAAGCTCTATTTTTGGGATACCCTCATAGGCTCATATTTCCTTTACAATCAACCTAACTTGAACACCTCCAAGTCCTATGAGACATGCAATAATTTTTACATTTCAATTCGTTCTGAAATGTGATGAATTGAATCCAAAAAAATAAATTAGTTATTTATAGTATTGGTCACTCCCCCAACAATGATCTTGATGCTCATTTCCTTTAGTATTGAGACAATTCCTTCTGTATCTAGTCACTCCTTTTGATATTAGATGTCTCCAGTCACTCAAAAACCTCCAGCCACTTGGTTGCCTTTCATCACGCAGATGCCTTAGGTGAAATGGATTCCTTTAGTCACAAGGATACTTTCAATCATGTGGATGCCTTTGGAAAATTTCCTTCACCTTAGGAGACTTCCTTTTCCTTGAGAATATCCCTTTACCTTAGGAATATCTCTTTAGAAGGGCACCCTCCCCAATTAGATGAGGAGGTGGAGCAGTAGGTACCCACCAAGAGAAACACCAGCAATAGAAACATGTATTTTCCCATCTTGATGGAGGCACAACCAAAGACCAAAATGAACACACAGGAAAAGGGAAATATTATTATCAATGAAAAATGCCCTATGGGCTTACAATAGTATGATTCTGGAGAAAGAAATCCTCCACACAGTACCTTCTTTCTAACTCCACTAAGAACTGCCTTTACAATGCCAAAAATGTTCTTAAATAGACCCCTATTTGTTTAGGGTTAGGAATACATTGTAGAATATGCCAGTTGGAATCCACTTCCAAAATAGAAGGTTCCAAAAGTCATGTTAGAAGTTGGTCTAAAATTAGAAGAATCCAGAAATGGTAGTCCAACTTCCAAGAGGCATAACTTTTAAATCAGGACTCCAATTGACAAACTGTTTACATTTCTAGAAATCTCTCAAAGGACTCTATAGCCTTATGGAGGAGCTTTTCTCATCCCCCATTTTTTTTCCCCATACAAGGCCATTTAGTGCCCCAAAATTGACTTTGAAGTGCTCTGAGGAGGTCTTTTGACCTTATTCTTTTTCTGGAGCATGTTAAATTACGAGTATAATCATCCCTCCAAATTAAACCCTCTAACTCATCATAATTTTGGCTCTATTATAAAATAACCTATTTATTGCATTTAAACGTATCCCAAGGTTCTTAAAACTCTGACCTAGAAAACTAATAGTGGAATTGTGAGAGTTGGAAGCTTTATTTGACTCAAATGGGTATCCATAAATAAAAACTCATTAAATAGAAACTATCTCTAAGCATATTTTTGGGTGATACACGATTGCCGCCAGATGCTCTTGCATCACATCTTTTACTTGGAACCCTCCCAATCTCAATAACAATATGAATTGAGGTTTCCTATCTTGTCTATGAAATTGACAACAAATTTGTGATTATTTATAACATAATAAAGCCGCACACCTTGCACCTTGCATTCATTGAATATTTTCTCATGGGACAACCAAAGTCTTTGTAGCATAGAAATATCAACACCAATTGTTTTTGAAAAATAGACAAGAATTTATTTCTATGGAAAATTAATTGAATGATCACGTTCTAGTTTTCAATGTATTTATCAATGTGAGTTCTCTAAGATATTTTCTCAAATCCTTTGTCATATAGATATTTGGAAAGAGAATATAAATAATTTTGTTCAAATGCAAAGCTTCTTAGAATTTTTTAATTTCTCATATTCATGTGACAATAAGTCTAAAATAAATTTTAACTTTATTCTACAGTAGCATACTTAAAAAATTTATTAATTTGTTTTGTAAATTAAGTTGAGAGATGTCAAATTTCAAGATATCTAAAAGTCACAAATATAAATAGTTTATTAAAAAGTAACGAGGTTGATGATGATGATTTACATCAAGTGTATTTGTAGGAGTTCCCCATTAACATGCATTAAAAATGTGGGTACGTGCAGGATCATGGTCAACTAAAGTATGCTCTTAAGTGGCAATAAAAATTCATCAAATCAGGGTTATGTCAACTTGACATGAAATTTTCTACTTGTAAATTTATATCAAAAAGTTGAGCTTGAAAATAATCTCTACAAAATTGAATTTAGTTTCTAAACTACTAGGCCTTATCTGAAAAAATTAAACAATTGATAGGTTAAAATTTTAAATTTTAATGCAATAGTACAAAAAATTTAGGACAAAAATAAGAAGTAGATGTATGTCTAATCACCTTAATCAAAATCAAATGATAATATTTTAATATAATATTCTAGATAGAAGAAGTAGACTCACACCTGGATGTGAAACATATTTTTGTGTATTTTTTTCTATGTAAATAAATAAATATTAATTTTCTACTTTAGTATTTTTGGAATAAAAAAACTCTCATGTTTGATCACCTTAACTATTTCAAAACTTTATCAAATTTATTTTTTCTTCCTTATATTAGAAGAAGCATAGAATGTGATGCTTCCTTTTTATTTCAAAAATGTTGTACCATTTGAAAGTTATAGTTGTTTTTCAAGAAATGTCTCAATTAGCACTTTATACGCAACTCCATTAGAAAATAAGTAATAATTACTTACTAAATTTGTAATTTGACAAACCTTACATTTATGGAAAACTAAGAACATTCTTAAGAAACCCTTTTCATTTCATCAAATTTTGGTGAAAAAAAGTCGTCACCTACATGTTTGAAGTAAAAAACACACAAGAATAGGCCAAAAACACATTTTTGGGATTTTTTAAAGTTGACCATATAGGGTTGGTATCAAACGATATAGTAGGCCTTATAAAGGTTTTTTTTTTTCATTTAAAATCAGGATGGGTGGGAAAAAAGTCGGAATAGATTTTGAAATGCTTTTAGGCATTTTAGGACTACATATTTTTTAGACTATAACTTTTGGGCACATCATGAGGATCACATACCCATGTAGAATCATAGAATTTAATGTATAAGATCAATAAAGACATGAGGACTAGTTGATAGAATGGTTTTGTAGTAAATTTCATCTTAGAATTATATTAACAAGATATATTTATGGAAAAAATAATACACATCTCCAAATAGATACAATTTACTCATAAGAAAATTGTGTACACATTTTGCCAACTATGTGTATTTTAAAAAGTCATATTTGAAGCTCTGCCCCCAAAATTTACCTAAGAGGAAAATCACCATAAGAGCCAGAATATGTCAGTGTATTAGAGGTTTCATCTAATTCTTTGAGAGACTAGAGATCATACAAAAATACATAGCAGTCAAAAGTAGAGATGGAAATAAAAGCGTGGTGATGTCGAAAGAAAGTCAAATTGTAAGAGAAAAGAGAACTTTAAAGAAAAGTTAGTAAATAGAAATATAAATATAAAGTAATAACTATCAAGTTGAAGGTAATAAATTACAAAATATTGTAATTCAAAATGAAATGCAATCATCATCTGGAAGATACTAAGCAGTTTCTTCTTTAATAAAAATATACTTATAATTTGATTTGCATAATGGCTATAGAATATGTGACTTTCTTACAAACAGAATATGGTGGATATACAATGAAACCTATCCATAAATTTAAATTACAAGGCCATAGATAACTAAATTTTAATCTATAATTGTAGCTAAAAAGAAATAGCTGAAAAAATAAAAACCTGTAGAAAATTTCTTATAATGCCGAAGGCTCTTCTAGAAAGAGGAGATGTCTCCACTTGAAAATCTACCATAAAATGAATGAATTGGAAAACTTATATATCATCTATTATGTAGACACTTCAATCATTCATCCCTTCATTACCATTAAATGTGCTTGAGTTGCTTTACTACCAAGCTCTATAATGGATCATGGAAACGATATTTTAAGACATGGTTATCATGGTCATGCAATAATACAGTCCTTATAACATTAGTCCTCCAGCAGTATTCTTGCAACAATATTATAATGTAAGAAATTTATGCTAACATCATTATTTAGTGAGCCCTATTAGGAAAGAAACTCCTTTCATGCGTAATAGATGGAAATAATGAAATCTAACTTTTCAAAAGTTTGGTCATGACTCTTTACTTCCACATGCTCTTAAAAATTCATGTCAACTACCTGACAATTTTTTAAAAATTGCAAAAGTTTAAATGAAAGATGGTTCCATTGAAAAAGCCTTCGATATTCATTAGAAAGTTCAAAATACACAATTTTTATTTAGCTAATAGGCTATTTGTGGGAACTTTGTTTTGAGAAATTAGAATTTTCACAGAAAAGTTGTGTTTTGATATTTATTAGTTGTTATGTCCACTGTTAAATATTGTTTTTCTTTTTCTATCTGTTTAAAAATAATAATTACTTGTGATCTCTATTTATTTAACCTTTAATTTTTAAAATTGATTTAGATTTTAGTTTTTAAATTATTGAAATTTAGTTTTTATATTAGTTTAAATTTTTCTTTTACTACTATTTTTTAGTTTCTATAATTTATTTAGTTAATAGAATAATTATTATAGATATTGATTATCTTAATATTTGAGTGTCAATGTTGAATGAATCATTATACTAGTCCAACATAAATCTTTTATCTGTGTTAGATTATTTGTTAACAATAGTTAAAAATCTTAATTAATAATAATATAACAAATTAGATGTCCTCATAAATATTATTAACTACACCAACTACTAATATTTAAAAACCTTATATCCATAATACAATATAAAAGGTGATGTTCAAGATAGACACAAATTGGACAAGAAATCACTTGTTTGCAATCTAGTCGATAGGCTATTTGTGGTAACTTTATTCTCGGAAATTGAATATTTGACAAAAAAATTGTCTATTGGTTGGAAAAGTTGTGAGTTGATAAAAAACGTTGTTAGTTTGGACAAAAAACTGTACTGTTAATTATTTCCCAGCCAATTATATGTTTGATATTATTAATTGTTATCTCCACTTTTAACTATTTTTTTTTTTTTTTTTTGATTTATTTAAAAATATATTTACTCATGATCTCCACATTATCTCATGTTGTGATCTCTATTTATTTAACTTTTGATTTTTTAAATTGATTTATATTTTAGTTTTTAAATTATATAAATTTATTATTTCATATAGGTTTAATTTTTCTTTAAATATATATTTTTAGTTTCTATAATTCATTTAGTCAATAGAGTATTTGTTAGAGATGTTGCTACTTTTTCATAATTTTTTTCATTTCTCTAATTAATTTTCATAACAGATTTTTTTATGGGGTTTTACATGATTATTTTTTCCATACTTGATAAATTGAATTTAAATAAATAATATTTATTAATCTATTTAAAAGATTTTAATAAATATTATGTTATTCAAATTAAAAATTAATAATAATCTAATTTTTTCACATAAGATTATATTTTAAATCTCTAGTTTTAACTATTATTTTTCTTGTCCTATTTATTTAGAAAATAATTACTTGTGATCACCACATTAGCTCATTTGTGATCTCTATTTATTTAACTTTTGATTTTTAAAATTGATTTAGATTTTAGTTTTTAAATTATTTTAATTAATTTATTATATTAGTTTATTCTTCTTTAAATATTTTTCTTCAAGTTTTATAGTTTATTAAATCAATAGAATATTTGTTAGAGACAATGTTGATAAGTAGGAGATGATTTCCACAGCTAGTCAAATTGTGATGTGAATATCAGGATTTAACTGTGTGATTTTTGAGTCAAACTCGATGACCCATGTTTCATGAGTATTGATTCAACATGAATCCATCTCTCATGATAATAAATGGAACACTTAGCACTCATTGGATCTAGGTGATGCTCACAGGGGTGAAGCACTGGGACTTCCCGGGAGGTCACCCATCCCAGTACTACTCCAGCCTGAGCGCGCTTAACTACGGAGTTTCCTCCACAGTTAAACCCAAAGCTTGCAACCCTGTTTGCAAAACCTTCACCAAGTGTTGTGCCTTATGAACCATTCATTAGAAAGCCCCTTAAGCTCATCAATTGATAAGTAGGAGATGATTTCCACAGCTAGTCAAATTGTGATGTGAATATCAGGATTTAACTGTGTGATTTTTGAGTCAAACTCGATGACCCATGTTTCATGAGTATTGATTCAACATGAATCCATCTCTCATGATAATAAATGGAACACTTAGCACTCATTGGATCTAGGTGATGCTCATAGGGGTGAAGCACTGGGACTTCCCGGGAGGTCACCCATCCCAGTACTACTCCAGCCTGAGCGCGCTTAACTACGGAGTTTCCTCCACAGTTAAACGCAAAGCTTGCAACCTCATTTGCAAAACCTTCACCAAGTGTTGTGCCTTATTAACCATTCATTAGAAAGCCCCTTAAGCTCATCAATTGATAAGTAGGAGATGATTTCCACAGCTAGTCAAATTGTGATGTGAATATCAGGATTTAACTGGGTGATTTTTGAGTCAAACTCGATGACCCATGTTTCATGAGTATTGATTCAACATGAATCCATCTCTCATGATAATAAATGGAACACTTAGCACTCATTGGATCTAGGTGATGCTCACAGGGGTGAAGCACTGGGACTTCCCGGGAGGTCACCCATCCCAGTACTACTCCAGCCTGAGCGCGCTTAACTACGGAGTTTCCTCCACAGTTAAACCCAAAGCTTGCAACCCCATTTGCAAAACCTTCACCAAGTGTTGTGCCTTATGAACCATTCATTAGAAAGCCCCTTAAGCTCATCAATTGATAAGTAGGAGATGATTTCCACAGCTAGTCAAATTGTGATGTGAATATCAGGATTTAACTGTGTGATTTTTGAGTCAAACTCGATGACCCATGTTTCATGAATATTGATTCAACATGAATCCATCTCTCATGATAATAAATGGAACACTTAGCACTCATTGGATCTAGGTGATGCTCACAGGGGTGAAGCACTGGGACTTCCCGGGAGGTCACCCATCCCAGTACTACTCCAGCCTGAGCGCGCTTAACTACGGAGTTTCCTCCACAGTTAAACCCAAAGCTTGCAACCCCGTTTGCAAAACCTTCCCCAAGTGTTGTGCCTTATGAATCATTCATTAGAAAGCCCCTTAAGCTCATCAATTGATAAGTAGGAGATGATTTCCACAGCTAGTCAAATTGTGATGTGAATATCAGGATTTAACTGTGTGATTTTTGAGTCAAACTCGATGACCCATGTTTCATGAGTATTGATTCAACATGAATCCATCTCTCATGATAATAAATGGAACACTTAGCACTCATTGGATCTAGGTGATGCTCACAAGGGTGAAGCACTGGGACTTCCCGGGAGGTCACCCATCCCAGTACTACTCCAGCCTGAGCGCGCTTAACTACGGAGTTTCCTCCACAGTTAAACCCAAAGCTTGCAACCCCATTTGCAAAACCTTCACCAAGTGTTGTGCCTTATGAACCATTCATTAGAAAGCCCCTTAAGCTCATCAATTGATAAGTAGGAGATGATTTCCACAGCTAGTCAAATTGTGATGTGAATATCAGGATTTAACTGTGTGATTTTTGACTCAAACTCGATGACCCATGTTTCATGAGTATTGATTCAACATGAATCCATCTCTCATGATAATAAATGGAACACTTAGCACTCATTGGATCTAGGTGATGCTCATAGGGGTGAAGCACTGGGACTTCCCGGGAGGTCACCCATCCCAGTACTACTCCAGCCTGAGCGCGCTTAACTACGGAGTTTCCTCTACAGTTAAACCCAAAGCTTGCAACCCCATTTGAAAAACCTTCACCAAGCGTTGTGCCTTATGAACCATTCATTAGAAAGCCCCTTAAGCTCATCAATTGATAAGTAGGAGATGATTTCCACAGCTAGTCAAATTGTGATGTGAATATCAGGATTTAACTGTGTAATTTTTGAGTCAAACTCGATGACCCATGTTTCATGAGTATTGATTCAACATGAATCCATCTCTCATGATAATAAATGGAACACTTAGCACTCATTGGATCTAGGTGATGCTCACAGGGGTGAAGCACTGGGACTTACCGAGAGGTCACCCATCCCAGTACTACTCCAGCCTAAGCGCGCTTAACTACGGAGGTTCCTCCACAGTTAAACCCAAAGCTTGCAACCCCATTTGCAAAACCTTCACCAAGTGTTGTGCCTTATGAACCATTCATTAGAAATCCCCTTAAGCTCATCAATTGATAAGCTCATCATCTCCTACTTATCAATTGATGAGATTAAGGGGCTTTCTAATGAATGGTTCATAAGGCACAACACTTGGTGAAGGTTTTGCAAATGGGGTTGCAAGCTTTGGGTTTAACTGTGGAGGAAACTCTGTAGTTAAGCGCGCTCAGGCTGGAGTAGTACTGGGATGGGTGACCTCCCGGGAAGTCCCAATGCTTCACCCCTGTGAGCATCACCTAGATCCAATGAGTGCTAAGTGTTCCATTTATTATCATGAGAGATGGATTCATGTTGAATCAATACTCATGAAATATGGGTCATCGAGTTTGACTCAAAAATCACACAGTTAAATCCTGATATTCACATCACAATTTGACTAGCTGTGGAAATCATCTCCTACTTATCAATTGATGAGCTTAAGGGGCTTTCTAATGAATGGTTCATAAGGCACAACACTTGGTGAAGGTTTTGCAAATAGGGTTGCAAGCTTTGGGTTTAACTGTGGAGGAAACTCCGTAGTTAAGCGCGCTCAGGCTGGAGTAGTACTGGGATGGGTGACCTCCCCGGAAGTCCCAGTGCTTCACCCCTGTGAGCATCACCTAGATCCAATGAGTGCTAAGTGTTCCATTTATTATCATGAGAGATGGATTCATGTTGAATCAATACTCATGAAACATGGGTCATCGAGTTTGACTCAAAAATCACACAGTTAAATCCTGATATTCACATCACAATTTGACTAGCTGTGGAAATCATCTCCTACTTATCAATTGATGAGCTTAAGGGGATTTCTAATGAATGGTTCATAAGGCACAACACTTGGTGAAGGTTTTGCAAATGGGGTTGCAAGCTTTGGGTTTAACTGTGGAGGAAACTTTGTAGTTAAGCGCGCTCAGGCTGGAGTAGTACTGGGATGGGTGACCTCTCGGGAAGTCCCAGTGCTTCACCCCTGTGAGCATCACCTAGATCCAATGAGTGCTAAGTGTTCCATTTATTATCATGAGAGATGGATTCATGTTGAGTCAATACTCATGAAACATGGGTCATCGAGTTTGACTCAAAAATCACACAGAGACAATGTTATTTTTTAATATTATTATTTTTTATTTCTCTTATTAATTTATGATAATAGATATTTTGATGGGATTTTTTTAACTAATTTTTTTTCATATTTGATAAAATAAATTTAAATAAATAATATTTATTAATCTATTTAAAATATTTTAGTAAATATTATGTCATTTAAATTGAAAATTATTAATAAACTAATTTCAATCATCTATCGGCTGATCATTGAAAGCGCAAAAGTGTGCAACTACTAGTAATATTTTAGCCAATAGGCTATTTGTGGGAACTTTGTTCCCAAAAATTGAATTTTTTATAGAAAAGTTTTCAATTGGACACAAAAGTTGTCAGTTAAATATTTATTGACAATTTTATTTCTCCACTTTTATCGTCTCTTGTTTTGATATTTATTAGTTGTTATCTCAACTTTTAACTATTATTTTTCTTTTTCCATTAGTTTCAAAAAATAATTACTTGTGATCTCTATTTTATTAACTTTGGATTTTTTGATTGATTTAGTATTTAGTTTTTAAATTATTTAATTTTAAAAAAAAAATAGTTTAGCTTTTTCTTTTAATATTGCTTTTTAGTTTCTATAATTTATTTAGTGAATATAATATTTGTTATAGATGTTACTATTTTTTCATAATTTTGTTTTTTTGTATCTCTTATTTATTTTTCATAATAGATTTTTTGATGGGGATTTTTTAAATGATTATTTTTTCATATATGATAAATTAAATTTAAATAAATAATATTTAATAATCCATTTAAAATCTTTTAGTAAATATTATATGTTTATTTTAAAGCAAAAGTAGATAAGCCACCATATATATATATTTATTATATAATCAATTCAAAAATTCTTTTGGGAAAGAATCGGGAAGAAAATTGAAAATCTTTTTCATATACAAGCAGAAATTAGTAACAGAGATTACATCACATCTAAATGAAAAATACAACACACTCCTCAAGTGACTATAAATCAGCAAATACTAAACCATGAAGTACTAACACCAAAAAACCATAATATAGCAAAGGCAAAAACTATGGCCTCCTAACAAAATGATCTAAACCTAGGAGAAAACTATCACTTCTCCATGGCTATTGACACTAAAGAACTATACACAAAGTCCCACACCTCATTCCAATCGATAGGAGGAGCCAAAGGGATGTCCATCTCCCAGCCATCCAACTCCTTGAAAAATTGATCCACTAGTAAACTACAAGATACCTCAAAAGGCTAAGGAATTGGGGAAAGAGGTAAATTAAGATCAGGTACCACCATGGAGGCAAATATAGACAAAGACGACTAAGGTGATAAATTTATCAAGCCTAGAAGATCCAACACTGCATTAGCAAGCCACCTAATCTTGTTGACTACTTCCTCACCTAGATCCAAGCCAACCACTTGCAAAATAGAAGCAATAATTCTAAAACTCTACAACACCATTTCTCATTTAAAACTATCATAAGCCATCATATGTTGATGACTAATCAACAACACTCGATGAGAAAATAAACCACCCACCAAAGCATTGCATGAACAAAAATCATATTTTTGGAAGGAAACCATGAGTTTATTATCCAAGAAAATTTTTGGGCAGATAACTTTATTTTCAATGGTGGTCACTAGTTCTACGAATTGCAGCAAGTCCATCAAATTAGACAAAAAAATAAAGACCAATTGCAAAGGAAATACAACTATTTTAGTTCTCATGGAGGGCACATGCTCACCTAGAATACTGCATAGTGCCCTACATAATGACATAGAATGTCACACAAAAATGAGATTAAACTGTGGGTCTTCAATTTGCATAGGAAGAGGATGCTCTTACTCCAATGGAGGAAGAAAGATCCTATAATTCTAAGGCAACAACTCATCATGAAGTCAACCAAATGATACACACCTCAAAAGCTCCATATTCAAAAATCATACTGAAGTAAATGTATAGTATAGTTTTCATAAAAAGTCCAACCATTTAAGGAAGAAATGATACACTTGTACTGTAGGAGATTGTTAAAATATTCACCATAAAATACAATAATGATTGTACCCTAAACACACAACATTTCACACACTTTGTTTAAAACCCAAGCCATCAAGTAGTAAAAAAGTAGTGAGAGTGAGTACTACACACATCACATAAAAAACTTAAAACTAGTTGAATGTGGGAAAGCATATGAAATCCATGTGTAAATAGTGAAAAGATATTAGTTTAATTCCCAAGTAATTAGCTCTGTACGTTCTGTGGAAGAGTTCTCATAAAGTACCCCAACCTGAATAAGGAAGGTGATAATGTCATGATTGTATCAGCTGAGAAGAAGAAGGCACAATGGCATCACATTCATGAATATATGTGTTGTCATCAAAACTTGCCCATGGTCTAAACTAAGTTCATATTATAATAATATATATTTTATCTTCCACTATCAATTTTTGAAATAACTTTTCATATTTTATAAAATCTCTAAGATTTAAGTCATCAATATTCTCCCCATCACATCCTAAATTAGAAAAATAGTCTCCTGGCATATTTCCTTCCCTTAGAATGTGAGAAATGTGAATTACTTTGAATACATAAAAAAGAAGCCAAATTTGTTGAAGGATGTATCACAGTTTCCAAGACTATGATTCCCATTTTATGCATGCATTAATTATAACCATGGAATCACCTTCAATTTGAATTGATTGAAATCCCCCTCCGCTTAGCCAAAATGAATCCTTCAAAAAGGAAAGAAGCCTTAGCCATGTTGTTTATCCTTGGTGGAATGGAGGATGTTTTAATGACAAGAACATCACCAAGATAATCTCAAATATAAATGCCAATCCCTAACTTACTTGGATTGCCACAAGAGGCACCATCAAAATTGCTTTTACATGTACCACAAATAGGAGGAATCCAATGGATTTAATCTCTATTAAGAGAAGAACTTGTGTGGATGTGTTGTTGCCAGCCAATAGGAATATGGATGTATTTCCAATCTCAAATAATGGAGCTATCCCAAATGGAAAAAATTGGATTGCATTTGACTCTATGATGACTAGAATTAACAAATTCACATATGGATTTTTCTATGCCTATTAGAATAGAGTTAATAGATGAAGAGAAATTGCAAAAAAAACTTTTATTTTGTTCCCGCCGAATAGCCCAAACTACAATAGTCAGGATGAATTTTCATAAGCTAGAAAAGAGTGAAGAGGAGTGTAATTATGGCCATGCTTGAAAGAGATCCCATAGTTTGTTAGGAAGGGGAGTAGGGTAGTGAAGCTTGCAGAGAAAATATTGCCAACATTGAAGTGCAAAAGGGAAATTCAAGAAAAGGTGGTCTAAATCTTCAAATTCAAAATCACATAAGCTGATCACTTGTGATGACTCTTCTTTTTAGTGCAATCCAAGTGAAGCACCCATCTTTGGGGAGAGTGACTTGATTCCAACAAAATAAGAAAGTGTGACTATGAATATTATTTGGGTCCTGCTACTGGATAATCATGTAACCATCTTTAATGCTATAAGAATCTAATTTTCCCACAACCTATATCAATTTATCTTCCATTTCTGATAAGAATACCACTCTATGTGAGGACGTAAACCACTCTAAGAATCATGCCAAAATTTGGCCCTATCATCACTATTCACCTCCCAAGTAATGTATTCAGTGATAATATCTTCGGATGCCATCATGAAGTTCCAGATGGATGGACCTTTGGAGGGATTTTGTATGGAGATAACTCTAGATAGGCAAGGGTTATCTAGATATTTGTGTTGCATGATTTGACACCATTTCTTATCTAGCATGGAATACATTTTTGATATTGACTTTCCTCCAAAAGCATTTCTTCTTTTTTCCATATCATGAATGCCATCTCTACCATGTATTTTGACTTGTGTCATAGCTTGAATTGAGACAAGAGGAATTTTGTTTTCCCCATTTAAATTTCCTACCCATAAAAACTATTTTAGGATCTTTTGAATAATTTGGATTACTAATTAAGGGGCTTTCTATAATAACCACCCCTTTTTGTTTTCTGAGGAGACTTGCAAACTACTAAGTATTATCAATTAGGGTGCTATTTTCAACATGACTTTTTGACAAACACTTAGCAACATACAACATAAAATATTCAAAGTCTAGAACATCCATATTTTCTAATAAAATATTGATTTTGCAATAGAAATGTTTACATACAATTTCCTTATAGGTTGTAGCAAATATTTAGACTAGTATTTAACAATTACAATGCCTAAAATGAATAGTATGATGGAAGGAACCTGGAAGGAGTAATTTGCAAATGAAATGACAATATCCCAACTTTTAACTGGCACGGGTGGCCAAGAAAACTCAATGCAACACTATTCATGGCATTATAGTAATTTCACTATTCACATACACTGTAGCAAAACACTATTCATGTACACTATAGCAAAATCACTATCCATGCACACTGTAGCAAAGCACCATTAACACGTACTATAGAAAAATCACTATTCACGGGCACT
Source organism: Cupressus sempervirens (assembly GCA_028749045.1). Classification (NCBI taxonomy): domain Eukaryota; kingdom Viridiplantae; phylum Streptophyta; class Pinopsida; order Cupressales; family Cupressaceae; genus Cupressus; species Cupressus sempervirens. Next base: position 102,388,653 of record CM053785.1, read on the forward strand.
ATACCAAAAACACTATTCATGTGCACTATAGAAAAAACACTATTTGTAGATACATAACCTAAACTTTAGAGCTCTTAAAGCATGTGTAAAATCACTAATAATTGCCATTGTGTTTCCTAAATGAAAACGCCCAATAATCCTCCTGATTGTGTCTTTCAACAACAAAGAGAATGCTAGCAAAGAGGGGTTTCGTCCTCCAAGCTCCACAATTATATTTCCCAAAAATCCAATAGCATAATAATAATATCATCCAAGCATGCCCCAACTCATTCCATCCAAGAGAATATAAAGCCCACCAAGAAGTCTACTTCATTTGCATAAGAAATGTGGGATAAATGGAAAATTCCTTTTTAAAATAAATTTCTAATAAAGTGGCTTAATTAATAAGTCTTATATTTAATTATCTCTTTATAATAAAGTAAATTAACTCCAGCATTAAAATCACATAAGAATTGAACTTAGAATACCATGTATGGTAGCTCATTGAAGAGAGCTCAACCAAATATACCAAACCAAACAACTAAAAATTCCATAGCACTTGACTCCTGTTGACTTACTAAAGTTATTAACTCCTAAAAATATTGCCAAATGAGCTCCCTAACCACTTCATTAGCCTACAGAAGCTCCTATCATAGGGTAATCTATTGACCCTAATGGTCACATTAAGTAGGGGATATTATAGTCTATGCCCCTTGAAATTGCTTTCCGTCAAGCAATCTCAATTCTAGATGCCGCAATACCTAATTTTTTTCCTAAGTAACATCCTCCTCTAGTAGGTTTCTCCACTTAACCAATTATTCCTCAACTACCCTATTCCTAATAGTACTCTCTCGAGTATCTAGAATAGCTTCAAGGACCAACACATGCTTCCCCTCCTCATCCAATGGCAGTATATCTGTAGAAGGCACTATTCATTGACCAGTGGCCTTCTTAAGTCTTGATACATGAAACACATTATGTACTCAACTTCCCTCTGAAAGCTCAATCTCATAGGTGACCTCGCCCACCCTATGAATCACTTTATAAAGGCCATAAAACCTAGGCTTTAGCTTCTCAATTCCACTCTTGTTGAGCATTGACTATCTATATGGATGTAGCTTCATGTAAACCATTTTTGCTACCTCAAAACTATGCTCTACCCTAGGCTGATCAGCATACAACTTCTATTAATTCCGATCCTATTTTATGTTTCCCATGAGCACTCTAAGGATATCCTGACTATCCTATAATAATTATTCAGCTTTGGGCACTCTGTTGTCCCCTAAAACTAAATCGATGAAGCTAGGTGCTTCATAACCATACAGTGTCATGAAAGGAGTCATCTTGATAGACATATGATATGTGGTATTATAAAAATACTCTCCCATATGCAACCATCTAACCCAAGCTCTCTATTGAGCACTCAAAGAGTTTCTCAAATATCCCTCCACCCATTTATTCACAATCTCAGTCTGCCCATTTGTCTGTGGATGGTAACTAGTGATGGGTTTAAGAACTGTACCACAAAACCTAAATAATTATTGCCAAGAAACACTCATAAATTTACTATATTGGTCACTGACTATGAATCTAGGCAACCCATGTAACCTAAATATCTCTCTAAATAAAAGATTTGCCACCTCTGCTATTATGTAAGTGGATGAAATAGAAAAGAAGTGAGGAAATTTCATCAAGCGATCTACCACCACATAGATGCAATCTCTCCCATGCACTCGTGGTGAACTAGTGATGAAGTCCATAGAAATACATTCCCATTTCCCATCCAAAATGGGCAAGGACTATAGTAAACCTATAGGAAATGTGTGGTCTCCCTTAGTCTATTGACAAACAACACACTCCCTGACATACCTCTGAACATCATCCTTGCGCTCTCTGCATGAGAACCACTCTCAGATCTACCTATAGGTCTTGAAGACCTATGGATGCCTAGCTTTAGGTGCATCATGAAATGCCCTTAGAATATCCTCACTAAATTATAATGTAGGGATCAAATAAACATTGTCCTAAAATCTGATCAACCCATCCAACATTTCATAGCTATCATCTTGAATTGTAGCCACAACTATCCTAGAATCCCAATCATCTCCTACATACGCTACTATAATCTAATCTTTTGAATCTCCTAAAACCTCTGCCAGAGCACATAAGTGAGGTCTCCAAGATTAAGCATCAAGCACCACATTTTTCTTACCTTTGAAAAACTCTATGTTAAAGTCATAAGCTTACAATTTGGTAATACATTTCTGCTACTGGTCATTAACATCATGTTGGCTAATGAAGTATTTAATACTATTGTGATTGGTTTTGATCAGAAAATGCCCACCTACCAAATAAGATCATAATTTTCCCAATGCATGCATTAAGGTAAACATTTCCCTATCATATCTCCTCTCAACTCCCAAGAGCTTCTTACTCTCGAATGCAATGGGGTGTCTCTCTTACATCAATAGTACCCCTATCCCATCTCATAAACCATCACAATAAAGCTCGAATGATTTTGGTAAAATTAGGTAGAGCTAGAACTAGAAAAGATGACATTACCTATTTGAATTGATCAAAACATCTCTATTCTGCCTCTGTCCATGTGAAGACCCCCTTCTTGGTGAGATTCGTCAAAGGTGCAACAATATATAAGAATCCCCTAACACACCTCTTATAAAAACCACATAAACCAAAGAACCCCTTGAGCTGTGTGAGGTTTGTGGGAGTAAGCCAATCCATAATAGCTCTAATCTTTTTGGGATCAACCTGAATTTTCACTAATGATGTAACCAAGGTAAAGGATCTCAATCATGCCAAACTTTCATTTAGATTCCTTGGCATACAATGACTCTCTCTCTAGAATAGATAAAACCTCCTCTAGATGTTGTAAGTGCTCCTCCTAGATCTTACTAAAGACCAAGATGTCATCAAATAAGATCAAGATGAATCTCCTCAACTATCTCCTAAATACCTAGCTCATACAACTCTAAAATCTAGAGGGTGCATTAATTAGCCTAAATGGCATTAGCATAAACTCAAAGTAGCCACAGTGACATCAAAAGGATGTATTATTGATGTCCTCTACTCTCATTTGAATCTGATGGTATCCAGATTGTAAATCATTTTTTGTGAAGAAGCATGCCCCATGCAACTCATCAATTAGCTCATCAATCCTAGGAATGGGATAGACTTTCTTTTAATTTTTTTCTTATCTAGTGCCTTATAATCAATGCACGTGTGCATTGTCCCATCCTTCTTCTTCACTAGAACTACTACTAAAGAAAAAGAACCTTTGCTAGCCCTAATGTGCCGCATCTCAAATAGCTCTTTAATTACCTTCTCTATCTCATGCTTGTGTTTCTTAGCATGATGATAGGGGAGAGATATATTATTGATGTCCTCTACTCTCATCTAAATCTGATAGTATCTAGATCGTAAATCATTTTTTGTGAAGAAGCATGCCCCATGCAACTCATCAATTAGCTCATCAATCCTAGGAATGGGATAGACTTTTTTTAATGATTTTCTTATCTAGTGCCCTATAATCGATGCATATGTGCATCTTCCCATCCTTCTTCTTCACTAGAACTACTACTAAAGAAAAAGAGCTTTTCCTAGACCTAATGTGCCCCATCTCAAATAGCTCCTTAATTATCTTCTCAAGCTCCTTAATTACCTTCTCTATCTCCTCCTTGAGCTCAATAACATGCTCTATTCCCCTATCAGGAGGAACCTGATGTGAAATATTGTCAAATACTTTGGCATGCCTATTGAGTATCTCTCAGATATCTGGTGGATGCTTCTTTACCCATGGCTCCTGTGGATCTAGCATAATGAAACATTATGCTACCCACTTTATGTCATTATGCCAAAAAAGTCTTTGCATTCTCCTTAGGGAGACTACTATGTAACTCCCATCCAAAAGTCCTCTAAGTATAACCATTCTTCCCTAATGTTGGAATCTCATCTCCAATTTTTCTAGGTTGAGTGTGAACTCAACTAGCAAGACCATCCATGTCATGTTGAGGATGACATCATAGTCTCCCATGTCTACTATACAGAACTCATCTTCCAACTCATAGCCATCTCCAAACCTAATGTGAAGATTAGATATCTTCTAAGTGCATAATAATTTGTCACCATCAGCTACCATGACTCTAATCCCATCATGCTCCTCGATTTGTAAACATCTTGTGGCTACCAGCCATGCATCTATGAAGTTATGTGTTGCCCCAATATCAATGAGAGAGATCAAGTTTTGCCCCTAGATAGTACCCCCTAACCTAAATGTGATCATATTTTGAGCCCCCGTTAATCATACGAATGACTTATCATCCTTAGGAATATCATTCTCCTCTAGATTTCTACTCTCATCTAAGTCAAAGTGCTAATCCTCCCCCTCTAACTATGACTCCTCCAGTGAGAAATACTCCATTTTTTTTCCCTTAGCCTTGAGAGGGAACTTATGAGATAAATCCCAAGGCTCTTTGTAATGAAAACATAGCTTCTTCCTCCTCAACTCATTCAAGGTGTAATTGTTGAACTTATTATCCCTTTTTGGCCAAGCATCCTTGTCAAAATATTTTTTTTCCTTCTCCTTATCCTTCTTTATATGTAAATCCCTATGTTGAAATCTTCTCCTAAAAGAAGAAGGTACTAAGTCATGAGCCTTCTTAATGGCCATCTGTAATCTAGTTGGGTCATGCCCCTTGATCCAACCCCTCAAGGGATCTGAGAGCCCAACCATAAATAACACTACTAGTCTCCTCTCTGAGATGTCTCAACTTATCCCCACTACCTGAGCTATGCCAACTCTTTAAACTATAACTCAAGAGTTTTTACATCAAATCTCTCTATGAGTCTCTTAATGAACTCCTAGTAAGATGTAATCTAATTATACCCCAAGGTTACCATGCCATGATGCCACCACTTATGTGCTAAGCCATACACATAAATAGCCACATACTTGATAGCCTCCTCCTTCGGCATCAAATTTAGCTGGAAGTATGTATCTACCTTCTGCATCCAAGCTCATGTAGTCATCTTCCTTGAGGCATAATAATAAGGAAAAGAAATTTTCCCAACTTTCTTTCTTAGCTCAAAGTTTTGATTTCTCCTTCTACTCTAGGCATGTATCTCATCCTAAAGTGCATATAGTCTCTAAGGAAAATGTCTTCCTTAAACTTTGGTCCACTAGCTTCCCATTCCCTATTGAACTAATGTTGTAACTTAGTAATCTACAATTCATTTACTGGTTGAATTGGATATTTTGGTGGAAATGTGGGTAGAAGTGGTATGAAGCTTGCTATCCAAGTTGGGAATGCAACATATCTAAAATTATCAACCTCATTCCCATTGTTTCCATGTCCATTATTATTACCATTAATATTATTCTTAGGATCATAGTTGTTGCCTCACCCTCCATTATTATCATTTCCCCCATTATCATTGTTTGCATCACCTGTATTAATATTTATGCCCATTTTCCTAGCCATAAGATGCAACATCATATCCATTCACCTATTCTATTCCTGTTGCAAATGGTGCCCCTCCTCTAATGTATCTAGTAACTATCTAAACATTACCTCCTCCTGATCTGGTTTGGTATTCCTGCCTTTGCCTAGCCCTCTATTCCAGTCATCTTGGTTAGCCATAATATTTTCTTGTTCAAAGAATATCTCCTCTTTGTCTATATGACTTGATTTTATGTCCAACTACATAGATGAACTAGACTTCTCGTTGTGTGAGTCTGAATCTTTGTTGTCCTCCTCTAGTATGACAAAAGTAAATGGCCTCTGTCGCATGCTCAAAAATACATTCTTAACTTGTTTTATTTCTAACTTTAGTATTTTGACATTTTGTCAAACACTTTTCCCTCTATCTAGCTATTCCAAATTCCTTGTAAGGCTTCCATAGGATGGTAGGACTTAAAGCTCTGAAACTATTGTAATAACGACCACCTTTTTTTTTTAAGAGACTTGCAAACTACTAAGTATTATCAATTAGAGTGTTATTTTCAACATGGATTTTTGACAAACACTTAGCAACATACAAAAATAAATATGCAAAGTCTAGAACCTCTATATTTTCTGATAAAATATTGATTTTTCAATAGAAATGTTTACATACAATTGCCTTATAGGCTGCAACAAATACTCAGACTGGTATTTAATAATTGCAATGCCTAAAATGAACAATATGATTGAAGGAACTTGGAAGTAGTGATCTACATATGAAATGACAATGTTCCAACTTTTAACTGATAAGGGTGGGCAAGAAAACTCAATGCAACACTATTCATAGACTATAGCAACACTATTCATGACATTGTAGCAATTTCACTATTCACACACACTATAACAAAACATTGTTCATGCACACTATAGCAAAAGCACTATTCATGCACACTGTAGCAAAAACACTATTCATGTGCACTATAGAAAAAGCACTATTCACGAGCACTGTAGAAAAACACTATTCATGCACACTATAGAAAAACACTATTCATGGCTCCATAATCTCAACTTTAGAGCTCTTGAAGTATGTGTAAAATAACCAATAAATCCAACTATGTTTCTTGAATGGAAACACCCAATAATCCTCCTAACTATGCCCTTCAATAGTGAAGAGAATGCTAGCAAAGAGGGGCTTCATCCCCCAAACTCCACAATTAGATTTCCCAAAAATCCAATAGCATAATAATAATATCATCCAACCATGCCCCAACTCATTCTATCCAAGAGAATATAAAGCCCCCCAAGAAGCCGAATTCATTTGCATAAGCAATGTGGGATAAATGGGAAATAACTTTTTAAAACAACTTTATAATAAAGTGACTTAGTTGATAAGTCTTTTATTTAATTATCACTTTATAATAAAGTAAATTAACTTTAGCATTAAAATCGCATAAGACTCAAACTCAAAATACCATGTATGATAGCTCATCAAAAAGAGCTCAACCAAATATAGCAAGCCAAACACCTAAAAATTACATATTACTTGACTCCCATTGACTTACTAAAGTAAGTAACTCCTAAAAATATTGCCAAATGAGCTCCCTAATCATTTCATTAGCCTATGGAAGCTCCTATCATAGGCTAATCTATTGACCCTAATGGTCACATTAAGTAGGGAACATTACACTTTCAACACTAAGGTAATAATTGGAAATGGTTGAAAGCATTATTTTAACAAGAAGAGTTTTCCCTACAAGTGAATGTCATCTAGCTTTCCAAGCCACTATCCTAGCCTTGATTCTCTCAATGATAGGTAACCAATAGCTGATTTTGTTGGCTCTCATAATGAAAGGAATGCCAAGATAAATAGAAGGAAGAAAGTCTTCAGAGAACCCCAAAATTGAAACAATTCCTTATAGATATAATCTGGTCAAAAAAGAAAAAATAAACTTTTGATTTATGGGGATTAATTTTTTGTCCTGAGACAATTGAATATAGATTGAATGTTTTCTTAATCTTCTTGGTCTCCTTAACATTAGCAAACCCAAAGAGCAAAGTGTCATCTGCAAATAAAGAATGAGTGATCAAAATATTTGTCACCTACCATTGTGCCTTGCCAAAGACCAAGATCATGTGCTTGCTACATAAGTCTACTAAAAGCTTTAGCCATTAAATAAAGAGAAGAAAAGATAGGGGATCACCTTGTCTAATCCCTTGAGTAGATATGAAGTAGCCAGTTGGAACTCCACTGATAATTATTGAAAACCATGCACTTGATATGCAAGCTCTAATCCATTGACACCAACCTTTTGCAAAACCAAATTTGTGAAGAACTTTAAATAGAAATTCCCAACAAACTCTATCATATGCTTTCATCATATCCATCACAACGATGAAATTTGAAGATTTGTTAGCATTAATTGAAAGAAAAGCCTCATGTGTAACTAAGGCCTCTTCCATAGTTCCTCTACATAGGACAAAGCCATCCTATTCATTTGACACATGATTTGGAATCAACTATTTCAATATCATATAGATTTCCTAAGTAATTATATTGTAAATTGTGTTCCATAGTGAAATCGGTCTGAAGTCTAAAAAAGTTTTGGGATTCTTAACCTTTGGAATAATGGCAATGTTAGTTGAGTTGAAGTATCTTAACATAGCTTTACTTTTTCTTGATTCTTATAGAACACCAAGGAGATCGAACCCAATAAAATCTCAGCATGCTTGGAAAAACAGTACTAAAAATCCATATGGTCCAAGAGATTTATCAAGATGTAGAGAGAAAACAAATTTTCTAACTTCAATGATTATCAATGGAGCTAGAAAATCTACATTATTAGAATCTGATACAATGAAAGTGGTAACTTCTAAAATATCTTTAATTTGAGCTTTTGAGGGAGTAGGCTAGATGGTTGGTGTAAGAAGATCTTTGAAAAATCATACTCCTTCCTATTAGATTCCATGGGCATCTCAAAATAGATTTCCAGATTCAACATTTGAATAGAAAATATACAATTAACAATTCTCTTTTGTTTTGTAGAAGCACGAAGGTATTTTGTATTTTCATTTCCCTCTTGCAACCAAAGCTCTTGAGATTTTTGGTGCTAGTATATCTCTTCACAAGAACAAAGTTCTTCCCAATCCTCTTGAAGTTGCTTTTGTTTGAAGTAATTTTCACTGTCCAAACCCTGATTGATAGATTTATCAAGAATAGCAACTAGCCATTGTTTAATAGAATCTTTTTCTTTAAATATATTTTTGAAATTCAACTCATTCCATTTTTAAATTTTCTTCTTAATAAACTTGATTTTGTATGTGAATTGATGCATATTGGCATCATCACACCATAGAACACTTAACCACTATTGCTTCATAAGGGGCATGAATTGAGGGTGTTGAAGCCATATTTTTTCAAATTTGAAATATGGTTGTTGTTGAAACCTAGTGTTAGCTAAGGGAAGTACAAGCTATAAGGTAATAAGAAAGTGATCTAAACTTGGGCAAGCCAAAATTATTGAGTGAAATGTGATGTCACCTAATTTTTAGTCCATAGCTACAAAAAACCTACCCAATCTGACTGCAATCTGAGAAAAAATGGCTCTTCTATTTGTCTATGTGAAGGAACCCTTAGTAGGCTCAATATCCATTAAATTTTTATTTGACACAAAATTTGAGAAATCTATGATATTTTTTAGTGGAGGAGAGATACCACCAATCTTTTCTAATGCCTTTGGAATGACATTAAAGTCTCCAATATGTTGAATAGATTGAGACTGAATACTACAAGTCAATTTCAACCAAATATTTGGCTTACCATTTATTTGTACAGGGCCATATACATTACTCAGGATAAGAAAAACACCATAAACAATGATGTTTAACATTTGGTTATTATTAGAATGAGCTAAAATTTTGGATTGACCATTGTGGGGTCCCATAGAACTGCAAAACCCCTTAAAGCACCATTACCCTATTGATGAAAAGATTGTCAATGCCTCTAGCTACCTATAGTCTTATCAAATGAATTTTGCAACATTTTTGTTTCTTGTAGTAAAATGATATCCACCTTCATAAAATCGAGCTCCTACTTGATTCTATATCTCTTTTCAAAGGCATTCAAACCTCTGACTTTGCATGAGGCGATCTTCATTACTGACAAGGAGAACACTTAGTTTTCCTTGTCTCTTGCTTTAATAGAGTGAACTTGCCATCCAGAGTTGACTGAATACCAACAACAATTTTTTCCTTTTTCTGAACACTCTTTGGTTTTCTTCCTCCTTTCATAGGCATCAGTGAAGCTCGAATGTTTTTGTTAGGAGGTTGTTCAATTGACAAAGTTAATTGAGGATAAAAACATCCTATCAAATAGTTGTTGTTTACAATAAGCATTGGTTGATCAAGTTGTTTAAGTCCCACATCCTCAACATTGGGCTTTGTAGAATCTAAGATGATGGAATTAGAGTTGAACTAATTTTGAACATGATCCTCTAAATATAAATGATCTACCTTGTGAAAAACATTAGATAATTCTCCATTATCCTACTAAATCAAATGAGGATCAAAATTGAGGTACTCCTACTACAACAAAAAAATAAGTTGAGATGCTCCACCCTCTACTAAAGCTAGTATTGAGGAATCAAAATTAGAGTGTTGGGCTAGATCAAGATCAATAGGTTTCCAAGTGAATGGTCTAAAGTCCTCTAACAAGGCTCACTCCTAACAGGGTGATTGAGATCCTTTAATAGGGTCACATTTAGTAGTGTGTATTGTAACCTTTAATAGGGTTGGCATTTCACAGGGCATCACTTCAGAAGAGTGAAAAAGTGTAGTGTGTTGTTGGTGGTTTTTCCCAAATTGGGTTTCCACATAAATCATTGTGTCAAGTGCGTTGCTAAATCTGTTATGTTTCATGTTTACATTTCTACAAATGAATTTGATAGTAACCTACTGTATATGAAAAATATGTTAGCAAGTAATACTAATCTATTCAAAAAAAAAAGCATTAACTAGCATATAAACCATAACATAAATGAGAGACTAAAGAGGAAACCCCAATTGGAAATGTGAGCCAAATGAATGGACTCTCCCAATAGGATTTAGCTCCTTGCTTGGTAGATGGTTCTAAGGATTGGGATGTATGCTCATGGTTCCCAAAAACTAGCTTCAATGGAGATGGAAAATGGAAAATTGGTAGCTTTGTGAGCTCTCAATTTGGCATCATAAGGGTATGGTTGATGGCTTTTGGCTCTCAAAAGGGCATTATAACTTTAGCTCCAAGATTGTGATGAAATGGCTTGGGAGGGGATTCAATTTATAGGCTAAGGGCTTGAGGGTTTGAGGGCTAAGATGCAAGGAAAGATGAAAGCTTAAGGAGGGCTAGGATGCACTCAAAAGGGAGCATATGGATTGTGCTTGTTTAGCACCAATTAGGGAGTGACACATGTCACAAGGTGAGTGGATGGAGGAAAGGGAAGGATGAGTCAACAAAGGAGGCTCAAGGGATAATATCTTCATAAAAGCCCTTCATTATGGCTTGTAAGAGCTTGTAAGAGTTTTTATGGCTTTTGTAAGAGCATTCATTGTTGGGTGGTTGGGATATTTTGGAGGGAGTTGAGATTGTTGACTTTCCTTGGCTTTGGAAAGTCTTAAGCTTGCTTAAGGAATGTGACAACATTAGGGGTGGATTAGGCTTGGGTTTAGGATTAGATTAGGCTTGTTAGAGATTTGCAAGTGGATGGCATTCATGAGGGTCGGTGAGTTAGTGGCTAAGCTTGGTTAGTATGGGTGGATGGGGTGGATTAGGCTAAAAAGGGGGTTTAGGGATAAGTTAAGGGTTATTAGATTTGAGGGTTTTATTTATCAAATAGATTTATTTAATAAATGGGGATTTTTGAATTAGATAGAAGAATAGGATTTAATTGATAAATGATAAGTTATTTGATTTATCAATTAGGACTATAGATGATTAATTAAATTAATCAGCTAGGGGATGGCAAAGGATTAATTAAATAAGAATTTAATTAATGATGCCTTTAGAGATGGCTAAATAGGATTACCAAAGTGGTGTAATCAAATTTAGGTGTCTATACCTACAAGTTTTAAGTGATTGCATCATCTTATGGATGCATGCATAATGATAAATGTTTTATAGGTTTACTAAGCTGTGAAAAGTTTTATCTATACATCTAGACCTCAGATAACTGATTCACACCCACTCCCCCCCACTCTCAGTTATTCTAAAGAATTCCAACATTAATTATTATTTAAAATATTATAATTAATAACTAATCAATATATTTTTATTGTTGTTCCTAATAAATATCATAGCATAATTTCCATAAAAAACACAAAAAAATTCTAAATATATCAATTTTTATTAATATTGATATTGACTTATTTATATATGGATATATTACATTTAAAAATAAATTTGATAAATTTATGTGAGAAAAATGTAAAGGTTGAAACTATGTACCCTTCTCATAGTTTCTCAAAGATGTAATCACGTTATTGTCATAACCCATCTTGCAACTTTCATTATTTTTTTCCTATGTGGTGGTTATGTGGTGACCTTATTGATTTTGACTTGGTCAAACCTTGATTTAAATTGGGTTTAAGTAATGATTAAGTTGACCACTGCTTACGATGTGATTATTAGTGTGATTAAATGGATGATTAATGCATTGGAAGTTTTGGTTATATCTTTCTATGTTAAATATGACTATGCTTATAATGTTATTTTAAGATGAAGTAATGGATTTCTAGATGATGATGCTATAAGTTATGTTTCATGATGATGAAGCATTGTGGATATCGGTGCATGAATTATTACATTATTATTATGATTCTTAAGATGTTGATTAGTTATCTCTTTAACGAATATTGACTCAATTTTGTTTGCAAGTGTTTGAGTGAATGTAAGATTGGCATAACAAGAGTGTGGTTGAGGTAGAGGGGGATAGCCTCTTAGAAGGGAATGAATTGAATGATCCTTGCAGCCACACACACACATTTACACTTAATTTTTATAATGATTGATTGTTTGTGAGATGTTATTTGCTAATCATTTATTTGCGATAAGATGAGATGGAAGTTAGAAAAAAGCATTCAATTTATTGTTTATGAAAAGTATATTTAGTATGTGAGTGTTATATATATATATATATATTGATGTTTAATAAATAAAAAACATATGGAGATTGAAAGCAAATAAATATTTATTCCTTTGATTGTTTGGTGGTGAACATATCTTTATATCTTTATTCTTCCAGTGCTATGATTTTTTTAATTATCATTTAATTCTTAACATATGAGTCCCAACTAATGGATATAGAGAAGTGGTCGGAGGAAATTTAATAAGGTCTTGGAGGCAGTTACACAAGGGAAAGTGGGGGACAATAATTTAAGATACAACCTTAATCTGGTAGAGGAAAAATTAGAGAGCAATTGCCAAGAGCTTAAGGGTAGGATATCTCACAACTAGAAGGGGGTATTGATCAAAAGGTATATGTCTCATACTTCCTTGGAAATTATTCTTCTTCAATTTGTTCTAGTGGAAAAAAAAGCTATCTAGGTGAAAGTAGTTGGTTCCTAAATTTATTTTTCCTATTGGATATATTATTTGAAAAAAAAAATCAAAGACAAACATTGGAAGTTAGAGGGAAACAAAGAGCAATAGTTGGAAGGGGAGGAAGGTTTGGGACTATAGCAAATGTCTTCTCTATTGGAAGATTGGGGAAATTGTTGGAATATTAGTTGGAAGCATGAATATTGATGATATTCCTATGGGGGAGTACTACTATGATGATATGTTACATTCATGATTGAGTTTTTCATTGTTATCAACATAGCATGTTTGATGTCAACATAGCAATTTTTTTATGATATATGATAGAAGAACAATAGAAAGCTCACGTTGGTACGGATAACTAGTTGAGAATAATAAACACCTAAAGTTATGGGAGATACTTCTAACTATCTGGCATATGTAGTTAATTTCAAAAAAAGAAAGGATAATTCTAGTAGAAGTTATGTAAGTTTTGGTGATATTTGTTTTGAGATAGAGTTTATAGAATCATGTTCTAATAAACTTGTTATATCTCTTAGCAAAGTTGATATCTTGAGGATTGATGTTGAGGACATGGAGAAGATATGTTGAGGATGACATGGCTAAGCTCTCTCATCATAATATAAATTTATTCAAGTTGCAATGGCTGAAGATTAAAGTTATCACTAAATGTAACATGTCTTTAATATGCTCCTATAATATTGAGAAGGTCTAACAACCAAATTAGGGAATTTTTTTATGGACTTGGTATAAAGGAAGGTGATGCAGAGGCATCATAAAAATAAACCAATTAGTTTGATAAATTCTGATCCCATCAAGATCCATTAAATAATTTCATTATATAGAGTCATCTAATGAGGCAAAACACAACATGTTTTAAACAAACACATCAATTCTTCACCATTTTCATAGTCTGATTTCTATTCCATAGAATATCATCCATAACTTTTGTTTCTGATATATTCATGAAAAACCCTTTTAAGGAGTCTTAAAAAACTAGGAATATTAAAATATATCAAAATCTAGGTCAAATCATATAAATAAAATACAAGTTATGATCTATGTACCAAGACCCATTTTCGCTATCATAAACCAATAACAAAACTTGTAAACCTGAATAGAGCATCTGATATCTTTCTCAAAAAAAAAAAATGAATTTTTTTTTTTTTTTAATTCATCCTTTTTGATTTTAGATTCATTATCTGTAATACATTTATTTTTCCAATCTATAAATCATTATATCATCACAACTCTTTGCCTGTAACTCCATTGAAGAGGGTTTAAAACCAATCTTCATTAAAAATATCATAAATTCCACAAATCATCATAAAATTGAACCAAACTAAAAGGAAATTAAATATTACTCATATATCTTTCTAATTAATATAATTATAGTTCTTAACTCTTCCATATTCATTTTTACTATGCATTTTAATATGACCATTCACAAAAATCCTGAATCTAGAAATACTAACTTCCACCAAAAACCTTATAACTTCCTCCAAAGTTAATAAAATTTGATCAAACCAAAAGCGTAAGAAAGAGGATTCATTTTATTATCTAACCATTATAAAAATATAGGATTTCTAGGATGTACATTTCCATACAAGCCATGGAAATAGAAACTTAACAAAAAAAACCAATCAAAATGATAGATTCAAACTCACTTAATTGTTCCAAAATGTTCTCCCCTTTCTCTATTCTCTCCAATATGATTTATTTTGACCAATACACAATATTTATACATATTTAGGTAGTTATAAACTACTTAACTACCCTTATGACCTTTCATCTTCCTTTTAACAACTTCTAATGCATTTTTGTATTATTTCATGCTTTACAACTTTTATGCATTTTGACAACTTTTGTGACAATAAAAATGACTCCAAAGTTTGTAAAAACACCATAGAAATGTCCAAATAACATACTTAAGACCTTCTACATGATTTATATCATTTTATTGGCTTTTATACAAATTTAACCTTTTGACCAATCTAGGACTTGAATGACAACTAAATGACAACTTCACAATTTTATTTCCCTTAGGCATTACAATTTATTCCATTACATGGAATACCACATCAAAACATATGGATTTATATTAAATTGTTAAAATATCCTTCAGGATCATCTTCAATATCATAATGCCTAGGTGCTCTTGCACTAGAAGGACATTTTCCTTTATCATGTGATGAGAAGATATGATCAAAGGAATGGATTTTGGATTGATGATAAGCAGCAAAGAGTGTGGAATGCGAAGATGAGTAGAGTAGTGCAAAAGTGAAGGAAACTTCATTGCCAATGTTTTACTAAGTAATCTGAGGTTTTGTATTTGGATTTGAGGTTTGTGACCTAGTCTATAAGGTTTGACAGTGATTGGTCTAATTGACAAGATAGAGGAAAGAACAAATGAAAGAAGAAGATAACAGTAAATTACATGTTTGAGTAGTGAGCTCTTCTTGTACTTGAAATTGCATCTTTACGTAGTGGGCTCTTCTTGCATACATTATACCACAACTCCTAATAGGGTTGGAATCTCCTAATAGGAATTCAAAGTCTCCTAAGAGGGACTCATTGTACTAAATGTTGGAATAGACTCCTAATAGGGTCCATCCTCTAATAGAGAATATTTATATTAGTACATCATCTTGTGGGCATCATTCCCACTAGGGTTTCCCTAGTCAACATATTTGGTATAATTGGCAATGTGCATCATATTATGGTTGCTATTTACTTTGGTTGAATGGTTAAGTTTGTTTAAAGAAGATAAATGTTTTAATTATTGGATAACTAATTCACACCCCCCCCCAACTCTTAGTTATCTTGGTGGACTATTGTTTCTAACAATTGGTATCAGAGCCTTAAGTCCTTGAAGAAAAATTCTAACAACTTTGTTTGGGAGATCCATGGTGAACATGTTTAGAAAAGATAGTCCTACATCTAATAGAATAAATTTTTTTGCCCGAGTTATTAAAATTCTTAGTGAGTTATTAGATTTGTGTAAAGAGTAGAGTATTGAGTTTACAGATCCAAAATCCTTCTATTGTATACAAGGGAATAGTAGCACAAGAAAATATAGATCCAGAAAAGAATATGACATAAAGATAAAGGAAGGTATTGATCTACTTACAAAGAGAGAGCCTAAAGGTATGAATATTTTTTTTTGTCAAACATGTAGAGAGTTTCCAGGTCATCTTTCCAATAAATGTCCTAAGAGATTGAGAAAAGCTAGAAAGAGTATAGTTTCTAATAAAGTTGAAAAATTTAGAGAAAGTATGGAAAGATCCTTGAAAGACCATGTTAATGAGCCTAGAGTGGTTAATGAAGAACAAGTAATAGAAGAGACTATTATCGAAAGTGCAAATGTGAGAGTTGATGAGAAATTTAGAATACAAGAGAGAATAGTTGATTACAATTAAGATGATGATGTTGTTACTAATCCAAGGAATGATAAGATATTTCTTGAAACTAACAATGATTAGCAGAATGAAGGAGAGCCAAGGTAGGAACAAAGCTCAAAACATTCAGTAGAGACAAGAGTTGAGATAGAAACTCCTACTTTAGGAAGGAATATGATAAAGAATCACCCATCTGAATAGATCATCAGAAGAAAAGATAGAGGTGTGATGACAAGAAGCTAAGTAAATGAAGAACTATGCTTGATATCTCAAGTTGAGGGTAAGAATGTAGATGAAGCATGTAAAGATGGCTATTGGAAGAAAGCTATGAAAGAGGAATTGGATAAGATAGAAAAGAATGAGACATGGGAATTGGTCCCTAGACCAAGGGACAAGAATGTGATAGGAACTAAATGGGTATTTAGGAACAATATGAATGAGCAAGGAGAAGTTGTAGGAAACAAAGAAAGATTGGTATGTAAAGGTTACTCATAGCAAGAAGGAATAGATTATGAGGATACTTATACTCTAGTGGCTAGAATAGAAGCAGTAAAATTATTCTTGGCCTATACAACATAGATGAAATTCAAAGTATATCAAATGTATGTTAAGTCAACATTTCTGAATGGAGAACTTTAAGAAGAGGTATACATTGATCAGCCTAAAGGATGTCCATTGATAGATGACAAGAACATAGTATGCAGACTGAGGAAAGCATTGTATGGATTAAAGCAAGCAACCAAAACCTGGTATGCAAGGTTGGACAAACATTTGACAAAGCTCAAATTTAGCAAAAGGTATGGTAGATAGTAACCTGTATTGGAAAGAAATTGATTATGATTTGATGATTTTGGTAATATTTGTTGATGAAATTATATTTGGAAGAAATGATGAAGAAAGTGAGAAGTTTGCAGAAGACATGAAGAAAGAATTTGAAATGAGTATGATAGGACAAATGAAATATTTCCTACGATTGCAGATTGTATAGAATAAAGAAGGAATCTTTATTTCTTAGACTAAGTACTTGAAGGACTTACTAAAAAGATTTGGTTTGGAAACATGTAAACCCATTGGAACACCTATGGTAACTAGACACAAGTTATCTACAAAGGATGAGATACCTACTACTAAGCAGAAGAAGTATAGATCTAAGATCAGAGGATTGCAATATCTGACTCGCATAAGGCTAGATATAGCAAACGTAGTTGGAGTTGTTGCAAGATTCTAGGCTGATCCTAGAGAAGCATGTTATGTAGTAATGAAAAGGATGTTTAGATATTTGAAGGGAACATCTGAGTTTGGATTGTGGTATGACAGATCTAATGATTTTACTCTAAGTTCTTAGACTGATGAAAATTGGGTAGGATGACAGAAATAGCACTAGTGGAGGAGCCTTCTTTCTTGGAGGAAGGTTGGTTTCTTGGTTAAGAAAGAAGAAGGATTGTACATCTCAAAGTGCAATAGAAGCAGAGTATGTTGTAGTAGTAAATAATTGCAATCAAGTCAATTGGATAAAGCAAATATTGAAATAAATAAGGATAGGGATCAATGAACCTATTATTATACACTGTGACAACACAAGCATTGTAAATATGTCTAAGAATCTAGTATTGCATTCGAGGACTAAGAACATTTCTATTAATCATCATATGTTGAGAGAAAAAGTTATAGAAAAGGAAATTAGATTGGAGTATGTAAGTACTAAAGAGAATATTGCATAAATATTCATTAAGCCTCTTCGCAAAGAGATTTATGAGTATTTATGAGGTATGCTTGGGGTTATGCCCCTTCCTACATCAAAGTAGAAGATGCAAGAGTGCATCAGTCTAGGGTAACAAAGCACCATTATTGTCTAGACTAGATGTTGATGCTTCTTGTATGTGGGAGTATCTATGTTGGATAGAGTCATCTAGGACTCTTGTTGATGTTGTTTTGAATAGTGTCTTTTGACACTCGAGCTAGGAAGTTGTTGCAAAGTTAGATGCAAAGATTTTGGTCGTAGAAACTTTTGACATTGATGTCAATGGGGGAGAAGTTTGGCATGAAAAACATTATGCTAAAAGGGAGAAGTTTGGCATGAAGCATAGTATGTGGAATGAAACTTTGGTATAGAGAACATTGAGGTATATCAATGGGGGAGAATGATTGATAAAGAGGATTTGAAGATGGACAGTCTTTTGTTGGTATTCTTGGAACTAGATGTTTTTCATCTATGTTGCCATCAATGCCAAAGGGGGAGATTATTCTAAGATTGGGGTGATTGTTGGAAGATTAGTTTAAAGCATGAATGTTGATGATATTCCTATGGGGAAGTACTAATATGATGAAATGTTACATTCATGACTAAGTTTGTCATTCATGTCAGCATAGCAAATTTTTTTGTGGCATCTGACAAAAAAAAAATGGAAAGATCAAATTGGTATGGATAACTAGTTGAGCATGATAACCAACTAAGGTTTGGGAGATACTTATAAGTACCTGGTATATGTAGTTAATGTTATAAGAAGAAAGGATGAGTCTAGAAGAAGTTATGTAAGCTTTGGTGATGTTTGTTTTGAGATAGAGTTTATAGAAGCATGTTCTGAAAAACTTGTTATATCTCTTAACAGAGCTAATATCTTGAGGATTGAGGTTGAGGACATGGAGAATAAATATTGATAATAACATGGCTAAGCTCACTCATCATAATATTGTTTGTATGGAAACTTATTTAAGTTGCAAGGTAGAAGATTAAGGTTATTGCTAAGTGTAATGTGTTCTCAATGTGTTCCTATAATAATTAATTGAGAAGGTCTAATAACCGACTCAAGGAATTGTTTTATGGACTTAGTATAAAGGAAGGAAATTTTACTTTATCATGTGATGAGAAGATATGATCAAATCAATGTAGTGTGAATTGATGATGAGCAATAGAGAGTGGAATCCGAAGATCAATAGAGCAATGTGGAAGTGAAGGAAATTTCATTACTGAGATTTTTTTGAGTGATCCTAGGTTTGGTATTTGGATCCTAGGTTCATGACCTGGTCTACAAGGTCTAACAGTGATTGGTCCAGTTGACAGGATAAAGGAAAGAACAAAGGAAAGAAGAAGATAACAGTACATTAATTGTTTAAGCAGTGAGCTCTTCTTGTAGTTGAAATTGCATGTTTGCATAGTGGGCTCTTCTTGCATACATTATACCACAACTCCTAATAGAGTAGGTACAACTCCTAACAGGGTTGGAATCTCCTAATAGGGACTTATTGTACTAAATGTTGTAATAGAATCTTAATAGGGTCCATCCTTTAATAAGGAATATTTATATTAGTACATCATCTTGTGGGCATCATTCCCACTGAGGTTTTCCCTCAGATCAAGGGCTTCCCTAGTCAACATTACTTGTGTAATTGTCTATCTACATCTTATTATGGTTGACATTTACTTTGGTTGAATGGTTAAATTTTACTAAAGATGATAAATGTTTTAATTTTTGGATAACTGATTCCCCCCCCTCCCCCAATCAGTTATCTTGGTGAACTATTGTTTCTAACATTCTTTAGGTTCTGTACTAACTCTTCCTGCTTAGACAAGTGAAAGAATATTTTAAAAGTTTGACTTCTTGGGTATAAAACTTATTGATTTTTGTTTTTTCTAGCTAATAGATTGGTCTTTTATACCAAGTTGGAATTCATTTTTGTTTTTTCTTTTTGTTGAAATTATTTCAGTGCCATAAAAAAAAATTTAGTATTCTTGGAAGTAAAGAAATTGAAAGGTAAAAATATAGTTAAGGATATTTCACTAGTTTATACTCGATTAGAGAGAATGGTTAATCAAAAACATGTTAAAATAAAGCTATGTCAAATGAAATAGCTCAGGTTCCATCTTTTACTTGTTTTTAGCATTTTTAGCCTATTTTAAGAGATGTATAATTGATTATCGCGCAATATCAGCTCAAAATTTATAATGGGATTTTAGATTTGTGTATGTTGGCTCCACCATTCTTCACTCATCCAAACATCTTGCTACCTTTGACAAATGTAATGATCAAATGGGTAGAGAGAGAGAGAGAGAGAGAGAGAGAGAGAGAGAGAGAGAGAGAGAGAGATGAGGATGTATTTAATGCATTTTTATTTTGTTTTTAAAATGCTCTCTTCTCATAAAAACTTATAAAAGAAGATAATTATTTTGAGACTAAAATGTTGATTATGAAACTGGATAACTCATAGAATTCTACCATTTCCTTTTTTTTTAGTATTTACAAGCTTAAAATGGTTTGTAATTTTGTGTTTCAAGTCCTTATCTCATTGTTCCCTTGTTAACAAATACTAGGGGTTTATAAAATTTAGTTGTTGTGAGATAACTTGTACTATTGTGATCATATGTCAAATTTAGATATATCTTTTGTCTTGTAGGCATTTCACCATGTGACAAGATTTCAAGTATTGAACAGCTTCTCATGTACTTTTGTGTATTGCAAATAGCTAGTAACCTAGACTATCATTGTTGTAACCTAACTTATATTGATTTTTAAATGAACATTGTTAGAAATATTTGCAACAATTGAGAAGTTACCTTGAGTTAACACCTAGCAGCAGAGGATAGTTTTAAAAATGTAGATGCTTGATTGATGTCATGTTATGTGTTGGAAGTTTTATGACAGTAAATTTTTTGTTATAGATTGGCTATTCGTGTTTGAAATGAAGCCTTTAAACTTATTATTTTTAGGATCACTAATTATTGTATTTTAGGCACATCTACTTTTTTAGCAATGTTGATGCTCCATTATATGTAGGAAATAGTTATTTCACTTTATTGTTTTGATCTAATCAGCAATGAGTACATAAATAATGTTTTCATAGAACTATGTGGTCCTTTTTTAACCTTTTTTTCCTTGAAGTTGTGTGTGTTTTATCTTCCTTATGGTTGGGTTTAATGTACCATCAAGGAGGGTGGGAATGGATGCATTATGTTTTGCTTCTCCTAGCCTATCATAATTCTAAAAAAATAGAATTCATGATGTTTCGTCCTTTTTTTTTTTAGTATTGTTGACTAATTAAGTCCTTGGCCAAGTCATTTATTTCTTGCATTTTAGTTTTTAATTCTAACATGTAGCATATGTGTGTGACTATGCTCAAATCCTCTTGCATATATGTAGATATGCTTCATTTTAAAATAAATGTACATGTGGGTAGATATGTTATAGTTTTTCATTCACTACATATAAGTAGAATGTGTAGTGTTCTTTCATTTTCCTTACCACATTCCATCATTAGGTTACTAGGCACATGAATGCACATAGTATGTTTCACGACTACACTAGATCCATCTGATCCATCTTGTTCTGGGAAGCTAGGTTTCTCGGGCTATGGTCAAGGTATTCTTCATGTTAGGAAGAATTCCAGGGGTGGAAACACTCCATGGTTAGCGAGGTAAAAGTGTCTCGGTCACACTCCTATCTTAATTAGTAGATGGACAACATCTGTGGGCTTTGAAGATTGGATACACTTCAAAGAACCTGTCGAGTTTCAAAACCTTTTATATGGTGTTGTATCTTCATCTTAGTGATGATGTATGATATTATTCTATTGATGTAATGTTGATTATCAGATATTGTAAACTTAAAAGTTAGTTATGAACTATTGTTCATGTGTATGATGGTCAAGTGATGTATATACATTTTGTTTCACCCATAGCTCAAATGATGTAATATTCTTGCAATAGAATCAACAATTTAATGTTATGCTGAATTTGTTAGTAAACTAAGTGTATCATTTATTGAGTTGGATAATGAATGAGATTTGATTTTTTTTTTCAATGTTTATTGTAATTGGTTTCTTTTTTTCCTTTTTCATTTATGCATGATGTGGAATTTATTTCTAAGGACTTGGTTCTTACATATGGTATCAGAGCTATGTTTAAACCCTAAGCCTTTGGGCTACTATGCTAATTTGAGCCATGTGTATGGTAGGTGTTTGAGTTACCACCATGGCCATAAGAGCTAATCGTAGAGGTGGATCTAGTAGTTGTGCATGAGATGAGGAACCTAATGAAAGGTTAGATTAGATAGTGGCACTATTGACCCAACAAGGTGCTTTGTTGCAGCAATAAGGACAAAGGATGGATAACCTAGAACATGAGACTCAAGGTAGGCACATTAATGAAGAGGCAAGGAAGTGTGAGGAAGATTAGCATGCTAAAGCCTTGCATAAGGAAGAAGAGGAAATGAAGAAGAACTATGAGGATGAGTAGTTGGTTGAGGCTCTTAAGAGAATTGAGGTAGACCAGAGGGTAGAAGTTGATCATTGGGTTTTTCTCATTAATACTAATAGGTTGCAAATAGTAGTTGACTTGAGAAAAGAATTCAAGAAAGTTACATCACCCATGTTTCATGGTAGAGCTTCTAGGGAAGATGTTGAGGCATGGGTTAGCAGGTTGGAGAATTATTTCTTAGTACAAAACTATGTAGGAAAATATAGAGAAATTTGGGCCACATTTTAGCTAATGGATGAGACAGCTACTTGGTGGGAAAACATAATGGCTGAAAAGAAATTTCAGCATGGAGAGGTAACTTGGGAAGAATTTCCACAAGTTTTCTGCAAATAGTGGTTAACTCAGCTATTCTATGACAAGAAATCATCATATTTCTACAAGCTAGTTTAGGGGAACATGAATTCCACATACTATCATAAGAACTTTTGTCATTTGGTGAAGTATGTTTCATAGTACAAACATGATGACCTATTCAAAACCCAAAAATTTGTGATGGGTTTGAAACCTAAGATTTATAGTGAGGTTGAAATGCAAGAACATTATACCATGGATTTTGTAGTGTGTAAGGCTCTCAAGTAGGAACAAAGACTAAATGATGTTTCCTCATCTAAATCCTCTAACTAGAACTATAAAAGGAAGTTCTAGAATAACAGGTCATACTAGGACAATAGGGATTATCAAGATGATAGAAAAAAGGGAAATGGAAAGAAACAACAAATTAGAAACATGAAGGATAAGGATCAAAAAAATTTTGATGAAACAAGAAAAAGGGAAATTAGAATAGTAGCAAGAACCAAAATAACAGAAATGGAAATGGAAGGAATGGAAACAACAGGGATGATTAGAATAGGCATGATGATAGGAGAGGTCCTAGAATAGAATTCTTTGTATGTGGCAGTAACCATTTTTTTGCTAAGTGTCTACAACAATATGATAGGAAGGAATTTCTACCACAACACCACATTCATGCTACAATTGCTCATAGATAGGTAGATTATCAGGCTACTCCTATATAGGTAACTGGTACACTTCTTAGATACCCCTTTTCTGTTCTTATAGATATTGGTGCTATCGAATATTTTGTAGATCCTAAGATAGTTGCTAAGATACTTATTAGACTTGTTTTATGGCTGAATCTTGGACTGTAGAATATGGTAACAAGGTTGAACATAGGGTAGATAAATGCTTATTTTGTAGTGAGTTGGAACTCCCAAGATTTTGAGAAAATATCAACCTGTATGTAGCACCTTTGGGATCATATGATGTCATCCTAGATATCATTGGTTAAGTGACCATAAAGCTTTAGTAAACGATTAGAATAAGGTGATTGAATGCCTCAATGACACAAGTCACTCAGTGATTGTAAATGGTGTCAAATAGCCATTTGAATTGACACAAATTTGAGCAATGCAATTGAAGAAAGAAAAGAGAAGGGTTGTCAATTATATGTTGCCCATGAAAAGAACTTGAAAGAGATTCCACCTCATTTAGAGGATCATCCTATCCTACAAGAATTTAGAGATGTGTTTCTAGATGATTTTCCCAAACTATCCCCTAAGAGGGAGTTTGATTTTTCCATAGATCTTGTGCCAAGGGAATAACCACAATCAAAGGCTCCCTACCACATGACTTCCATGGAGATGTATGAGTTGAACACTCAGCTATAGAAACTCTTGGATCAAGGTTTCATTAGAACTAGTGTATCACCCTAGGGAGCTCTTGTAATCTTCATCAAGAAGAAAGATGGTACCTTAAGGTTGTGCATTGATTATCGCATGCTAAATAAGGTGACCATAAAGAATTAGAATCCTCTCCCAAGAATTGATGATCATTTTGATCAGATGAAGGCAACAACCATATTCTCTAAAATGGACTTAAGATCCAGATATCTCCAACTTCAAATTTGGGAGGAAGATATACCTAAGACAACTTTTAGTTCAAGGTATGGCTATTATGAGTTTGTAGTCTTACCTTTTGGACTAACAAACACACCTACCGCTTTCGTGAACCTAATGAACAACATATTCAAAGATTGCCTTGATAAATTTGTGGAGATATTATTGATTATATTTTAATATACTCCAAGAAATTAGAAGAGCATGAAGAGAACTTACGCATAGTCTTGAAATTCATGAGAGAGAAGAAACTATATGGAAATATCTCCAAGTGCTCATTTTATCAGAAAGAGATCCACTACTTTGAACATATTTTATCAACTGATGACATAGAAGTGGTCCCTACAAGGATTAAAGCCATCCTTAAATGGCCAACTCCACAGAATGTAAGCAAAGTTAGGAGTTTTATGGGTCTTGTTGGGTATTACAAGAAACTTTTTGAGGGATTTTCCAATGTAGTAGTAGCAATCACATCTCTTTAGTGAAAGGATAGACAATTTTAGTGGACAAAAGCATGTGAAAAATCATTTTAGTTGCTTAAGAAAAGGCTTATTACCACTCCTATTTTGGTTATACCAAATCCTAATGGACATTTTTTTTGTCACAATGAATGCTTTCAGAGATAGGCCTAGGGGTGTATTGATGTAGGATGGTAAGATTATTTCCTACGAATCTAGGAAGCTTAAATTACATGAAGTGAATTATGCTCCTTATGATTTAGAATCGACAGTGATAGTACATGCTTTGTAAATGTGGTGGCATTATTTTTTGGGAAAGCCATTTGAGCTTAAGAGTGGTCATATGGGGTTGAGATATATTTTCACTCAACCTAATCTGAATGCTAGATAGTGTAGTGGCTTGAATTCCTCAGTGAGTACAATTTTTTCATAAAGTATATTAAAGGCAAAGATAATAGGGTAGTGGATGCACTTAGTCACAAGAGGCATATCACTACTATCACTTCATCTTGAACTCATATGAGAGAGTTTATTCTTCAATTTTGGACACTGATTCCTCCAATTCATGATTTGATGATTATTCTTTTGTTGATGATGATGTGCTTAAGTACCAAAATGGGATTTATGTTCCCAACTGTGAATGGTCGCAAAAAAATTTTCTTGAGGAGATGCATTGCACTCCATTTTTAGGGCATCCAGAGGTAAACAAGTTGATGGCTAATTTGAGACCTTTATACTTTTGGCTAGGACTCAAACAAGATGTGATAAATTATGTTGCCTAGTGTTTGGAATGTCAATGTGTTAAGGCTGAGCATGTCCATCCAGCAGGTCTTCTATACCCACATGAGATTCCACAGTATAAATGGTAGGTTATTAGCATGAACTTTGTACAAGGTTTACCCATGACTCAACACAAGAATGATGTCATCTTGGTCATAGTCAACAAATTAACTAAAGTTGCCTGCTTCATTCCTAGCATTCTAAAGGATATATCTCCAATTTTGGCAAGAAAGTTTGTCCAAGTGATTTTTTAACTGCATGGTATTCCAGAAACCATCATCTCTAACAAGGATACTTAAATCACTTCAAGGTTTTGGGCAACCTTGAACTCCACTTTGGGTACATCCCTAAATTTTAGCATAGCTTACCACCCTAAAACTGGTGGGCATATTGAGAGGGTAAATTAGGTGCTTGAAGATTTGTTAGGCATGTACTACATGGATTAGCAAGTATAAATGGGAGGAGTATCTTCCATTGGTCGATTTTTCCTATAATAACTCTTATCATTATTCCTTGAGTATGACTCCATTTGAGGCTCTTTACAGGTGGAAGTGTTAGACTCCTATGGGATAGAGTTGAGGATAGGGTTATTGTGGGTCCTAAGATGCTAAAAGAGATGGAAGAGAAGGTGATCTTAATCCACGGTCGACTGAAAGAGGTACTAGATCAACATAAGAGTTACATTGACAAGAAGCACACTTTCCATTAGTTCCAAACTAGGGATAAGGCATTTCTAAGAGTTAGACTACATAAGAGTTCAATCTCATTTGGCAAGATCTCAAATATTTCCCTGAGATTTTTTGGCTCATTCGAGGTTTTAGAAGTTATCAACCTAGTTTCTTATCAGCTTGCTCTGTCACCTTCTTTATCCTGCATTCATAACGTCTTCCATATTTCTTTGCTTAAGCTATATCTATTGGAAATATGAAGTAGGAAAGGCTACTGAGAGTGAGGGGTGAATCAACAACCGATAAAACTTGACCTTATTTCACCAATTAATCCTTCATATAATATTCTGATCTAATTGCATGCATGAAAGAATGAGAGCAGTAAGACATTCATAACAATTTGACACAAGATATCGTGAACTAGAAACCTTCCAAATAAAAAGTAAAACTGGGATGGTGATGATACCCAAAAGATTTAGTATTGCAATATAAAGTTGGCCTATTAAGGCTTACAATTGACCACTTCTGACGATCTTCCCTGTTAGGAGCAATAAGGATTGCTAGGTCCACCTTGTGAAAGGATTTACAAAACATACAATGAAGTTTGAACTCGATAAAGAGATATGTCAAAGATTGTCAAGTCTACCCTATTAAAATATTTAACTGATATAACTATTAAGATGAACCAGTGGTTGATCTCTGATCTGCAACTTTTATTTTTTGGTTGAGATTCTTTTGAAATATAAAGATCACCTTGCTATGATAGATAAATCTTTGTTGTCCCTTATATTGCTTATAGCCTTTTCAATTCACACTTCTTATCTTCATATTTGTTCCATACATACTTATTTAGATATGATACAATTCATTACATATATAACAATCCAAATCATAATTCATTAAAGTTGGCTACAACATAGGTTTCCATCAAGATCACAAAGTTGACTCAATTGTTGACACTCGGGTTTAGAAGATAAACTTGATGATGTTCTGATACTAGGTAACCATTGTCAACACTTGGCATCATCATGCACTTGATAGATGTAGAAGCTTGGTTCATACTAATCACTTCCAAGTAGCTTAAACTTGGTCAACACTTGTGTAACTTGGTGAACACTATTAAACTTGGTATATAAATCGAATCACTTGGTTGGCACTCTGTGGCTTGGTCAACACTAACACTGTGAGCTCGGTATAAAATGAATCACTTGGTTGACACTCCTTGGATTGTCCAACACTAGATTCTCATCACTAATATTGCAAGCTTGATAGATACTGGAGAACATGGTTGACACTGTGCAATTTGATTAATATTGTGAAGCTTGGTTAACACTATCACTAAGCAACTTGGTAGATATTGCTTGTCATGAACCTTGTAAATACTCTAGAACTTGGTAGTAACTATAGAACTCAATAATAATGATATTACTTGGTAGTAACTAGAACACTTGGTTAATACTACAAACTAAAACATAAGCTTGGCAAAAGCTTAACCAATTGACTAAGTGTGAGTCACTAATAAAAAAACTTTTACCTTAATGTCAATAATCTCCCCCTTTGGAATTAGTGACAAAAACACTTATCAATCCAAAATTGAATGCTCAAAATTTCAATTCCAAAACATTCGTTTGTCTCCTTTCTGTGTCTACAACTCGATAACATTCTCTTTTTTGAGATTTTTCAAAATTGCTTTTGTAAAAGATTTTTTTGATTATCTGTACATGTATTTGTATAATACTATGTTGCTCCCCTATAAGTATATCTCATCTATACACATATATCTCATATTATACTTCTCACCAATACTCTTCATATATACATTCATCTTATATTATACTTCTCCCCATTTTTGACATAAATGCCAAAGGTATATACTACATGTTAATGCCAAAATGTGATAAGAACTTAGAATGTACCCTCAAAATCAATGCCATTGTCTTGTCCCAATTTCCTTGTAACACCTTGCTTGCACATAATAAAATTTGCATTTCTATTGATAACTCCATGATGTGATCATCTACAGAGAAGTTATTGTCATGGATGAGTGTCTTGGCATATGCAATGTTTTCTATAGATGAACTATTGGTCACTTTAGTCAATATAGTACTTAGCTGAATAGGTGCAGAGATTGGTTGGATGCTTGGTGTTACAATGGTTGCCACAACCAACTTGGTAGAAGATTTATTAGAGCTTGATGGAATTAAAGCTTTTCTTGGAGAGTGAGGAAATGAGGCCATCATTGCTACTACAATATTTTCTAGGTTAGTTGCCTCAATACTCTAAATCTCAGGGAGACTTTCCTCTGTAGCTTCCTATTCTTTTGCCTTATCATCCATATTTACATTATCTATTCCATCATCTTTCATTTCCACATTCTCTTCCTCATCACTATCATCATCTTTGTTACTAACATGAACAACGAAATCACTAGGTTGATGTAGCTTGTAAATATTCTTCCATGTTGATGTGGTAGCCTTCACAACATATTCAATGTCATTGAGTTGTATCATGTAAGTGTTCATCTTGAGAGTGAACTTCTATTCATTCTTCTTCAAATATTCTTTCACCTCTTTTTCACTGAGACTTGACATGAGTTGCCTCAAAGTCTATTCAAAGATGTCTTTTGCAATCTTCTTTGCATGCTCCCACTTAGGCTTGATTGTTTACACAAGCTCCTTTAGAATTGGCTCAGTAAGCTCATCAGGAGAATACTTACATTTTCCCAATTTTATCATAATAGTGTCTTCAATCTATCTTTTCACATCTACATTCCTTGATTCATATTTGAGGAATTTAAAACATTCCATTCTAGTTCCTCCTTTCAATTCCTTCAAATTTTCTTGAAAAGTAGGTGGAGGCTTTTTGAAAATAATTTTATCAACATCCTCCTCACCTAACATCAATTTCTTCCTTGATTTTGATTTCCTTCTTGTGAATACTACATTGGATGAATTAGTAGATCTGTTTATGATAACCTTACCTTTCTTCCTTGGAGGTTCTTCTTCCTCATATTTGGATTCTTCTACTTCATCCTCTGCTTCATCCTCTTCCACATCATTTCCTTTTCCCTCTATCAGTAGGAGAGTAGAACTTTCTTGTTTTAGTTTTGATATCCTCTTTCATCCTTTGTTAACTACCTGAGGAAGCTTAATTTCAAGTTATATCCTCACCTTTGCTTCTTTATAAGTTCCAAAATAGGGTGCCTTAGGATCCACTAGCTCATTTAGTAGAGCCTCAATGATATATTTTATATCATCAATGTTAACCTCATATTCAAGAGGCTTAACACTTGTTGGCAACAAAGAATATAACAATTTCCACATAACCCATAATAAATCTAAAATAAACACAGAATTAAAATCCACATGCAAGAGAATAGACAACATACCCACAAAATTGTGACACAAGATATACCCTGGAAAACCCTCATTGAGGGAAAAACCCAGCCTCCAAAAGCATCCATCACCATGTATTATTCAGCAAAAAATACCATTGCCATACATCCATGGAAGTCTTCATGGCCATAGCCACAACCGAGAAAACTATGTGAACAAGCATGAATCCACACATCCCATGCCATGCTTTCAACCTTCACAAATGCTCCCTTGGCTAACCTATCAAGCCTTGTCCCGCTCGACTCTTGCATTTTTTTTTTTTTTTCTTCTCACTCTCACTCACTCTACAACAACTACCCTTGTGGTTGCTTATATAGTAGCAAGTCCCACAAAACCACTAAGTGGTATTACATAAACCATGTGCTAAAACCATGTGCTACTTAACCCACTGACCCCACATTTAATATTGGGCATTTAATTCTTTTCTCCAATATTAAATAATTACATGAAATATTTTCACAATGTTACAATACAACTCATCAAGAATATTCCATGAGAATCTTTACATGTTGCACGTCCATCTAGGCACAACATTAAATAATAAAATAAAATAATAAAATAACAATATTATGCAATGTGTGCAACACCCATTATCTCAACAATCTCTCACTTGTTGTATACATTGCATACGGTCAATCCGTAGCCACATAAATGAACAAGGGAACAATCCCTCCCAGCACATCCACCATCATGGATCAAAATATACCAAGTGCTCCATCCTGATACCCACAAAAAAATCAAAGTATCCAGCATCTTGAACATGAATGATCTCACCTCCTATTATGCCACTGCCACCAGACATAAATAGAAGCCATCCAAAAATAAAAATACCCAACCTGTTGCATTAGAAGATCATAAAATCCTGTACCAACTAAAATTCCAAGCACAAAAATCCTGATCCAAAGGTAATCACATGTATCTGTAGTTGTCAAAATATCCATAGCTGAAATAGCACCCATAGCAAGTGCCAAACCCATCCAACTATCCATACCTCAAAGGTATAACAAGTGAATCTCATATCACCGACATATCCAATCTATAACCTGCAATCATAAGCCTCAAGAGCAATACTTGCCACATATATACCAAGAAGCTCCCACTGCAAAAGATAATGTCAAATCTATAACCAATCCACTCACAACATCTCAAAGAAGTGAATCCATGTAGTATCAAGGACATCCACAATACATAAACTAATATCCTGCAGGAAAAATTCTCATAACAAGTCTTCAATGCTCTCCCAAATTCTCCACAACCAACAGAGGAAAGAGAAAGAAATAACCATGTCATCTCTCACATGACATGCATGAGCACAAACCAGTGATCACAATCTCTAACCAATCTCAAATCCAATGTAGGAAAAATTGAACATCTAGGAAGATAACCAAGACCAGAGAAACCATACAAATCATAACCTGTATCATGTCCTTCTACACACACCTCTAGATGTAAATTGTGCAAGTTAGATCTCCTCCATAAAACCCCAACAAGAAGCCTCAACAACACCCAAACCATACCATATAACTAATCATGGATGTAAGCCTCTCACAAGAAGATTAAACTCAATAAACCATTCCTAAATCAAGGAATAACCATTCCTAATCCAAAGAAAATGCCCAATATAAAATCATCTCCCAAACTCAACCAGCATAACAACATATGCACATGGAGATAACCAATGCTAAACCATCTCTCAAATGAACCTTTCAGAACTAACTCATGTACCATAGCTCAAGATCCATCCCCATGAAAGACAAGCATAAATATAATGCAACTGAGAGAAAGAATGGGCTATACCTCTCAAGTAGCAAACCACCGAGTAGACCAAGAGTGGGGAATGAGAATGTTCATCAAGATACCCAAGTCTCCAACCAAGACTCATCCAAGAACAATCTCCTCTCAAGTCCATATCAGGTGACTGCCCCTCGGACTTCCTGCTGAAACCATCAACCGTCCCAACAAATACTTCTCTAATCCAAGAGAAATCAGCATCACCACTGTCTCTAAGTATCCATGAGGACCTGTAACCAATCAATCCATGCGAACTCCAAATGCAACATAGCAATATCATGAAGTATCCAGCTTATGATCAGTGTACTCAATACCAAGAAACTAAACCAAGATCAATGTCAAAGTTCCAACCATGGTCTCAGGAACAGAAACATGACAACATGATCTTACCATCTCAACTAAAGAGATAACATACTCCACATGAACATATCATAACATGTCACAACTCTAAACACGTATCAAGAGTATACCATGAGATAATAATGAAACCATCCTCATACCAAGGATAACATGCCAAATAAAAAGCATAAACCACACCTTTGCCAAGAACCCTATGAGTCCTCAAGATGCAACCATCTCCACACACCATGAAGAAAAACCATCTTCACATACCAGGAAGAACCATCTCCATACACCATGAAGATAAATAAGAACTCCATGAGTCCTCAAGATCTAACCATCTTCATACCATGAAGATAACAAGTGCACCATGCAAATTTTAAAGACGCTTCTGCAGCAACAGGATCTAAGACAAACCTCCAACATCTGCAAACACTCAATAAATATATCAATGCCAAAAAACTCCCACTCAACTGTGGTACCAAGTCACCTATGGCATCATAAAATCCATCCTCTCCAAACCAAGAAGATATAAACCAAACCAGGAACTAATCCTGCACTGTCACCCCATCACTGTCACAAGCTCTCACTAAACTGTGTATCCAAGCTATCCATGACATCATGATGAAAAACCATCCTCTAACCATTAGAATCAACCAAGGCATCAAACCATCAAAGAACTCAAAGTGCACATCATGAGCTCCTCAAAAGAAAACCAAATAACCATGATCCTCAACCAAGAAGATATACCACCATAACTGAATCAGAAATCCAAGTTAATAAACATCAAGGATGTACCTGTATATCCAATCATGGCATGCCAAAATCCATGACACCATGATCACATCCATGAACAGAGCATCAGGCTCTCAAAGTGTCCACCCTGTCAGCATAAAATAGTCAACTGCAATCCTCCACCATGACTGTACCTGGTAACAACATCTCATCCCTTCTACATGAAGATAAAATCATGTGACTTAGGGCACAGACAACCCAAATCCAAGCCACCAATCTGAATATGCATCAATAATGAAAGATCAATGGGCAAAGACAACCCATAACCAAGCTATAAATGTAACTTGTAAGTATAGACCGCTTACAACACTGTACAACTTGTAGATCCAACAAGTCATCATGCATATCCAAACCAAACACTGATAACCATATCATCATGAGACCAATCTGAATATGAACTGAGTATACAATGACATCAAAAACTTAAATCTCCAATACCATAAACTCACAATGTTACCATAGTCAAAATATACCTATAAATTGTTTAGATCAATATATCAACAAATAAATCATGCCAAACCTGCACCAAATTTGAACTAATTTGTAGAGCTCTCCAAGAGCTTTTCGTTGACTACTTGAAGTCCAAAATCCAACTCTGTATGCCCAAGTTATGCCCTAATCCGTGCTCAAAATAAATAACATATGACTTTAGGGCTCTTAAAACCTGACAAAATTTCAAAATCATAGAACCAAACCTACACCATCTTGTAGTGCTCTGAATTAGTTTTCCAACGCCTATAAGAAGTCTAAAATCCAATATTCTAAGAGAAAGTTATGGCCATTTTTACCATTTTCAGTACAATTTTTCATTTTTAATTTTTTTCAATGACAAAAATTCTGACGAGATTAAATTTTACAGCCATCACAGGCTGAAACTAAAAAACTCTTTCATTTCTTTCGAACATGGCCAAACTAGGACTTTTTATATATAAAAATTTATGGAAATGTCGACCCGGATCCAGTGGTGAGGTCTATTTTTACCCAGGAGGTCATTTATGCAAGCTACCCTCCAAAACCCTCATTTTAAATGAAACATCCGAAAAAATCTTTTTGTCCAACAATTTCACATGCCCAAATCTTTTAACATCCCATCATAATAGCAAACTCAAAACCCTCAGATTTGCAATAAATCATTCATATATCTTGCCCTTTTCTTTTATCCTCTCATGCATTCCCATGGATTCAATCTATGGTTACAATAATAAAACCATAGCTCTGATACGACTTGTTGGCAATAAAGAATATAACCATTTCCACATAACCCATAATAAATATGAAATAAACACGGAATTAAAATCCACATGCAAGAGAATAGACAACATACCCACAAAATTGTGACACAAGATATACCTTGGGAAACCCTCAATGAGGGAAAAACCTAGCCTCCAAAAGCATCCATCACCATGTATTATTCAGCAAAAAATACCATTGCCATACATCCATGGAAGCCTTCATGGCCATAGCCACAACTGAGCAAACTATGTGAACAAGCATGAATCCACACATCCCATGCCATGCTTTCAACCTTCACAAATGCTCCCTTGGCTAACCTGTCAAGCCTTGTCCCACTCGACTCTTGCCTTTTTTTTTTTTTTTCTTCTTATCACTCTCACTCACTCTACAACAACTACCCTTGTGGCTGCTTATATAGTAGCAAGTCCCACAAAACCACTAAGTGGTATTACATAAACCATGTGCTAAAACCATGTGCTACCTAACCCACTGACCCCACATTTAATATTGGGCATTTAATTCTTTTTCCCAATATTAAATAATTATATGAAATATTTTCACAATGTTACAATACAACTCATCAAGAATATTCCATGGAAATCTTTACATGTTGCACGCCCATCTAGGCACAACATTAAATAATAAAATAAAATAATAAAATAACAATATTATGCAATGTGTGCAACACCCATTATCTCAACAACACTTTCCACCCCTGATCTGACTGTATAAATGTACACTCTATCATAGTCTACCATGAAACATATATCATCTTTGTAGTCCTCTACAAGTTTCTTTGGTATCCTATATCTATTATTCATTTTTCTTTGAATGTACAAAAGTAGTTATCAATTGTACTATTAAAATTTTCACCCATTTCTACTATGTATTCATTAATCTAATATGGAACACATACATCTTTTCTCCATACAACTGTGCCTTTAGAAGGGAAGAATTTTTGTACAGAGAAAAATAAACAAGATATGAGTGAACCAAACTTACATGGATTGTTCTTGGAACCTCTGATGCTGTCCATGTTCTTATTGAACTGATTCAATAACAACTCAACAAGGTCAAATGACATATTGTTTTTCACCACCTTGAGGGCCAAATCTATTGGCTCACATGAGAAACTGTTGAGATGACTGGAGCTGTATATTTTGTGTGCAATCACATGAATTCCAAATTTCAATTCCATGTCTATGATTCCACTTCATTCCTCTGCCATCCCACTTGGAAAGAGTTTTCCACTTCATTCCTTTGCCATCCCACTTGGCAAGAGTTTTCTTTGCCACCTCAGCCTAACCTAGGGTTTTTTTCATCTTGGCTTTGTTTAACATTGAAAGGCTAGTGATTTGGTAAATCATCTTCATTGTGATCAAAATGGGTTGATCCAACCATAACTTCCCATTGTGAACTTGACTCAGTATGAATCTTATCCATTTTCCTTATAAATCCCTTAGCATATGTGAAATAGGCATCAAGCCCTTTTGTTCCAAATGTCGATGCTCAATTTTTAGATTGCCATTCACACTTAACTCATTCAATGCCTCATGCATTTCATGTGTGCTTAGCTCTTGAATAGAATAGTGATAATACAAGTGTATATCGTCTACAAGTAATACTTAGGAAGGAATTTATGATTGTACACCTGCTAGGCTAGAAGAAGCCACGCTTAGTAGGGTCTTTTAGGGTTTCAAAAAACTTTGAAAATTTTTCCAACAATAAACACACAGATCACTT
The DNA here is from genome assembly GCA_028749045.1 of Cupressus sempervirens. Classification (NCBI taxonomy): domain Eukaryota; kingdom Viridiplantae; phylum Streptophyta; class Pinopsida; order Cupressales; family Cupressaceae; genus Cupressus; species Cupressus sempervirens. The sequence continues at coordinate 102,424,406 of CM053785.1, forward strand.
GGAAGGATAGAAATCACTCTTCACAAATAGTTCTCAAAAATTTATGGTGAAAAATGAATTCAATTTTCTTCCTTTTAAAAATTTTTCACTTTTCAATCAACATAAATGCTTTGGTACAATCACTCACTCGGTGAAAGATTTTCTTCCACTTAGTTTTATTTTTTAATACTCGGCAGACATTCATATCTTGACACTCTCAATATTACTTGGTGTCCACTCACAATACTTTAGTCTAACCCGACCTTGCTCGGTAAGGTCTTGTGACCTAACCTAGCTTGGTAACTTCTATGATTTCTGTGATCACTCAGTGATCCTTATGCATCTTAAATGTTGATATGAATCTCTTCTTCTTGCTAGCTGGAACTGATGAGACATGTCTACTTTAAAGTCTTAGTTCCAATTATTCCCATAGGGATTCAAGTTGAGATGCTTGTGTCACCCAATTCTTGAGTGGCATCTTCTTCATGACTTAGACTTGCATTCTCATAAGATTTTGGTACCCATTGCTACTTCATCTACTTTCTGATATTATCAGCTTTGGCTTTCTTTTAATCTTCAATCCTTCATGTGTTAATATAGTTTTTGGCAAGATGTCCAAGTTTTGTACAAATAAAACATCTTCTAGTGGTGTCTCTTTTCCTCATGTGATGTTTACTTAGTTTACTCCAATGTGCCCAAATTCTCCATAGTAGTAGCATCTACACCATGTGGTATAGTCCCATCCAAATATAGCTTTTACAATTTTTTCTGTTAGATTCAATGTCTTGGTTTTTCATTCAAAAGATTTGTGCCCTTGTTTCTTGCAATTGTGACATTTACCTTCAAACTTAGGTTTCTCCTTCCATTCACTTGCTCTATGACAATGCTTATTGCAGTTGTAACACTTTCCATTGAATTTTTCTTTACCATTACTCTGACATTTTTTTGATGTATGACCTAACTTACCACAATGATTGCAGGTAGGCCTTTGATTCTTTTGAGCTCCTTGCTTGGATAATTGAACTTCTTCTATGTATCCTATTCCTACTTTTCCTTTGTGTCTATATTGAATTTTCTCATTCAACTGATTCATGCTTTCTTGAGATTTCAACATTCATTCATTGGTTTTATTTTCAATGTTTAGATCATTTTGTAGTCTTTCATTTTCTAATCGTAGATCCATGAGTTCTTCATTTCCATTAGTAAGTTGATCAATGAATTCTACATGCTGAAGTGATAGATTTTGAGTTTCATTGTTCTTTCCTTCTCTCTTCTTTGGCTTTGTGTTGATCTTCCATGACTTAACATAATCTTACTGACTAAATTTCTTGTACTCTTTTCAAATTTCTAACTTCTTCTTGAAGATTAGAATTCTTTTCTAATAGGTTTTTGATTGCTTCATCAGCTTCATCTGAATTTCTTTTTGGATAGATATCTTCAATTCTTTCTTTAGTGTAGAGATTGTCATTCATTTGTATTGCAAGAGTTTTCCTTCTTTTCAATGATTGAGAGATTTTCTCATTTTCTTTCTTTAGTTGTCCAATGACTAATTCAAGATCCAACCTTTCATTTTCAATAGCCTTATCTATCATGTATACCTCCATTACCTCCGATCTTTGCTCAAGCTATTAAACTTACTCTCTAAGAACCACAATTCTCTGATACCAATTGTTGGAAATATGACGTAGAAAATGTTACTCAGGGGGGGAGGGGGTGTGAATCAGGAACCAATAAAACTTAATCTTATTTCACCAATTAATCCTTCATATAATATTTTGATCTAATTGCATGCATGAAAGAATGAAAGCAATAAAATATTTATAACACTTTGACACAAGACATGGTGACTGAGAAACCTTCCAAATAGAAATTAAAACTAGGGTGGGAATGATACCCACAAGCTTTAGTACTAGTAAAAGATTGGCCTATTAAGGCTTACAATTGATCACTTCTGATGATTTTCCCTATTAAGAGCAATAAGGACTACTAGGTCCACCTTGTGAAAGGATTTACAAAACATACAATGAAGTATGCACTCAATAAAGAGATTTGTCAGAGACTGTTAAGTACACCCTATTAAAGGATTTAACTGATACACCTATTAGGATGAACCTGTGGCTAATCTTTGATCTACAAATTTGATTTTTTTGTTGAGATTCCTTTGAAATGTAAAGATCACCTTGTTGTGATAGATAAATCTTTGTTGTCCCTTATACTTCTTTTAGCCTTCTCAATTCACACTTCTACTCTTCATATTCATTGTATGCATACTTATTTGGATATGATACAATTCATTACATATATACCAATCCAAATTGTAATTCATCAAATTCAACTATAACATAGGTTTCCATCAAGATCACAAAGTCAGCCCAACTATTGACACTCAGGTTCAAAAGTAATACTTGGTGATGTTTTGATACTTGGCAACCATTGTCAACAGTCGACATTGTCATGCACTTGATAGACATAGAAGCTTGGTTCATACTAGAATCACTTCCAAGTAGTGTGAACTCTTTCAACACTTGTGTGACTCAGTATATAAACTAAATCACTTGGTTGACATTCCATTGCTCAATCAATGCTAACATTGTAAGCTCAGTATAAACTGAATCACTTGGTTGACACTCCTTAGCTCAGTCAAAAATACGTTCTCATCACTAATAGTGCAAGCTTGATAGGTACTAGAGAGCACGGTTGACACTGTGCAACTCGGTTAACACTATGAAGCTCAATTAGCACTGTCACTGAACAACTTGGTAGATACTACTCATCATGAACTATCTAAAGATTCTATAACTCGATAGCAAATATAGAACTTGGTAACAACTATATTACTCGGTAGTTACTAGTGCACTTGGATAATACTGCAAACTGAAAGATAAGCTTGGTAGCAACTTAACCAATTGATTAGTTGTGAGTCACTAATAATCAAACTTTGACCTTATTGTCAACAATATCATTCTAAGATATCTCATGTGCTTGACTTTCATGCATTGTAGGTACAAAATCCAGGGGTGATGGAAGTTCAGCCCACCTGACTCATTGAGTAGCGAACCATTAGGGCACAAGATAGGGACATACTCAAGTACAAGGTCCAATGGGACCAATTTGGTGTGGATAGTGCCACTTGGGAGGATGCAGACAATTTACAAAAATCCTTTCCCCATCTCTTTGTTTAACTTTCTTTGTTTCAGTTATATCTCAGTTTTGGGTGTGTGTATGCTATTTTTGTTGTGATTGACATCAGGACAATGCCTCTTTATAGAGAGGACGAATGCCAAGAACCGTCTTGCAAAATTCATTGTTTTTGCCTATGTGGCGATTATGTGGCAACATTGTTGATTCTGACTTGGTCAAACCTTGTTTTTATTTGGACTTAAGTAATCATTAAGTTGACCACTGCTTACAATGTGATTATTAGTGTGATTAAATGGATGATTAATGCATTGGAAGTTTTGGTTATATCTGTCTATGTTAAATGTGATTAGGCAATTACATTGTTTTATGATGAAGTAATAGATTTCTAGATGATGATGTTATAAATTATATGTCATGATGATGATGCATTATGGATATTGATGCATGAATTTTATTACATTGATATTATGATGGATAAGATGTCAATTAATTATCTCTTTAACAGATATTGAATCAATTTTGTTTGCAAGTGTTTGAGTGGATGTAGGATCAACGGGACGGGAGTGTAGTTGAGGTAGAGGGGTTAAGCTTCTTGGAAGGGGATGAATCGAATGATCTTTGTAGCCACCCACACACACATTTATGCTAAATGTTTATAATGATTGATTGTTTGTGAGATGCTATTTGCTAATCATTTCTTTACGATAAGATGAGATGGAAGTTAAAGAAAAACATTCAAATTATTGTTTATGAATAGTATATTTAGTATGTGAGTGTGTGTGTGTGTGTATATATATATATATATATATATATATATATATATATATATATATATATATATATATATATATATGAGATCTTTATTCCTTTGATTGTTTGTTAGTGAACATATTTTATATCTTTATTCTTCCAGTGCTTTGATTTTTTTTAATTATCATTTAATTCTGAACGACAGTCCCAACTAATGGATAGAGATAAGTGATAGGAGGAAATTTAATGAGGTCTTGCAGATAGTTACACAGGGGAAAGTGGGGGACAAGAATTTGAGATACAACCGTAATCTGGCAGAGGAAAAAGGGGAGAGCGGGTGCCAAGAGCTTAAGCGGAGGATCTCTCACGACTGGAAGGGGGTACTGATCAAATGGCAGACGTCTTATACTTCCTTGGACATTCTTCTTCTTCAGTTTGTTCTAGTGGAAAAAAGAGTTGATTAGGTGGAAGCAGTTGGTTCCTAAATTTCCTTTGCCTACTGGACATAGTGTTTGAAAAGAAAATCAGAGACAGGCAGTGGAAGTTAGAAGGAAAAAGAGAGCAGCAGTTGGAAGGGGAGGAAGGTTGGGGACTGCAGTAGACGTCTTTTCGAGGTTCCGTAGAGAAGTGAAAGAATATCTTAAAAGTTTGACTTCTTGGGTATAAAACTTGTCGATTTTTGTTTGTTCTAGCTAATAGACTGGTCTTTTATACCAAGCTGGAATTCATTTTTGTGTTTTCTTTTTCTTGAAATTATTCCAGTGCCGTAAAACCCAAATCAGTATTCTTCGAAGTAAAGAAATTGAATGGTAAAACCTGGTTAAGGATATTTCACCAGTTTGTAATCGATTAGAGAGACATGTTAATCAAAAACATGTTAAAATAACACTATGTCAAACTAAATAGCCTATACTCCATCTTTTACTTGTTTACAACATTTCTAGCCTCTGATAAGAGCTGTAGAACCGATTTTCACCCAATAGCAGTTCAAAATTTATAATGAGATTTTAGGTGTATGTACATTGTGTTGGGTGATGCAATGCGCTCCCCTGTCCACAGGTGGTTAATTATGTGGTGTTCCATGTTCACTAACAGTCATGGCTTTTGGTGCAATGGCAAATGGGCCTTACAATTGGTATCAGAGCTTGGTTTTGGCCTGGTCATGGGTTCAAATCTCCCCGGTGCCTTCCCGACCCGCGTAAGCACCTGGGATGCGCGTCGAGGGGGAGATTGTTGGGTGATGCGACGCGCTCCCCTGCCCACAGGTGGTTAATTATGTGGTGTTCCATGTTCACTAACAGTCATGGCTTTTGGTGCAACGGCAAATGGGCCTTACACATTGGCTCCACCATTCTTCATTTATCCAAAAAATTTGCTACCTTTGACAAATGTAATGATCAAATGGGTAGAGAGAGGGACGTGGATGTATTTAATACATTTTTGTTTTGTTTTTAAAACACTCCTCATAAAAACTTATAAAATAAGATAATGATTCTGAAACTGAAATGTTGATTCCAAAACTGCATAACTCGTACAATTCTACCATTTCCTTTTGTTTTAGTATTTACAGCCTTAAAATGGTTTGTAATGGTGTGATTGAAGTCCCTATCTCATAATTCCCCTGTTATCAAATACTCGGGGTTTATAAAATTTAGTTGTTGTGAGATAACTTGTCCTGTTGTGATCATATGTCAAATTTAGATATATCTTTTGTCTTGTACGCATTTCACTATGTGACAGGATTTCTAAGTATTGAACAACTTGTCATGTACTTTTGTGTTTTGCAAATAGCTCATAACTTGGTCTCTCGTTGTTGTAGCCTGACTTATATTCATTTTTAAGTGAACATTGTTAGAAATATCTGCAACAGTTGAGAAACCTCGAGTTAACATCTAGTAGTGGAGGATAGTTTTAAAAATGTAGATTTTGATTTGATTAATGTTGTGTGATGTGCTGGAAGTTTTATCATAGAAAATTCTGGTTATAGATTGGCTATTCATATTTGAAATGAAACCTTTAAGCTTATTTATTATTTTTAAGATTACCAATTACCGTATTTCAGGCACATCTACTTTTCCAACAATGTTGATGGTCCACTGTATGTAAGAAATAGTTATTTTACATTATTGTTTTGATCTGGTCAACAATGAGTACATTAATAATGTTGTCATAGAACTATGTGGTCCTTTTTTAACCTTGTTCTTCTTGAAGGTGTGTCAGTTTTATCTTTCTTATGGTTGGGTGTAATGTGGTATCAGGGAGGGTGGGAATGGATGCAATAAGTTTTGCTTTTCCTAACCTATCATAATTCTGAAAAAATACTATTCATGGTGTTTTCTCTTTTCTCTTTTCAGTATTGTTGACAAATTAAGTGTTTGGCCAACTCATTTATTTCTTGCATTTAAGTATGCAGTTCTGACATGTAGCATATATGTGTGACTATGCTCAAATTCTCTTGCATATGTGTAGATATGCTTCATTTTAAAAGAAATGTTGATGTCGATAGATATGTTACAATTTTTCTTTCACTACATACGAGTAGAATGTGTAGTGTTCTTTTCTTTTCTCTGCCACATTCTATGATTAGGCTACTAAGCACATGGATGCACATAGTATGTTTCATGGCTATACCAAATCCATCTGCTCCATCTTGTTTCAGGAAACTAGGCTTCTCAAACCATGGTTGGGGTATTCTTCATGGGAGGAAGAATCCCGAGGGAGTAAACATTCCATGGTTGGTGAGGTAAAAGTGCTTGGGCCACACTCCCATCTCATTTAGCAAATAAACGATGTCTATAGGCTTTGGAGACTAGATACATTTCACAGAACTTGTCAAGTTTTAGAACCTTTTATATGGCCTTGTATCTTCATCCTAGTGATGATGTACAATATTATTCTATTGATGTAATGTTGATTATAAGATATTGTAAACTTAAAAGTTGGTTATGAACTATTGTTCATGTGCATGACAGTCAAGTGATGTATATACATTGTATTTCACCCATAGTTCAAATGATGTAATATTCTTGCAATAGAATTAGCAATTTAATGTTATGTTAAATTTGTTAGTAAACTAAGTGTATCATTTATTGAGTTGGATAACGAATGAGATTTGATTTTATTTTTCAATTTTTTTGTGATAAGTTTCTTTTTTGCATTTTTCATTGATGTGTGATGTGACATTTCTTTCTAAGGACTTGGTTCTTATAGTTATGCTTCTATCTCATTTGTTAAATTCAATGTAAGATTTACATTTCTTTACCCACTATAAATTTATAAAGGTATATGAAATTCAAATTAATATATTTAAAAAATTGATTATAGATTTATATTACTTTTTAAATTGTTTTAATATTTATAATCATTTTAATAAATGAAAATACTTATTTAGATAGATTTTAAATAAGGATTTGGATAGTTATTTAATATAATTGGTTAAATAAATATATTTTCTAAATAATAATTCAAATTTCTTTCATAAGAAATATTATTATTCTTGGACATAAGAAATTTAATATAATAATATAAAAGACAAGATGGAAATAAAAAAATAACTTTCTTTAAGATTAGATTTAAAATTATATATTTAATTTAAAAAAAATAGACCAATAACAAAACATATATTATTATTATTTTAGATTTATCTATTTAAACTATAATAATCAAAATATCTAATTCTTACTATAGGTATACAAGACATCATTATAGTTAAAAAATGTGATGCCATCCTCTTTTCTAACTACCAGTAAAGTAAACGACATGTAATTGTCAAACTACACATTTTCCATTAACTTCATAACTTTGTTAAGTACTTGTGAGAGCGTAAAATAACCTAATGAAGCAATACTTGTCAAATTTGTTTATGAGTGAGGAACATTTGGTAATCGTTTTAACACACGGCACTGGTAAAAATTCCACATTTGAAAAGTCATTGAAATGTAAAGGGACGCTTTTAGTTTTGGATGGACATTATTATTTTTTTTATACAACTCGTCGTCTACGCAGTGTCTGTAATTTATGGAAATTCTCACAAATGAATATAGTTGAACATTATTTACAACGCGCTATGGAGCCTTTGGTTTTGGCTGGACATCGATATATTCTACAACCCGCCATTAGTGCAATGACTAAAGAACAATTCAAGACGCGTATCTTTGGGCAATCGTCTTTATACTTTTTTCGTTTGTAGTTGACTAATTATTTGTAATTAGGCTAATATCTCATGTAGAGATTGTTCAGGGACTACATCATTCTATTTCAAACTCGTGTTCATTTTTATTTTTTTTTAAACAAGGGTAAAAATTTGAGAGAGCTTATCATTTTACTTTATACATTTAAAAAAAAAAATTAGTATAGATATCTCAAGTGAATCTATTCAGAGAAATGTCAATAAATATCTGCTACAAAATAATTATAATTATAATTTACTATATTTAAAATTATTTATATTTGATTTATTTTCATTTATTTAGCTTTCTACTAACTTGAGTTTTTTATTTTAATTTCTAAAAAAATAGATGACTTATATCTCCAAATATTATAATTTAAATGAATATTTTATGTGGTATTTATTAAATTATTTTTAAACGTATATTCTATTTATAATATAAATTTAAAATTTTGACATGTAGATGGTTGTCAAATTTAATTTAGAAGAATAAAAGTCAACATTAACACATTCACACCATCCCACTATGCCCATTCTGCCATTTTAGAATGTCTACTGGCATTAATTATGAGAAGGATACAAAATTCGTCAATCACAAGAGATACAAAGAAGAAAAATTAGTAGTCAATCAAAGAGCATTAATGAGTTATATCATTATCAAGTAAAAGATCTAACTTAAAGGCCATATTGGAGGTGATTGTCCTCTATCTATGATATTATAAGCATGCACTTGATCATAAGCCCGCTTAGTCAAATAGTTGGCAACATTGTTGCACTCCCTAGGAATATGCCTAAAAATAACCTGCTCAAAAGAGTCACACAACTAGAGAATATGCCTAATAATTGAGTTTAAAAGCCAACTAAAACCATCCAGTTGTCATCTTGTTAACAAAGTAACTACCACATGCAAGTCAGACTCAAAAATAAGTACAATGCTAACCCTAAGCACAATGACACTCAATGTCATACAAAAATTTGAAAGCTTTCATTTGCTTATTTTTTTGGAGGCCTTTGTAAATGAAAAAAGGAATTGAATATCACCAAAACTATCATGACCAAGATGTCCACGTGATGAGCATGTTGGCAAGTGATCAAAAGTAAGGGCATGGATGTTGTCATTGATGACAACATATTCATTTGATAAGGTCACTTGGTTTAATGATCATAGTTTTGGTAATGATTAACCAAGCAAAATGATTAAGTATATTACAGGAAGATAGTCAATAATCAGACTAATTCTATCAATGAGCTTAGTAAAGTAAATATTATTGACCAAAATTTTGCATATTCTTAGAATAATGTTTGAGTGTGATGCAAGTATGTTCACCTATGCTAAGATCATTGGACTTGAGGAGTCACAATGACATTTTGGACTGGAAAAAGGTGATGACTAAGACTTCACATCATGAAGACTTAAAGCATTGTCATTTATTCGCAATCGGTTGATAGGAGATGAAGTGTTGCAAGAGACTGCAACCAATGGAAGACTTATATATGACTAAGAGAATGATGTATTTAAGGTTACGATCCATAAACAAGTATATAGGTTCGTTGATCATGAATCATCTAATATGAATTGCCAAGGATGTGATTGGACTAGAGGATAATATGATATCTGACATGCACACAACAAGAAACGATTGAAAGATGCAAGGACAAAAGTCTAGAAATAAACTCACAAGAGGACGATCATGCCTACATGAATTGGCACCTATGTATAGGTAGTTATGGGTATTCTATGACATGCTTTCCAATGGAATTCAAAATTTGAATTCATGTTTGAGTGGGATAATTTTAGGTTTTCAATGGCTATATGGAATGAGTTTATAAAGACAAACTTTATTGTTTAAGAAGGTTGTCAAAGTTATTATTGATAGACGACGATATCCAAAAGAGTGCTATAGTTCTAAATGATAATCTAGAGAGAGGAACAAGAGATAGGTGTGCAAGTATGTAAAGAAAGAGGTTAATAAGGAGTGTTCATAGAAACAAGATAGAATAGAAGTACAATATCATAGAACCTTTGTAGGTAATTACAGAGGATCTACAAGGAAGTATGTGTCATATTCCTAGATAAAAACTATTAGTATTCTATCTTATCATTGCAATTATTTTAAGCCTTTAATAGGGAAGACTTGTGTGTAAGTCTCTAAAATCCTCCAACGAGGAATCTCTTAGAAAGAGACCTCAAATTCTCTTACAAGGTAGCCTTAGAAGGATTTTCTAATCTTAACAAATTATGTTAATTTGTAAAAGGATGTATTCTCATAAGGAATAGTTGTAAGCCTTTAATAGGACACCCTTCTATTTGAAACAAAACACTAGGGGTAGATTACTCCAACCATGGTTTTGATCCTCATATTGAGTGTTTCCACATGTGCATACTTGTATCATTGATGTATGCCTTAATATACAATCTTGTATAATTTTTTTGGACTACATTTGTTATCATCTTACTAGTTAAAGGATTGGTAATAAGGTTAGTGAGCAAGATTTCCAAAGTAACTAGTTTGAAATTTTGTATTGATTCACACCCACCCCCAGCAAGTACTAGTTTGGAACAACAATTGGTATTAGATCTTAGGCCTTAGCAATAAAGTGTTTAAGAACTCAAGGGGAGATCAAATTAAAGACTAAAAACTAAAAAGATAGCTTCATGATTCTTTGACACTATTGAGGATTTGAAAGAGAAGTTGGAAGAATCACTAGCAAAGGAAAGAAACTAATGCAAAAGCTAGATGAGATTCAAGTTCTAATAGAAAAACTAGAAGAACAAAGTGGATCTAAAGATTCTAAAAAGGATATATCAAATCTTGTTGTTGAAAATGAGGAGCTATCCAAAATAATAAAGATGATGAGGAAGAAACATGAGCTAGCAACATTAAGAATGAGTGAAGTGCAGGACAACAAAGGTAATGCCATTTTGGCAAGAGAACAAGCTACTGAGGAACTTAGAATAGCCCAAAATCAAAGATAGAAGGATGGAGAATTGGTAAGAGAAAAAGAAGTAGAAATTACCATGATGGAAGAAGACCATCACTACATTAGATAAGAGAACTATGTTTTTCATAAACTATATCAAGAAAAAATAGAGTAGATAGAAGGATTGATAGAAGAATCAAAACAATTGGCTAAGAAAGTGCACAAGTTAACTGTTGAGCTAAAAAAGGATTACAAGTAGAGTGACAGACTTAAAAAGTCTAATGAGACTCCAAAAAGGATCAAGAGTACAAATAGTCAATTATTTGAAGGAATTAGCAAAATAGATCTAAATGAGAGTCTTTGGGAATGAAAAACATGTACCTCAAGAAGAACAAGAAAATATCATTGAGAGGTATGTAATAAAAGAAAGTGTTAGTCTTGTGGTAAAGTAGGACATACTTCAAATATTTTTTGGTTTAGACAAGTGGTGCCTGATACTCAACCTACTTGTAAAGACTATCGCAACATTTGTAATCAATGTGGGCATACTGCACATGAATGTAGAGATCATGAAAATGAGGAAAGAATAGAATTCTATATTCACCATAATAACAAGTATCACCATGAAGCTAAGGATTGTAGATCAAAGATCTGATCTAATTCACCGCCTCTAAAGACAAGAGGCCACACTAGAAATAATGAGTGTGTTGTACAAACCTTTTTATCTACCAATAGAAGGGATCACAAGAACATCAATGGAACATGGAAAGGTATAGGTATGACATGATACAAATTTCATAAGGTTTTTCATGCTTCAAAAATTTGTTGGACCAAAGAAGAATATAGACAATAATACTTTGGCAAGAAGGGAAAGGAGAAGATCATTGACATAGTGCAAGTTGACAAGGAGTTTTCTAGAGTATGGACCAAGAAGATAGAAGAAGGTGAAGTAAAATCCATAGAGGTTATGATCTCACTAACAAATGGTGAGAATTTTGAACTAAACTAAACTAGAAATCTTAGGGGGTTATGCAAGAAAAGCTAATCTTGCACTGGTCCACATATACAAACTGCTAGGTCATAGAATGTGATTCCAAGGATAATTGAATGTTGGTAACCAATCTAAAATGTTTTACTTGTGAAGGTAAAAAGAGTCCTATCCAAAATCATGACCACTAAATGACATGATAGAAATCATTATCTATACAAAGTGCGATGTAAGTAAAAGATGTGTTTACTATTGGAACCTCAACATTATTATTTTGCCCCTACAAATAGGCACGTCAAAAGGTGATTATTACTTCTCAAACCTGAAATCTCTCGACCTTTCATATTCATGAAACCCTAACCATAAAGTGTGATATAATTGGGAGAATTATGTGCATATATGATCAAGAGGTAAAAGGTATCCTAAGAGATAGATTGGAGATAGAAAGTGTGAGAAAAAAATAAATCAAGAGTTCAAGCAAATAATGGAAGAGAATCTGAATGACATAGAGTTAGTCGATGAAAAGGAAACTCAACCACTAGTCCTCACACCTATTTAAATAGGTGCAAACAAGAAGAAAATGATGAGATCTCTTTACTCATTCCAAATTAAAGTTCTACTCATTAAGAATGTGACTACATATATGAAGGGTCAAGATATTTGAATTAGGCGACAGATAAATTTGTGATATGTACCAATCAATTTATTAAGGTAAGTCATTGAAGCTTGAATTCATACATCTTGAGGTAGGAACCATACACAAGGTTGTAGGGATCCTCAATTTCTTTGGTGATGATTGGGTTTTACTCTTGCTAAGAAGGGTACATGATCAATATGTGTATCTTGATAAATCCCACATGGTGACAAAGGAGGTGTTCAAGAAAGTTATAGGGTTGAACATAACTAAAAAGAGGTTACACTAAAGAAGTAATCTACAATAAAAGTAGTCAAACTAACCAAATGTTTCCATGATGGATAGATGTTTTCAATGAAATAAATCACCAAAAATGAGGCATTGTAGGAAAAAATGGTAATGACATACTGATTATGTCGCTCTAGCAAGTGTAAAAGTCTGCCAAGCAGAGCTATATTTGATGATCATTAGTTGATCGACAAAAAGCCCTACATGATCTAAGTTGATGGTTGCAAATGCAAGTGTTGGAAAACTTGAAAAAGATAAAGAATCATTAAAATAAGCACATTCTAAAATTTGGTGTTATACTTGTATGTGTTTTCTTTTACTTTAAAATTGAATTCCTTAAAATCAATAAATTCAAAGGGAAGATATGTAGCCACATAACTACTCAAATCATGATGTTGTACAATAAGTTGAACGGTAGGGTTCATGAACCTTATAAGTAATTTAAGAAGTTCCATCTAGAAATGAAGAAAAGGAAAAGAATCCATTTCACATTGGTTGAAGAGAACAAGCAAGGAATATGTTTCGTGGAAAACACTTATAGGTGCATTGTCTAAGTGGTTTAACCAAGAACCCAATGGCTGATAGAGTTGCTATATGAAGATAATGATGTGTCAACCAAGATGAGCACAATAATATATTGTACATAATGCTTATTCATCCTAAAAGGAAATATTTTGGGTCATGTGTTGAAATAAATAAAGAACTAAGAAAGTAGAAGGAGGCATATGCAACTACAAATAAAATGAAAAAGAAGAGAAAGATCCAAGCCTCAAGATATGTTGTAGAATAAGAAGAGAAAGAGAGAGATGGAGAAGTAAGAGAACAAGGTTAGGAGATTCCTCAACCATTGAAAAAAGAGAAGAATCCTGACCACCATCAAACCCATAATGCTTGAGACAAATAAGATGAAGAAGATATAAATAGAAGAAAAGATCATGTCACCCACACCAAAGGAAGGTATATTTGAAGAAGAATCAGAGAATGAAAGTCTAGCATCACCTAAGGTAGGTCCTAAAATTATTATCAAGTATATATTTAATGATATCATAAACAAAAATGATAATAATATTTTGAGAAATATGTTTTCAAAATTTAGTAAAGTGACTAATAAAAACATAATCCATGTAGTTCTTATGAGGATGAGAGCATTCAAAAAATCACTTGTAAACATCAAACCATTTCTACCAAGTAAAGTGGATCAATTTTTTGCTAAAAGGTGGAAAGATGGATTTTTTTAAGTGATAGGAATGTTGGATGAAGTCCTAACCAAGATGAGACCATGTGTAGGTAATGAAGAAAAAGTTCCACTAGTAGAGACATGTTAGAAAATAACTTTAAAATTTTAAACAATGTGACCCTGATCACATCTGGACAAAGTAATGAAGCCTATCATAATGAAAATATTTTTTGGCAAAACATTTCCAATTAAAAAAAGGAATTTAGTGGAAATAAAAAGGATAACTTAAAACAACCTAAAAAAACCCTAAAGAGGTAAAGGAAAAGAAAGAGCCAAAAATGTCTACTAGACAAGATATAATGACTAAAGAGAAGCAAAACTAAAAAATGAAAATAGAAGAATGCATACCAACCAAGGAATTTTCACCAATTGATCAAGATCTGGAAAAGGATCCCTTGGAATTAGTAGAAGAGTAAAATGAAAAGAAAATAGGGAAGTCACTTGAGGATAAAGTGCAAGGAAGGAAAGATGACTCACTAATCAAAGACAATAATAGGGTAATAAATTATGTCACTAAAATGGACCCAAGTCCATAGGAGGAAGCAATGGAAGGTGAAAAAAACAAGATGAAAAGGAAGGTGAAAAGGAAGAAGGAAAAGATTAGATCACTACAAAAGATGTCACACATAAGGAACAATAGGTACCTATGAAGGAGATTCAAATAGAAACCATGGACCAAACACACATGGATGAAGAGCAGGTATCATAAGAGAATCCAATGATGGAGCAAGAATCAAGACCATATGAAATGCTCTCATAAGAGAAAGAAAAGACACCAACATAGTCAAGGCCACTAAAATTAAATTATAATTAATATAAAAACAGATGGAAATAAAATTTAGACATATTAAGATGAAAATAATTGAACTCTTCACATAGTGATCTTAGGTTCAACAATTCTTTATCTATCGATTCTTAACTCTTTCAATCATTAGTAAACATAACATTTTAACTTAGAATTTACTAACACAATCCTTTGCGGATCCCTAACATCTTTAAGATCAATGTAATCTTCTAGTTTGTTAATCCAATACATCAATTTCTCAGATGTAAATATCCAAAAAGGTTAGAAACATCAATCCTATGAATCTTACCTATTTGTGCCATAATTATGAACAATATTTATTTAATTGTAGTGATCTCAACTTGAACAGTCTCAAAGTATTCAAAATAATCTTCATATTCATCTATAAACTCATATTTTATCCTAATCCTAGTCAATGCATTATGAATTTTTACCTATATCCCATTCTTAAATTCCTCCATTGTTTCTCCATCCTTCAAGAGTTCATTATTGCTCATGAAATCCTTGTGAATGTTATATAAATCCTCCTCAGTTTTGGAAATATGATCACAAGTCTAAATTTTCCTAACTATTTAAAGACAAAAATCTTTGAACACTTCTAAAATCTAGCTCCAACCAATTGTCTTTTCAGCCTTTTAAAACCACTAATAGGAGACCAATTATTTCCATAATACCTCTTATGTTTCCTTTGTACAACCCTCTATAATTTTAGGTAAGATATGCACTTTACCACCCACAACAAACATCGTTAGGTATTACAATCTTGAGAATAGTATTTGTTCACTCCTATTACAAAAACTCACTCTATCAAGAAAAATCAAGAAAAAATCCTATGTCGAACCACCTTGCACAATTCCTTTGTTAATGTAGCTCATATCCTTGATTATACCTCTCTCTAAACATCAATTTTTACATTATTCAAGCTCAAGAACTCAAATATACAATAAAAAGATCACAATATATTATCTAATAACATTTGACACATTTAAGCAAAGAGAATCCCTAATGGAGATGTCCAACCTTGCAGGTAGAGGGAAAACAATAAAAAAATTCAAAGACTCAACACTAGAAAATAGGACACACATAATATTCTCATTAATCTCAAGAATAGTTTACATTCAATTGGCTTATGACATGCATTTTACATTGTCCAAACAAACATGCCTCACTAATAAGCCCTATTCTAGATCATAAGTGTCCCAATCTCTTGAATATCAACCTTTCTACCTCTTATTTCTAACAAAAAAATTACCCTACTTATTATATACAAGATCACCAACTACAAGCTATTATCCAATACAAAATCCCTAATAAAAGGGAAATATATTGTAATATGTAGGCCAAGACCAAAATCCACAAGACTTCCCTAACATAATTATATCATGTCATGTGTGAATACATAAGGAGATTGACCACATGTGAAAGAAAATATATTAGTGTCCAAATACCTTTGTAAATTTTAAAAAACCACCTAATGTTGGTTCATATAAACCTAATAATTATAACATGAAGAACAATACAATACCAAACCAATCATAAGATAAATTCATTATGAAAAATTGGATCGAGATGCAAAGCTAGATATAGGATCTCCTTGATTTCTAGAACATGCCGTAAGGAACACATAAGATAATGAGCCAAGTGAAATAATCACTACATAGAACACAAAAAATGACCAACTAAAATAGAAAAATAAACAAATTTAAAGGAAACCTTTTTTCATGATACAAAATGCCAACTATCTATGAATGTTCATGCATCAACTCCTTTTTTTCTCTTCTACTATTATTTTTATGTTAATCAATCTAGAGTATTATTTTTTACCAAATAGATATAATTTATATTGTATGAATTTAGTTTTTAATAAATATGTAGTTATGTTATAACAACTTAATAGTTTATAGTGTAATTTTATCAAATCAACTCTTTTTAGTCCCTAGATGTCATTTTCCATTATGCTTGTTATACTTCTTGACATCTTTCATGCCTCTACTATTTAGACCATGTTATAAAGTAGCATTCATGTATTGATCATTTCACAAAAATAGTTTTTTTATGACCACTAATATTATCATACATTGCACCAGCTCATACTCATTTGTTATTAAGGAAAATTCATACTTTCAATTTGATGTGGACAATAATAACAAGTCCTCTAATATCTTTTTCAAAATTCTAATCAATATGAAAATTTTCAGTGATGAACAATTGGACATGGAAAATTTTTAATTTGGTTGAGGTTTACACTGGCGCCAATAACATACCCTAAAGGTGAATAAGAAATGAACGAGAGTAAAGAATCTAGAACAAACTCTGATAGAAGCCAATATTGGAAGTCATTGGGTCATGGATTTGAAAATGAAACATGGATAGGGCATTTCTTGGAGAAGGATCTAGGGGAATAGGGAACATGTTAAAAATTGAGAAAGACAAAACAAGGTCAAAGTTTCCACTTCTATGTTACAAAAGAAGTATTTGAAAGGCCCTTCAAACCTTGTGATTTTCATCATATCCCCCATTTGAAGAAGCCCCTTACCTCAACAAATTCTTTAGGATATTTACACAAAACCATTGGTAGGTTGAGAGATATATTTTATATTTTGAAAATAGATAGGTGAGGAAAATGTATCATTCTCAACTACCATTTTGTGAACACTCTGAGAAAAAGATCCAACAAAGATGTCTCATAAAATATTTTCAAGTAAAATATTCAAATGCAAAAGATAATTTGTATTAAAAATTACTCAAGCCAACTATTACACATTAAAATCATGTTGTCTAAGGTGATCTAAACCTTTGTCAAGAATATCAGTATATTGAGTGTGATTTTTTGAACAAAAAATTTGGTCCTTAATAATGTATCATTAATCTAGAATTTAAGGATGATATACCATATCATTATTGTTTCAATATAGACATTTGAAACTTTTTTCATGAAACATGCACCAACAAACTTCTTTTCTTCAACCATTAACTCACCAATAATTTCAATATTTCCCTCTTTATTATATGTATCATGTGATATCTAGTGAGATAAGATCAGCATAATGATAAACCTTTAAAATATAAATGATTCTACAATTAGTCGAGTGCTTGATTATTCTAATGACAACCCATTATAAAAAAAATTGTCATTAAATTTGAATTCCTCAAACTCATATTGCATGTGAGATATTGTATCAATAGTAGATGATTCCCCTTAAGATTTTTCAAATACTTGATGTACAAAAATTCTTCTTCATTGTAATTGAAAATTAATTTAAATGATTTATAACACATTTGTGTAATAGAAAGAGACACACTCTAGTCACTCAAGACTACACACTTGTTCTCTAAGCTAGTTTCTCTTGTTTTCTTGATTAAAATCATTCATTAAAATTGTAATTAAAAAAACCACATGTAGAAGATTCAAAATCTAAACAAGTAGATTTTTCTATAAAACCATTTTTTTAATACCTCATCATACATGGTATCCAGTTTCTTTCCCATAGAGGTTGTATTTGGGAATTCTGTTGAGTGAAAAAATTATCTCTATTTTGAGAGGAGTCAATTTCAACAATGTGTAGGTAATAAATCCCTATAATTTTAAAATTGCAAGCTTCAACTATAGAGAGACAAACAGAGGGGATGTGATTAATTTAACTATTTTTGTACTATTTATTAATCAAATTGATACATAAACTTAAATTAGTGATTTAATTTCAAACTTTTAATAACTTTTTAATTTTTACATATTTTGTGAAAAAGAATTGTAAAACATCAATCTATGGAAAATTTTCTTGAAGTTAAATTTTTTATTGGAAAATATATAGGCTGCTTATGGTTGTTGTAAAGTAGAGGCTCTTGAAATAGAATTGATGATTAAAACATTTAATAAGAAAAATTCAATATAAATAAATAAAAACATGTATTGAATGAAAGTGTTTTTTATGCATGCTTACTTAAAATAAATTTATACTATGTGGATAGATGAAGAAATTACCAAAAAAAATTATACTAAAATTTTTGAGACTCAATCTTGAAGTTCTTCAAATTTTCACATGAATAGAGAGAAATTTAAAATTTGGGGAAAACACTTCTACATTTTTTGAGACAAAGTGAATCTTGTAGATGTCCTTATTCTTGACACAAATATGTCATGATATGATGACTAGCATAATATAACTTCATAATTCATTTCAATTGTCCTTGGAACCAATTTTTTGTCGAATGGGTTGATAGCTATAACACAACTTGAAAGATTATTTGACCTTAAATTTAAAAAATGAGTGGACTTGAAATAATTCAAATTTCTAGAATATTTGAACTCTTCATCCTATTCAAATGAATCACACAACTTGCCACAACTTTACTCGACATAGAATCTACTCTCTTTCAAGGATGACATAGAATACCATAGCTTGTTAACCTATGAAATATATACAATTTCCTTTTGCTTCTCCATGACTCCATAATGTAATAAACTTTTCTAATATTAGATAATGGCTTCTTCTGCCTCCAATTGATGTACATCCTTATTTTTACTATAAGTGCACTTGTGCTCATGAAATAACATGAACATAATTGCTTCCTTAACCAAACCCTTTTCAAGTGGCAATTTCCTCTTCCCAAACCTTCTATGGTCTAATATCAAATGAGGGAGATTATATCAAAAATAAATTCTAAACTAGTGTTATTCTCTAAGTGTTAGAACTCCACAATACAAATAGTGATCATTAAAGAGGTAGGAAATTTAATACTTTGATACCACTTGATGGCTTACTTCCACATAATAACATTTAGTGTTTTGACATAAATAGCTGCCAATGGACTCTTGATATCTTACTTGAATTTATTCACAAATACTTCGACATCGAATGAAATCCCATCTATTTACAAAAGTAAACGTGGTTGAATATTCAATCACTTACAAACTATTAGTCCTTTTGAAATATATGAAGTCAAAAACCAAATATGTATCATTACATTTCTTTGGAACATACTTCACTTGTATCAACCCCTATATTTCATCCACTTATTCTACTACTCTCATCCAAAATTCTTCACCAACCAAATAAGCTTTTCATGATTGTCCTTTTCGATCAATCACCTCTATCATCCTCTACAATGATGATATCCCTCTTTACATTTATTTGCAAAACATTGTCTTCATAGCACTAATTTTTTGATCTTCTTTTTTGTTGTTGTTTGAAAATGCTAGAGGGTTTTCAATTATCCCCATGAGAATATGACACATCTAGGGGCAGCTAACTCCCATTATCAACATATCATTTCAAACACAGGGCCAACTATAAGGCTTGACCCTTCTTCTACTTCAAGCTCTGCTAAACCTAGGTGGTTTGACCTAAGATTCAATTGATACCGTACCAGTGCAAAAACATATCCCTGAATCTATTAAAGTAGATAAAAACCTCCTAGTAACTCATGAAATGACACAAATCTACAGTAGCCAAATGCAAATCTAGAATATTCATAACCTGAGTGAGGGCAAAACAATTAAGTCCTTCAACAAAAGATGTAAAGATTTTTTATTAATAATGTTGAATTCAACAAAACCTCAGATATGCAGTAGTAACACCTAGTGATCCTGTAGCTTATTAGTGCCTTAACAATTGGACAGTCCCATGAATCAAATGCATACATATGGATATCTGATACTTGTTTATATAATCAGATATCTGATCTATCTATTTAACTTGTAAATAGACATCAATGCTCAAATTAAATCCCATTCTTACATGATATCCCCATCAGTAAACTTGCAACCCTATTGATTGGGTCATAAGAAACAATGAATAACATACAGCCTTAAGGGACTGCAATTACAACCTAAGCTCTATGTCAAAGATTGTAAAACATTGAAAATTAGCTGATAAAGGAGACAGGATTCAACTAAAACTCAATCATCTACTGGGTATGTGCAGGATCATGGTGTGCCAAAAAGTGGCGATGTGAAAAATAAAGAGTTTGAAGACACCTAAAAGCGCTTCAAAATCCGCTTTGACTTTTTTTACCTATCTAGAAACCAAACTTGGAAGGTTAAGCCGAGCCTTATCGGATATACGATATCATATCGGATATCCGATTTGATATCGAATATCCGATATTAAATCCAATATCCGACTAATAATTAAAATCGTATAATAGTATGATATATTATTTAATATTATTATTATTGATATAAAATAATAATAATAATATTAAATAATATATCATACTATTATATTATAATAATAATATTATTATTTAATATTATTATTATAATTATTATTATACTATAATATAATAATATTATTATAATTACTACTATACTATAATATAATAATAATATTATTATAATAATTATTATACTTTAATATAATAATAATATTATTATTATATTATAATCGTATAATATTATACTATAATAATAATATTATAATAACATATTATATTATAATAAAATAATATAATATTTCATATATTATAATATATAGTAATGTAATTTAGTATATATATATATATATATATAATATAATATAATAATAAAAAGTAATATCTTATAATATAATATATAATAAAAAAGTATAATATATTATAAATTATAATAATATAGTATAATAATAATATTTTATATTATAATATATAGTAAATTAATATAATAAATATAAAATATAATATAAAAATATATAAAATGTAATATATATGTTATATTATATATATTATAATATCGGATATCCGATATAATATCGGATATCCAATACCTTTGCATGGATTAAACACAAAATCACTACCCTATGACCCCCTTTGACCCATATTACCCATTCGAATATCTCCCTAGGGGTCCTAGGACCCCTAGAGACATATATCGTCGTTTAATGGGTCAAAGAGGGCCATAGGTCACCCTATGACCCCCTTTGACCCATATTACCCATTCGAATATGTCCCTAGGGGTCTTAGGACTCCTAGAGACATATATCGTCATTTAATGGGTCAAGAGGGTCACAGGTCACCCTATGACCCCCTTTGACCAATATGTACGATTCGAATATGTCCCTAGGGGTCCTAGGACCCCTAGAGACATATGTCATCATTTAAAGGGTCAACGAGGGTCATAGGTTACCCTATGACCCCATTTGATCCATATTACCCATTCGAATATGTCCCTAGGGGTCCTAGGACCCTTAGGAACATATGTCATCATTTAATGCATCAAAGGGGGTGATAGGTCACCCTATGACCCCCTTTGACCCATATGAACGATTGGAATATGTCCCTAGGGTCCTAGGACCCCTAGGGACATATGTCGTGGTTTAATGGGTCAAAGAGGGTCATAGGTCACCCTATGATCCCATTTGACCCATATTACCCATTCGAATATGTCCCTTGGGGTTCGAGGACCCCTAGGGACATATGTCATTGTTTAATGGATCAAAGAGGGTCATAGGTCACCCTATGACCCCCTTTGACCCATATTACCCATTCGAATATGTCCCTAGGGGTCCTAGGACCCCTAGAGACATATGTCGTCGTTCAATGGGTCAAAAGGGGTCATAGGTCACCCTATGACCCTCTTTGAACCATATTACCCATTCGAATATGTCCCTAGGGGTCCTAGGACCCCTAGCGACATATCACATCATTTAATGGGTCAGAGAGGGTCATAGGTCACCCTATGACCCCCTTTGACCCATATTACCTATTCGAATATGTCCCTAAGGGTTCTAGGACCCCTAGAGACATATATCATCGTTTAATGGGTCAAAGTGACCTATGACCCCTTTTGACCCATATGTACGATTCGAATATGTCCCTAGGGGTCCTAGAACCCCTAGAGACATATGTTGTCATTTAAAGGGTCAAAGAGGGTCATAGGTTACCCTATGACCCCATTTGACCCATATTACCCATTTGAATATGTATGTCATCGTTTAATGCATCAAAGGGGGTCATAGGGTGACTCATATGAACGATTCAAATATGTCCCTAGGGGTCCTAGGACCCCAAGGGACATATATTGTCATTTAATGGGTCAAAGGGGGTCATAGGTCACCCTGTGACCCCCTTTGACCCATATGAATGATTGAAATATGTTCCTAGAGTCCTAGGACCCCTAGGGACATATGTCGTCTTTTAATGGGTCAAAGAGGGTCATAGGTCTCCCTATGACCCCATTTGACCCATATTACCCATTCGAATATGTCCCTTGGAGTCCGAGGACCCTTAGAGACATATGTCATCGTTTAATGGGTCAAAGAGAGTCATAAGTCACCCTATGACCCCCTTTGACCCATATTACCCATTCGAATATGTCCCTAGGGGTCCTAGGACCCCTAGAGACATATATCATCGTTTAATGCGTAAAGAGGGTCATAGGTCACCCTATGACCCCCTTTGACCCATATGAACGATTCAGATATGTCCCTAGGGGTCCTAGGATCCCTAGAGACATATGTCATCGTTTAATGGGTCAAAGAGGGACATAGGTTACCCTATGACCCCATTTGACCCATATTACCCATTCGAATATGTCCCTAGGGGTCCTAGGACCCTTAGGGACATATGTCGTCGTTTAATGGGTCAAAGAGGGTCATAGGTCACCCTATGACCCCCTTTGACCCATACTACCCATTCGAATATGTCCCTAGGGGTCCGACGACCCCTAGAGACATATATCATCGTTTAATGGGTCAAGAAGGTCATGGGTCACCCTATGACCCCCTTTGACCCATATGAACGATTCGAATATGTCCCTAGGGGTCCTAGGACCCCTAGAGACATATGTCATCAATTAATGGGTTAAAGAGGGTCATAGGTTACTCTATGACCCCATTTGACCCATATTACCCATTCGAATAAGTCCCTAGGGGTCCTAGGACCCCTAAGCACATATGTCATCATTTAATAGGTCAAAGGGGATCATAGGTCACCATATGACCCCCTTTGACTCATATGAGCGATTCAAATATGTCCCTAGGGGTCTTAGGACCCCTAGGGACATATGTCTCCGTTTAATGGGTCAAAGGGGGTCATAGGTCACCCTATGACCCCCTTTGACGCATATGAACCATTCGTATATGTCCCTAGGGTCATAGGACCCCTAGGGACATATGTCTTCGTTTAATGGGTCAAAGAGGGTCATAGGTCACCCTATGACACCCTTTGACCCATATTACCCATTCGAATATGTCCCTAGGGGTCCTAGGACCCCTAGGGACATATGTCGTCATTTAATGGGTCAAAGAGGGTCATTGGTCACCCTATGACCCACTTTGACCCATATTACCCATTCGAATATCTCCCTAGGGGTCTTAGGACCCCTAGAGACATATATCATCGTTTAATGGGTCAAGAGGGTCATAGGTCACCCTATGACCCCCTTTGATCCATATGAACGATTCGAATATGTCCCTAGGGGTCCTAGGACCCCCAAAGACATATGTTTTCATTTAATGAGTCAAAGATGGTCATAGGTTACCCTATGACCCCATTTGACCCAAATTACCCATTTGAATATGTCCCTAGGGGTCCTAGGACCCCTAGCGACATATGTCGTCCTTTAATGGGTCAAAGGGGGCCATAGGTCACCCTATGACCCCCTTTGACCCATATGAACAATTCAAATATGTCCCTAGGGTCCAAGGACCCCTAGGGACATATGTCGTCGTTTAATGGGTCAAAGAGGGTCATAGGTCACCCTATGACCCCCTTTGACCCATATTACCCATTCGAATATGTCTCTTGGGGTCCAAGGACACCTAGGGACATATGTCATCGTTTAATGGGTCAAAGAGGGTCATAGGTCACCCTATGACCCCCCCTTTGACCCATATTACCCATTCGAATATGTCCCTTGGGGTCCGAGGACCCCTAGGGACATATGTCATCGTTTAATGGGTCAAAGAGGGTCATAGGTTACCCTATGATCCCCTTTGACCCATATTACCCATTCGAATATGTCCCTAGGGGTTTGAGGACCCCTAGAGACATATATCGTCGTTTAATGGGTCAAGAGGGTCATAGGTCACCCTATGACCCCCTTTGACCCATATGAACGATTCGAATATGTCCCTAGGGGCCCTAGGACCTCTAGAGACATATGTCATCGTTTAATGGGTCAAAGAGGGTCAGAGGTCACCCTATGACCCCATTTGACCCATATTACCCATTCGAATATGTCCCTAGGGGTCCTAGGACCCCTAGGGACATATGCCATCGTTTAATGGATCAAAGGGGGTCATAGGTCACCCTATGACCGCCTTTGACCCATATGAACAATTCGAATATGTCCCTTGAGTCCTAGGACCCCTAGGGACATATGTCATCATTTAATGGGTCAAAGAGGGTCATAGGTCACCCTATGACCCCCTTTGACCCATATTACCCATTCGAATATGTCTCTTGGGGTCCAAGGACCCCTAGGGACATATGTCATCGTTTAATGGGTCAAAGAGGGTCATAGGGTGACCTATGACCCCCTTTGACCCATAATACCCATTCGAATATGTCCCTAGGGGTCCTAGGACCCCTACAGACATATGTCATCGTTTAATGGGTCAAAGAGTGTCATAGGTCACCCTATGACCCCGTTTGACCCATATGTACGATTTGAATATGTTCCTAGGGGTCCTAGGACCCTTAGGGACATATGTTGCCGTTTAATGGGTCAAAGAGGGTCATAGGTCACCCTATGACCCCTTTTGACCCATATGAACGATTCGAATATGTCCCTAGGGGTCCGAGGACCCCTAGGGACATATGTCATCATTTAATGGGTCAAAGAGGGTCATAGGTCACCCTATGACCCTCTTTGACCCATATGAATGATTAGAATATGTCCCTAGGGGTCTGTTGACCCCTAGGGACATATGTCGTCATTTAATGGGTCAAAGAGGGTCATAGGTCACCCTATGACCCCCTTTGACCCATATGAACGATTCGACTATGTCCCTAGGGGTCCTAGGACCCCTAGGGACATACATCATTGTTTAATGGGTCAAAGAGGGTCATAGGTCACCCTATGACCCCCTTTGACCCATAATACCCATTCGAATATGTCCCTAGGGGTCCTAGGACCCCTAGAGACATATGTCGTCATTTAATGGATCAAAGGGGGTCATAGGTCACCCTATGACCCCCTTTGACCGATATGAACGATTCGGCTATGTCCCTGGGGGTCCTAGGGATATATGTCATCATTTAATGGGTCAAAGGGACCCCCTTTGACCCATTAAAGGACGACATATGTCCCTAGGGGTCCTAGGACCCCTAGAGACATATATCGTTGTTTAATCTGTGAAAGAGGGTTATAGGTCACCCTATGACCCCCTTTGACTCTTATATATTAATAATATACATATTAATAATATACATATCAATATAATAATATATATATATATATACATATACATATTACATTATTATATTTAATGAAAATATTACGTTATTATATAAATATATTAATAACATACATATTAATATAATAATATATAATACGTATTTTATATATATATAAATTACGTTATTATATTTAGTTAAAATAATAATAATATATATTATATTTATAGATTGTAATAAGATTAACATAAGATATTATTATATATTACTAGATTATATCTTGTATGTTTACATTATGTTATTATATATATATAATATATTAAAATATGCCTTTATATATTAATATAAGTGAAATAATTTGAAAATAAAAAACTAGAACGTTTAAATCGAATTTCCCTCCAAAATTTGAAGATTTTTGGAATTTGACTACCGAGCCATATCGGATATCCGATCAGGCTTGGTATTTACCAAGCCTGCTCGGTCAACCCCAAAGATGTGTTTATAGAGAGTTTTAGTGATACTCAGACTTCGGGTAGCCGTCTGACAATGTTATTTTGATCAAAATTGAATGAAACGAAATGAGTTTTTTAATATCGCTCTGTAGATTCCATCAATATAATTTCTGTCAAATTTTGAGTTCGATAAGTATTTATTAGTTAATTATCAATGAAGATTATTGTAAAGTGTTGATTGACATACTGAATGAAAAATAGCTATAACTTTCAAACGGTATAACATTTTTTAAATCTAAAAGTTGCGTCACATTCTATACTTTGCCTAGTATAAGAAAAAAACAAAAAAAGAAAAATTTGATCAAATTTTCTATTAGTTAGGGTGGTCAGACACGAGACTTTTTTTAATCCAAAAAAGTTTTGGTAGAAAATTCATATTTAATTATTTATTTGGAATAAAAATATCAAAAAATATGCGTCACATCTGGGCATGAGTCTAGTTTTCATATCTATAATTATATTAAAAAAATATTATGATTTGATTTTGATTAAGGTGGTTAGACATACACCTACTTTTTATTTTCGCCCTGAAATTTTTTTAGTACTGCATTAAAATTCAAACTTTTGACCAATCAATTATTTTTTTCTCCTGATAAGGCCTAGTAGTTTAGAAACTACATTCAATTTTCTACAAATTATTTTCTTACAAATTTTTGATATAAAGTCCATAACCACTTCAAAATTATGTGTCAAGTTGACATAAACCTGATTTGCTGATTTTTCACTGCCACTTAAGGCCATAGTTTGGTACACCATGATCTTGTACATACCCTACTCTTTGTATTAGCTTGCTTTAAACTATACATTCATATGCATGAAGATGAAAACATGGAAAACACCTAATAGATTTGGACTATCTGTATTAACCTCCTTAATTCTATTCATACAAGAGAAATTTGTTGAAGAAATGTGTGGTATCACAGTATGGGAACACATCAAAACTGGATCCAACACCTAGTATCTCAATAGTGACTAGTTTTTCTCCAAAGACTGGAACCTACTAGTTTCTTAGTCACAAAAACTAGAACCATTACAATGGATGAAAGATAGAAAGATATAGGAGAAGATGAATTCTTGGATCTGATCTGCAATCGACATCTGTCAACTTGGAATTCAATCTTTTGCAACTGAAAGCCTCTTTCATTTCTTTACCCATCTGATCTTATTTGTTTTCATCATCACACTCTAACTAGTTTGAAAATATCCTCTGCTCAATCATGAAAACATGTTTGCCAAAATATCTGATTTGCCTCATGAAATGCTAGTGAAATTTTAGTTTTTACAGAGTGAATGTGTTCAAATTTTGACCCATACTACATTTCAACTATTTTTAACCATATTCAGGTCATCACCATGCTAGGAATCAATTCTAAACTTCCACATCAGAATATTGTTGCAATTTAGGTACCTGAGACAAATCCCCTTGTAGCTTGAACCAGCTGCTTCCTGTACAAAATCTGACTGTAGAATCAAAAAGTTTGGCTCATTCTGATTTCGATGGTATATTGGAGCATATATTTTTCCTAGCAAAAACCTTCAAAACATTGATTTGAAAAATGCCCCCTCTGGTATAAAAATCATGTCTGCACATTTGGATTTTTAAATTTTTTGAAAAATTTAAAAAAAATCTAAAGTTGGAACTTTAGAAGAAATTCCTTTTTGAATTTCATTGATGTGCAAATCATTTTTTGAAATAATAATTTAAAATTATTATTTTCACATTGTAAAATTTTCCCTCTATGCTTCTCTGGGGCCACTGGGTGCCACCCGGGCTGCCACGTGGCGACCCCTGATTACTTGTCTAGCTGCTTCATCACTGCCCACCTCATCATGCTGATGGATTCATCACATCATCTCCAATTGGGAACTGCACCACATGATGCAATCTCACTTTCCTGCATTATTTAACCAATGTGCAACTTAATTTTGCAGGGAAGCAGGTACCGCTGGATCCGAACACATGGCGGCACCTAGTGTGATCTTCCCTTTTTGTGCCACGTCAGCATCTTCTCATCTTTGCTTAAAATTTTGACTTTGGTAACCTACCAACCAGCAACCATAGGCCCCACCTTGCATCAAATGACATACAAAAGACTATAGCTTTTGACACTAAACATTCTTTAAAGAATGGTATTTAAAGTCTTATTAATCCCAACTCCCGTCGAATGTGGGATAAAGAGTTGCAAGCCTTTCTTTATTGAATGCATACCTTCTCATTTTCTTTGGCCATGGGTGGCTTTGACCTGCGTGAGAGGCTCTTTTTCCATTCTGTGGGAGCTCCTTTGATCTGCGTGGTTTCTTCCATTTTTGGCATGATCCTGTTTTCAAACAAGGTGTGAACTCCTTCCTCATGCGTTGGGAACTTCTTAGTCTGAGCTGGCTTCTATTTACTGATGCTCTACCTCCATGGTGGGTTTGATTTCTTGGACTTAGGATTCACTCTCATTTCCTTGCCTATGACGTGAGTTGCTTCTTCCTTGATTTGCAGTTGCTCCTTTAAAATGTGAGCTGCCTCTTCATTTTTGACTTGTTGCTACCCTCAACAAATGCGTGGGATCTACTTCAACATGTGTAGGATGATCTGCCCTCTTTGTTTCCTCACATTATGCATCCTCATGCACTACTGATTGCATTAATGGCATCTCCATTCAAGTATGAGTTGCACTTGCTATGCCCCCTATGCACATTTGAGAAGAAACTTTATCGATTGAAAACTAGTGACTCAACCTTGCAATATACTATAAGGGCATTATTAACAATCAATCATTTATAAATAACATTTCATATGAGGACTCAATACTACAAGCATGAACTAATGAGTTAAATCATGGGTGCTATTTATGTTTGCCAAGTGCAACTTGAGCTTCTTCAATCCCTACATAATTCCATCAATTTGATGTAATCAGTCAGGCCCCAAAGTGGGTCCGACTAAAAAAAAATTCATTTTCAAACCACTGGCATGGAAAATTGATCCATTGACATCCTCAAACTAGCTTGAAATTAATTTTGAGCATTAATTGATCATTAAAAGCTCATTTTATCATCAATCTGCACACTATCAAATTTGTGCCAGATGGTCCTTTTAATGGCCTTAAAAACTAAGAAAAACACCTATCAGGCTCTACTATTTGACCCACTAATTCTCTGTTCTGTCTAATTCTACCCTGTCAAATCTTGTCTCATGAAGACATCAGGGTCAGAAGATAATTTCTGTCAAATTTTCCTTCTCAGAATCACTTGCAAGAAAACACATCAGACAACAATAAACAAGGTTCGGATTTGGCTCAAAAAATTGGGCAAATAGGCACTTGAGGTTCTGAAAATTGGGACACTCGTACTTTGCCATGAGGAAAGTATGATTCTACAGTTTCAGCTCATGATGAATCACAAGGTAAATTTGGCAAGGGCACAAAGTTGACTACCTAGATTTGTAGGACATAGGACATCAGCGAAATATCAATTTTTGCAAATGGAATTGACTTGGAAAAGTGTGTAGATAGATTCGTGAAGGCTCTAAAATTGACACACTTGGAGTATTTTTAGAGGACAACATAGGGGTGCAAACCATTTGACTTGACCAATCACAAATCTCAAGTTATGACATGTTGAACAGGGGTTCCAATCAATATGCAAATGCTGACACCAATAAAACTTTAGAAATTGTGTTTGGAATCGTGTTTGAAAACTAATCAAATGGATTAATCAAGAGTTGAAACTTGAAAGATATCAAGTCTCTAACCTTTACAATGCAACACAAAAGGAAATTTATCATTTTGATCAACTGGTCAAAAGTTACAACATGTCAAACAAGGCCTCTTAGAATTCAGAAACAAAGTGCAAATGCTTGAAATCAATAATTGACCAACTTTGAGGGGTTCAAAACCTAATCAAATGAATTCAAAATGACTCAAAATCTGAAAAATAGGTTCTTAGGTATGGATATTAGATACTCCCAAAGCAGCAAGTTATGACACATTTTTGGGTGCAAGATATTCAGGTTCAAACACAGCCTCCTATCGCTGTTTGACACTGGTGAAAATGCAAATTAGACATTGGCTCAAAATAGGACTTTGCCAAACAGCTCAAATTATCAATTTATCATTAAACACCATTTATGCATTAACTCAATAGTGGGGTACATAGGCTTCACCAAGCTTTAATAGGCCTGATTTTCTCAAAAAATTTGAAATGTGACTAAAAATGAAGCATGCAATTTTTAGTCGATCAACACTTTTTGTAAGAACCAACCTTACACTAAGATTGCCAAAACACACAACAAGGCTAAAATTTTGGAATAAAAATGCCACATGATAAATCAAGTATCTTAGTATATAAAAATGATTAATCAAGGTTAACAAACTATGAACTCAAAGCATAACTCTTAATACAATGTTGTTTGTAAATAAGAGTACAATTAGTTAATAAATAAGTTAACATAAAATGAACTCACCAATTTTGATGAATGAGGTGCTGAAACACCATGATTAAACATTGCATGTTCTTCACAAACTTGAAGAATGATACATTACTAACTTAAAGTTTACAATATCCAATAATCAAGATTACATGAATAGAGTGATACCATACATTATCACTAAGATGAAGATACAAGACCTTATGATAGGTGCTGGAATTTGACAAGCATTTTGAAAATGCATCTTGTCTCCAAAGCCTTCAGACATGGTGTATCTGCTAACTAAGATGGGAGTGTGGCCAAGACACTTTTACCTCACCAACCATAGAGTGATTATTCTCTAGGGATTCTTCCTAACATGAAGAATACCCCAACCTTGGAATGAGAAGCCTAGCTTCCAAGAACAAGATGGATAAGATGGATCCAAAACCAACTATGAAAATACTATATGCAATCCATGTGCCTAATAACCTAAACACAAAATGTTGTAGGGAAAAGAATAGAACACTACATCTCTACCCATATGTAGTGAATGAAAAATTGTAACACATCTACCCACATGTACATTTCTTTTTAAAATAAAGCATATCTTCACGTATGCAAGATAAAATGAGCATAGTCACAAATATATGCTACATGTCATATTAGCATATTTAAATGCATAAATTAAATAGCTTGGCCAAGTACTGAATTCATCAATAATACTAAGATAGAGACAAAACATAATGAATCCTATTCACATAATTATGACAGGTTGAGAGAAAAAAAACATAATGCATCCAATCCCGCCCTCCCTTATGCCACATTACACCCATCCATGAAGGATTAAACATCAACACTCAGTCCATCAATCAACAACTATCTATCTCTAATTCAACTTGTTCACATTCATCATAAGTAATTTAAGTACTAAGATGATACTAAGAGAAGTAGTAACAATATAGATAGAATGTCAAACAACATTCATGAGAAGATAGAAACATTCATTACACTTTTCTACGCTTCCAAGCTAGTCAATTATGATTCAAAACTTCTAATAGTTTTGTTTACCTAATTATTTAATAGTTCCACATAGAAAAGAGATTCTAGCTTAGAGATAAATCAGATAATTTAGTCAGCCTTGAATTAATGGTTAAAGGAAGAGTGAGTCTTTTAAGTTCAGCACTTGAGTAAAAGATTGGAATGAATAGGAAGAAGAAGTGATTAGCTATCTCACAATCCCGCCTTAAATATAGAGAGCTCTAAATATTTCTCATACAATGTAATGGTATAGAATACACAGGAGATAGAGGAGAACCTTATGAATTCTGTATAGATTTATTTCAGCATGATCTAGTTCAGAATCTTTACATCTTCAGTAGTATTAAAAAAGCTTTCTCAATAAATAAAAAAAGTTTTACAACTACAACTCACAACCTCTCAATAGCTTTGAGGTCTAATGAGGGTTCATAATCAATACCAAATGTGTTCATTTAGCATTTTACCATAACCAAACAGGTTCAACAATTCCACATTCTAATTCAAAAGAGCAATTAAAACTTGGTCTTATGTTGTCAATAGGTCAACATATGTTAGTTGTTCCATTTAATCTACTTAGTGGTATCTGTGGTTTTGACTGCAGCTATTCTCATGATGATCACTTCCTTCAAAATGTTTCCATTTTGGGTATGAAGATTAGATTAAAATTATTCTAAGGAAAGAACAACAATGTAGCCATCTTGGAGATGTTCCTATCTTGATCTATCTTGTTGGTTTTGTAATGCACAACTGTCTAAATTGGAGCTGTGTCTTTTTTTCATTTATCATTTAAACCAGATCATACACCAACACACTGTGAGAAATATAAATTAAACTTAAAACTCACAACTCTAAACCTAAAATTTTTGCTTGGCACTTAAAAAACTACTCGGCACATGAAGGTGCCGAGTGCTAATTTTTCTCAACACACAAAGGTGCTGAGTCACAGATTGCTCAACACTTGATGGTGTTGAGTGACAGGCAATAGGTGTCGAGTGATAGGATGCTCAACACTTGAAGAAGAATGCAATAGGTGCAGAGTTAGCTTGACACTCAAGAGAAAAAATCTCGACAACAATGGATGCCGAGTAAGCTCGGCTCTAATTAGAAAAATTCTAACATGAATGCTTTCACCATTAAAACTAGAGAGCCAAGCTTTAACCTTTTAAAAAAATTTCTCAAATGCAATGAATAGAAGATGAAGAACAATAGATTCAAGTATGCCTGCTTGCTTTTCTATTCAACTGAGATTTAAACTATTAAAAAATCTAGGAGCATTTGGCTTCAACCAAAAAACCCTAAAATAACCCTAAATATTCAAACTTATGAAACTTGAACCTTTAAAATTTAAACTTGCAGCTCTAATGGCTACATACAATAGCACCTAGAGCAATCACTGCTTCACAGGTTGAACTACACGATAAACTATGAACTTACAGAATGACCAGAGAGGAAACACGTGCATCTATAGGCATGAAATGAACTTCCTTCTGTCTTTGCACTCTGACAAATAGATATGCTGATCACTTCTCTCTTCTTCCTTCTCTGCAACTTCTTATCTACTCTTCCTTTAACTTCTCTCTATCTGGTCGACTAGAACAAAACATTCCTTTTTGTCTTCTAATCTAAGACATTTTTCCCTCTCAATTCCAAATTTTGAAAAATCTCACCTATTGCATTCATGTTTTCTATCTATTCTACTGATCGTCAGGTGGTAGGTGGGCATTTGGCTCTAAGAGAAAGAAAACAACTGCATTAAATATTCCAACACATACATCCAAATCCTATTCCTAGGAAATAATAGAAACTAACTATTGCCTGCTTAAAGCACAATGGTGAGTTCTCTACTTTATAAAAATTATTTCAGAGGTTTAGTCATTCAAACAAATGTTGTTGCAGCCTCTCCAATTTCTCCCTAATGTGAGAACTCCCTAATTTGACATTCCTAGATGTTAGTGACCACCAAACCAAGCTAAATTGAGATCTGGTTAAATTTTAGAACACAATCCGCCAATAACATATGTTGTTGTTTTTACAGTTTTGCAATTGTTTTTCCACTTTGAGCCGTCCAATTACACTGTATGACATTTGTTTTAATCCTAAGTTCATAACATGATTTCATTTGGACTAATAATGGTTTGGTTTGTGGTTTATTACAAGCCAAGATTGGCTTCAATAACACTTTGTATGCCATGCTTGATCCTTAGAATCAAAGGAAAAGAACATAGTGTGAATTTGATTTCTCAGCATCAACGTAAGGAAACCCTAAGCTCTTTTAAATTCACAGACACATGGCATAGAATTCATTAACAAAAGAAGGTAACACAATTTCTTCAAATAAGAACATGCCAAATTTTTAGAGAAGAACTTGATTAACCTCCGGTTAGTTTTCCACTATCGATGCCCCCCAAAATGCATCACTGAAAATGCTCTCTTACTTCCCCCCATCATAACTGACCTAAGATACACATTTTTACTTCTCCCTCCAATATCTCAACTAATTACAGAAAAGCTATGAAAAATATAACAAAACCATTTCCATATGGTACCTAATTAATGATTTAAATTTCCAAACATGATGGTGTCTTTAATAAATAAATTGATCAACTTCTTCACATTACTTTGATCATACTTCTTAAAAAAATACAAGAATTTAAAGGTGATTTCTAATTATTGAAAACATAACACAACACATATCACAATTTGTGAATTAACACATATTTAATAAGTGATGTGTGTGTTAGCTACACAAGATGATCCATCCATCCCCTTCCGGAAGACTAACCTTCCCTACCTCAACCACACCCTCGTCTTGACAACCTGCAAATCACTCAAACACTCACAACCAAAATAGAAGTCAGTATCCATAAGTTTGATAACTGATTCATCATCATAACATAAATGTAATAACACATGCATCAATTCCACTATACAAAATCATCATGTAATATTAGTCACCAAATTAATTTTTTAAATGAAATTTATCACAACATAAAATATTATAAATGATCTAACCAAAAATTTACACTACCATTTATTATCCATTAAATCATACTAATTAATTAGTCCAAGTTTATAACAAGGTTTGACCAAGATGAAAATAAAAAGGTTGCCACATAATCAATACCTAGGAAAAAACAATTAAGTCGCAAGATGGGTCATGACACTTTTCTATTTGTAGACCATCAATTCCTCTCTCACAAATTGGTATTTCCTTTCTCCTAGTAGAAAAACCACACTCATGTATGGGAAATGTCTCTGCAATCTACCCATTGACTAAATATTCATACTCCTCCTTTTCTTTATCGACCTCCTCAACTATATTCATTTTACAAACAATTGCCCCAAATTATCTGAGTAGCTCCCAAAACTAGCTTCAAACTAACTTTGAAAAAAGTGCAACTAGTGCAAAGTGCAAAATACAAGGCCTATTCTTTATTTCTATTATTAGTTTGAAGCGTTCTAACCTATTCATATGTCTCATGTTGTTGTCTCATAATTTTTTGCAATTCTTATAGCTAGACATAGAATTCTTATTATTCTTCTCTTCTTATCTCTACAAACAAATTATTTCTCCATCTCCATCTCCTTGTCTATGTCACCTTATCACTCCATTGTCTTATCACTCCAAACCTCTTAGGCTTCACAAAGACTACTTATGAATCCTTCCTCTTCACTCCAAAATGACACATATCACTCCAATAGTTAGTTCCTCCTTATTTCTCCAAATACTACTTTAAACTCCCATTTATTCATCCTTCATTATAACCCCTTTTCTATCCTTTATATACACTTATCACTTCATATACCCATTATCACTCCCCCATCACTCTAGATAACCCTCACTGCTCCATCAACTTATTACTATCAATCTCCATAATCCCCTACTTATCTCTCCAAAACCTACACATGTGTACCTTCATTAATCATCTACCTTATCACTCCATTGTATCCCCTCAACTCTCTAACTCCTTATCACTCTCTTCCCACTACTTATCTCTCCAATCAACTTTCTTATCTCTCTCCTTATTTGTCCAAGGATCTTCTCTTATGCCTCCACCCTATTTCTTTCGACACTACTAATTATTGTTGGAAATCTATTCAGCATTGCACTCAGGATTCATGACAAGGGCTTAATCACCTCATGTGTACTATAAGTTGAGTGGTTGTATTGAACATTGATAGATCAATCTTTTAGTGCAACAAAAACCCTACTCTAACAAATGGTATTAGAGATTAGTCATAGGTTTGAATCCTTAGACCCTCGGGTAATGCTAAGGGAGAAATTATTGGAAATTTGTTTATTGCTCACCTCAGGATTCATGATAAGGGCTTAACTGTGTCCTATGTACTATAAGTTGAGTTGTTGTATCGAGCATTGATAGATCAGTCTTTTGGTGTAATGACAACCCCACTCAAACACTTATTTCTATAAGAAGCTCCCCTCATCTATCCTCCCTTAAATCTATCTTTTCATTCTACCATCACCTCTCATCCTAACAAATATCTCCCCCTCATATATTCCTAACAAAAGGACATCCAATCCCAAATTGAAGTAGTCACAATGAAGAGTATTTCAAAAGTATCCAAAGTTCTCCAAACTTCCAAAAATGAAATCCACCTCCGTTTATAAATTTTCCACCTCAAAAGATAAATTAGAGAGAATAATAAATTAATAATCCATAACCTTATTGGAACCAAATAGATACCCCAACTCAATAGGATCAAGTTCTACTAAACAAAGATGAATACATCCAAAAAACAATGACCCATTAAAGAAAACTAAAATGAAAATTTTGGTCCCAACCTCACTACCTCCCCAATCAAGACCTCTACCTCCCCTTAAACAATTAATCCTAACTACACCATCTTTTCTTTCCATCAAACCACCAACACTTCCTCTTCTATTACAACTATTGTTTCAAATCCACTATATGTACTTTGGCTCCAAAAAAAATCCATCCACCTCAATAGGAGAAGAGACCATGAAAGGAAAAACTGGGAGGAAAGAATCCCTTCAATATTTTCTACCTCCACCTCAATCACCTCTACTTCCCCTTAAAACACAGTCCCTTTTACCATGACCTCAACATCTAGCCAAATATTTATCCCTACCTCTACCTCCTCCAACACTATTTCCATTCCAACTACCATTCATACTCTCCCCACCAGCTCTATCTACACAACCCCTTGTCAAAGAAGAAGCCAAGTATAAACATCAACAAAAGTCTTCTAAAAAGTTATAACAGAAAAGGCACTAGAGTACAATCAAAGAACCCACAGAAAAAGATAGAAAATCAAACCTCAAGAGGGAACATGAAAGCACCATGTCACTCGAAAGAAAGATAAAATGATATGACAAACAACCAGGTCACTCAAAAGAAAGTTAAAAGGATAAGAGAAACAAGAGAAAGGCCTTTGTAAGAATAAGTAAGGCCAAATAGAACCAACCAAACTCTAGTTGAAGAAAAAAAAATGGCCAAGTATCCAAATGAAGAAAAATAAAGGTAGTCACCCTAAACAAAAGGAGAAACAAGATATGAACAAAACATCAGTTGACAAAAGAAACAAACATGACACCCTCACAAACATTGTCATTAACAACTACACAAACATCCTCCACCCCTCTAACCACCCCTTCTCCCATCAATAATGTGATCCTACAATCACTCTTCTTCCCATCCAAAATTTATCATAAAATACCCACCACAAAGAAAACCTAAGACCTAAAAGGGTAAAAGCGCAAACCCATGTCACCCTGTTATAAATGAAAAGGCTAAGAAAAGTATACTTATTCAAATTCAATGACAAAAAAATAGTATCACTATTTAGAATTTGAAAATGAAATTTATTTGGGACATAATGAAAGGCCATATCCAACTCCACCAATGGAATGGATCCACACAACTACAAGTGGACCAACAAATGCCAATGGATGCACTCAAAAAGAACAAAAAAAACTCCTACAAAGGGTAAGTAAAATCAGTTCTGCAAAAACACATGAACTCCCACCCAATAGAAGAACAAACAACGCTCCCACATACCTTCTCAACTTTAGCCGACTTGTATTCACTTATCACTTCATATACCCATTATCACTCCCCATTACTCTAGATAACCATTACTCCTCCATCAACTTATTACTATCCATCTCCATAATCCCCTTCGTATCTATCCAAAACCTACATATGTGTCCCTTTATTAATTACTACATTATCATTCCATCATATCCCCTCAACTCTCTAACTCCTTATCACTCTCTTCCCACTAATCTCTCCAATCAACTTTCTTATCTCTCTCCTTATTTCTCCAAGGATCTTCTTGTACGCCTCCACCCCCATTTCTTTCAACACTACTACTTATTTTTGGAAATTTGTTCAGCCCTCCCCTTGGGATTACTGATAAGGGCTTAACCACCTCTTGTGTACCACTCAAACATTGATAGATTGTTCTTTTGATGCAATGACAACCCCACTCTAACAAGTGGTATCAGAGCTTGGTCATAGGTTTGAATCCTCAAACCCTCAAGTAATGCTAATGGGGAAATTATTACAAATTTGTTCAATGCTCCCCTCAAGATTCATGACAAGGGCTTAACCACCTCCTATGTACTATAGATTGAGTGGTTGTATTGAGCATTGATAGATCACTCTTTTGGTACAAAGACAACCCCACTGTAACACTTATTTCTTGAAGAAGCTCCCCTCATTTGTCCTCCACTAAATCTATCTCTTCATTCTAGCATCACCTCTCATCTTGACACATATCTCCCCCTTTGTAATGTCCCCATTCCAATCTTCAACAATAGAGACATATTCATTTAAATTTAATGTATTTCTCTTTCTAAACCTAAATATATGTATGATATTATGTTTCCTTTTAGTAGATAACAATTTATGGTCTTGCTAATGATCAAAAACTCATTCTATATTCATATATTTGAATAATTCTTTATCTATTCTTCCATCATTGAGTATGGTGAATATTACTAACTCACTCATTTCTAAATCTCTCATCTATAGATTAGCTATTATTCTTCCTATATCTGATTTTGATGTCTTTTTTTGTATATATAGTGTATATTCTTTCTAAATCTAGTTCTATTTTTCTTCTATGATTTGTAATATGATATCCTTTGATGATTTATGATATTCTTTATTCTTTCTCTCCATGTTGTATGGGTTTATCTCATTATAAATGGTCATACTTTGTTTAATGAGAAAATTGATGGATTAATCTTGTGCATCAAACTTGTATTCCTCCTCTGTTGAGGACCTCAAGTTACTTGTAGTTGTCATATGAATTTTATGTTTTCCCAATCATCCCTTCAAATAAACACTATTTCATCTATGTTGATTTAACATCCCCAATTTTCTCACTTTTCTCCTATCAATTAATGTGATGGTTAATAATCTATTGTGCACCTTAGTCTATGAAATATTGATGACTTGGAATCGTTTCCATTTGGCTATATGTTACATGAAAAATTTGATGACTTCCCTAGATAGCTGTTGGATACCTATTGTTCCTTGGAAATCTATAATATATTTTAATTTTGAGAAATAGTTTGTTCATAAAAACTCAACAATGCTTTATATATCATATTGCAATTATATATCATATTGCAATTGATGTTGTATGGCTAGTTATCCCAACGCTGACTACTACTCTTAGTCCCTTTAAAAATTGTTCAAGGCTTGTTCACTAATTCTCATGGCTCTATAAGATCTATTTTGTCTATGGATCACCATGTACCATGACTATGCATGCATGATAGCAGCATTCAGTTTGTCCAAATTTTCTTGCTCCTTATATTCGCTTGATATTCTAATCCAGTTGTTACCAAAGATCCCCATAGGCTGAATGTTTACACTATTCAGTCTGACTCTTATCATGCATCTATTCCTCTCAATGTTCTTTTCATTTTCTATATTGTCTTAATAATATTATTATCTAGATCTTCATGGTCCTCTCCAAGACGCCTCCATTTCCTCATGTGCTTTCCTATAGAGTGATTATGGTTTTGCTCCTAGTTTGTTGTCTTTCCCTTACCCACTACTTTTAATGTTGTTCCCACATATATATTGCTGAGTGGGAGTGTTTGAATGAAATCGCGCCATCTTGGAGTTGCATCTCTTCATTGGTGACAATGGTAGAATTCACGTTGAAATTAATATTAGTTTGATATTGTTATATTAAGTATTTTATGTATTTTGCATGAAGATGATAATATTGTTGGAATATTTAATGTGGTTGTTTTTTTCCCCTAGAGAAAAATGCCCACCTACCATCCCTGAACATTTAGAAAATTTATTATGGGCAGGTGAGTTTTTTCAAATTCAGAAATGAGGGGGAAGTAAGAGAAAAGGAATGTTTGATTCATTTATTAAAAGAGATAGGCAGAGGAAGATTTTAGCAGTGCAGAGAAGTTGTAGAGTAGAACAAAGTGGAAAGGAAGTGATTAGCAAATCTAGTTATTGCAGAGATAGAGGAAGCTTATTTCTTGATTGCAGTTGCACATGCTTCTTTGTGTCATTTTGTAAGTTCATAGCTAGTTTGTTTTTTTCGACCTATTGAAGCAATGATTGCTCCAAGCATTATTGTAAGCAGTCATTAGAGCTACAAGTTTAAGGTTTTGAAATATTGAAGTTGTTCAAGTTTTACCAGTTTAGGGTTATTTTAGGGTTTTCTGGTTGAAGCCAAATGCTCCCAGATTTTGTAATAATTTGAATAAAGTTGAATAGAAAGCTAGCAAGCATACGTGAATCCATTGTTTCTTGTTCATTGCATTTGTGAAGTTTATTGTTGAGTATTTCAAGCTCTGGGTCTCTGGTTTTAATGGTGAAAATATTCATGTCATAAGTCTGCACTCAGTATTATCTTTGGTAGAAGTCATCTGCAGTTCAAGTCAAGTTTACTTGGTAATGTCTTCTACCGAGCTCCTCCCTTGCTGTGGCTACCGAACTCACTTTGTGCTTTCTTCTATCGAGCTCCACCCTCCTATGGCTACTGAGTTCATTCGGTAATCACACTACCAAGCTCACTCGAAATCCTTTGGCTACCGAGTTGTTTTCTCTTCATTTATCGAGCTCACTCGATAAACACTCTTGCCACTTGGTTTCTTTGGCTACCAAGAAAATACTATCACTCGGTAATAGTTGTTGTCGAGCAATTTTTTAGGGTGGTAAAATTGATTTTTAGGGTTGTGCAAGAAACTTTTAGCATTTTTGGTGATTGAAATTTATTATTATTTCTCACATGGTATCAAAGCTTTGAGGCCCCACATCCATAGTGAATTAGGGCATTTGTTTTCTTGGGATATTTGACATGGTAGGAGGGCATATGCACTGAGTTGTGGTGCCAAAAAGATGACAAGTATTTCTTTTTCTAATTTTCAATAGTGTGTATGCACTATAGCGCGTATGCGCTATTCTATGACCAAAAAGTTATATGATGGGCTGCAAACCCGCGGCCCATCATTTTCATTTTTTTTTTTGGCTCTCCAACAGCGCGCACGGGGGTTTGATAGTGAAATTTCACCACCATTTGCCAAAATTCCTCCTCACTGACGAAATCCAAGACAACGAGCACACCCACGACGATGAGGTAAGTGATATAAACTTAACTTTGCATTGTTTTATATGTTTTCCATATTGTTTTATTGGTTTTTGATATTCTTTTGTAGGGTTTTTACAAATTTCATTTAGATTTGTTTATTTAGTTGAATTTCAATTGATTTTTTATCAGGAAATGTCCATAATCAACCAAAAAATCTACAAAACCCTCAAGAACCTCAAAATCAAAACCCTCCTCAAGAAGACCAACAAATTCCACAACTCAAACCAATTGCAAGACCTCCGCCAGGCACACAAGAAAATATAATAAATGAAATAGAGAGAGGTAAAACTAAATTAGAAAGACTCATTGCTCGGTTGAAAGAATCTAGACAAACCAATCCAATGAGGGCTCAATTAGCATAATCCCTCGAATCCATTAACACTCAGATAGCCTTAGTTAGTGGTCAGTTAGATATTTGGCAAGCTAAGAGGGATGAACAAAAAAATTTTATGCAAATAAATTGTCATATGAAGATGTTAAAAAAAAAGAAATACCAAAAGCTAGTATATGTGCATTATTTAGAAAACCAGGTGAGCAAAATACTGTTAGAGAGGGTACTAGATGATTCCCCATCCATTGGTGCATACACGATGCTATTAGAAATAATTTTTGGGATAGATGGTGGATGGTTTTTGATGCCCCTCCTTGTAATAATCATGAGGTCCCCATGTATTTTTTGAAGAAATTATATTGTGAGTTTGTCCTTGGGGAGATCCCCAATTATTTTGATATGTTAGACACCTAGGGTAGAGGTGGGGGCTCATCATTTGAGAGGCTAGGAGCACGTCATGACCCTAATGTAGTTAGGGCACCTGTGGTCCATCCACAGCACGAGCATGTGATTATTCCTTCAGTTGTGAAGGAACATGTAGAGGCCAACACTCTAGGGACCATTAATGCTTTGACACAGACCCTCATCCATTCCATGAGCCCATTAGTTGAGGGGGGCCTTCTATGCATTGTGGTCACATGTGCACTTCATGCGGATCCCTATGCACATTTGGCACTCATGCCGAAGATGGTGTGGATGATGGGCTTGTCACTAATTAGTTCCTGAACGAGACATTTGGCATTGACACACAGATAAATTAATAATTTGATCACATTTCATATGTATAGTGAATGATTAATTAATGAGCATTTATTGACATTGTTCAAAATTTAGGGTCAAAGTGTTGTTGGGCCTAGCAGCAATCCTCCAGGCCCATTTTTTGTCCCTTCGACGAGTCCTGAGGTATGTATCAATTTAATCATTTTAATTAATACATATATTTATTACGTAATCATATTAAGGATTGACAAAAAAAATTATGCACGTGCATCAATTCTCCATAGGACCCTCAACCTTTACCACAGACACAAAGCAGAGACATCATACGAGCTTCACATAGGTACAGTTATTTCATGTTAATTTAATTCATTTGATTATATTTATTCCATGTTTCATGTTAGATATAAGATGTATTGTATGACATGTAGCTCATGATGTCGGACACACCTCCTCATCTGCAATAGTGTATTGATAGTGGAGTGGCCGCAGCTGTGGCTAGCTCACACCACTGACAGAGGTATGAAAGAATTTTCTTCATTTTAGTTGTTTTTTATAATAGTTAATCTCAAATTTTCTAATTTTATTTATAAGTAATTATATTTATTGAATTGTTGTAGGGTCTTGTCACGCTTGATCGTCCACGATCATTTGAGGTGGACTTACAGAGTGACTATTTGTTGACGGTAAGAAAATAAAAAATTTTTTGTGTAAATATATTTGATTTCAATGTATAGTAAATATTGATTCATATCTACTTTCCTTGTCTCAGTTGGACCTAGAGAAGAGCCTCACCAAGAGGTCAAGTGTGCGTGTTAGGAGGGCCCCGTCATCTCCACTGTCTCCCTCCACATGACGGTGGAGGACGTCAAGAGACTTGTTTCCTTCCCCTCATGGGAAGGAAAATATGTAGTTGAGATATTCGATATATATATATAGACTTGTTTCCTTCCCCATGTATATAAATAGGCATCAGAGAGACATATTCGACATACATTTGATGTACATATAACATTCGATATTTGATGTATGACATTATTGGTTAATATATGATATGTTTGTTCATATACAACATTATTGGTTATCATAATATATTATGTGTTTGTTAATGTATCTGACATTATTGGTTATCATTTTATATTATATGTTTGTTCATGTATGACGTTAAATTAGATATGTTCATGTATGACATTAAATTAGATATGTGCATGTATGAAATTAAATTCAATTTCTAGAGAGTTACCATTATGTCTACCAACTAGTAGATGTTCTTTTTTTCTTTATTAGTATTTCTCAAAAACTGCAAAGAAGATATTTCTGGTGAATAGTTGTAAACAATTGTGATCATTGACTTCATGTACTCATGGCTTTGGCTATGAACACTCATAACTTTGGCTATGTGCACTAGTGGCTTTGGCTGTGAGCATTTATGGCTTTGGTTGTAGGCACAATATAGCCTTGGCTATAGGTTGTCTTTCTTGCTGCATGTCAAAGTTACCTTCAAGAATATCATTAGTCTAAGATCATTACAATTAAAATACTATGACATAATGCCTTGGAAATAATAGTATTTAACCCATTACTTTATTTGTTAAAACATAATGTAGTATCTATTGTAGTGCTTCTACTCAAATATGTTTTCAAAAATACTTAGTATGGCAAAGAAATATCTATGGAAATCTTGTCAAATAGGATATTGAAGAACTAAATGTGGACAGTCATTAGTACCCATCAATAAGAACATGGAC
The DNA here is from genome assembly GCA_028749045.1 of Cupressus sempervirens. NCBI lineage: Eukaryota > Viridiplantae > Streptophyta > Pinopsida > Cupressales > Cupressaceae > Cupressus > Cupressus sempervirens. The sequence goes on from CM053785.1 coordinate 102,468,991, forward strand.
ATCTTTCTCAAGCAAGCCATATGACATTAGCTTAATTTATAAATTTCCTTTGCAAATAACTAGAAGATGCTATGAATCTTAATACAGAGTTAATCATGAACTCATTATTCCATCCAAGAAGCATATATCACCCTAAGCCAATTAACCGACAGGATAAAAATTAATTCAATTTCAACAAAATTTTGAGTATAACAAGCATCTTAGGGATTCTTACAAGAATTAACATGATGTTCACAAGAGCATTACAAGTTCTTGTAATGCTATTTCACATATTGTAATCATATTCAGTTTTGAATGGCCATTTGTGTTACAAGCATAAATTTTTTTTAAGGTCTTTTAATTCTAGACATGAATTTTATTCTGAAGCTTTTTTATGACAACCCACTCAATGCATATATTGTTGTTCCACATTATGCTGATTTGACTTTCATTGGTTGATTTGGGTCTAGACATGATGTTATTCACTACCTTTTTTATATATTATTTTTTTGTAGTGAGGTTCTAGCCTAAATGAATGTATTAATCATCAAAGTTGTTAACCTTCGTCGAGATCCTTACAAATATATTTTCAAATTGGACCTCAAATAGTTTTCTCAGTCACCCCCTGTACATAGATACTGAAATTGTAGTTAATTACAAAATTAATACTAAATTATAACAAGTTTAATTGAGAAGTATTATGTACCTCAATAGGCTAGATTATTATTGATTGGGAAGCTTTATCTTAGAGTAGTTGGTTTCCTAAATCTTTAGTGCAATGGCACTCTTATGGAATGTGGAATTAGGTATGCTAGCTAAGGAACATTCTTTAAAAGGCAAAGGAAACTCAAGACTCACATGTTTCCAATCAATATAAATGTTTAAATCACTTCTCCAATTTTTTCTATTTATGATCTTCTTAAAACTTAATTTTCTAAATGCATTGATGAGGAAATAAAGATCTTCTAGGAACTAAAGGCTAATCATGTTTAATACTTACAATTCTCTTTTTTTATCTAATAATTTAAAAAATATTGTACAAGTGTTTTCAAAGAGCAACACTTGTCACTAACATCATAAGAAGGAATATCCAAGGAGACTTACCACTGATCCCCCAACACCAAATTCAAGAGAAAATAAAAATCCACTACTAAAGAGATAGTAACAATGATCATCCCTAGTCTCTCCCTTATCACAAAATGATTACCATCAAAATTTGCATTTCCAATTGTGTCATGTGCGTTGAAGTGATAGTAACATTTTCACTCTCTTACCTAATGTCTCCCATTTTTGAAACTCCTGGGGAAGGGCAAGGCCATCTTCTCAGTACTTCAAAATACAACGAGTTCTATTTTTTCCCATATTGATAATTGTTGACTTAAAGTATAGTCAAAGTATTGACAGCCCATAGGAACTCAACCTTTGAACATCCCATCTATAAATGACCTCATAAAGAAAGTTCAATAAACCTGCATGAAACAGTGAAACAAAAGTTGCATACTTGTGAAGATGATCAGACTGCAGGTGATTAATATGTCTCAAATCTATATTTAGTTCTTTTACTATACATATAAATGGTTTGTTATATAAAAGACTTATATCCACCAGATAAATAATCATTTTCTTACTATGCTATCCTTATCCTTGGCTGATCTCTAGTAGACCATTTCTTAACCATCCTCCTTCGATCTATAGGTCATTGTATTAATCTAGTTCATCTTGTCTCTACTCAAATTAATAAGAATTCGCAATCTCAGGGGTTGCCAAAAGAGGAATGGGTCCAAGTGGAATTAAAACATAATAAATAGCATATTACAAAAAGGAGAATGGAATGTTCTTTGCAATCTACTCCCTTATACATTCTATCAATGCTCCACATTGAACCTGATAGAGAATATCACAACACATAACTAGCAACATAGAACATACCTCCTAGCCACCTCAAGAACATAAAATTTCAAAAACCAAAGTGCACAAGTTCAAATTCAAAGCCTCAAAAGTCAAGAGCACAAAAAATAAAAATAAATAAATAAATACGAACAAAACCCACATTTGATGGAATCACAGAAAATATGGTGCCTAGATAGTTACAAATTGATTCAAGCTAATCCTTCATCACCATTAAGGTTGAAAATAACATACCCAATTGAAAACCAATTTACATAGATAAAGTGACTAACATTACTCACAAAGAGGGAGTACAAGCTACACACTACCTTGCATCCAAGGTACGCTAAAGAACATAACCAAACTCTTGGAGATCATATAATCCTAAATTTACATAATCTAGTAGTAACACATTTCATTAACCTATGAAAAATTTACCAAGTTCCATGATTTTTCCTTCCAAAAATGACATGCTAGATACCCTTTCCAATAATATAATTAAGATCCTTCCATCACACACTGCAACTTCCAGCATCAAACGAGATGGCTTTATAGAATGAAAATGGAATAAAATCTCCAAAAAGTGAGAGAATTTATTGTAGGTCTCTGCAACACAGTCCTATAGAAATTTTAATCTCATCCATATCTTGCATGAGCTCTGAGATATGCCCCGTCAAAGATTGCAGCCTTGTGGCATTTAGTGACCTTTAAAGACATTTTGGTTCAATGTGCCTGAGAATGTTCAAGCACTGAAGGGAAAAGATGAGGTTGGGGATAGGGTTTACCTAGCCACCCAGAGCTAATGGAGTAGACAGTTTGATCCCACGAGGAAAGATGAGAGATATTTGGCAGGTGGCAACTTTGTACTAGCCAAGACTGCAAGTTTTAGCATCACCAGAGATGGCATTATAGAATGAAAATTTAATGTGATCTCCAAAAAGTGAGAGAGGTTATTATAGATCTCTGCAACATGATCTTGTAGGAATTAGAATTTCATTCATATCTTGTACGAGCTCTGAGATATGCCCCGTCAAAGATTGCAGCCCTGTGGCATTTAGTGACCTTTATGGACATTCTGGTTCAACATGCCTGAGAATGTTCAAGCACTGAAGAGGACAAGACAAGGTTTGGGATAAGGTTTACCCAGCCACTCGGAGCTAATGGAGCAGACAGTTTGATCCCACGATGAAATATGAGAGAGATTTGGCAGGTGGCAACTTTTTATTGGCCAAAACTACAAGTTTTAGCATCACCCGAGATCGCATTGTAGAATGAAAATGAAATGTGATCTCAAAAAAGTGAGAGAGTTTATTGTACGTCTCTGCAACATAGTCTTGTAGGAACTAGAATCTCATCCATATCTCACACGAGCTCCGAGATATGCGCCATCAAAGATTGCAGCCATTTGGCATTTAGTAACCCTTAGGGACATTTCGGTTCAGCGTGCCTGAGAATGTTTGAGCACTAAAGGGGATAAGATGAGGGTTTACCCAGCCACCCAGAGCTAATGGAGCAAACAGTTTGATCCCACAACGAAAGATGAGAGAGATTTGGCAGGTGGCAACTTTGTACTGGCCAACATTGCAAGTTTCAACATCACCTGAGATGGCATTTTAGAATGGAAACGAAATGTGATCTCCAAAAAGGGAGAGAGTTTATTGTAGGTCCTTACAACACGGTCCTGTAGGAACTAGAATCTCATCCATATCTCACACGAGCTTCGAGATATGCCATGTCAAAGATTGTAACCCTGTGGCATTTAGTGACCCTTAGGGACATTCTGGTTCAGCGCGCCTGAGACCATTCGAGCACTAAAAGGGACAAGATGAGGTTGGGGATAGGGTTTACACAGCCACCTAGAGCTAATGGAGCAGACAGTTTGATCCCACGATGAAATATGAGAGAGATTTGGTAGGTGGCAACTCTATACTTGCCAACACTGCAAGTTTCAGCATCACCCGAGATGACATTGTAGAATGAAAATAGAATGTGATCTCCAAAAAGTGAGAGAGGTTATTGTAGGTCTCTACAACACGGTCCTGTAGGAACTAGAATCTTATCCATATCTCCCACGAGCTCTGAGATATGCCCCGTCAAAGATTGCATCCCTATGGCATTTAGTGACCCTTAGGGACATTTTGGTTCAGTACACCTGAGAACATTCAAGCACTGAAGGGTACAAGATGAGGTTGGGGATAGGGTTTACCTGGCCACCTAGAGCTAGTGGAGAAGACAGTTTGATCCCACGAGGAAAGATGAGAGAGATTTGGCAGATGGCAACTTTGTACTGGCCAACACTACAAGTTTTAGCATCACCCGAGATGGCGTTGTAGAATGAAAACAGAATGTGATCTCTATAAAGTGAGTGAGGGTATTGTAGGTCTTTGCAACATGGTCCTTTAGGAACTAAAATCTCATCCATATCTTGCACAAGCTCCAAGATATGCCCTGTCAAATATTGCAGCCCTATGGCATTTAGTGACCCTTAGGGACATTTCGGTTCAACGCGCCTGAGAACGTTCGAGCACTGAAGGGGACAAGAAAAGGTTGGGGATAGGGTTTACCCAGCCACCTAGAGCTAATGGAGCAAACAATTTGATCCCACGACGAAGGATGAGAGAGATTTGGTAGGTGGAAACTTTGTACTAGCCAACACTGCAAGTCTCAACATCACCTGAGATGGCATTGTAGAATGAAAACAAAATGTGATCTCAAAAAATTTAGAGAGCTTATTGTAGGGCTCTGCAACATGGTCCTGTAGGAATGAGAATCTCATCCATATCTCAGACGAGCTCCGAGATATGCCCTGTCAAAGATTGCAGCCCCGTGGCATTTAGTGACCCTTAGGGACATTTCGATTTAGTGCACCTGAGAACGTTCGAGCGCTGAAGGGGACAAGATAAGGTTGGGGATATGGTTTACTTGGCCACCTAGAGCTAATGGAGTGGACATTTTTATCCCACGAGGAAAGATGAGAGAGACTTGGCAGGTGGCAACTTTGTACTGGTGAACACTGCAAGATTTAGTATCACCCGAGATGGCATTGTAGAATGAAAATGGAACGTGATCTCCAAAAATAGAGAGAGGTTATTGTAGATCTATGCAACATAGTCTTGTAGGAACTAGAATCTCATCCATATCTCGCATGAGCTCCGAGATATGCCCCGTCAAAGATTACAGCCCTGTGGCATTTAGTGACCCTTAGGGACATTTCGGTTCAGCGCACCTAAGAATGTTCAAGCACTGAAGGGGACAAGATGAGGTTGGGGATTGGGTTTACCCGACCACTTAGAGCTAATGGAGCAGACAGTTTGATCCCAGGATGAAAGATGAGAGAGATTTGGTAGGTGGCAACTTTGTACTGGCCAACACTGCAAGTTTTAGCATCACCCGAGACGACATTGTAGAATGAAAATGAAATGTGATCTCTAAAAAGCAAGAGAGGTTATTGTAGGTCACTGCAACACAGTCTTGTAGGAACTAGAATATCATCAATATCTCACACGAGCTCCGACATATGCCTTGTCAAATATTGTAGCCCTGTGGCATTTAGTGACCCTTAGGGACATTCCAATTCAGCGCGCCTGAGAACGTTCAAGCACTGAAGGGGACAAGAAAAGGTTGGGGATAGGGTTTACCGAGCCACTCGGAGCTAATGGAGTAGAAATTTTGATCCCACGAGGAAAGATGAGAGAGATTTAGCAGGTGGCAACTTTGTACTAGCCAACACTACAAGTTTCAGCATCACCCGAGATGGCGTTGTAGAATGAAAATGGAATGTGATCTCCAAAAGGAGAGAGAGGTTATTGTAGGTCTCTGCAACATGGTCCTGTAGGAACTAGAATCTCATCCATATCTTGCATGAGCTCCAAGATATGCCTCGTCAAAGATTGTAGCCCTGTGGCATTTAGTGACCCTTAGGGACATTTCGATTCAGTGCACCTAAGAATGTTTGAGCAGTGAAGGGGACAAGATGAAGTTGGGGATAGGTTTTACCCGACCATTTGGAGCTAATGGAGTAGATAGTTTGATCCCATGACGAAAGATGAGAGAGATTTGGCAGGTGGCAACTTTGTACTGGCCAACACTACAAGTTTCAACATCACCCGAGATGGTGTTGTAGAATGAAAATAGAATGTGATCTCCAAAAAGTGAGAGAGGTTATTGTAGGTCTTTACAACAAGGTCCTATAGGAACTAGAATCTCATTCATATCTCACACGAGCTCTGAGATATGCCCTGTCAAAGATTGCAACCCTGTGGTATTTAGTGACCCTTAGGGGCATTTCAGTTCAGCGCGCCTGAGAACGTTTGAGCACTTAAGGGGACAAGAAGAGGTTGGGAATAGGGTTTTCCCAGCCACCCGAAGCTAATGGAGCAGACAGTTTGATCCCACGATGAAAGATGAGAGAGATTTGGCAGGTGGCAACTCTATACTTGCCAACACTGCAAGTTTTAGCATCACTCAAGATGGCATTGTAGAATGAAAATAGAATGTGATCTCCAAAAATAGAGCAAGGTTATTGTAGGTCTCTGCAACATGGTCCTGTAGGAACTAGAACCTCATCCATATCTTGCATGAGCTCCAAGATATGCCCCATCAAAGATATTTGAATTCACAGCGTTTAATGAGAATATAGTTTAGGCTTGCTTTACTTTTCTATGTTAAGTTTGGCTTTCAATTTTGGTTTCCCTACTTATCTATGTTAAAGTTCCACTTTCATAAGTAACATGGATGCAATAATACTAAATTAAGTATAGGTCCATGGTTCTAGAAGCTTCACATAGCTTCTCTTCAACTATGGATCTTGTAAGCATTGTACCATGACTATTGGTGTTGTGAGAATTTACAAAGCATATATATTGTTTGACCAAATGTCTCCAATGAACATGAACTATATGGAAGAAGACAAGACATGTTGCCAAGTCTTTGAATATTTTCTTCAAGAAATCTAAGGAGCCATGGGTGATTCATACAAATTATTTGGTAAAATAAGAGGAGGAATGAATCAATCTTGATGATAGAGGTAAATGCTGAATAATATTTATTTAATCACATTGTTTGAAAAAACTTTAATGACCTATAAATACAATTGAAAGAAATGGAATTGATCTCCCTCACTCATGTAGATGAATAAAATTGGAATTTAAAAAAGAGAGGGACATCCACCATAAAACCATGCAATCATGCACTTCTTGATGGGAGTATCATAAGTTCATTGTTAGATGGATATGCCAAATGTGGAAGAATTAAAAGGAAAATATGTTGATTGATTGAATATAAAACCAAACATGTGGAAATTTTAAAAATATATCATGGGGCTATTAATAAAATCAAACTAATAGAATCAAACTCTACAAACATGGGTATTCAAACTATGAACAAAAAAAAATCATTATTGAGGTTTTAGCATGTTGCACAAGATAGGGTCTTATTGAAGCTAACAAGAAGCATCATTGTATATAGTGTTTTATAGGCATAGAATTAAAGTGACATAAAACCATTCACATGCAAAAAAATCTAGAACATGTGATAAAATCATATGTTCAAACCATTCATGTAGCCATAGTCACAAATTTCAACAAAGAATTCAACCAACATAAAGGTGCTAAACTTTGTAAGCTATGGATAACTATTGATCTTTAATTATAAAAACATTTGTATGGGTCTAAGGTAATATGCATTATGAAATTTCTTGATTTTCCAAAATATTATATCTTAAAATTCACAATCATCAAATCTTAGCATCCAATCAACTAATCCAGTAATACAAGCATCAAACCAATGTGATAACAAAAAATCAAAGTTGATTCCATAAGGTCTAACAATATCATATAATTCATTTATCAATAATTTGAAACATCATAAGCATATGTCTAATAATGTCATACATGAAATATATGTAAAAAATGACATAAATAGAAAATATTATACAAAACATATGCCCAATAATGCCATATAGGTGTAAAATATACATCATTAGATATATAGTATTTCCAACTAGCGGGACAAAATAAATCCCTAATTGTCTTCAATTGCCAACAAGTGGGAGATGGTGTATATAACAAGGTCTTCCTAACATGCTCACTAGTCCATTAGTCTAGAATATTCTGTAACTCGACATGTTACAATCAAAATTATATATGAATTTTATATTGAATTTCAGTACTAATGAAATTTTAATGTAAACTCTTTCATACCTTAGTCATTGTCTTAGAACTAGTGAGTGCAATAAGGACTCGTTGATCAATACAATGATGAAGATGTAAAGGAATCTCTGATGTCAATAGCTGAAAATGATAATACATGAGACTCAAATGCAGTTATGAAGAATACACATTTTCTTTTGTCTCCATATCAAATAATATATTTTTGTACCTCTGTGAATGTATTATGACATCCTTCATTTTATAGTGTTGATCCCAAAGCTACAACACTTATTATTTATTACACATGTATGTAAATCTATTAAGCATCAAATTCAACACCTTTGTGTGAAAAATAATGTACTATATGTTACATTAATAAATTCATTTTCTTAGTAATTAAATTATATTGATATAATTACTAAGTTACTTACTATATTGATATAGTTTACTTATAATTCCTTTCGGTTTACAACTAATTGAAATGATTTCCCCAAATTTTCCATCTAGTCACTAGAAAATTGGATTTGTTGTCTCTTTCTCTTAAAGAACAGGATCTACTAGTTCCTTTGGTCTAGAAGCCTTCCATTGAGATTGGGGTTTTGAAAGGTTCAAGGGTTGAGGAACTTTTTATAGAATATCTTGAAGAAGGAGAGGTCATGTATAATGGTTTTGAGGAAGGCTAGAGTTCCATCTAGATGGTGTTGCAAAATGGCCAAGTGGAGGAGGAGGTAGAAGAATAAATAAAATAAACACATGAGAAGGAGGGTCATGGGGGCAATGGAAATTTTGGGAGGGAATCAATTAGGAGAATGGGTCAAATATGCCTCTCAACTAGAAGGAGAGTATTGCATTGGACACTGATACTAGTCCACCTCATAGCAAGATCACGTTGTTAAGGAGATCACTACCAATCAGAATTTTACCTATAAGCCTACAAGACTTCATCCCTTGGTAGTGGTAATGGTGGTAATTATGGTTGAATGTGTTTGAAATAGAAAAAGAAATGAAGGGTGTTTTGCATGAAACTATTCACTCATAATAGGTTGTATGGATTCAAACCCACAACCTAGCTTTTATACCATTATACAAATTACAAATTATAAGACTATGCCTTTCATGATAGTCGCATTTTCATATTGGCAAATTAAGAATGACTTTTGGAATAAACAGAATAAATACTTCCAAATACAAATGAAGCCAATGTATTGTATTATAAGCTCTAATGGTAAAGACCAAGCCCAAATATTTATTAAGGTATAGCATTTATAATTGTCAAGTTCATGTGAAGAAGTCATCGTTCATATTCTCATTGTTGTGTAATTTGATGATACAAAGAATACAATGATATAGAGGTTGATAGTGACTTAAAACTTTACAAAATGCAATCAATGAGAATTTTACATTGAGGGGGGAGTAATAATCAATGTTTCATTCTCATTGTTTGACAAAATCTTATATAAAGAGGGAGTAGACAGATGATATGGTTTAGTCTTCTTTTGAGAATCTTAGTCATATTGGTTCAGAAGGATTCATGATACAACTACTATACTTAGCGTGACCAATTGATGCTAAAAACCTTAGTATTGACATAATTTAACCTGTGCAATTCCAGGCATAAGATGATTAGCATACAATGGTACTTGAAAAAAGAACACTAATAAATATTGAGGATGTGAATTGATAATATCATTTCGCAGATGATTTTGGCATCTCACCCTTTATCACTTGTGCATCAACTTTATTAGCCCTCTTCTTTGGTGACCTACAAATGGAGAATTAGCACAGTAAAAAATCTAAGATAAGATTAAAAAAAGGGTCCTATTAAAGAATCTAATATAAATTCAAATAATGTATCTAGATTCTAAACAAATCAAAACTAAATCTCATCACTTACACATCATAACAATACAGTCCGCCTTAGTCATGTGATAGTCTTGGGGAAGAGGTTGTAACATTGTATTTGGATCCAATTGATCACTTTTTCTCTCTCTCCCAATTCAATCTAATGAGCCAACTAGATCTACTCGACATTTTAATGTCTCAAGTATTGCCTCATGGTCTAACTCACAAACTTTCCAAAGAATCTTATTATGTGGTTTTCCACCATATTTTATCAAGTGGATATTTGATGCAACAACAAGGTTTGAATAATGAAGAATCTTCCTCTCTATTTTCCAATCCTCGAATAACCACAAGTTAGGATTCTTCATAGGATATCGTCTAAGCCATGTGCATGTTACAACCACTGCACCGACATGGTACTCTAAACCTTCACCATCTATAACCGAGTGATCCAATTTTTGTTTGGCTTCAACACAATGACACAAATAATAATCTATCCCTTCTTCATTGTCTTTAGGTGCAATAACAACAAAAACATGGCCTACAGTGACAAATGTACAAAATGTGATCATTAATTCAGAAAATACTTGGGTAAAAGTTATAAAGTTACATATTGAAATTACAAAGATATATATATATATATTACTAGGTTGCACTAGATCTGACAAGCGGTCAAATTCTATAGATGAATCCATCTCTACCATTTCCAGTGCTTGTGGGGGACAATAGGTGTCAATTGGGTCCAAAACCCATATATCCCATTTGTCCACCCATTCAGTTGACTCACAGTCATCCCAATTTTCCTCTACACATGGTGGACAATAGCATGCCATTTTTTGTGTGTGGATACTCCATGAACCTGCATCAGAGCTTCTAAAAGAGTGTAACTCACTAGATCCTGTTAGTGTGCAACAATCCTGATATGGTGCAATGTTAGTATTATCTATCAACAAAAAAAATCTATGAACTATAGACTCACCTTCCTTACCTAGACCCATTGTACCGTTACACCATTGGACGATGGATTTTGCATCTATCAATATTGCTCCATCTTTGTACTTTAGCTCTTCACGAGCCAAGACTCTTTTAATGCATGTGCCTGCACCATCATGCTCTCCCTTACCATGACCAGCCTTTGTGAAATTCCACATATATTGAATTCTACACAACTTGTGCATCCTTCTCAACCAATAGAACATCCATGCATTCTTGAATTGAGATGCACAATTGTCTGATCAAATAATGTGTTGACGATATGATATGCCCCTGTTAGCCAAATCTCTATAAAATAGTTGAAAACAACCATGTACAAACTCTGTAGAATGTGATCGATCATCACTGATGTAAAAATGGTACTCCCTCAAAATCTTCCTATCATCCTCTGTACTTGTAGGTGAATGCATGAATGTTATGTGAACAAATATGGAAACCTATTGAGATGTATAATACTTTGCTTGCACCTCATTTTGTGGTTGTAGTGTGTAGTTCTCTACAAAATCTACAACCGAAATAATGGTATCCAATGGAAACATATCCTTGCACAACTTGAATTGCAAATCCAACCATCGAGCTCTATGGGTATGCCTTGCATACTCGTACATAATCTTTTCACAAAAAATCTTCATGAACTAATACACTGGAATCTTTTCAATAACTGGATCACATCTTTTACCATGTTTCCCATCTTTTAGAGCATATGTCACTGTCTTGAATTTTCCGTAATCTACTATTTCATTTCCAATTGCATGTGTACTATCCATATGTTGACAAGTTGATAAAAGTTGCAAAGAACCACAAAATAAGCACGTACCATCCAAGCATGATGTCTTGTAAAATTGTTGGCCATCCCCTATTTCACATAAAATGTTGGATATAAATTCTCTTGAAGATCTTGGTGGCTCTTTTATGTCACAATCCTACAAAACAAACTAAGAATGCAAAACTACGCATATGTGCCTAAAAGCATCAAAATGGTTAGAAAATTCAATATGTATCCTACAACAGCAAGTTGTGCATGTGTGATTTATTTTCACATAAAAAGGTTTACCCATCTCAAAAACTCTTTGACTTATTCAAATTCGAGGATACATACCAATAAATTTGGCAAAAAATTGTGTCTAAGTTGAGTCCAAAAAATGTTTCGCATGTGGCTCGCGATTTTGGCTACCAATCCTCCTTCTTACAACATCTCTTTGATTAGGAGAAACACATGTGTTATTTTTCCAAAAATCTTCGATCAATGATTTCAAGGCTTCACTAGTTTCTTTATCCTTTCGTGGTAGTCTACCGCTAAATGTCCATAACTCATTTTTTGTTGGATCTTCTAATCTCTCACGCCTTTGCATGGCTCTCCTTAAGGTACCTCTACCAATTTTTAATGTTTTTCTTGTCTTTCTCATGAGTCGAGCTTTCTTCATTTAGCTACTTACTATTGTTGATGTGAGTACTCGTCTTGTGATATTACTATCTTTGGTGCGTGATTTAGAACCCACTTTGTCATAAGCACTCATTAGATTCTTTACAATATTTCTTTCATTTGAATCATCCATCGTTCTTAGCCCAAGAATCTTCATGATAGGCCTAAATTTCAAATTCCTCATCATTTCAAATAATAATTGGCATTGACCTATAATATTTAATTCTTCAAAAAATAATCTCCACATATGATTAACTTTTCTTTGACAAGTACGCTTGCTAATCTTGTTAGGCATTGATTTCAAAGTGTTAGTATCAATATCAATTACATATTTTGGTTTTCTAAAACGAATTCTAGAAGGTGTTCTAATCTCTTCAATTCTCTCAACATTTTGAACATCAATATAAGGTTGAGTGTATTGTGTACCTTGAACCGAAGATGAAGTGCCTTGGCAGTAAGATGTAAAAGATGGAATATCACCTACTTGATGTGTTGATGTTGTGCTTTCAACATGATATGATGGAGAGTGTATATCATCAGATCTATAAATCAGTGTCTCTTCGACATGAGAGGATGATATGACTTCAACATTGGAAGATGGTGTAGCGGATGATATGAATCCAGAATCCAACATTCGAAGATGGTGTAGCGGACGGTATGACTCCAACATTGGAGGATGGTGTAGCTTCACAATTCAATTGTCTTCTTGAGCGTAACAATCTCATTCGTTCTCTTTGTCTTTCTAATTCTTCCTCCTTGTTTCTTTGTACTAGTGGTTCTTGATCCTCTTCGAAAGTTAATTCTTCATCATTGCTTTGCAATTTTCTTTGTTCACATAAAAATTTCATTTTATCTCTTTTAATTGTCAAATATCTCTCCCTATCTACATTTGTTTGAATCTTTGGTTTCTTCCTTGGCATGATGATGATTTCTACATGTCAAATTATTCAAACATCCGAATTACTTAAAATGTGTAAATTAAAAATTATTCAATTACATATAAAAATTATAATTATTTGAACAAATACATAATATATATCAAATGACTTGTCAAATTTCTAACCATTTCAAAATAACATTTCATTCAAACATACAATTTTCAATGAATTCACTATATATTACATAACATATGAAATTATAATCAAATTTGTATCTATATATCGACAAAAAATATTTAAAATGGATTGCACTAACCTTTTCTATTAAAGGAATATTCAAAAATTCTTCAAATCACGTATCCAATGATTGAATTTGAATTTTGCTAGCTTCCAAAAGTGTTGAAATAGTGTCTGCTAGATGTTGAAACCCGTGTTTTCTGTCAGAATAACAGAGAGCATAACAAAAAAAAAGTTAAAAAATGGATGAAATGGGCCCCAAGGTTGGTTTTTGACCATTTTTTTGTGATTTGAGATAGTGCGTATGCACTATAGTGTGTACGCACTATAAAGTGCATACGCACTATAGTGCGTACGCACTATCTCAAAACACATCACTTCCCATCCTCCCTACTCTCTCTCCCATCCCCTCCCTCTCTCTCTTCCTACTATCTCCCATCCTTTACTCTCTCTCACTCTCCCTCTCCCACCACCTACTCTCTCTACCTCTCTCACCCCCTCTCCTCTCCCATCCCCGGCTCTTTAGATCTCTCACACACACTCTTATACCCCCTATCTCTCTCCCTCTCCCTCTCCTACCACCTAATTTCTCTCCCCCATCCCATACTCTCTCTCTTCTCTCCCATCCCCTACTTTGTCTCTCTTACACACATTCCCATTCCCCCTCTCTCCCCCTCTCCCACCGCCTACTTTCTCTCCCCCATCGTCGTACTCTCTCTACCACCCCCTACTCTCTCTCACACTAACACTACTACTACCTACTATCTCTCTCTCTCAAGTTCTCTCTCTCCCTCTCTGCTCTCTCTCCCCCATCATGTACAATCTCTCTCTGCCTCTCACACTCTCTCTCCCATCACCTACTTTCTCTCCCTCATCCCCTGCTCTCTCTCTCGTCTCCCATCCCCTACACTCTCACACTCTCCCCCATCCCCTATTCTCTCTCTCCTCTCCCATACCCTACTCTCTCACACTCTCACTCTCTCCCATCCCCTACTCTATCTCTTTTACACATACACCCCCATCCCCCCTCTCTCTTTCCCTTTCCCACCGCCTACTTTCTCTCCCCCATCTTCGTACTCTCTCTCTCTCACACCCCCTACTTTCTCAAAACACATCACTCACTATCCTCCCTACTCTCTATCCTCCCTACTCTCTCTCCCATCCCCTCCCTCTCTCTCTTCCTACTCTCTCCCATCCTTTACTCTCTCTCACTCTCCCTCTCCCACCACCTACTCTCTCTACCTCTCTCACTCTCTCTCCTCTCCCATCCCCAGCTCTTTAGATCTCTCACACACACTCTTATCCCCCCTATCTCTCTCCCTCTCCCTCTCCTACCACCTAATTTCTCTCCCCCATCCCCTACTCTCTCTCTTCTCTCCCATCCCCTACTTTTTCCCTCTTACACACATTCCCATTCCCCCTCTCTCTCCCTCTCCCACCGCCTACTTTCTCTCCCCCATCGTCGTACTCTCTCTACCACCCCCTACTCTCTCTCACACTCACACTAATACTACCTACTATCTCTCTCTCTAAAGCTCTCTCTCCCTCTCTACTCTCTCTCTCCCCCATCTTGTACAAGCTCTCTCTGCCTCTCCCACTCTCTCTCCCATTGCCTACTTTCTCTCCCCCATCCCCTACTCTCTCTCTCATATCCCATCCCCTACTCTCACACTCTCACACTCTCCCCCATCCCCTACTCTCTCTCTCTCCTCTCCCATCTCCTACTCTCTCACACTCTCACTCTCTCCCATCCCCTACTCTATCTCTCTTACACATACACCCCCATCCCCCCCTCTCTCTTTCCCTCTCCCACTGCCTACTTTCTCTTCCCCATCATCATACTCTCTCTCTCTCTCTGCCACCCCCTACTCTCACACTCTCACACTTTCTCCCATCCCCTACTCTATCTCTCTTACACACACACTCCCATCCCCCTTCTCTCTTTTCCTCTCCCACCACCTACTTTCTCTCCCCTATTGTTGTACTCTCTCTCTACTACCCTCTACTTTCACACTTTCACACTCTCTCCCATCCCCTACTCTCTCATTTTCATAGATACATACACTCTTACCCCCCCACTCTTCTTCTTCTCTCCCATCCCCTACTCTCTACATCTGTCACACACACTCCCATCCCCCCTATTTCTCTCCCTCTCCCTCTCCCTTTCCTACTGCCTATTGTCTATCCCTCTCAAGTTCTCTCTCTCTCTCTCTCTCTCTCTCTCTCTCTCTCTCTCTCTCTCTCTCTCTCTCTCTCTCTCTCTCTCCCCCATCCCTTACTCTCACTCTCCCTCCCATCCCCTACTACTTTCTCTCAAACTCTCACACTCTCTCCCATCCTTTACTCTATCGCTCTTATAAATAAATACACATTCCCATTCCCCCCCCTCTCTCTCTCGCAGTCTTTGTCCCACTGCCTACTCTCTCCATCCCCTACTCTATCTCTCTTAAATGCTTCCATTCCACCTCTCTCTCCCTCCCACTCTCTCTCTCTCTCTCTCTCTCTCTCTCTCTCTCTCTCTCTCTCTCTCTCCCATCCCTCTACCATTTCCTACTCTCTCTATCTCTCTCTCCCCTCTCTCATTCTTGACTCTCTCTCTTTCAGACACACACACCCATCCCCCCTCTCTCCTCTTCCATCCCCTACTTTTTCTCTCGCTTGCTCTCCCTCTCACTCTCACTCTCACTCTCTCCCTCTCCACTCTCTCTCTCTCTCTACTACCCTCTAGTCTCTCTTAAATTTTCACACTCTCTCCTATCCCCTACTCTCTCTCTCTCTCTCTCTCTCTCTCTCTCTCTCTCTCTCTCTCTCTCTCACACACACACACACACACACACACACACACACACATTTCTATTCCCCCCTATCTCTCCCTCTCCCATTGACTACTCTCTCTTCCATCCCCTACTCTCTCTTGAGCTACTTTGTCTTCCCCCTCTCCCATTCCATACTCTCTCTCTTTCACACACATGCACTCCCATCCTCCTCTCTCTTGAGTTCTTCCTCTCCCACTTCGTCTCCCATTGCCTACTCTCTCTCTCCCCCATCCCCTACTCTTAATCTCTCTCTCCCAACCTGTACTCTCTCTCACACTTCCTCTCTCTCCCATCCTGCACTCTCTCTTTTCCACCCCTACTCTCTCTCACACTTCCTCCTTTTGCCACCCCTACTCACTCTCTCTCTCTCTCATCCTATACTCTCTTTGCCACCCCTACGCTTTCTCACTTTCTCTCTCCCATCCTGTACTCTCTCCCCTCTTCTATCCCCTACTTTCTCTCTATCTCTTTCATGCACACACATAGCCATTCCCTTATCCCCCCCCCCCCCACCTGGTTCTCTTTTGCAACTTACATCTTAATAGTGGGTGTGCACTGTAGTGTGTGCGCCCTATAGCACCACACGCTATTTAGAACTGAGGATTAAATAGCGTGTGCACGCTAGAGCATGTGCGCACTATAGGGCGCACACGCTATTTAATCCTTAATCAAACCCAAGACTAAGGCCTGGTTTTGCCTTGGAGATCCAACCCAAAGGTTTGAATTTGATGAACAGGCCTGAGATGTGCTTTCCAGCAAACATACAAAAAATGATTATTTTTTCTTCTGTGCTCCCCTTCAAGATTTCTCGTGATTGGGTATCGATAAGATCAGGTTACATAGCATTATAGGTCTTTGTGTTAGCTATCTAACCATATAATTTATTTTTAATTTGAACTATTTCAAGCCTTTCATCTATAATTTCTTTTGAATGTATATTCATTTTTTGTTAAAAACCACCACATACTAATTGGGCTATAAATTTTAGCTCGTTCATCAAATTTTGTAACAACTTAGTTTTTTAGAAACTAGACTCCATTCTACACACTTTGAAAAAAAAAAAGTTTTGGTTTTAGATTAGTTTTCAATTATTTCTAGGGGGAGCACACAGATATTTCACATTTTTGGGATGTGTCTAGTTGAAAAATTCATTAAAAAAAATACACATTATAAAATTACTCGAAAAGTCTGGGATAAACTACATAGTGTTAAGTAACTTTTGACCAGAGCGATTAAAAAATTTCAAAAGAAAAGTTAAAATTTTAGGGGGGCCACACTTTGTACTATGTTATGTTTTTTGAGAATAAACAGTGCCACTTTTTGTGGCCCCCTTTTTTGAGGACCTAAAACTAAACCATTTTGAAAAAAAAAATTAGTTTAGAAACTAGATTCAAAGGACTACGACTTTTTTTTTTGTCATATCTGAAAATTTTGAGTGTAACTATCTTCAAATTCTTGTTGAAGTTCAAAATTTGCAGTTTTCAGGAAAAAGGTGTCCACTTATACCCCCCTTTTGGCACCACAACTTTGTGCACCTACCTAGGAGATGTAGGAAAGATATGGCAGCAGCCATCACCTTTCAATGGAGAAAATTATGATACATGGGCAAAGAAATTGAAAAACATAATGGTTGCAAATGATCTGTGGGAGTTTGTAGTTAATGGGTTTGATGATGTGACAGACCCATCTCAGTATGTTGCCTTCACAAATGCACAAAAGACTCATTTGAAAGAGTCAAGGAGGAAAGATTCAAAGGCATTAAGTCTTATTGAAGCAACAATGACAGAGACAGTATTTCCAAAGATTGCAGCAACAAATTATGCAAAGGAAGATTGGGATATTCTTGAGACAAACTTCAAGGGGACTGATAAAGTTTGCATAGTAAAGCTATAGAATATAAGGAGGGAGTTTGAGAACATTCAGATGAAGGAAAATGAATCAGTTGCAAACTTTAGTTCAAGGACCTCCAATGTGATTAACCAATTGAAGTCAAATGGAGAAGAATATCAAGAGTAGAAGATAGTGGAGAAGATATTGAGGAGTTTACCTCATAAATATGACAATTTGGTCATGACCATAGAAGAGGCAAAAGACCTCACTATTTTGACAATGGATGATTTGATGGGCGCTCTTCAAACCCATGAGTATAGGATCAATAGATCTATATCTGCTTCTTCCCAAGAGAAAGCTTTTAAGGCTCATTTGAATCCAAGAGGAAGGGGGAGAGGAAGAAATGGATTAGCCAGAAACTCCAGAGGTAGAGGCTAAGGTAATGGAGGACAAAGAAATGCTGCAGTAGAAAGCTCAGGAAGAGAAGATGGAGCAAGTAGCTCACAAAATACTTCAAGAGGAGGTAAGAAAAATTACAACTCAAATAGGACTAATGTAGAATGCTACTACTGTCATAAATATGGGCATTATGCAAGTGAATGCTGGAAGAAGCAAAATGATCAGTTAGGACAAGCAAATGTGGCTAATGTTAACATGGGAAGTGGAAAGAATGCCACTGCCTTCATCATGTGTAATGTTGGTGAAGAAGGAAGCCCTAAGGTTTGGTACCTCAATAGTGGATGTAGCAACCACATGAATTGTAATGAAACCTTTTTTCATTCATTGAAAAGAGTTTCAAATCTGAGATTAAAATGGGTAATAATGGAACCCTACCAGTTGTGGGTAGAGGATCTATTATGGTCCACACCAAGAAAGGTGAGAAGAAGGAAATAAAAAATGTATATTTTGCCCCTAGTATGAAGCACAATTTGATGAGCATTGGTTAGCTCATTCAAAATGGATACAAATTGCTGATGGAGAATGGCGGGTGTATCATTCAAGAAAAGGATAGGAGCAAGAACTTACTTGCAGTAGTTCAAATGACAAAGAGCAAAATGTTTCCCTTGAGGATTGAGACATGTTTCTCATCTCAAGTTGGTGCTGCACCTCCCACACAATCAACTCTAAGGAGTGTGATTGAAGACCCCTCATGGCTATGGCACTTTAGGTATGGTCATCTTGGCTATGCTAGTTTAAATTTATTGTCAAATAAAATAATGGTAGAAGGTTTGCCACCAATAGGAAATTCATGTGACAAGTGTGAGGCTTGTATTTTGGGTAAGCAACATAGACTTCCCTTTAATTCTAGAAATTCTAGGAAGGCTAGATATCCATTAGAGTTAGTGCATACTGACCTAGTCGGTCCTATGCAAGTTACTTTCATTGGGGGGAGTACTTATTTCATGGCATTCATTGATGATTTTAGTCATAGGACATGGGTGTATTTCTTAAAGAATAAATCTGAAGCATTTGATAAATTTGTAGAATTTAAGGCCCAGGTTGAAAGAGAATGTGGAAACTATATCAAAGTCCTAAGATCAGATAGAGGAGGGGAGTATACCTCCAATTTTTTTGTAAATTTTTATAGGAAACATGGTATAAAGAAAGAGCTCATAGCCAACTATACACCATAGCAAAATAGAGTGGCTGAAAGAAAGAACATGACCATTGTTGAAATGGCAAGGAGCATGATGAAAGAGAAAGGTCTCCCAAATGAATTTTGGGGAGAGGCTATGGCAACAATAGTTTACCTAATTAATAGGTGTCCTAAAAAGGCAGTCTGTGATAGAATTCCAATGGAAGCATGGTCACGAGGAAGATGGATAGTTGAACACTTAAGGGTGTTTGGATGTGTTGCATATGCACATGTGCCTAAAGAGAAAAGGCAGAAATTGGATGACAAAGGTGTGAAGTGCATCTTCATAGGGTACAACTCAGAATAAAAGGCATACAGATTGTATGATCCATTGAACAACAACATGACTCTTTCAAGAGATGTGGAATTTCCTGAAAATTAGTCTTGGTATGGTTCAATTGATGAGTCACCGAGCACTTCAAGTAAAGTTCCATTTATGAGTGAAGAAGATGTTGATGAACAAGAAGAAGAAGGAGTAGATAGAAGAAAAGGAAAGTAGCCTCAGTCATTATCGAGTTCGTCTAGGCATGATCGAGTTTCAATGCCAAGTAGTAACAGTGAAGATTCTGATCCCACACTCTCCTCCCTATTACACAGAAAGACCAAGAGTCTTAGGGAGATATACCAAAATGAAAGGTATAAAGATTATGATGAGAGTGCTAATTTTTCATTATTTCTCATAGTGATCCAATATATTTTGAAGAAGCTATTAAGGAGAAGAAATGGAGTAAGGTCGTGGATGAGGAAATAGATGCTATAGAAAGAAATGAGACATGGGAGCTAACTGAATTGCATCCCAAGAAGCATGTGATTGGAGTGAAATGGGTCTACAAGACTAAATGCAATGCTGAAGGGAAGATTGATAGGCATAAGGCAAGGCTAGTAGTCAAGGGCTACAAACAGCAGTATGGAAGAGATTATGATGAGACCTATGTCACGGTTGCAAGAATGGAAATTGTGCATGGTGTCAAAGCAATTGCAGCTCAGCACAAATGTAAGGTATATCAAATTGATGTGAAGTCTACCTTCCTAAATGGTGTATTGAAGGAAGAAGTATATGTGGAGCAGCCACCTAGTTATGAAGTAGTAGGTGAAGAGAAAAAAGTATATAGATTGAAGAGAGCCCTTTATGGGCTCAAGAAAGCTCTACAGGCATGGTATAGCAGGATTGACTCATATTTAATGAGCAATGACTTTAGCAAAAGCAATCGTGAGCTTACTCTCTACATCAAGGCAGAAAATGGTAATGTGTTGATTGTTTTCTTGTATGTAGATGATTCAATTTTTACTGGTAATGACAAGGCTCTAATTGGTGAGTTCAAAGAGGTCATGAAAAATGAATTTGAGATGACAGACCTAGGTCTCTTGAAATACTTTCTAGGCATAGAAGTAAAAAAAATGCATGATGGTATCTTCATCTCTCAAGAAAAGTATGCAAGGAAGATCTTGGAGAGATTTAAAATGTAGAACAGTAAGGCAGCCCCAACACCAACATCAATAGGTCTGAAGTTGAGCAAGGAAGACTCTAGCAAGAGAGTGGATCCAACACTATACAAGAGTATGGTTGGAAGTTTAATGTATTTGACTGCAACTTGGCTAGACTTGATTTATGTAGTAAGTTTGATTTCCAGATTTATGGAAACACCAAAGGATTCCCATTGGAAAGTGGGAAAGAGGATCCTAAGGTATGTGCAAGGTACCAAGGGATTTAAAAAATTTTATACTACAACAAATGAATTCAAGTTGGTGGGTTATACTGATAGTGATTGGGCTGGAAGTATAGATGATAGGAAGAGCACTTTTGGATAAATGTTTCATATGGGATTGGGTGCAATTTCATGGGTATCCAAGAACAACCTATTGTTGCTCAATCTATAGGAGAGGCTGAATACATAGCAGCAAATGCAGCAACATGTCAAGCTATTTGGTTAAGGAGGATCTCGACAGATTTGAATGAAAGGCAAGAGGATGGAACCACAATTTATTTTGACAACATCTCCTCAATTCCATTGTCGAAGAATCCAGTCTTCCATGGGAGAATAAAATATATAGAGATCATATATCACTTCATTAGGGATTTGGTGGAGAATGGAGATATCAAAGTAGAATTTTGTAAGTCTGAGCAGCAGCTAGAAGACATTTTTACCAAGCCATTAGGTATTGGAAGTTTTGTACACCTAAGAGAGTGTCTTGGTGTAGTTGATTTGGATCAGAAGTGATCCTTGTTTGTTTGGCTCGGACAAAGGGGGAGTGTTGGAATATTTAATGTGGTTGTTGTTTGCCCCTGGAGCCAAATGCCCACCTACTAGCCCTGAATGTTTAGAAAATTTATTACGGGTAGGTGAGTTTTTTAAAATTCAAAAATGAGGGGGAAAACATTTTGCAAGTAAGACAAAAGGAATTTTTGATTCATTTATTAAAAGAGACAGACAGAGGAAGAGTTTAGCAGAGCAGAGAAGTTACAGAGCATAACAAAGTGGAAAGGAAGTGATAAGTAGATCTGGTTATTGCAGAGACAGAGGAAGCTTATTTCGTGACTGCAGTTGCACATGCTTCTTTTTGTCATTCTGTAAGTTCATAGCTAGTTTTTTTGTTTCGACCTATTGAAGTAGTGATTACTCCATGCATTATTGTAAGCAGCCATTAGAGCTCCAAGTTTAAGGTTTTGAAGTATTGAAGTTCTTCAAGTTTTACTAGTTTAGGGTTATTTTAGGGTTTTATGGTTGAAGCTGAATGCTCCCAAATTTTGTAATAATTTGAATCAAAGTTGAATAGAAAGCTAGCAAGCATACGTGAATCCATTGTTTCTTTTTCATTGCATTTGTGAAGTTTATTGTTGAGTATTTCAAGCTCTAGGTCTCTAGTTATAATGGTGAAAATATTCATGTCATAAGTCTTCAGTCAGTATTGTCTTTGGTAGAAGTCATCTATAGTTCAAGCCAAGTTCACTTAGTAATGTCTTCTACTGAGTTGCTCCCCTGTAGTGGATACTGACCTCACTCTGTGCTTTCTTCTACCAAGCTCCACCTCCTGTGGCTACCGAGTTTACTCAGTAATCACACTACCAAGCTCACTCAGCATCCTTTGACTACCGAGTTGTTTTCTCTTCATTTACTAAGCTCACTCGGCAAATTCTCCTGCCACTTTGTTTCTTTGGCTACCGAGCAAATACTGTCACTTGGTAATAGTTGTTGTCGAGCAATTTTTTAGGGTGGTAAAATTGATTTTTAGGGTTGTGCAAGCAACTTTTAGGGTTGTTGGTGATTGAAATTTATTATTATTTCTCAAAAATATTATATAACATAATATTAATATGAAGATATAAATATTATTTTATAAGATATACAAATATATGAATATTCATATTAAATATATATTATTATTTTGATATTATGCTAATATCTATATTATGTTATATATGGATTATTTATTATTATTTTAATAAATAATACATTAATGTTAATGACTTTGTTAATATTATTATTATATTAATGTGTTATTTATTCCTATCATATCTTCTTATTTTATTAAATTGAATCCTTATTTTATTCTTTATTATTAAATTCTTAGAGGCAAAATAGGGGATATGATAGTCTGGCCTTCTTCAAATTACTTGTCCTCAAGAAATTCAATATTTACTCCTTGTAATTGAGTTGATGCACCTTACTTTGGTCCTACAAAAATAATTTCAACTTGGTGATTAAATTGTTATATATAAATTTAAAAATTGCAAGATTCAATTTAAATTAGTAAGAATGATTACCGAAGGAACTTATCTCGATATGTTGTAGTACTTCTATGCTCCTTGTTATGCATTGTCTCCTCCCATGATGAGTCCTAATTAGTAGACTTATAATTCCTCAAGGTGACTTTATCTTTGTGCAAGACCTTATAGATATCCTTTAAAGTCTCATTTATCTCTTTAATCCATAGGAGAGACTTTACCTCTTCCTTAGCCTCTATGAGTGCCTCTTTAGGATGCATCTATTTTATAATCCTTGGGAGAGACTTTATCTCACCCTAAGGCCTCTATGGATACCTCTGTAAAGACTATCCATACCTATTAAATCCTTAGGAGAGACTTTATCTCATCCTAGGCCTCTATAATATTTTCTCTACAATGGGGTGCCTTAGCAGTTCTCCCTAATCATAGTGTAGTAAGGTGCCCTACTAACAATTCTCTCTTACTATCACTATAATAAGGTGCCCTCAATTGTTCTCCCTCAACTATTCCTATAATAGGGTGCTCTAGCAGTTCTCTCTTGATTATAGAGTAATAGGGTGTCTTGACCACAGTTCTCCCTACATACCACTACAATAGGGTACCCTAGCTATTCTTCTTTAATTAATTCTGCAATAGGGTGCTCTAGCAGTTCTCCCTTAATTACAGAGCAATACGGTGTCCTTACCACAATTCTTCCTAACATACCATTGTAATAGGGTGCCCTAGCTATTCTCCCTAACATCCGACAAGCATTTGTTCATCATTATGAAAATGTTTTTGCTCTACAGGGAAATTCGGTTGCTTAGGAGCAAACACTCAAAAAGGGTATCTTTGTTACTCCAAACTTCCTAGCAGTTGAGCAACATGCTTTCTATGAGAAACTTCTTACCCTTTGAGACCTTAAGGAGGTGATTTACTCCATGGTTGATGATAAATCCCCCAGCTGTGATGGATTTCCCTGTGAATTTACAAACACCGCTTGGAGCATATTGATCTTGATCTCCATAAAGTTTATCTTGAAGCCTATGATACTAAAAGCTTAGGAGCCATTATCAATAAAGGAAATATTAAATTCATACCTAAAGCTAGAGGTCCTAAGGAAATTTACAATTGGAGGCCCATTACCCTTCTGAACATGTCTTATAAGATTATTTCCAAGGACATCTCTCTCAAAATTCAGCACCTACTGCCTTTAATTGTGCGGCCTGAGCAAACTAGTTTTATTAAGTCCAAATATATTCTTGACAACATTATTGCTGTCTGGGAAGGAATGGAGTGGGCTCACAAATCTAAACAGCTAGTTGTTTTTTTTTTAAGATTGATTTTTCTGAAGCTTAGGATCGCAATGAATGGCCTTTTATCTTGGCTATTCTCTACGCTCTTGGTTTTGGTCCCAATTTCCTACAATTTGTAGAAATGTTGTTTGGTGATGCTAATGCTTACATTACCATCAATCATTCTCAATCTGATGCCTTTGGGCTTTTTCATTCCATCCACCAAGGTTGCCCTCTAGTACTGGTGCTTTATGTCCTTACTATTAAAGGATTTGGCTATTTGATGGCCCACTCTGTGTCCTCAAGACTGGTTCATGGCATTTCTTTGCTAGAATCATCTTCCCAGTTGGTTAATGGTCATTTTGATAATAATTCTTTCCTCACTCTTTTGGAGGATGAAGAAAACATAAAAAATGCCTTAAATTGCTTGGACACTTTTTGTCAAGTCTCTAGATTTTCTATTCAATGGCATAAAATGCTCTATTACTGATAGTCATTCTTGCTAGCTCCACCTTGGCTTAGCCAATTTGAATGGAAATGGGTCACTCACGAGGAGATATTCTACTTTCTTGGCATTCCATTTTCTTTTCAAGCTTTTCCTATTGAACTATGGAATGTTGTGCTTGCCAAGATCACCAAGAAACTAGATTATTGGCTTATGAAATCACTCTACCTTGCAAGCAAATTCAAAATTTGTTTGAAAGTCCTTGTGGTTACTCATGTCTATTATTCTTCTCATTAGGATCCCTCTAAAGACTCCTATTAGAAATTGGAAAGACTACTCAGGGATTTTCTTTGGGCTTCTAGTTCCAATCATCATGGCTTTCATAGAGTTACTTGGGCTTTTTGTTGTCTCCTAAAAGAATTTGGTGGCCTTGGCCTACTTTCCACATAGAAGCAAGGCATTTCTCTATGTGCCAAATGGATTATTCATGCCATCACTAGAGATGAAGCTTGGAATATTTTGGTTCAGCATTGCATCTCTTCTAGCTTTCCCGTCAATAGGCCAGCTTAGAAAGGGATTGGTTTCCACGCCCTTCTAATCATGTGGGAGCCGATGATCATACATGGCTCTTTTTTTATTAAGAGCATATGGAAGGCTTAGGAAGCTATCAAGCCTTGGCCTAACTAGTTTGGTGATGAGTTTTGCAATGGACTCTCTTTGAATCAACAAAACATTTGGTGGTCTCCCCTATTTGTCATTTAGGGCACTCTCCTTACAAGGACTCAAGGTGCTAGTGCTTTGCATTTTTTTGAACGAGGCATCAAAACTCTTAAAAATCTTTTCTCTAGGGTTTCCATGAGTTTTAGATCCTAGGAAGATATCCAAGTCCAATACCATCTTGTCCATTCAGATCGACAGACTTTTGACTTATTGCTCTCTTCAATTCTAGTACACTTAATTCATAAAGTTGATATTTAGTCTATTAGACCTTGGTGGAATGATTGGAAGTGGTATCCTACCACTCCTTTCACCAATTACAAACCAACTCTGTATTATAGATGGCTTTCTCCTCATCTATCAATAGTGGACATGCTCAATTAGAGATGGCATTTGCAATCTTCTCTTTCTCAATGGAGAAAGCACTTTGACACTATTTGTAGTGCTATTACAAAGCCCAAGATTGTTCATTTTGCTTAGTGTCTATCTTTTCAAGGTCTTCCCCTTGGGCCTTGACTCAAACATATTCGGTTTCCTGATTCTAGATGCTCTTTTTGAGGACAACCAAAGTCTTTTTTGCATATTTTCTAGTTTTGTAGATGTGCTCAAAATTATTGGCATTGGATTCATGACTTCTTTAAGCCATTCAGACCTGAACCCTTTTCTTGGCACATGGTTATCTTGGGTAATTCCCCTAGAATCCCTTCAAAATTTACCCAGATTTGGCATACCTTCTGGATGGAGATTTTATTCACTCTATGGAAAGATAGAAATGTTGTTCTTTTCACTCATAGTTTTCCTGATATTAATATTGCTATGTACACTATGGTGTGCATTGGTAATAATGTCATTATGCAAATTTAATTTCAAGCTAACAAAGTGGCCTTGGAGGTGGTTGACTTGCAAGAGCTACTAAACCACGAGGGTAATGCCCCTTGCACTATTCTTAAAGTTCCTTTAAATGCCTCGAGGTTGTCGTCCTTGGTGCCACTCCTTAGGCTACCATTCACACACCTAGCGTTCTTAGGCTTCCTGCCACTGCTCTCCCAGTGGTGGTGATGGTTGGATAGAGGCGCTACTCAGCTTCCCTACCCTGTGATGTTACTAGCTAGTCCTCAACTTCTCCTCTTGGGGCTTGGTGGGTGCTTTCTGGAAAATGGCCTTGCCTAGATCTAGCAATTTCTCCTCTGTGGCAAGAGATAAACGATGTAGATGTTGCCACTAATCCTACTGGTGCTACTACTACTGATGGATGGACTGTCCCCAACCTGCCCTCGAATCCCAAAGATGATTGGAGTTTTCATGATTGTGACGAGCCACCTCTCTTGGCAGGCCCTACTTTCGTTGCCTAAGGTTGCTATTTATATATATATTTTTTATGAATAGTGTTAGATTCTGACTTCGGCCGTATGAACTTTCGTAAGGTGATCTTGTATCCCTTGATCCATTTTTATGAATTGTAATCTTAGTATATTAATTTAAAATAGAAAAATACTATATATATATACATATATATATCTATATATATGTATATATACATACATATATACATATACATATATATATGTATGTATATATACATATATATATATATATATGTATATGTATGTATGTATATATACATATACATATATATATGTATATGTATATATATGTATATATACATACATACATATACATATATATATATATATGTATATGTATGTATGTATATATACATATATATACATATACATATATATATGTATATGTATATATACATACATACATATACATATATATATATATATGTATATATATATATATATATGTGTATATATATATATGTGTATATATATACATATATATATATATATGTATATATATACATATATATATATATATACATATGTATATACATATATATATATATATATATACATATATATATATATATATATACATATATATATATATATATATATATATATATATATATATATATATATATATATATATACATATATATATATATATATAACTAAAAAATGATCTTTAAAGAAGAATTCAAACCCTAATTTCAAGAGGAGAAGTAGACACACAATTGTCAATATTGAAAAGTAATAATACACATTAGATATTCTTCTTTAATTTTTATGTGAAAATTTGATTAAGAAATAGGAATATATCTTCTCAATTTGTATACATAATAGAAGTCAAGTTTTATATTGAATCATATGATTGCCAATATTTTAATAAACTTAATTTTAATATATTCATAAGTTTATAAAAATTAACTTTAAATTTGTTACATAACTAAAATCAAATATATTTCATACTACATAAATATCTAAAATATCTAAAGACAATATTAAAACATTTATATTGAATATTCATATACTATATTTCTAACTAATATTATACACCTTTAGCTATAATGTTTTCTTCATTTTTTAAGAATAGGGAGGGACTCCTGCTGGCGGGGACTAATGTTTTTAACTTTAGAGTCGAGAAAATGTAAAAACAATCCCAGCAAATTTTGCTTTCTTTGCCCATTTTTATTTTCGTCTATTTTTCCACCGAATTTCTTAGGGTTTCCATTGGTTGCCCGTAGTCTTTTAATTTTTGTTTACAGAAAGTTCAATCACAAAAACGAGCCTCCGTTCCGGCATTCCAACTGTCCTATGCACATGAGCTTGCAACACGTACCTCTTAGTATGTTTCACTGAAACTTCTTTTATGACCCGGGTCTCCTCATTTCCGTGGCTTGTGCTCAGTTTCTAGAAATGGGTGTCTGTTGATTGTGTTCCTTTATTAAAACAGAGGCGACCTCACTTTGGCACTGCTTGCAATACATTGTCTTTGGTCTCCTCGGCACTGCTTGGAATACCTTCGTCTTCCACCTGTACACAGTCCGGTATAACTTCCAGTTCTCTCGTTTAACGCTAGTCTATTTTGTTTTGTTTCCTATTCTTTACAATCCACGCATTCGTTCCGGTATATGTCATACCCCAATTTGCGATCCCTTGAATTTGAGGACAATTTCCATTTAGCTGCGGTGTATAATGCATCGGCTTTGCTTCATTCATGATAAAAAAAATACTAACAGATAGTGTTTGATTGAAGAAGATAAAAATTTACTAGGATATCAAAAAAGAAGAGTTGGAATACCCACCTGCACATCGCCGAATTATGTTGTAAACACTAAAACTGCTTTAGCTAGGCAAGAGGAGAGCACTTTATAAATTCTTCCTTTTTATGAAAATGCATATCATAGTTTTATATGATTTTGAGGCGATTGCATCTGGCAGTAGCATTTGATGTTCCATTTGATGAAATCTTGCAGAGCCACTAGAAATAATAAGACAGAGCCCAATCATTAAAGAAAAGGAACAGTAAGCTTAATAAAAAGAAGAGTGAATATCAGCTTGTAAGGATGGTGAATGGATTCTTAAAAGGGCAAACATAATAGACTGCAGATTTTCATAGTCATATGATGAAGCAAAAGTTAACAAAGACTAGAAAAGATGAGCTTGTGGAAATTGCAACTAAATAGATTTAACTTAATTTACAAATAGACAGTAAATAAAGCCCTGACTGAGATGAGGGAAAACCTTGATCAAACAAGAAAGGCAATATAAAATACGAGTCGTAATGGAGGGCAAGTTACTTGATAGGAAGCTTACATGGCAGATACACCAACCAGTACTCGCTGGTATAAACACAAAAAATTCAGAATGTACTTTTTTTCTAGCTTCCACCTTTCTTACTACCATGTAAGCTCAGATCTATGCCTTCTTTGACATCATCGAAAAAATATCTGTCCACTGTAATGTTTTAAAATTCTCGTTATAAAAAAGAGTTTGAGGATTTTTCGTAGCAAGAGCACGTGCCCTTTCTAAACCCTAGGATGACCATATCCAAGATGAGGAATATCACATCATTCTATTATTTCAGTCACCACACTAAATTTTCTGATTAGATTTATGAGTTGTGCTTCCAACCGCTTTGGCATTCTGCTGCTCCTCTACCATATTGTTGCAGTTATGAATTAATCTTGTGTATATCCATTGAAACTGTATGTTTAGAACTTTAAAAAGTGTATTCTTTTAATATTTAACTTAGAAGCCTACCAAGGAGCTACTTGAGGATGAAGCAATCCTAACAAAATGATAGTTATAATGCCACACCTGTGTTTGGTTAGAAAGGAACGGCTTAAACATCACATATTAAGCTTAATTCTGATTTCAAACAAGAGAGGGAACCGAGCTGGTCGGCAATGCAGAGTGCCCTCAGTCGGCAAAAGGGGTAACTCAACAAGGCAAGGCCGAGTTACTCGGTCATCAAAGGAAATTCTTGGCAAAGGTAACGTTTGAGGTGCTTAGTAATACATTGGTCAATTTTCTCAGTTAATAGGGACCGAGTCAATTGGTCAAAATCACTTGGCAGTGGCAACCAAGCCAAAACAACTAACACTCGATAGTAGATTGTTTTAACTTGCATGAGAAGCAAGAATGACATTCTAGAAAAAAGATGCATAAACAAGAATAGAAATTTCTTCTTAGTTTTGCCAAAACTACTAACATGCACAATAGAATATATCAATGGAGACATGATCAGACACACAATAAATAGAAGATTGGTGAGTTTGTTTGCTTGCTTGCTTTCTATTAACTAAAACAAACTTATACAAATCTAGCAAATGAACTACAAACCATGAGGAATAAAATATTTAAATATTAAACAAACTTACAACAATGTATGGCTGCATAGAATAAGCATGGAGTAATCATTACTCATATAGGACAAACCTTCACTTTCACAAAACTCAAAAAATCATTCACTCGTGTTGTTGCACTCTGATAAAACCTTATGTTGTTGCTCTATTGAACTCTTTTGAATCTTTCACATGATGTTTGGGATCTATTGTCAATGAATAAAGCATTTCCCCCTTTTATCTCTTTTTGTCCACACAAAATTTCCATCTCATTTTCAAAGTCAAACTTACGTACCACATTTAATGTATCTAACTGTTGGAGCTATAGTGTCTTCTAACATGTAGGTGAATTGGATGCTTACACGACAACCAAATACAATTAACATTCCAACATTGTATACTTCAGTACAATCTTCAGTCTATAATATACTCATTTGTTCTACATTTCATCTATAATAGTGGAGACTATGAAAAAAGCTACCAGTTGGAGGAAATTTATAGCTCATTGCAAACTAACACATGCCAAGATCTGCATATACTCTTCAACAATATTTACCTTATATATTGGTATAATCAACATGTTGAAGATAAGTTATTGTGTACATCTTACTAATCTTTTCCCTTATATTTACAATGAACATCAATAGTCATGAACATCTTGTAAACAAGTTACTATATGCATCTTGACTCTACAAATTTGAGTTTTTTTACCTTTTCTTTTTACTTAACTATAAGATGTATTTAACTCATACACATGCTATCATGATATTTATCGATAGAATGGCAACATTTCCTACAATATTGCACATATTTTAAAGTCAATGTCTATACTTGTTCAATTTTACTATTACTATTTTAAGTACTCATTCTATAATGTAAATACTTAATTTTGATCATGTGCCACAAGTCATTAGATATTTGATTATCTAAAAAACTACAGTATGGCACTTATAGTGAATGTAGAATGGGTACAAATAAAATTTGTGATTGCTTTTGTATGTTTGATTTTTCTTTTGCTATGTTTAAGTCCTCATGATATAATAACTAACTCTAATAATACACACTTCAAGCATGCACACATGTAAATGCTTCATTTTGATCATGTGGCAATAGAGTCTCAAGGCTTATAGTGATATATTATCTTTGCAACTTCAAATCCACTAGGAATGCTAATCCAATAATAAGCCCATCTTACCTACAAGAGTTGGAGAAGCTTTTCCAAACTGATGGAGATGCCACAAAGAGAGTGGCCCTAAATAAAGATAGCCAAAATAAGTTTGATGTGAGTTTCTTTGAATAATCACTAGAAATGACAATGTCTTGTTGGAACTTAATCAAATGCATTGGTTGAATCCTTCCACTAAGTCTTTTGTTCCAAGCTATGCAAGGGACTTTAGAGGCCTTTTTGGTTTGAGATTCAAGCTCTATTTTTCTAAAGCCATGGTGAAAGTGGGCAACTTAGGAGTGAAGACTGGAACCGAAGGAGAGATCACCATGGGCAACTTAGAAGTGAAGACTAGAATAGAAGGAGAGATTGGAAAAATATGGTCCCAATTCAATTGAAGCAAAATACTTGACAAGATGGGGGCACATTGACCCAATTATCAATTAGGGTAAAAACTACTTTCTTGTCTTGACCTAGTTTGATATTCTTCACCTCGATTCTTAGCTTCTTGTACTACATATATTTATCTTGTACTTGGTTCTTTAGAAATTTCCAACTAATATTTTCTTCCTTATGTTGTTCCTCCTTATTTTATGTACCAGTCAAAATAAATAATGGTCAACCCATGGCTTTTTGAGCATTGATTTTGTCTAATATCTAACATTTACTCTTGTTCTTGTATAGTTCATAGTTACTTTGTCTTCATAATTCAATAGCTAGTGATGTCCGTACACTTAAATTGTGATCTCTACATCAAAGATGGTTCATCAAACTTTCCATACCTTTGATGGATTGAAAAATAAAAATACTCATATTATGCTCATAGGATGGACCTACATTGACAAGTGTTGCATTGATAAGTAAAGACAAAAAATCTATTAGTAGAGAGATGACATTAGTTTGATCCTATTACCAAAACTATAATGACTATGCCAACGTCACCTAGCTCTATACTACACAATGTCTTGTACTTTAGTACTCCTCTCATTCATCCACTTTTTGGTCTAAGTAACAGAAACCTCTTGCCAAGCCTACAAAAGGCAAGTACTAGTGTTTCCCACAACCCTTGTTAGAATAAACAATCTAAATTTGGGTATGTACAGGATCATGGTGTGTCAAAAAGTGGCGATCTAAAAAAATCTAGTTCTAAAATGCCTCAAAGCATTTCAAAATCTATTCTAACTTTTCCCACCTATCCTAATACCAAATCAAAATATTAATGTTTTGATAAGGCCTAATATTTCTTCAGATACCAACCCTACATGGTCAACTTGAAAAATGTCCCAAAAACTTGTTTTTAGCATGTTCTTTTGTATTTTCTACTCAAAACATGTGTTTGATGACTTTTTTCACCCAAATTTGATGAAATGAAAAGGGTTGCTTAAGCATGTTCTTATCATCCCATAAATGTAGTGTCTGTCAAATTATGAGTTCAATAAGTAATTATTATTCATTTTCTAATGGAGTTACGAATAAAGCGTTGATTGACACACTAATTGAATTTTTTTTTTCAAATGGTATAACATTTTAAAAATCCAAAAGATGTGTCACATTATATACTTCTTCTACTATAAGAAAAATAAAATAAAAATAAAATTATGTAAAGTTTTGAATTAGTAAAGGTGGTCAGACACGTGAGTGCTTTTATTTTGAAAATACTATAGTAGAAAATTTATAATTAATTATTTATTTGAAATAAAAATACCCAAAAATATGTGTCACATTCGGGCATGAGTCTACTTTATATATTTAGAATCTTACTAAAAAATATTATCAATTGATTTTGATTAAGGTGATCAAACATATGCCTACTTCTTATTTTTGTCCTCATTTTTTTGTACTATTGCATTAAAATTCAAAAATTTGACCAATCAATTTTCTCTTTCTTCATATAATGCCTAGTGGTTTAGAAACTAAATTTACTTTCTTATAGATTCTTTACTCACAACTTTTTTATTGAAAGTTCATAAGAGGTTTAAAATTGCACATCAAGTTGACATAAGCCTGATTTTCTAATATTTCATTGCCACTTAAGGGCATAGTTTGGTTTACCATGATCCTGCACATACCCATTTATTAAAATTTATAAAGCAACGCAAAAAGTTTTCTATTCTTTCAAATTATTTCTAAAAGAATTTTAAGCGAAATCATTATTTGTATTTTCTTTTAATCGAATCAAGATAAAAATAAAGAATACAACTTGTAGTGCACCAACTAAAGCTTGTATTTTTGAAAACTTCTATCAATGCAACAATAAATGTAAAGGTTGAACTAGTTAATTGTGAACCATTTTAAGATTTTTTTTATTGTGTATGTGTTTGTACTTGCTAATATGGCTGGTGGGATTTTATTATAATAACTCATCTCTTTTCACTCTCAACACAAAAGATGGATTATTTCTTGACTACAAGACCATATCTTTATTTCCAATGCATCTTCATTTAGAAATGAAAATTATTTTAAAGCTATAAAGTACGTAATACTTGTAAAACTTTTAAATTTCTACCTACTTGAGAGATGACCGACCAACACAAGATACTGAGCTCAGCAAGAACAATAATTGAGTATGCTCAGATGCCACTAAAAATTTGACAATCAATCAACACTTCACTAAGTCAACTCGATTGGCAAAGGAATCAATTGAACTCAGACGACTCGGTTAGGGAAGGACCGAGTGATCTCAGTTAACATAGTCATTGAGTGAGCTTGGTCAACACTAAGACCAAACTGCTCAGTAAACACAAGAAGAACTTGATCAACACTAGGACTGAGTTAGAACAGAGAGCTTGGTTAACAAGTAAAATGAGTAGCTTGGTGATCACCTTACAATTTGGCTTCTTACACCATTAAAATGCAAGTCATGAATATGTTGGAAATGCTTTAGAATAATTGAGGTGGGAGGGTGGAGGGGGGTGGGAGGGGGCAGTGAATGAGTTATTCAAGGTCCATATGTCCAAATAAAATAATTTCACTGAGTATGATAATCACATTAAACTAATCATGCATCCAAGCTAATCTTTCCTCATAGAAAATTACTGTAAAATCAACATACAGGAATAAAACATAATAGATCAACACATGCCACAAGGATTTACGTGGAAAATCAATATAGGAAAAACCACTAGTAACATGCTACTCCTTTTTCACTCTTCTAAAGTGATGCCCTATGAAAGGACTGCCCTGTTAAAGGCTACAAACACACTATTAAATGTGACCTAGTTAAAGGATTTCAATCACTCTATTAGAAGTGATCCTGGTTAAAGGACTTTAGAACATTCACTTGGATTTTCACCCTATTAAAGGATTTACAACATGGCTATTAAACCAACCTAAGTCCATAGGATTTATCCTAATTGATACAATTTCTAGAGAGTAACAATAAGGGCTTTTGATCTAATACAACTCACAAAATAACTTGCAAATTTTAGATCTCTATTGAGTTCTCCAGTTTGCCTGGCATACAATCATTCCTACTTTGACAACTTTTCCTCCTTTCAAGCTTAGTCCTCTTAAGTCTTCATGTCTGTCATGCCAATGCAATCACTTCAATCAAAGTAGAGTCTCTATACTCTCTTCCTCCTTCACAACGTCTTCACCTCAACACCATATACTCTATCTAACCAACCTTCTACTTCATGACCTACGACTCCGTAAATAAAAGTCTGGAATACTTTCCTACTCTTGAATTTTAGGGTTCGAAAATGGATTAGGTAGGATACAATGTATCTACCCCTTATCTTTTCTTCGTTTAGAAACTTCATGAATAATCCTCCTGAAATTGCCCAAAAATAGTTTACTTGGAATTTTGTGCCACCAAATCATCATCCTTATCTTCCACTTGGTTCACAAAATTCCAGGTAACAAACTTTTTGGCTTAGATCTGGCAATCTTTTGAATTATCAAATAATTCAGCAACTCGACACTATTGGTTCTGATGCTCGGCACACACTGTGTTACTTAGCACTAACTAATTTTCTGATGCTTGGCACATACTGTGTTACTCGGCACTAACTAATTTTTTGACACTAGGCACTTGTTGCTTACTCAATATATACTTCTTACTTGGCACATGAACTTTACTCAGTACCTTCTATTTCACTTGGCACACACTAGCTTTATCATTTGCTTGGGTCCAACTAGAAATTCCCTCGGCTTGAACTAACTTGCTTGACACCCACTAATGAATTTAATCAAGCTTTGCAGACAACATTTGTTACAATATTTCCCTCTAGAGTTTCCTAGTGTATACAAAATTTCACCATTGACTTAACTAATCCTTGCACTTCATTACAAAACCATAACTCAACCTTTTCTTTAGGTGCTTTTTTTACATCTTGTTGATCGAATCCTCTTCATCAATCAATTAATTGATAATCTTATATGCAATTGTTATTTCAAAAAATAGTAGGTTTGACATCAATGACAAAATAATGATTGAAAACTTACTTTAATAATAAGTTTCTTTCTTTAATGATCTATTTTCAATTAGATTTCAACAATCTCTCTCTTTGGCATTGGTGGCAAACTAAATTGATCAACCAAGTTACCAAAAGGTTAACTAGGTTATGTTTATGTCTCCCTTTGTGTTGTTTCTTCCTTTGATCAGTTTTACATCATTTCTCCCTCGACTTTCCACTTTGATCAATTTTGTTTCAAATTCTCCCTCCTTGAGAACAATGCCATAGACACATTGTTTTAGCATCTTATCACGTAGGTGTATAATTTACAAGAACTTTATCTTCTTCCTCTATCACCTTGACTGTGACTAATTTGGAATTTCAGTGCTTGTGATTACTTTAGGCAGAAACCTAAAGTAACCTCTACATCAATTTGTATCATATTAACAAGCAATTTATTTGATGTAGGGAAAACTTCCTACTTCTCAAGTAGCCTTAGTTGGGGGAACTACCCTTAACTTACCTCTAAGATATTCAAATGCATCTTTAGGTAATGGTTTTGTGAAGATGTTAATAATTTGTTCCTTGGAGCCAACATAAGTTCCATCTTCACCTATTTGTCTTCCACTAGTTCTCTCACATAGTGATACTCGATTACAATATGCTTTGTTTTGGCATGCATCACAAGATTATTTTATATATTGATGGCACTTATATTGTCACAATTGAGTATGATAGGTTCAATGATCTCTTCCTTCATACCTTTTAGTAAATGCTTAATCTAGATGATATTTGTGCAGTTGATGGCAATAACAACATACTTGGCTTTAGTTGTAGATTGTGAGATACAACTTCGCTTTTTGCTAGTCCAAGTGACTAATCTTTTTCCTA
This sequence comes from Cupressus sempervirens, assembly GCA_028749045.1. Taxonomy (NCBI): domain Eukaryota; kingdom Viridiplantae; phylum Streptophyta; class Pinopsida; order Cupressales; family Cupressaceae; genus Cupressus; species Cupressus sempervirens. Next base: position 102,505,970 of record CM053785.1, read on the forward strand.
AAAAGAGTGCACGTCCATTGGTACTTTTTCTGTCATCTATATTACCTCCCTAGTTTACATTAGTGTAAGCTTTCAAATCAAACATTTCAAACCTCTTGTAGTATAAGCCTAAATCCTTTGTAGCTTTTAGATACCTCATTATTCTTTTTTGTTATCATAAGATGATTTTCTCTTGGGTTTGTAGAAAATATTTCCACTATCTCAATAGATAATGCAATATCTAGTCTACTATGCACCACATACTATAACATTCCAATCATGGATCTGTACAATGTTTGATTTACTTTAGCTGAATCATCATTCTTGGATAACTTATGTCCTGTGACCATTGGTGTACTGATTGGTTTTGAATCTTCTAAGAAAAGTGTCTTTAGTATCTCCTTGATATATTTTGATTGAGTCACAAATATGCCATGTTTCAATTGATAGACTTGCAATTTAACAAAGAATTTGATTTCCCCAAACAGTGACATCACAAACTCATGTTTCATCTTATCAGCAAAATCTTTGCATAAGGCATCTTTTCCTCCAAATATTATATCATCAACAAAGATTTCAAATATCAAAATTTCTTTACCTTTATCTTCCTTGATATATAGGTTGCTATTGTCATTTGTTCTTTCAAATCCTATCTTCACAAGATATTTGTGAAGTCCTTCATACCATGCTCTAGGTTCTTGTTTCAAACCATAGAGTGCTTTATGCAGTTTGCACACCATATCCTTGTTTACATCAACAAATCTCTCCAATTGTTTAATGTAGACATCCTCTTCTAGTACACCATTCATAAAATAAGACTTTATATCCATTTGGTAGACCTTAAATCCTTTGTATGTAGCACATGCAAGTAAAGTTCTTACTCCTTCCATTCTTGCAATAGGGGAAAATGTTTCCCCATAGTCTAGTCCTTCTTCTTGTGTGTAACCCTTACAAACTAATCTAGCCTTATTTCTTGTGATCTCACCATTTTCATCTAGCTTTTTCCTAAATACCTATTTGGTACCAATCACATTTTTATCAACTAGTCTTGGAACTAGGGTCCAAGTTTTGTTCTTCTTCATCTGATCAATCTCTTCTTCTATAGCTTTATACTAGTCATCATCTAGTAAAACATCAGTCACTATTCTAGGTTTAGTCTAGCTTAGCAGACATGATTCATTTCTTAATTTGTTTCTTGTCATCAGTCTTGCTTCTTGGTCACCAATTATCTGTTCAACAAGGTGATGTCTTCTCACATACTTGTATAACCTTGGTTCTTTCCTTGTTTCCATGTTTGATCCTTCAACTTTAGAATCACTATGCACTTCTCTTTTAGGTAGTTCATCATCCCTTTAATGTGTACTAATTTCAGAATCAGAATGAGTATTGTCTTAATCTTGTAGCTAGCTTCTGAATGCAGCTCGGTATTCACTGGTTGTGACTCAATTGATACTAAAATTTGTTGTTGAATTCCATTTTGATTCATAACTTCTTCTTTAGTAGGAATTCCTTCATCGAATTATACAAAAGTTTTGTAATCTTTTGGTTTCTTGGATTCATCAGCTTGAACTTCTATATGCTCATCAAAATTTACATTTGCACTCTCCACAATTTTGTTAGTATTAGTGTTCAAACATTTGTATGCTTTGCTTCTAGTGGGGTATCCAAAGAATAGTCCTTCATCACTTTTTGCATCAAACTTGCCATTTCTAGAATCTTTAAGAATATAGCACTTACAACCAAACACTTTGAAATATTTAACATTGGGTGAGTGACCATACCATAATTCAAAAGGTGTTGCATTTGTACTTTTCTTGACTTGTATTTCGTTCAAGGTGTACTCAATTGTACTTATAGCTTCTCTCCAATATTTTAGAGCAACATTCTTTTCCATCATCAATGTTCTAGCATAGTCTATCACTGATCTATTTCTTCTTTTTGCAATCCATTCTATGGGGGAGTTCTAGGTGCTGATGTTAGTCTCTTGATTCCTTTATCATTGCAAAATATCTCAAATTCTTTTGATGTGAACTCTCCTCCTTTGTTTGATCTCAAGCGCTTCAGACTCTTTCCTATTTCCTTCTTAATCATAGCCAAATACCACATAAACATTTGAAAGGCATCAAATTTTTTCTTTAAGAACATAGCAGTCATCATTCTAGAGTAGTCGTCAACAAGTAGCATTATGTATCTATCTCCTTTGTAGCTTTGCACTTCTATTGGACCACATAAATTAGTATGGACTAGTTCAAGAATTTCCTTGGAGGTATAAGTCTTGCTCTTGAAACTTGATTTGCTCATCTTTCGTAATTGACACTATTTGTACATTGTGTTGTTAGGTTTTTTTAGTTTAGGTAGAGTTTAGGTAGACCTCTTCCTTTCTTCTTTTTGCTAATATTTATCAAATTGTCAAAGTTAACATGACATAACCTTTTATGCCATAGCCATACATCATCTAATCTTACAACAAGATAGGTAGCATCATCCATATCTAGGTAAAATAGATTACCCCTAGTTTGATCTCCTTTTCCTATTATATTTCTACCAGTGTCATACATTTTAGCAGTTTTGTTTTTAAATTCTACTTTACATCCCACATTGCCTAACTGTGAAACACTCAATAGATTTTAATTCAATCCTTCAATATAATATGCATATTCACATAAAAATTTCTCTTTAAGTTTAATGGAACCTTTTCCTTTGATTAGACATGGAGCATCATTTCCAAATCTAACACTATTGCCATCATACTAAGTAAAAGTGGCAAACTTACTTTTATCTCCTGTCATGTGATGTGAACATCCACTATCTATGATCCATTTTTCATTCTTGTTCACACAAGTTACTAGTTCTATCGCCTCATCTTCTTATAACTCATCCTTCATGGCTACATAGACTACCTCATCAGAATTCTCTTATTCAGCAATGTAGTACTTTTTGCCTTTATCTTTGTAATCTTTGTTATCATCCACTCTTCTACTTTTGTACTTGTTTCCTTCCTTATAGTCCTTTTACTATGGGCATCTTGCAGCAATATGTCCAACTTCATTACAATTAAAGCATATGATAGGGATCTTACCTTTGAATTTTCCTTTGCCTCAATGAAATATTCTAGCAATCAATGCTTCCAACTATTCCACATCTTCTTCATCTATTTTGTTGTCACTGGATGCATATTTTGTCTGTCTTCCCTTCCTTTCTAGTTTCACTTCCTCTGTATCTTTTAGTAGTATATTTTCCTTGAAAGCAAATTCAATGTTTTCAAGTTTGTAGTTATCAAAGTTAGACAACTCAAATTCAATAAGTCTTCCCACTATACCTTCAAAGGTTAGATTGTTTCCTAGTACACATCTTAACTCTTGGATGGCTAACACTATAATAGCATTAATATGGAGCAAGGTTCTTAATAATTTGATATTAATAGTATCATCATCTAGATTACCACCCAAACTTCTTATTGCACTTACCACTTCCTTTATTCTAGAGGCATACTTAGCAACATTCTCACCTTCTTCCATGCTCATGTCATCACATTTTCCTCTAAGGCTTTCTCTTTTGGCTCTTTGGACATTTTGATCTCCTCCATAGACATCTAAAAAGGCTCTCCACATCTTGAATGTAGTGTTACATCCCTTGATTTCATCAAATTCAGCGCCATAGTAGAGAGAAATCTCCACCATTGCTTGATTGTGTTCTTGCTTTTTCTTCAAATCATTTGCAATAGGAGCATCAGTTGGGTCTACATGTTCTGTAGTAATTGAGCTTTATGCATGACCTCCTATTGATCTAAAATGAAACTTTATTAGACTTTTTCATGAAATGAAGTTCTCTTTGTTGAGCTTGGGAACCTCTCTCTTGGACATCTTGATCTTTCTACTTCTGGTGCCTTTTAAACCAAATCAACAACTACACTCTAATACCAATTGTTGGAAATTCTTTAGAATAATTGTGAGGGGGACTGAATCAGTTATTCAAGGTCCATATGTCCAAATAAAACTTTTTCACCGAGTATGATAAGCCCATTAAACTAATCATGCATCCAAGCTAAACTTTCATCATAGAAAATTACTATAAAATCAACATGCAAGAATAAAAGATAATAGATCAACGCATGAAAAAATGATTTACATGGAAACCTAATATGGGAAAAATCACCAATAACCTGCTACTCCTTTTTCACTCTTCTGAAGTGATGTCCTGTGAAAGGCCTACCCTATTAAAGGCTACAAACACACTGTTAAATGTGACCCAATTAAAGGATTTCAGTCACTTGGTTAGAAGTGACCTTGGTTAAATGACTTTAGAACATTCACTTGGAATGTCACCTTGTTAAAGGATTTACAACATGGATGTTAAACCAACCTAAGTCTATAAGATTTATCCCTAACTGATAAAATTGCTAGAGAGTAACAATAAGGGCTTTTGATCTAATACAACTCACAAAATAAGTTATAGATTTTAGATCTCTATTCAGTTCTCCAATTTGCCTGGCATACAATCATAGTTGCTTTGACAGCTTGTCCTTATTTCAAGCTTAGTCATCTTGAGTCTTCATGCTTTTCATGCCAATGCAATCACTTTAGTGGTCATCAATCAAAGCAAAGTCTCTGTACTCTCTTCCTCCTTCACAATGTCTTCACCTCAACACCATATACTCTATCTGACCAACCTTCAACTTCATGACCTGTGACTCCTTAAATAGAAGTCTGGAATACTTTACTACTCTTGAATTTTAGGGTTTGAAAATGGATTAGGTAGGATACAATGTATCTACCCCTTATCTTGTCTTCATCTAGAAACTTCATGAACAATCCTCCTAAAATCACCTAAAAATAGTTTACTTGGAATTATGTGCCACCAGCTCATCATTCTTATCTTTCACCTGGTTTACAAAATTTGAGGTAACAAACTTGTTATCTCGGATCTGGCGATCTTTTGACATTTTAAATAATTTAGTAACTCAACACTATTGATTCTGATGCTCGGCACATATTGTGTTACTCAGCACTAACTAATTTTTTGATGCTTGGCACATACTATATTACTTGACACTAACTGATTTTCTAACACTCGACATTTTTTTCTTACTCGGCATCTACTTCTTACTCGGCACATGAACTTTACTCAGCACCTTCTATTTCACTTGGCACACACTAACTTTATCATTTTTTTTGCTTCAACTAGAAATTTGAATGCCTTGAACTAATTTTCTCGGCACCCACTAATGAATTTAGTCAAGCTTTGTAGACAACATTTGTTACAAATTTTCTTTCTAGAGTTTCCTAATGTATACAACATTTAACCATTGTCTTAACTGATCCTTGCACTTCACTACAAAACCATAACTCAACCTTTCCTTTAGGTGCTTTTGTTACATCTTGTTCATCAAATCCTCTTCATCAATCAACTAAGTGATAGTACTTGGATCTTATAAGCAATTGTCATTCCAGAAAATAGCAGATTTGACATCAATGATAAATTAATGATTGAAAACATACTTTAACAATAAGTTTCTTTCTTTAATGATCTCTTTTCAATCAGATTTTGCTCTCAAAACATTTGCATCTCCTCCATAAATGGTGTGAAGAGCATCCCACATCTTCTTTATAGAATCACAACCCTTGATATCATTGAACTTAGGCTAACTTAGGGCTGAGGCAATCTCCAACATTACATGATCATGTTCTTTCTTCTTTTAAAAACATTAGTAGTTAGGGCACCAACATGATTAACATACTCAGTAGAGATGGTAGAATGTGCATGGAATCCAAGACCTTCTAGGTGTAGCTTCGTCAAACTTTTCCATGTATTAAAGTTCTCCTTGTTAAGCTTGGGTGTTAGAGTAATAAGTTATTTCTTTATTAATTAAATCATTTTGATTTAATTATTAAGTCACTTATTATCTCTAGTTTAGTTAGGCTAAACTTTAGGCATATAATAATTAATTATTTTATTAATTATTATCATACAACCCAAGTTTTACCTTGTTAGGATTTTGATCTGCTTTTATAAGGATTGATCTCTTTGTAATTTATTCATTCAATTTTGATAATAGCAATCTCTTTTTTGCTGATCAAGAATATCTCATTTGTGGATCTAAGAATTCTAGCCTCCATAGCTTTTGCTTCTCTCTTTTTGTGATAGGTGTTTCCATACAGGTGATTCTTGGGAGCTGTGTGGTTGATCTTTCATCAACTTCAACATGTTATCAGAGCTCCAAATCTTTATGCCCTTGTTCTATTTATGAGAAGTTTGGCTTGGCTTTTAGATCTATTTTTTTTAATAAAGGGTTTCATTTTTTAGAGTATTTTTCAATATTAAATTTGTTGGATCACCATTTTTTGGTACACTTTGAGCCCAACTAGACATCACCATTGAGCTTATAGTGCTCAAAAACCCCTATTTTCATATAAAATTTGTCCAAAATAGTTAGAATTTGAGGCTAAAAAATATTGCTCCAAGATTCAACACATTTTTCACAGCGATTATTTTCTGATTTTTTGCATGCAAATCAAGATTTTTGGTTTAAAAATTGATGTCTTTAGCATGTTTCCCAAGGTGACAATTTTCTAAATTTTGGAGCGCAAATCATAATTTTTTGTTCAGAAATTGAGGTTTTTGGCACATTTCCCAAAGTGACATTTTAAAAAAAATTTGGCACAAAAATTGAGATTTATTTTGGCACACAAATTGAGATTTTTGGGTACACAGATTAAGACACTTTGGTGTGGAACTAACACGCTTCCCAAGACAATTTTTGTTACTGTGGGCACTTTTTTCAAGGTGTTTTTAACACAAATCCTAAGGTGTTAGCTTTTTTCTTGTCCAGCACTTTTTGACCTACATGTGATTTTTTGGCCATAACTAGGTTATTCAGACTCAATTTTTTGATCTGAAAGAAGCATCGACGAGCTAATTCTGAGCCTGTCGTGATGGTGTAGTTTATTTAGATATTTGATGCTGTTTGGTGGCCTATTTCAGCCATCAAAGTCAGAAGTTATGTTTTGCACTTTGAGAAACATATTTTTGAGACATTCTATTTTTCAGATTCTACTCCAGGCACATCCCATTTAGTTTTTTTGTTTTTCTACATTCTAATGGATATCTTGGTTGTTTTAGGTCTAGGGTTCAATTTTGATTTCATATAATTTTTCATGGTTTGTACTATCTATTGTATTAGCCTTATGTCTCTTTTGATCTTTGTTGACATCCTTTTGTAGTATTTTTGCAAACGCACTGAGATTAAGTGTCACTATTGCATTTCGAGATCTCAGAGATCTTTATGTTTTGTTGTACTCGCACTACATTATAAAGTGTCTTGGGGGATTTTTATGTTGGCCATATTTTCCATCTTCCTTTGTCAAGTGAGTGTTCCTTCCACAACATTAGCCTAAAGACATGTTGATGACACATGCCAGTATAGGTGTTTGTACTTCTTTTGTAGGGTAAAAGCACAAACCTATGTCATCCTTTTACAAATGAAAAGGTTAACAAAAGTGTAGTTGTTCACATTCAATGACATAAAATTGGTATTAGTATTTAGAATTTTAAAATGAAGTAAACTAATGAAAGGTAAAGAAATGGATGAATTTTAGGATTATGATTTTTAATAATTTTTTGGAGTAAGAAAGTATATATTTTCCTAATTTTTAAAGATAAAATTTAGTTGTTGAAAAATGCTGGAAATTAGGGGTCTAGTTCCTACCACAAACCTATATGGAAATAAACCTATTTCCCTTTGATCTTAGATTACATTATTGATAATATATGTACCTAGAACAATCAAAAATAAAAATAGGCTTTAGACCTATATTTTCTCTTTTATAATGATTCAAATTTCAATTTATTCAAATCGATAGTTTTCATCTCCCACCACATTTTTTGAAATAAATATATTCCAACCAAAAGAAAAATTATACGTTTAGGAAAAGGACTTTCTCCTCTAGAATGTCGTATAATTTTTTATTTTTTATATTATTTAATATTTTTTTGCTTTCTGAAAATCAACATCTTCTCGAGTATTAAAATACGTACTTGTAGAATTTTTCAATTACAATATACTATATCTAATTAAAACGCTATGAACTCTATATGAGAATATTCTTGACTTTGAGCTCTATAAAATGGTGTTTATATGTTATTAGAAAAATATCATAATAAATAGTAAGAGTTATTAAAACATTAGTATTTTGAAATAATTATATATTTTTAGTAATTGAATACTAACTAGTATAAAACATGCATTTAATAGACATTTACAATTGGAAAAGTGTGAGACCATATATAACTTAGCTAGAATAATTTTATCAAGATCATATGCTTGAAAAAATAAATGTTTTTTAGATAGAGATACTTAAATTCAGTTGTTCTGATAAGTCAGCCTGAAATGTGACACAACTTTGTACTTTTACCCTGCACTCTCGATGTTCCTACTTCCTCTTTCTATATTAGATATTGCATTCAATTTTAGTGTTCATGTCTTAGCTCTCAACATTAGAGGGGGTTATTTTGATTCTATTGCTTTCTTTGTTTGATGGAGTGAGCTATGTATTCAGTATTTGATCCTATGTACTAGATGATTGCAATGGTTTAGATACATATGCATTTCGATGAGATGGATCATTTACCATATAGATATTATTTATTTCCTATTTTGGGAGGCCATGAAGATACTTTCCATCTTCTATTATCAACTCTTTAGACTTAGTCTTTTCTACCTAGTAATGTTCTATATAGTGGAGGTTCTTTAGATCAATAGTTTGGCAGTGTTTACAACTTCATGCTTCAGTAGTGTTCTTCATGATCATTTTTTATTCTTATCTTTTGCAACATTCTTTCCACCTGTTTCTGGAGTAGGGTTTTTCCCATGTGGTTTTCTCTATTTTTCCTCTTTACACAGATTTGGTTGTGCTTGGGTACCTCATCAAACCTTGTTTCCTGGACCCAATCTGCTTTCAATAGTAGTTTATAGGTTTTTAGTGACTCCCTAAATTTATCTTAAGGGGGTGTTAGAGTAATAAGATATTGCCTTATTTATTGAATCATTTTGATTTAATTATTAAGTCACTTATTATTTCTATTTTACTTAAGCTAAACTTTAGGCATATAATAATTAATTATTTTATTATTTATTATCATGTAGCCTAAGTTTTACCCTATTAGATTTTTTATCTTGTTTTATAAGGATTGACCTCTTTGTAATTTATTCATTCATTTTTAATAATAGAAATCTCTTTTTTACTCAACAAGAATGTCTCATCTATGGATTTGGGAATTCCAACCTCCATAGCTTTTGCTTCTGTCTTTCTATGATAGGTGTTTGCATGTAGGTGATTCTTGGGAGCTGTGGGGTTGATCTTTTATCAACTTCAACATGGTATCAAACCTCCAGATCTTCATGCCCCTATTATGTTTATGAGAAGTTTGACTTGGCTTTTAGATCTATGTTTTTTCTTTTAGAGGGTTTCATTTTTTAGAGTTTCTTTTGTATTGAATCTGCGAGGTTACCATTTTTCGGTGCACTTTGAGCCCAAATGGACATCATCGTTGAGCTTAGAGCACCCAAAAAACCCCATTTTCATATAAAATTTGTCCAATTTGGAGATAGTAAGAATTTGACACTAAAAATTATTGTTCTAAGATTGGGCATGTTTCGTGAGGTGGTTTTTATTTTATTTTTGCAAATAAATTGAAATTTTTTGGTTTAAAATTTGAGATCTTTTGTACATTTCCCGAGGCAATGATTTTCTAAATTTTAGTATGCAAATCCAAATTTTTGGTTCAAAATTAGGGTTTTTGGCATGTTTCCTACGATGACAATTTTGTGATTTTTGTTTTAAAAATGAAAAAAAATTTGGCATGCAAATTGAGACTTATTTGCACACAAATCAAGATAGTTGGGTATGACACTAGCACACTTTCTAAGGAAATTTTTGATACTATTGGGCACACTTTCATGATCATCTTTTGTTCCTATCTTTTGGAAATATCTTTCCATCTCATTTTGGAGTAGGGTTTTTCCCATGCGATTTTCTCTATTTCTCCTCTTTACAAACATTTGGTTGTGCTTAGGTACCTCATTAGGTCTTGTTGCTAGGACCCAATTTTATTTCACTAGTAGTTTCTAGGTTTTTAGCTACTCCCTAAGTTTATCTTAAGGGGGGTTATAGAGTAATAAGATATTGCCTTAGTAATTAAATCATTTTGGTTTAATTATTAAGTCACCTATTATCTTTAGTTTACTTAAGCAAAACTTTAGACATATAATAATTAATTCTCTTATTAATTATTATCATGCAACCTAGGTTTTACCCTGTTAGGGTTTTCATCTCCTTTTATAAGGATTGATCTCTTTGTAATTTATTCATTGATTTTTAATAATACCAATCTCTTTTTTTCTCATCAAGAATGTCTTATCCATGGATTTAGGAATTCCATCCTCCATACCTTTTGCTTCTCTCTTTCTATGATAGGCATTTTCATGTAGGTGATTCTTGGGAGCTCTAGAGTTGATTCTTCATAACTTCAACATTGGGTACCTCTCTTTTTGACTTCTTGATCTTTTGCTTCTACTACCTTCAAACTAGTTCTCTTTAGCACCAAGGCTCTAATACAAGTTGTTTGAATTCTTTAGAATAACTAAGAGGAGGGAAAAATTAGTTATCTAAGGTCAAGATGTACAAATAAACAAATTCAATGCTTAGTAGACCCATATCTATAAAACTTTATTATGCATGTATCCATTAGATCATAAAATAGTTAAACTTTGTAGTCTATTGTCCTAACTAAAAGCAACTTTGTAGAAATGTAAACATGAAACATAACTAATTCAATAACACATTTGATACAAGGATTTTATGTAAAAACCTAATTTGGGAAAAACCACCAATAACATGCTACTAATTCTCACTATTTTGAAGTGATGCCTTGTAAAATGCAAACTATGTTAAAGGTTACAATACATACTATTAAATGAGACCTAGTTAGAGGATTTCAATCACCTTGTTAGGAGTGAGCTTTGTTAGAGGACTTTAGACCATTCACTTAGAATGTCACCCAGTTAAAGGATTTACAAATGACTATTAGATCAACCTTAATCCAAAGGATTTACCCTAGCCTAATACAATGATTAAAAAGTAATGGTAAGCCTTGATCTAATAACAAATTACAACTCACTTGTAGATTACAAATCTCTATTTTAGTCCTCCATTATGCTTGGCTTTCACACACTTTAGCTCTGATAGCTTGTTCACCCTTCAAGCATTCATACTCTTAAGCTTTCTTTCTTTACATGCTAATTGCAATCTCTTATGTTTGACCACTGAATGAAGCAATACCCTAGACTCCTTGTCTTCCTTAGGTTCTCACACATGAAAACCTTTCTTCTAACCAACTCTCTCTATAAATAGAGATTTAAGATATTTTTTTGCTTAACCATAATCATCAATTTTAGGGCTAGGTAGGATTAGGTAGGACATAATGAATCTTCCCACTTTTCCATTTGGTTCCTCTAGAAACATCTTTTGCAATCTTCCTTGAATTCACCACAAAATGGTTTAGCTTAAATTTTGTGCCACCAGCTTATCATAGTTATCTTCCACACGCTTCACACAATTTCAATAAACAAAATATTTGGCTTAGATTCATCAAATCTATGATTTAGCATGAATACTTGCATTCAACATCAATTTTTTGTCACTCGTCTTCCAAATTGTTCTTCCACTTGGTCAACACTAGTTTACTCGGTGAACACTAAAGTTTACTAATGCTTGACATCAACTAAACTTTACTCAGCTTGCACTAGCTTTGCTCAACACCTACTATGCACTCAATCAAGCTTGGTAGACATAATTCTTCTTACTTGTTCTTCTACACATAATCAGTGTATTCAACCTTTGTAGCCTTAAGTAGATAAAAAATACACTATATCATCACTATCTTAACCGATCTTTGTACTCCTTTTTCATATCATAACTCAACCTTTCCTCTAGGTGTTCTTGTTATCTCATTTGATCAAATCCTCTTCACTAATCAAACAAATGGTAGTACTCAAATCAACTAAGAATTTGTCTCACTAGCAAGTAGTAGGTTTGACATCAGTCACAAAACAATGATTGGAACACATCCTCATACTTGTATCAATATTTTCTCAACATGCTCACCTACTTCATTGGGTCTGATACTTTTATGAAGGGATACACATCATGGAACCCTCTCATTGAAAAAGTACAGTACAATAGGAGTGTTATCTTTCATAAGATGAAAGTTGTGTCATAGGATAAACAAAAGAAGACAATAAAGAAAAAGGAATTAGTTGAAATGCCTTAAGCTTCTAAAATGATGATATTTAAAACTTTAAATGAACTGGATAATGAGGATCTATATATACTTTAGAATGAGGATGGGGAGAGCTCACATACTCATATAGGTTCAGAAGGATGTGATCATGAACCTCATGTTTAACCTAGAAAGATTCACCATAGGAAGTGAGGATATCTAATTAGGAGAGATGAAAACCTAATCAATTCAACTATTCACTAGAGATGTTTAATCATTCTATGTTGAATGTTAATTATGCATACACTTCTCTTATGGATGCTAATGAGACTAGGATCGTAAAAGAAGAAATTACTATGTCAAATTTAGATTCTATGTTGGAAGCAATGAAGGATGAATCAAATTTCTTAGAAAATAATGGAACTTGGGATCTTACTCCCTTGCCTAAAGGTAGAAAGCTTGTGGTTTATAAGTGGGTATTTGAGAAGAAGTACAATCCATATGGAAGCATTGACAAGTGCAAGGAAAGAATGGTTATAATGTCATATTCTAAGAAAGAATGGATTGACTATGGAGAAACATTTCCTCTTGTGTCACTTCCAATGCCATATGATTTTAAAATTGAGTAGATGGATGTGATAACAACATTTCTTCATGGTGATCTTGAAGAAGATATATTTATGTCCCAACCAGAGTAGTTTTCGGAAAAAGGTGAAGAGCATTTGGTATGTAAGTTGAGGAAGTCTCTTTATGGTTTGAAATAGTCACCATGAAATTGGTATCAAATGTACAATACATGTATTTTATCTCTAGGATCTACAAGATCTAAATCTGATGATTGTGTGTACTATAAAGCTAAATGTGATCAAATACTTATTATTGCTTTATGTGTAGATGATTTATTGTTTATAGGCATAGAAAGGGAATGCTTTCAAAGCTAAAATCTCAGTTATACATCAAATTTGAAATAAAATATATAGGGCTAGTAAAATATATTTTGGGGATGGAAACTAGAGAAAATATATTATCAATGTTCTAGAGTGATTTAATATGGAATATTGCAAGCAACAATTAGTTACAATGTTACATAGAATGAAGATCTTGGTTAATGAAAGTCCAAAATATCTAGAAGAGGTTGAAGACATGAAAATAATGCCTTATGCAAGTGTTGTTGGTAGCCTCATGTATACAATGGTTAGTACGAGACTAGACATTACATTAGCACACTAACCTCACAAGTACATAATTCCAATACAATGCAAATTCTTCCATGATGATAAGATGCATGTGGAGTAGTGTCCTACATGCGGTGTTTCTCTCACGCAGCTATGTTATGAGGAGTAGCTAGGCTATTGGAAGTCATTATGCAACGTGACAATTGACATATCAAATTCTACAATAAATTGTAGTGTGCATGCATAAATTAGTAGGATTTGTAAAGAATTGTTAATGTAATGAAAATTGGCTTGATTGAAAGGAAATATGTGGCTGTGCAAAAACTAGAGTTTATTCTAAAATAAATTGTTGTTTATTTCCCTAAAAATTGGCATTTGGAAGGCATTTATGAACCATTAATTTCCTTATAAATTTAATCCTCGAAAATTAATCTGCATTGAACTATTTTGTACTCATTTGAAACATCAAATTTTGATGTAGATCTAAATTTTATATTTGATTGATTGAAGGAAAAAAAAAGATGTTTGCATTGATCTATTTTGTACTTGTTTGAAACATCAAATTTTGATGTAGATCTAAATATTATTTTTGATTGATTAAAGGAAAAACAAAGATGTCTGCATTGAACTATTTTTTACTTGTTTGAAACATCAAATTTTGATGTAGATCTAAATATTATTTTTTGATTAATTAAAGGAAAAAAAAAAAGACGTTTACTTCTATAAGAACTAATTGAAAAACACAAATCAACGATAGGAAGGGGAAAGTTTGAGCTCCCATTAAACAAGAAGGCAATTTTCACTCAAATTCAATCAAATGCTATTAAGAGATGATTTTTTCTAAAATTTCAAGAAAATACCATGAAACAAAGAGGTCATCATTTTCACTCGAAATTCAATGTCACTTTTACTCAATATTCATTCAGCGCAATTTTTTTTTTTTTTTTTTTTGTAAACCAAATGAATTGAATTGGTTATGCACCATGTACAATGAAATGCTTCATAGAGTTATGTAAACATCATTCTAAATTTCTCTAATGCAAAATTATAAAATGTGAAAGTCCTGTATTATTTTAAGAATTATATGCTTATCCAATTTGTAATTGAAAGATGGATATACGCTAATAGCTTAAATATTTTATAGGTAAAAATAATTGTAACAAAAGTTAAATAAACTAACAATATTGGAAAACATACTCATACGAGTCTATGAAATATAATTTAAACTTTGTTTGCATTTTGCCTTATTAATGTCACATGAATTTATACACAAAAGTATTATATTGTTCTAACTATGAACCATAGTTATGCATTAGCGAGACAAGTGGATGGCCTATAACAACAAATCCTAGTGCTAGATACAAAGACTTTTTCTTCCCTACCTTGCCTCTGTAGTAGTGTGATCTCTTGTATTAATAATGGTGGAGAGATCTTTAGCTATCTACAATTCCAATTAGAGGTAGACAATTTTTTGGGTCAAAAATACTATTAATAAATATGAAACTTCTAACATTCATATAGTAGAAATGATATTTATAAGGAAAAAAATTGCAAATTGATTGGTCATATTTAAAGGATTAATCACCAGTTAATGCATTAGACTTTGGTAATAGCTATGTGCGATGAAAGGAACCAAACATTTCATTAATATGCACAATATAATTATTGACACTAAATTTACTATTATTGGTTTATTTACACTATGTATAACTTTAATGGTTATTATTCAACTGTGTGGTCAATGAAACATATATGTTTATGTGAGTAATAATATTATTATAAAAAAAAAATTTATGTATCAGATAATTATGTTGTTTGCCACTAAGATTTAATTTTAAAAGTGAGAGCAACCACTAAGATTTAATTTAAAAGGAGAGAGCAATTTAAAATAAATAATATTTTCTATCAATATAAAGAAAAAATAAAAGAGAAATAAAATATGCACACTTAGAGAATTGGAGGGGGGTAGGGGGTGGGGGAGATTTTTGAGGGGAAGGAAAGGGGAAAGGGGAAGGGGAATTTTATTTATTTCTTAAAATACAATTTTTGAACATTTTCATCAAGAATGACAATTATTTCATCCATGATCTTGAAATATTTACAACGATATTTTTTGTTGAAGCATAATATTCCAATAACAGTTGAAAACCCAAACCCAATGCTCAAACCAATTCCAACCTCCCACCACTCATCTTGATCGCACTTTTCTTCACTTGCATCTTCATGAGAGAATTTTGAAGAAAGAGAAGAGGAACAAGTTTTATTGATTTGAATTCCACATAGATGTGCATTGTTTGAGAATGAACTTTCATTGAATGTAAGAAGTTGACCATTTATTGGTATTCTACCAGACACATTATTATAAGAGATGTTGAAGTAACTCAAAAATGTGAGAAGTTGTAGTTGTCCAGGAACATCTCCAATAATATTATTCATTGACAAATCAAGTGACTCTAATTTCACAAGATTTCCAAAAGAAGCAGGAATTTTTCCACTGAAATGATTTCTTGATAAATTGAGAGATTTTAAACCAATGAGAAAGCCAATCTCTTTAGGAATATCACCTGAGAAGTTGTTACTAGAGAGATCAAGACATCGAACCATTGCCAATGATTTTGCGTACTCTAGATATTGGCCTTTGGTAACTATTTCCATTTTATCTACATAAATCATTGGACTAGAATCATACATCAAGCTAGAATAATTTGAGTATTGAAGGATATCTGAGCTTTCTGTTTGATTTTTCATTGCTGTCAAGTTACTCAAGCTACTTGGTATAGCTCCATATAAATTATTATTTGACAAAATCAAGACTTGAAGATGTTGTAAGTTTGCCACTTGTAATGGTATTTCACCACCGAATTTATTTGATCCCAATACTAATATTCGGAGATTAATCAACTTATCTATCCAATTTGGAATTTGACCTTGCATGTTATTATCTCTCAAATCTAGAACCTCCAAAGAAGCACACTTTTTAAGTGATATTGGAATGGATCCTTGCAGTTTGTTACTTCCAAAATTCAATGTTTGAAGACAAACTATACCCTTAATCTCACCTTCTAAAGAATTATTTTCAAGATTCAACACCTTCAATGTTGATGAGCAACTGCCAAAATTTTTTAAAAAATTACCTGTTAAGTTGTTTTTTGACACATCCAAAACTTCCAAATTAGGACTTTCACAAATAGAATGTGGAAAGACACCCCTAATAATATTATTTGCAAGTGACAGATAGATGAATTGGTTGGAGTTGTATCCATCTATGCTTTTTTGACTGATCCCCTCAAATTGATTCTCTGACATGTCAAGAAATTTTACCTTAGATTTTGGTATAAGAATATTCCCTCTTAACTCATTTCTGTGCAAGTCCACATACTGAGCACCAAATGCATGAAACTTAGGGGACAATGCTCCTTCAAATTGATTACATGAGAGATTAAGTGCTTGTAACATTGTAAGGCTCAACAACCATTCTGGAATATTCCCACTCAAATAATTAATGGATAGGTCTATAGCTCTTATAGTGTATTGAGTGGATATGAAGGCTGGAAAATCACCATGCATACTACATGAGCTCAAATATAAATATTGGAGCTGAAATTTTGGGATCCAATTAGGACTGCTTTCTATTGTTAAGAAATTGTTGGAAAGGGCCAAATGCCTTATCTTTGTGAAACTTTCTAGTTGAGAAAGTAAGAAAGTGCCAGCCAAATAGTTATTGCTAAGAGAAAGGACAGATAAGGAAGAGAGGTTACCAAAATTAGATGTGAAGCTCCCATTTAATTGGTTTGACTCCATATAAAGAGCTGACAATTTCAATAGTCCACCTAAAACATTCCATGGAATGGTGCCTCTTAGCAAGTTATTAGAAAGATCCAAGTAGGTCAATGAGGACATATTTCCAATAGAAGGAGGGATTATGCCTTCAATATTATTATCCCAAAGAGTCAATTCACTCAATGAAGACATATTCCAAATGGAGTTTGGAATCGCTCCTCCCACATTTGAATGGCCAATAGATAGGATGCTGAGTTGGGAAGCATGCTGCACAATGGAGGAGAGGTTTACGTTGAGATTGGGGTTGTAGTACAAGTAAAGGTTTCTCAAGAGGGGAAGACCTAACACAGTGGAGGGGATGGAATCACGGAGAATGTAGTTGTAGAGTTCGAGGGCAACCAAAGACGTAAGGTTTGAAATCCAGATGGGGAAGGGTAGGTGGGTGACGTCACTATCAATAAGGTAGAGATGAGAGAGGGAGGTGAGGTTTACAAGAGAAGAAAGAGCTGTACCGAACACCCCAGGGATGGAAAGTGTTGTAAGGTTGGTGAGGGACGCAACATTGCCTACCACACCATCACCTCCACTTCCTACATTCACACGGAACATTTGGAGCCACTCCAAGGCTCGCAAATTTCGAAGCCACAAACCCCGTTGCCTCAACTCCAGATGAGAATTGCCTGAGATGTCTAGAACTTTCAAGCTAGAAATGTTGCCAAGTTCGCTTGGAATTTGACCCATAAGATCAGTATTGTAGGAGATGTCCAGATATTCCAAGGTAGACATGTTCCCAATCTCACTTGGAATCCGGCCAGTAAGACCGCACTCGTAGAAGCTCAGATGGGTCAATCTGGTGAGGGTCATGGGGAGATGCGAAGGGAAGGGGAGAGGGGACAAGTCAATCCCACTGAGGTCGAGGTACTCCAAATGGTGCAGCTGGAATAAGGCAGGGAATATCTGGCTGCTCGAATTCTTCACCACTGCTGACAAGGAATAATCACCAAGATCCAGACGAGCCACGTGGCCAGAGCCCCTGTGGCAGGCAATTCCCGTCCAGGAGCAGCAGTGCAACCCTTTCCACGACGTCAGCAGGTCATCTGGATCATTCAGCTCTTGCTTTAAGCGGAGGAGGGCACTTCTTTCTTCAGGGGGGCACCCTCCCCAATTAGATGAGGAGTAACAGGTTCCTATCATTCCCAATAGCAGCACCACCACCACCAGCAGAAGCATCATGTATTGACCCATCTTTCACTTGAGACACTAAGACTCGAGATTTCCTCTTTGTATGAAATTGGTCGCAAGTGGATGAGTATTTATAACACAAACCTACACACCCTGTGCCTTGCATTCTTCCATTTTTTCTGCTGCAACCAAAGTCTTCCCGTTGTAGAAAATATCAACGGTGGTATTTTTTCGGAGTCTTCGTCACTGTGCAGAAAAGTCGTGGAGTAATAATTTCCAAAGAGTAGAAAAGTCGCAGAAGTAATTGCATGATTGTATTTCCGTTTTCAATGTATTAATCAGTTTGAAAGTGAAGAATGCTCGTCATGGTGTGCTCTCTGTAAGATTTATTTTTAATCCTTCGTTACATGGAAAGAAAATACGAGTAACATTAATTCAAAGCTAAAAGTGTTTAAGAATTTTAATATAAAACTGACCTAGTGTTCATCCAACACTTAATTATTGAGTGGATATAAGAAATCTCACAGCTGTTTAATAAAAGAAAATTTATATACGAGAAGTTAGTTTAATTAATTATAATGATTTTGTTGAAAATAATAATAATTGGACTGATAAGTAGGAGATAATTTCCACAGCTAGTCAAATTGTGATATGAATATCAGGATTTAACTGTGTGATTTTGAGTCAAACTCGATGACCCATATTTCATGAGTAGTGATTCTAAGCGCGCTCAGGCTGGAGTAGTACTGGGATGGGTGACCTCCCGGGAAGTCCCGGTGCTTCACCCCTGTGAGCATCACCTAGATCCAATGAGTGCTAAGTGTTCCATTTATTCTCATGAGAGATGGATTCATGTTGAATCACTACTCATGAAATATGGGTCATCGAGTTTGACTCAAAATCACACAGTTAAATCCTGATATTCATATCACAATTTGACTAGCTGTGGAAATTATCTCCTACTTATCAATTGATGAGCTTAAGGGG
The DNA here is from genome assembly GCA_028749045.1 of Cupressus sempervirens. Taxonomy (NCBI): domain Eukaryota; kingdom Viridiplantae; phylum Streptophyta; class Pinopsida; order Cupressales; family Cupressaceae; genus Cupressus; species Cupressus sempervirens. The sequence goes on from CM053785.1 coordinate 102,525,349, forward strand.
CTTTCTAATGAATGGTTCATAAGGCACAACACTTGGTGAAGGTTTTGCAAATGGGGTTGCAAGCTTTGGGTTTAACTAAGGAGGAAACTCCGTAGTTAAGCGCGCTCAGGCTGGAGTAGTACTGGGATGGGTGACCTCCCGGGAAGTCCCGGTGCTTCACCCCTGTGAGCATCACCTAGATCCAATGAGTGCTAAGTGTTCCATTTATTCTCATGAGAGATGGATTCATGTTGAATCACTACTCATGAAATATGGGTCATCGAGTTTGACTCAAAATCACACAGTTAAATCCTGATATTCATATCACAATAATTGGACTGTTATAAAAGTATGATATTTTCTAGAATGTTCATTATTTTATATAAAATATGGAAAAGTAATGATGACATAAGTTTTAAAGTCAATTTTTGTGAAGAAAACTCATATTAGTATTTGAATGATATTTTTCTAATATGTCATAATGTTATTATTGAAAAAATACATAGATGCATATAATACAATTCAAACATAATTTATTACATCACAATCATTTATAACAATAGATTATTCTATAAATACAAAATTATTTAGAGTTCAATTTTAAACATAAAATCCCTTTAATACATTATTTATTAAAAATATTATAACACTAGCATATCCATTATTAACCCATAATTTATTACATTATTAAGCATATACTATTCATGTTCCTAAGTTTGGAAATATATACACAAGTTAATAAATATAGATGTAAATATACTTTATTGTTTAACATTATTATGTAATTTCTTTTAAGCAAGAAAAATAAATATATGTCTATTTTTCTATTTTTTTTATTTTTTAAAATTAATTAAAGTTCAAATAAATTTAAAATTTTAAATATTGAATTACAAATTTATTTTATGAAAATATTCAAGATATAATTGTGTTGGTAAATAGATTTGTCACCTAAGAAATACATGATTTAGCCCAATGAAGTATGTTGCAAATCGATCTCTCCAATAGTTGGATAAGCCCTTGATCTCTGACCTTCCTCTACGTTTAGAGGGGCAACTCCCTCCTAAGATATAATTTTGATTTTTCAAATAAAGATGATTACAACTTAGAATATAGGAAGGAAACTATTGATGATGAATGCACCACACAACTTCAATGTCTCCATAAAATTGATGAAAACTGCTAATGAAAACAAACAAGAAATGCGTTTGAGAGCTATCATTGACACAATGCTAATTCAATGATTCGTGAATATTTACACGATACCATGAAAATACTCATATAGATGAATCAACACTTCAAAAATTTAGATTTTGTAGAAAAGAGAATGCAAAATGTACTTCCTTTTATTTCTTAGCACCAAGAACATAAGAAAAATTGTTGATTACAAGAACAAGAAATGTACACACTTTCCAAAAATTGCCTTGTTACCAAAAACATAAGTGTCCCTTATTCCAAAGTCCAAAAGGTCTGGTATTACAATGAGATTCAAAAATTTATAATCTATTCTAGCATAACTAACTTTAAACTATCATGATGATAGTTCATAACCATTTTAAACTTACTCTCATTCCCTAACTAAAATTTCTTTTAACTTCTTGTGTAAATTATCAGGGTAACAAATTTATAGTATGAGCTGAATATTTATGTTGAGAAGATATTAAATTGAAAATGCCAAAGATATCATTATTAAAGAGTAGAAATAAATGTCAAATATATACTGGAGGTTCGAAAAAATGGCGGAATTTTTCCCTTGATAAGGCACGTGTTTTAATTTGAGACATCGCCCATTATACTGACGATTCACTACAATTTATATTAGTAGTTAGAATTTAGTTTAAACAAACAAATAATATTATAAGATATTTAAACAAAGTGATAAAAAATTTAAATCATTTTTTTTTATGAATAGTTTTTTTTTATTTAATAAAAAAAAGCTTTGTGTAGCTATAGTCCCGCCTTGTAAAAGAGAGAAGTATAAAACTTTTAGTATTAAAACTTTTAGGTTTTTTTTTTACTTATTTAGATAAATATAAATAAGACTTGAATTAAGATATTTTTATTGCATTAATATATAATAATAGTTAATAAAATTTAGTGTATGTATGTATATACATATGCATATAATGGTATATTAAAAAGAAAGAGTTTCAATTAAGATAATTTACTAAAACTTACATCATTACTATATAATTAAATAATTTAAAAAGTCATAAATTATAAATAAATATAATTATAGATTATTAATTAATAAAATATGTAATTATTTCAAATATGTTAATATAATACATTGAAGAAACTTATTACTACTACTAGTACTTATTTATGTATTCTATATTCAATAGAATACAAATATTATTATCGAAAAATAGTTTCATTGATAAATGTGTATATATGCTCTAAATTGATAGCAATCAATTTGATGACATTTTAAAATAATTATGAATATGTTTTAAAAATAATTAGAAATACCTCATATTAATTGTCGTGTGGGTGGCTGCTTTATTCATGGTCTTACAACTTTTTCACTTTTTCATTTGTAGATTTCTAAGCTTTGACTCAATTGTTGACAGTTTATTTTAGTTTGAAATTTCCTAATTTTTTAAATAATTAGAAAAAATCTAAAACTTTTCTTTTTCTAGTAGTATACATGGCCTAATCACAGGTCTTAATTTAAATTTGTTTTTGCACAAAGTTATAATATTGAGATCATATTTATTTAATTTTTTTTGGCTTATACACATTATTTTGGTGCATAGAATTTCTTTCAAGCATGGTAAGCATGGGGTAATTGCCTCAGAGGAATGGATATTTTTGGGGTGGATAGTGCGGCCCTGGCTTTAGAGTGTTTTGGAGTTCCAGTATGGTTCTTCCTTTTGCATAATTAGAGAAGAAGACTTGTTGACTGGTCTAGTCTACCCATGCAAACATGTTATTATACTAAATTTCTAGATATTATTTTTAAAATCATTCGAATTTTATAAAAACATTAAGACCTTCAAAGATTAATTAATTCTATTGGCCGGTCTTTATCGCACTAAATGATGATAGTTTTAATAATAATATTATTATTAATATGCTCGTACTTGATTGGTTGTTGAGTTTTTTTTAGAATTTCTAAATTGGAAAAAGCAAAAAACCACTGGGAAAAATATTTGTGGCCAATCAGAAAAATAAGAAATATTGAAACAAAATTAGAAATAATAAATTAGTTAGCTAGAGCCTTTAGGAACATTGGAAATCAGTTTTAATTTTTTCCATGGCACAATTTTCAATGCAAACAAATAGGTAAAAGTTCATGCAAAAAAAATAGTCTCCGCCTATAAATAGGTGGGACTAATAATATACTAGTTACAATTCGCAAAAAAATATCGGGGGATACAAGATCATCCTGCGAGAGTACACACAGCCAAAGTTAGAATTAACAACTATTCATTAATAAACAAAAAAAAAATCAGGTTGTCAAAGCAGTGCTAGCTGAGGGAGGTGGTCCATCACAATCATAGAAAGCCCAGTCAACCTTGGGATTGGAAGGCAGGTTGGGAATAGTCTAACCATCAGCAACATCGTCAAGGCCATGGCTCATAGAGGTGAAATAGCCAACTCCAGGAAAAAAGACCATTTGCTAAAATCCACACGAGGAGCACCAAGAGGGGGAGCTGCTAGACCTAGGAACCAACTAGAGCCACGGTGAGGTAGAGAAGCTGAGCAACAATGACAAAAATCATCGCCACCACTAGGGGAGCGGTGGTGGGAAACCTATGAGCATGGCGTGTGAGAGTGGCAGGCAGATGATTTATGCCCTCGATAATGGCCACTAGGTGGAGTGTGATCTGCTGAGACATCTAGAGTCAATCTGACAACCATACAGGGAGCTTTTCCCCAATGATTGAGTAGCTCCTAAAGGTGGGCCACCTCTAGAACCACCATATTAGCTTAGACTTGAATCTCAATCATTACATTGTTACAAATGCATGCTTTAGTGTACATAGCAACATTTATGTCAAGAAAACTATGAGTGAAAAGAGAAACATTCCTATCTTTACACAAAGTAAACAAAATCTCCATCTTGAAAGTTTTCCAGATCTAAGAAAATTGCCTAGGGAACCTTAGGGGAGTCACCCAACAAAACCATATGCTAGGAAAAAGGTTCAAGCTGAAATGGCTTTAAAAAATTACGAATCCAGTGCCAATAGTTTTGAGTACGTCTACATAACCAAAAAAATGCCAAAAAGACTTTGGCTTCCCACATAATGGACACCGAGGATCTAGAACCCCAATATGCTTAAGCTGAGGCCCAAGGAAAAGACCTTGAAAACTAGACAGCAAGAAAAATGTGCAATCTTAGGCTCCCTAATGACACTCCAAATAGTGTTGAAATGCTTTCTCCACTGAGAAAAGGAAAACTGCAAAGTCCAACACTAGTTGAGGGTATTCACAATTGACAAATGGGGAGAAAGCCATCAATACCCCAAACTTGGTTTATAGCTGGTGAAGGAAGTTGTAAGATACCACTTCAAGTTTGTCCACCAAGCTCAAACAAATTGAATACCCACATTGTGAATTAAGTGATCTAGAATTGTAGAAAGCAACAGATTAGAAATCTGTTGATTTGAATGGACAAGAAAAAACTAGACTTGCATATCTTCCCAAGATCTGAGACTTATAGGGACCTTGGAAAAGAGGTCCTTAGTTGTCTTGATGACACATTTAAAAAAATGCAAAGCCCTAGCACCTTGAGTCTTGGCCAAAGGAACACCCTAGATGACAAATAGAGGAGACCACCAAATGTTCTACTAATTCAAAGAGAGCCCATCACAGAATCCATCACCAAACCAGCTAAGCCAAGGCTTGATAGCTTCCTAAGATTTCCATATCCTCTTGATAACGAAAGAGCCCTATATGTGCATAGGTTCTAGAATGATAATAAGGGTTTAAAAGCAAATCCCCTTCCATGCAAGCCTATTAATAGGAAACCTAGAAGAAATGCAATGCTGAACCAAAAGTTTCCAAGCTTCATCTCCAATAATGGCACATATAATCCATTTGGCACGAAGAGTGAAACCTTGCTTCTATGTGGAAAGAAGGCCAAGGCCTCCAAACTCTTTGGGGAGACAACAAAAATCCCAAGCCACTCTGTGAAAGTCATGATGGTTAGAACCATAAGTCCAAAGAAAGTCACAAAGGAATTGCTCTAATTTCAGGTAAGAGGCTTTGGAAGGAGCCCAATAGGAAGAATAATAAACATGCATAGCTACCAAGACCTTTGAACAAATTTGAACTTTCCTCAAAAGAGAAAGGGGTTTAGTAAGCCAGTAGTGAAGCTTCTTTTCAATTTTAACAAGCACATTGTTCCACAAATCAATTGACGAAGCTTGAAAGGAAAAGGGAATGTCCAGAAAGTGAAAGATCTCCCTGTGAGTGACCCATTTTTATTCAAACTAATCAAGCCATGATGGAGCTGGAAGAAAAGATTGCCTATAACAAAGCATGTTGTGCCATTGAATAGTAGAACCAGAGGCTTGCCAAAAGGTTTCCAGGCATTGCAAGGCATTGGTGATGTTTTCCTTATCCTCCAAAAGAGTGAGAAAGGAATCATAAAAAAAATTCCCATTGACCAACTGAGATGAGGAATCTTGCAAGGAGATGCCACACACCAAACTAGAAGAAACATAGTGGGCTAGCAAGTAAGAAAATCCTTCAGCAGTAAGAACATATAAAGCCAAAGCTAGAGGGCAACCCTACCAAATGGAGAGAAAGAGCCCAAAGGCTTCAGATTGAGAGCTATTGATAGTAATACAAGCATTAGCATGTCCAAAAAACATCTCCATAGACTGAAGAAAGTTGGGACAAAAATCAAGAGCTTGAAGCATAGCCAAGAAAAAAGGCCATTCAATTTGATTAGAAGCTTTAGAAAAACCAATCTTCAAAAAAACAAATAGCTGATTGGATTTGTGAGCCCACTCCATGCCTTCCCAAACAACAATGATGTTTTCAAGAATATATTTGGACTTAATAAAGTGATTTTTCTCTTTCCGCACAATTAAAGGCAGGAGATGATTTATTTTAAGTGAAATTGCCTTAGCAATAATCTTATAGGACACATTAAGCAAATTAATGGGCTGCCATTTATAGATATCCTTAGGATCACCAACTTTAGGTATGAATTTGATGTTTTCTTTGTTGATAATGGCTCCTAGACTCTTAGAATGACATGCTTCAAGATAAAATTTATGCAGGTCAGTACCAATAGACTCCCAAAGATGTTTGTAAAATTCATGGGGAAACCCATAACACTTGGAGGATTTTTCACCAACCATTGAAAAGACCACCTCTTTAAGGTCTTGGATGGTGAGAAGCTACTCATAGAAAGCATGTTGCTTGACCGCTAGGCAGCTTGGAGTAACATAAATACAGTTTCAAAGGCTTCCTCTCGAGCAAAAAAATTTCCTTACGAAGAAAAAACATTTTCCTAGTGGTGAACAAAAGCTTGTAGGATGTTAGGGAGATTAGAGAGAACAGAATTGTCCTATTTGATCTTTTTAATCCCAAAATTGGTATGATAGGCTCTAAGAGCTTGGAAGAATTCTTTAGAAGCCTTATTGCCAACCTCCAACCAATGGAGGTGAGCTTTGATTTGGGCTCCTTGAGCAACATAATTATCCACAATCTATTTGTCATGATGAAGCTTGGCAAGCTAGATTTGAAAATAAACATCAAAAGGATTACGGGCAAGAGCTTCATATGCTTTCTTGAGAACCGTGGTAGTGGATTCATAAGACCATCATCTGAAAACCACCAACTACCACCCACAGATGCACACAAATCTAGTAGTTTTGGTAACAACATCATTCCACCATTGAATCCAACCTATCTCAGGACATGGATGTGGCTTCATATTCCATACACATAGCATATGAGCAATATTAGAAGCATGCATCAATATTGATGTATTGAGGAAAAACTGTGTCTTGATAGCTTGCTAGACAACTATATGAAAAGAAGTGGTAAAATAAATGGGATAGTGGTCTGATAAGCTCACATTTGGCAGAGGAATGATAGGTAAATCTTGATCCTTAGAAAAGGAGAAAAATATTATGCAATAATCATGGCATGATCATGATGTAGGAGCATCCTAGGTGGCAATTGTATCTTGCATATTTTCAATTTTCATAGTTTTTACTAAGTTGCAATGTCTTACATTATCGAGTTTTGAGTGGGTGTCAAGCATTTATTTTATGTTGAGCTTCCTTTTTGATGTCGAGTTCATAGTTGCTATCAAGTGTTTTTTTGGTTTTCAAGACATTCTTTGGATGCCAAGCTTGTGTGGTTGCTAAGTTTTTTTGGTTGTCAAGTTCGTTTGGATTCTAAGTGTCAGTATTTCATGGAGCCTTCATTTTCTAAGTTGTCTATGTGTGAGGAAACCTTTACATTTATTTTAGTGTTAGATATCTACTGGGAGCTGACTTGTGGCTTAGCCTAGCATTTAATATGGGTAACTTAGAGAGAGAGAAGGAGCAGAATGTGAAGTTTAATCATCAAAGATTGTAATTGAAATTGATATATGGTCATAACCTAGAAGGCCTGATAGTTGGGAAAGTAATAGATCTTTGGGTGATTATATGAATGACTTCATTTTCTTCCTCTATCTCCCAAGTTATTTTTTTTCTTGTTATTTCCATTATGTTGACTTTCTATAAGCAGTTTGAATAGTTGAGTGTGCCTTTGGCTCTAGTGTATTTGTTCCTCCCTACGTCAGGTGATATTAGAGCTAGAGGTTCCTCCTTTAGGAGATTGGATTGTGTAGAACCCTAAGTGAATTTAGTTGTGGGGTATTAGATATGAATATTTGACCTACAACTTGCAGAGGGTTACAATCTTCCAAGACCCTAATTTGTAAAGATAGTTCTAGGTAGAGGAAATGCTGATAATGCAATATTGGATACATTGAGACAAATTGCAGCCAAATTAGATGCTATAGAGATAGCTGAGAGGAGAGGAGCACATCTTGATGATGCAAGTGATGATGAAGTAGTAGCACCAAACCCTAATCTAGAACCTAAAGAAGATCAAGATGAAGCAAGGTTGTTGAGAGTATTCTCTAGGGCAAATTTAAAGCTTGTTGTAGAAGTTGTTCCTTATGGTGGGAAATTGGAAACCAATGCTATGTTGGATTAGATCTTTGAAATGGAGAAGTTCTCTAAGCATGAAAACACTCTTGATAATAGGAAGGTGAAGATTGCGCTTACTAGGTTGGAAGGACATGTCTCATCTATTGGGATCATTTACAACTTGATAGACAAAGGAGAAGAAAGGAAAAGATCAAAACTTGGGTAAAAATGGTGAACAAGATAAAGAACAAATTCCTTCCTATTGATTACCAAGTCATTGAGAAAGATGGAAAATTTCATACAAATAGGCATGACTGTGAAGGAGTATACTGAGGAATTCTATAGATTGGACATCGGATCTAGGATGATGATGTTGAGAAAATTGCAAGGTACATAAATGGATTGAGATCTAGAATTCAAGATGAGATAAGTTTTGTGAAGTTGTGAAGTGTGTGAGAAGCATACCAATATGCTTTGAAAGTTGAGGAGATCTTGACAAAGAAGCATGAACAAAGACAAAGAGGTAGAGCTGGTAGATTCTAGAGAGGCAAAGGTAGATCTTATGGAGAAGGTGGTAGATTTGATAGTTCTATGCAAGATAAAGGGAAATCTGAATGGAAGAAAGATTAAAAAGGAAAGAATGAGTGGAAAGGTGGTGATTCCTATCAAGGAGGTGGTGGTTCTTATAGAGAAAGAGGTAATTATTATTCTAGAGGTAGATTTCATGGTAATTGTTTCATATTTGGTAAAGAAGGGCATAGATCCTTTGAATGTAGATCCTCTAAAAGTGGTCAAGGTAATAGAAATGTTATGATTCAAGGAAATATTGAGGGTTCACCAAGTGGACCTGAGGTTGGAGAAAATATGATGGTGAGAAGAACCTTTTGTAATAAGTGAAGTGATGAGGAACCTATTCTTAGGAGAAGTCTCTTCAAATCCAGATGTAAGATGGCTGGAAAATGTTGCAAGGTAATCATTGACAGTGGAAGTTCTAAAAATTTAGCCTTAGAAGAGCTGGTTATAAAGTTGGAGTTGTAGAGGCTGAAACATGCTAAACCCTATCATATTTTATGGATCAAGATAAGCATAAGATATTGGTAAGTGAACAATGTATTGCGAAGTTCAAGGTTGAACATTATTTTGATGAAGTTTTATGTGATATTATGCCCCCATGGATTTTTGTCATATTCTATTGAGTAGACCTTGGCAATATGATAGACATGCTATACATGATGGAAGATTGAATCAATAGACTCTTTGGGTGAATGGGAAGAAGTAAATATTGCTACTTTTAATTGAAAGTCTAAATGAGGTTAATTGTACTACTGTGAGAATTTGCATGGTTAATGGAAACAATTTAAAAAGAAAATGAAAAAGAATCAAGTATGTTTTGTTATAATTCCTAGGAAGCCAAGTTGTACCAGTAATGACCGAGTAATAGAAAACAATGGTGATCGAGCAACAGAAACTGATAAAAGCCAAGTACTAGCAGAAATTGAAAATTTGCTAAACAAGTACAAGGATGTTGTTACAAAAGATATACATAATGGTTTACCTCTAATGAGAAGTATAAATCATTGCATAGATCTGATTACTAGAGCTAGTTTTATGAATAAAGAACCATATAGATTAACACCTACAAAGAATGCAAAACTTCATAGACAAGTGCATGAGTTGTTGCAAAAAGGTTTTATTAGAGAAAGTTTGAGTCCACATGTTGTACCTATTGTATTATCACCTAAAAAGTATGGAGAATGGAGAATGTGTACTAATTCTAGAGCTATTAACAATATCATAGTGAATATAGGTTTCCTATGCTAAGGATGGATGACATAATGGACTATTTGAGTGGAGCAAAGTATTTTACCAAGATTGATTTAAAGAGTGGCTATCATTAGATCAGAATCAGAGAAGGTGATGAGTGCAAGACTACTTTTAAGACAAAAGATTATTTGTATGAATGGTTGGTTATGCATTTTGGTTTGACTAATGCACCTAGTAATTTCATGAGATTGATGAATGAAATTCTAAAAAGATTCTTTGGTAAGTTTGCGATTGTTTATTTGGATGACATTTTGATATTCAATAAAACTAAGGAAGAACATTTTGAGCATATTAGACAACTATTGCAGAGATTGAAAGAGGAGAAGTTGATGATTAACCTAAAAATTTATTCTTTTATGCAAGAAGAGATTGTGTATTTGGGATTTGTGATTTTAGATAATGGTTTGAAGATGGATCCTGAGAAGCTAAAAGCAATGTTGAAATGGCCTACACCTGAGAAAGTGGTTGAGGGTAGATCATTTCATGGTTTGGCTAGTTTTTATAGAAAATTCATCAGAAATTTTAGTTCTATTTGTAATGCTATGACTGAGATAGTGAGAGGAGATAAAAAGGAATTCAAGTGGACACATGAAGTTGATTACAATTTTGAGACTTTGAAACAAAAGGTTGCTAAGTTTCCTATATTAGCTTTTCCTAATTTCAATAAGGTATTTCAAGTTGAATTTGATGCAAGTGGTAGTGCAATAGAAGCTATATTGAGTCAAGAAGGTAAACCTATTACTTTCTTTAGTGAGAAGTTGAATGATGCTAAAATGAAATATTATGTATGATCAAGAGTTTTATTCTATTGTTCAAGCCTTGAAGAAGTGGAGATGTTATTTGATTCCTAAAGAGTTTGTGTTGTATACTGATCATAAAGCTTTACAGTACTTGGGAAGTCAACATTAATTGAATTAGAGACATATGAAGTGGGTTGAGTATTAAGCATAAGAGTGGAGTTATTAACAAATTTTTTGATGCATTGAGTAGTGGACATTCTTTGTTGACTAAAGTGAAGGTCGAAGTTCTTGGTTTTGATGACATGAAAGAGTTGTATGATATTGATCCTAATTATTTTGAGCCATGGAGAGAGTGCAAAGCACCAAATCTAATAGATCACATAAGTATGATGAATATTTTATTTGAGAAAATATTTTGTTCAAAGGTATTCAAGTTTGTATCCCTAGAAGTTCCATGAGAATTAATTTGATTAAGAGAAATCATATTGGTGGATTGGCTAGAAATTTTGGAATTGATAAGACATTGATTTTGTTGAAGGATAAGTATTATTGGCCACACATGTATAAGGATGTTCATAAATTTGTAAGGAGTTGTGAAGTTTGTCAAGTTGCGAAAGAAGTAAGTCAAAATAATGGTTTGTATACACCTATTACTATTCCTGAGAAACCTTGGAGTGACATCAATATGGATTTCGTTCTTAGATTGCCTAAAATAGTGAAGGGGTATGATTCTATATTTGTTGTTGTGGATAGATTTTCTAAGATGACTCATTTTATACCATGTAAGAAGACATCAGATGTGAAGCATATTGCTGAGATTTCTTCAAAGAGATTGTGAGATTGCATGGATTACCAAGAAACATTATTTCTAATAGAGACATTAAGTTTGTTGGTTATTTTTGGAAGATTTTGTGGAAGATGGGTACTAAGTTGAAGTTCTACATTCCATCCATAGACAAATGGACAAATAGAGGTTTTGAAAAGAAACATGGGTAATTTGTTGATATGTTTAGTTGGAGATAAACCAAGTAATTGGGAGATGGTATTGGCACAAGCTAAGTTTGCATATAATAATTCCATGAATAGGAGTATAGGAAAGACACCTTTTGAAATTGTTACAAGAATCCAACATAGAGGAGTATCAATTTGAGGGATCTTGCTAAGGAAGAAAAGATAAGTGCTAAAAGGGAAGAATTTGTTGATTTTATGGAGCCTTTGCATAAGGAAGTAAAATTGAGAATGGAACAAAGTAACATAAGTATAAGGAGAATGTTGACAAGTCTAGAAGATATCATGTTTTTGAAATTGGTGATGAGGTGATAGCTCATTTGAAGAAAGGAAGATTTCCTATTAGAACATAAAGTAAGCTAAAAATGAAGAAATTTGGATCTTGTATGATCTCGAAGAAGTTTGACAATGGTAATGCATATGATGTTGAGTTACCTGATGATATGGATATATATCTTATATTCAATGTTGCTGATTTGTATAAGTATCATGAGTCAGATGATGAAGTTGTTGTATCAAATGATTATCCTAAGAAGCACATTGAAGAAATTGAAAAGGTATTGGAGCAAAGAGTTGGTAAGAGCATGAGAGGAAATGACTACTATGAGTATTTTGTAAAATGAAAAAATAGACCTGATGAAGATGCTATATGGATTTCTCAATTTGAGTTGGATTTAGCTTGGGTTGTGACACTTGCATGATTCAGAAGAATCATTTCTTTCTACCTTAGTTGTCTGATGCAAGAGTATCCTAGGTTGCACTACTATCTCACAATGTTTTGCATTGTCAAATTCTTACCATGTGTCAAGTGTTTAGTTTCATCAAGTATTATTGTCAATATAAGGAAGAACTCTACTAATGAATGGTTGTTCATAGCAATTAATGTAATAATTAATAATGATAGAGGTTAATAGAAAAAAAGAAGGCTCTGATTATACAAGTGGACTACTCAATATCATTTAACACATCAGCTTGCCAAAACACCATTGTTCTTTGTCACGCAACCAAGAGGAATCCATTGCAGGTAGAGCCATAATGAAAAATAGTATTTCCTAAAATATATGATAAAATCTAGTGTACATGGCATGTCCTATATGTTATCTCACACAACTTAAAATATGTTTTTTCTTTTCTTGAGGCACTTACATGTGCAGATTTATACAAACACAAATTTTGAAAATATAACTTTTATTGCAGCTCTATACTAAAAAGGTTACAAAAGGTTGAATATAAAGAATTCATACCCACAAAAAAAACAAACAAGAACTAGATACACATGTATCTAGAAAAGTTTAATTTGTGAGAGAATAAAGCTCTATCCTAAATATTATGATGCATATTTCAACACATTTCTTATTTTCGTAAAAACTAAAAATTAACTAAAATCATCCTAACAAAAAATTATATTTTTTCACTTGCATCAATTATCAACATATTCCCCCTTGATGTTGAGTGGGCTCTTAATCTGATCCATTCATTACAAAGTGTTACTCTTCAGCACTAGAGTCTTATAGAGTCACATAGTACTTCTAATAGAAGTCAACTAACTATTTATTAATTTATCTCTTTCATGAGAGATCACAAGGCTCAACTTTGCCCTCCTTTCTCTAATATAGAGAAAACTCTTGACACTTCCATACATACAAATCATAATAAGTAGTCATCAACTACTTCACACAAACATTAGGACCTTGATCCACCACTATCATGTTTGACTTGTGAACATTGAGGTTTCTACAACTTTTTCAACATCTCTATCACCTTTTTCCATCAGGATCCATTGATCCATCGATAATAAACTTGCATACAATATTCTGTTGATTGCAACATGTCTTTTCATTATGGCTCTTTAACCCAAAAATTCTACAATGGTGAAGATCCCAACATTTATCCTCTTTATGTCCTTCTCTATGACAATGTGAAGGTATAATACATTTCTTACTTTTTACTTGTAATACCCCACTTGAAGATCCTTGAAAAAAGGATATATAAAAGACCATACATTTTTTTAAGGGATTAAGCATGGATTCAAACAAAATTTCCATGTAGCTGATCACAAAGATCAAAATGAAAGACTTAACCAAATAATACAATCAACCAATGATATCCAAGTGTCACTACTTACCAACACTCATAAGCAATTATAATAGTTAAATATACAATGTCCGTTTCTAACTAACCATAACATAAACAAGAATTGTAGGCAAAGCCCATTAAATGGTCGTGTGTAAGACAAGGACTCATGGTTACAACCACTCATCTATTGGACACCATACTAAAATACAAATGTTGAATCTTGAAATTGGCTAAGTTTGGAATCCTAAAGCCCTGAAATCTAACTAAGTCTAAATACCTGCAGCCTTGAGATTTTCTAGATTCTTTATCTTAACTCAGAGAGGTCTTGAACCCACCTCAAATGAATTGTCACACACACACACACACATAATATCTTAATTATAAAGAAGAAGAAGAGGAAGAGTAATTGAAGATGACAATGCCATTTATACTTCGATGGTATATTTTATATATAGGAAGAAAAGACCCCCAAAAGGGTACTTAAATCTCCTTCAAGACCACATCTAACAAGTTTAAAAGTATCTATTGTCTACCCAAGCAAGTTTTCTTTTAGACCCCATATCATGCAATAGTTTCCACTACTACTAGGTGATAGCTTGTGAGTATTATGCAATATACTATACTACTATTCTAGTATCGCATGATACTTTATACTATTACCACGCGATACTTTAACAGTATCGTACGATACTTGTTGCTACTACCATGTGATACTTTCTTGTATCATAGGATATTATTTATTATAGTCATGTGATACTTTACCAATATTTCCCAATGTTGAACTAATGTCACCCAAGTATGCAAAAAAATGCCAACAAACCAATATAGAAGGAAAATAGAGTTAGAACATCACACTGGGGAGTACTAGAACCACTTTAGCATAAAGAAGAACAAATAATTATAACATCTCATCCAGAGAATCTAATGTAATCATGTGGAGAGCAACATCGCAGTGAACATACATGTGCATAAATCAACTATCTCAATATGCAAAAATACCAACTCACAAGGGAACATACTCTAGAATGGTATGGAGAACCATGTGAACATTCATCCCTAGAATTGAACATGGAGGAAAGTCAACTCTCTATGTCAGTCCCCAAAAATGGTATAGGTAGTGATTCCTCCCAACAATGTAGAACCCATAGGCCCTCTCCCACTTTGCTAATGAAGATAATGAACTGAACGCAATCACACAATACACTCATCTATGGCTAACACTCATACCAAATAGTATAGAGAACTGAAACCAAGATCATCAAACAATGTAATACAACAGGTCATACTTAGACATTGTATGGGTCTACTATGAAGGGACTCTGGTGGAGTGTAAGTCACTTGGCTTTGGAAAATCCAAGCTATATCTGGTGCATAATGAATCCCTCAGTAAATCATCACACCAGTGCTGAATGAATCCCTTAGGAAACCATCACACTAGTGTAGAATGAATCCCTCAAGAAAGCATCACACCATGACCTCAAATAAACTGTACAGGCCACACCCTTTGTTTAACCACTTGGTTGTTCACTTATCTGATATTAAGTTTTAGTATCCATTTATTAAAATTTTTATTACTTGTTAGAACTTCTTCATTCTACCTTGTTGGAATATACACTAGGGTATATGAGAGAAGGCACTCCATACATCTACCCTTCATACCCATGATCATCACATGATGAGTGCGCAAAGGAAATGCAAGTTCCCAACACAACTTCAAATGAACAATCCCTCAACCAATCTATATCTAGGAGTTCGAGTCTCATAAGATCTCATCAATTGCATGTGCACATACTTATGTGTGGGAAAAACCAACTACACAAAATCAATACTAAACAAGTGTTAGATGACAAACAATAAAATAACCAAGTATAAAATCATTCCATCGAGAAAATAACCAAGAGTATAGATTCGACATGAATCCTAATGCAAGAAGAATACATCTATTATCAGATTGTATTCCTCATGGATAATCCAAGTCCATGAGCAACGTCAGTTCCAAGAAACACTCAAGGAAATTGGACAACGCAAAAATTGAGGCAAAGTTATAAATGCCCAAAAACCAATGTTGACAAAAATCAATGAAATCAGAACCCTAGTTCCAATTAGGTATAAAACTCTAGATATCAAATAAAATTTGGGTTCAATGTTCATATGCAAAAAAAACCAATATAACAGTCTAAAACCCCAAACCCCACTCCAAAAGGCAAAGAAATTCTCATACCTCCCCAATCGAGTAGAGCTAGCATACATGAATGGAGGGGAACACTAGTTCTATGCCTTCTAACAAACTACTAGTAGTAAAAAACTTAGAAATGAAATTGAGACGTAAAAAAAGAAGAGCCCTACTTGGTAGTCAAAAGGGAAAAAATAGGAATTCTCGTGATAAAGTAATCACTCTGCTAAAACTACCAATAGTCTCAGCAAACCAAGGTCTCCCTAAACTAGATCCAACGAGATCAATCTTGAGTCAATCGCACACCCATAGTTCTTGCAACAAGTAAAACAACAATACCTCCTTAAGAGGTTTTTCAGATTTTTGCTCTCAAATTCCAATTTAAAAGTGAGAAGTGAGAAATAACTCACTTTTTGGGATATATATTAACTTTAAAAGTTTAATATAAATTTGGGAAAATAATGGGTTTACTAGGTTAAATCCCTACTCAACCCAAACAAAAATTGGGTAATTCCAATTATATGAAATTCAACTACGACAAAGCGGCTGATAAATAAAATAAAAAGATAAAATCCCAAAATACCCATAAACCATAAAATAACAATATTCCTTAATAATTTTTATGACAAATTCTAAATGCACATACATAATATTGGTCTAGTCACAATGCAAATGAATTCAAATCTGTTAAATCATCGAAGGGTTTAATTGATAATTAAAGAAGATATGTCACCCATACAAGGATGAGATTTGCTAGGTATAAATAGCCAAATCACTAACTCCATGTGCCACTATTGGGGTTATAACTCCTCCACATTAAGCAACACAATCAAATGCAATAACATATAATTATATAGCCAAAGTGATAAATGCATTACATTGCATAATTGACCATTTATTTAATTACATTAAAATAACCTCTTTAAATCATTCATTACATCATAAAACATCTCAAAGCAAGAATGAAATAAATATATGTAGCATCAAATCATAATATCCAGGATCTAATAAGTCCATAATATAATCACCAACAAAATATAAATTTGAATACAAAATTACCAGATAATATCATCAACCATCATGTCACATCAATAATCATCATCATGCAGATATGATCAAACTAAACAACATAGTATCTATCATCTATGAAACTAGTAATCAAAACATAATATTTGACCATTAGGTCATCTTGAAGATCATCAAACATGAGTATAAATATATCTCTTGAATTAAAATATAACGAGGTACAAAATACAAACACGAGAGGCACTTTTGTACTGATTTATTTGAGCCTACAATACTAGTAACATCAAATTTCTCTCTCCTAACAAATCTTAAGCATTCAAATTTTGGCCTCCAAATGGAATTAATGGGCTCCTTCATGCTTTTTCATTCTTTTTGAATCCACTTCCATTAAATAATATTTTTTCCATAATCTAAAAGACAATATTATTTTTCAAACATCTCTTGTTATCATCATAAAAATTTCCAACTATACTTGCAAATGTATGCTTAACTTCATCTTTATCCTCTTTGCTAGAAGAAATTTGTTGGTCTTAGATTGGTTTGAAAATTGAGTGTCAACACACTTAACCAATTCTTAGAGATGTTGAGTATAATACAGATGCCGAGCTATAGTGTGTGTTGAGCCAGAGATTCAATAGGTGCCAAGTGAACTTCAGGTGTTGAGAAAAGTTCAAGTACTAAGTGATAAGTGATGTCAAGTCACTATAGGTGTTGAAAAAAGTATAGATGTCGAGTGAAATAGAATTACCATAGGAGATTTGTAAGACAAAATTCCTATATGTGCCAAGCATCAAAACTTAGTAAGTGTTGAGTAACATAGAATTAGCATATGAGTATGTATCTTCACAAACTCAAATGTAAACCATTTTTTAGCTGACTTAGGAAGAATCTCAAGGGATCTTGAAGATAAGATTGAATCTCTTGCATTACCTATTTAATTAACATGCATCCAATTAGAAAAATGGAGAAAGCATGAAACCAATAGAAAAAGTGAAAGAATTGAGTGGGAAAGGAGAATGAAAGTTGATCATAGATTCATACCTAACCCTGAGTCTTCAAAGCCTTTAAAAGGAGGATGAAACCCCATTATGTGTGTACATGAGTAAGAGTTTATGGGAGAGTGCTAGTGAAGTGCAGAGGGGTGTAAGCACTTAGAAAGAGCATAACAACATTACAGAATTTAGTTGATCAATAATAGAGTATCAAAATTTTGAGAAGAGACATATCAGATCAAGCAAGGATCAAAATAGATAGAGTAGAATGAGGATTTGGAATCAACAATTGAAGATGCATGTCATCAGTTCAAGACTTTCTAATACTCTTTAGCCATTGTATTAGGAATGAAAATCCTATGATGATAGTTTGGTGTAATAGCCATGTTGTAAGCCTTTAAACAAGTTGCTAAATCCTTTAATAGGGTAACATTCTAAGAGAGTGTTTGTAAATCCTTTAACTAGGTCACTTTTAAAACAGTGTAAAGTCTTTAACAATAGAGGCCTTTCATAGGGCAGACTATTGGAAGTGGTCAAACTTTGTAACCTTAAATAGTTACATATTACTATAATGATACTTTGTGGGTCTCAACCCCACCCCAATTTTACCTTCTCATTTTGGAGGGTTTCTGGGTTACCAAAATCTTGTATTATCTATTTTCATGCATGTCCTTACTTTCATGTTTATTAGATAAATTAGATGCATGTCAATGATTTCATCTAAAAGTTTTTGAAAAAGTTAAAGTTAGTTACTTCTGATTCACTCCTCCTCTCATAAGTAAATCTTACCACTTGTGAATTCCAACAAGTGGTATCAAAGCCAAGTTCTCACAAGGATGAGCCTTATAGCTTGGAGAAAAGATTTGGAAATGGAAGTCTAAAAACTTGGGAAGATCATAGAGAATCAACCAATTGATGTATAACTTGCTCTACACACCTTGGAAGAAGCTAGAGAAGAACAAAGAAAATGTCTAAAGAGAAAAAGAGAGATTGCCACAGTTGAGAATGGTACACAATATAAAGAGATTGATACCTCAAAATTGTTTGCAAATGGAGATTCCAAAGAGTTTGATGTAGCAATAGTAGACCTAATGGAGAAAAATAGAGCCCAAGCAAAAGAAATTAGAACACTCAAGCTTGAACAAGAATCACAAGCCATAATGCTTTGTGAGATGACTAAACAGAACAAAAGATCCATTGAAGATAAGGCTATGCTAGAAGAAGACAAGAGAAAACTTGCCAATAGACTAGAAGAAAAGTCAATTGAGCTTGCAAGAATTTCAAACATGTAGCTAGACACCCTAAGCTAGATGATCAATGCACATCATGAATTGAATGTCAAGGATATTGAGATCTCTACACTAAAGATGCAAAATGAACAACTACAAAATGGCTTGAAAAGAGAGAAGGAGATTGCAGAAAGCTTCAACAAACCAAATGAGGCCATTAAGTACTTTGAGCAGCTACTAAAATCACCAAGGGCTAGCAATGATACTTCAAGACTAGGATACACCAACACTAGAGAAGGAGAGCCATCCAAGACTGTAGAAGAAAGGAGTGACAAAGGTAAGAATGCTAAACCTACTTGTTATTTCTATGGTAATAAAGGACATACCTATAATGTATGCAGGAGCAAGAAAACCTATTAGCATGACAAACCTAAGAATCTGAGTCACTTTCATAAGTGCAACAAGCAAGGACATCAAGAACATGACTATAGGACTAGGATTATTAGAACACCAAGATTTGAAGGTCACTACTACAATTGCAAGAAGTATGGACATAGAGCTTTTGAGTATAGATCAAAGCCTATGAGGACACCTAATTAGCCATCAAGGGGAAATAACCATGGACATCACTACAATTGGGACTACAACACTAGGTACAATTGTCATTACTGTAAGGAATATGGAAACATTCCTAAAAATTACATAAGGACACATTTTAGTGGAAACTACAGTAGATGGTTAAGTCAAACCACATGTTTCAATTAATTGAAGACTGGTCATATCAGCATAAATCACCCAAAAAGGTTAAAGGCACCCAACTTAGATATCAACAAAGGAAAAGAGAAGGTAGATGTTGAACACATCAGAGGAGAAATGAATAAGACATGGAAGAAGAAAGATGGGAGAAGCACATCAAATGAAGGGATCACTTCACCTAAAAGGTCAAGTGGTCACACTTCATCAAACTAAGCAAAGAGAAGGCATGATCTGGTAACGAATCTAGACTAATTGTAGTATTGAATGCTTAAATAAAATCAAATTAAAAAAATCACAACTTAGAGGAAGTCTTAATTCATTTACTATCAATGAAATCAAAACTTAAGATGAGAAATAGAATTGAGAGAAGATAAGAAGATGCAAACAGAGTTTGATTTCAGAGTTCTCCACAAACGTGACTACGTCTTCGAGTCGGCTCCAATAGAGTACGACTGATCTGATTAATCTCCAAAATAAATTACAAATGCACCAAGACTTATTCCCTTAAAAACATCAGCATAGCATGCCCTCGACGTGTAGAATAGTCTTCAAAAATCACTTAAATATTCTCCTATTCTCACCACCTGAATGCCCTTCCAAAAGGCCTAACACCCCCCTTTTATACATAATTTTAGCCAAAATTAGGCTAAAACCAATTAATGTAAATATAGGGTCTTTAACAAAATTTATCTTTGAAATACTCCTTTTACAAGTTTAGGAGATTCGGCACCTTACACTTATGGGGCGAAAAATAACACCCATATAACCAACTACCCTATTTAAAATAAGGTTAGGTGGCGGTTTTCTAACAATATATAGCAAATACGCCATCTAAATGATCAAATGCTAAAATGGCCCACCGGTTGTTATGCATTTTACGAGGTCGCCGATCAGTGGTTCAAATCCCGCCGGCGGCTATTTTTAATCCCTGATTTTCGGAAATCACACTTTAAATAGCATTTGCGCCCAATAATTTATGAAGTCTATGTATAACGCAACGATTATCGCTTGAGATTTGGAGTCGGGAAGTCACGGGTTCAAACCTCACTAGAATCCTTTATTTTTATTTTTATTTTTTGGTCTTTAAACTGTCCCATGATGTCATGATGATGTCATCAAGATTCAAATGACACTTTTACCTCCAAAATTCAAACTACCATAACTTTCCATTATGAAGTCTGTTTTCAATGAAACCAACGCCGTTGGGAAGCTCTCGACAGGATCTTTGATTTGAAACCCATTGTTGACCACTTTTGAGATGGTCCAATTTTGCCCCTTATCTAGCCCTCTGGTCTACCTATTGACCAAAACTTTGACCGAGCATAACTTCTCCATTCAGACTCCATTTTTGTCCGTTCAAGTTGTGTTGGAATCAGGACGCTAAGATCTTTCTCATGGTGTATATTTTGGAGAGAAATGAGACACTTCAATTTTCACTGAAAATATCCATCGGATCAAGGCATGAGGGACTGATTTACAAAGTTTTATCATACATCAGTTCCTAAACAAGCAAGTAATGAAAACAAGACATCAACATGAATAAAGATCAAAAGCTAAAATTTCAAGATTTCATAAGTGTTGCCAAGTTACCCTCAAATGTTGAGTAAAATTCTAGTACAAGCCAAGTTGATCATCAAAATTAGTAGAAGCCAAATGATTAGTTGTAGTTAACTTGATAGTAAAATCTAAGTGAAGAGGAAAATTTAGTTAAAGCTGAGTGTGGGATACTTCTATGGATGTCAAGTGGTGGAAAGACAATGGAAGATGAGTAATGCAAAAATTCTTAAGAAGTTGAGTGGACAACTGTAAACACACTAAGCATTAAATGCTATGAAAATAAGGTATATTATTGCATTTTAAATCATTTGTCTTCATTGTAAACAAAGAGAAAAGATGAAGAAGAGAGGAGAACAATTTTAAAGTAGAGAATCTAGCATTTGGGCTGATTTTAATAGTGATTCAACACAATTTCATTGAATTCAAGGTATTTACATTTGTGCCAAGCTATGCAATTTTAAATTTCTTCATGTTAAAACCCTAGCTAGCACAAATGACCTCCAGCTCTAGGAAACCATAGGAAAAAGATCCATTTCAGGTTCAACTAGTGTCCAATGAAGTGAAACAACTAGATTTCCACTCAATCCCTGAAGTGGCATATGAAAATGACCTAGCTAGATCCCTATCTATAATATCCCCTACAGTACTTATGGTTCAGGATGTTAAAAGATGTTATAGTGGCAAAATTGGATCCATAGGAGATATGGAGATGAGGGAAGCCTATGCGAGATTATGTGAAAATGGAGCTTTGAAGGAAGAGTGTCAAATCATTGAGAAGAAGGGTTTGACGCATCCCCTAGAATTCCCCACAGTTTTCAAAACTGAATGGATTAGGATAGCTCTTAGCAAGATACATGATGGAAGTTTATGGTTGGAGGATGGTCTAGTAAAAATTACAAAAGGGTTGTACATAGAGTGATAGAGTACCCAACTCTAGATTGGCCAAAGACACTTAGGAGTGATTCTAAGGAAGCTATTGAAAAGAACACTGGTGCTAAGTGGAACAAGAGATGAATGACAATAGACACTATCTAAGATCCTCTTGTTGACTTTGTTGTTAGAGTCATTGCACATAAGTTCTACCAATCTAGCAGACTTAACAGTGTACCTTGCATTACAATGGATGTGGGTTACAAATTAGTGGAAAAGGATCATACTTATGATCTTGAAAAATTGCAACTACAACAAATCAATAAAAACTTAGTAGCAATAAGGAGAATCAAGGGAACCTAGTGCATGTTTGGTGCAATTTTGATTTGTATATTCTTCTATGTACAAAATTTTTTTTTTTCTTTTGGTAAAGTTGTTTGGAAAGAAAATAGGTCAATAATAGCTCAAGTTAATGAATATATAGAACAAATGGGAGATAATTTTGAGACCCTAATGACTAGCTATTTTGAAGACTTTAAGAAGACCATGAAGCAAAGGCTAAGAATACTAGTTCCATTGTTAAAAAATCATGTAAATGATGTATGCTTTCTTGTAGATATCGATTATACTTATATATAAGCTACCATACCAAGAGTTAGATGGCTAAGACCTTTTGCCTATGAAATAAATATAGATGAGGCATTAGTAGCTATAGGTTCCATGTTTTGGAACCTATGATGTGATAAGGTCAAATGTGGATATGGAGATGAAGACTACCTCCACACTAAAGAAGAAGGACAAACTTGTGAAGAAACTTAAAGCCAAATTTGGTGAAGGCACATTAGAAGAAGAAGAAGAAAAGGAAGAAGAAGAAGTTGAGGATGATGAAGAAGAAAAAGGATAGGAAACACTTTCTTTGACCCAAGGCATGGATGAGGATGAAAGAAAAGAGGAAGGTGCCAAGTAGGAAGCACCAAAGATTGAACCTGAGAAGAGAAAGGCACAAAAATAGCTAGTTGCATAGCCCAAGGGGAAGAAGAAAGCAACAAAGCCAAGCCTAGCCAAGCCAACTACAAGGGTAGATACCAGGGCAACAACACAAGAAGCAAAGGAACAAGGGAAGAAAAAGGAAAAATAGCAAGGAGGGCCTATAGAACAAAAGAAAAGAAGAAAATATGTTGCACCCCCAGAGTCAGATGAAGAAAAGATAGAGTCTAACAATGATCAATTCAGATTGTTAAGGCATTCTACCCAATCTAATTTGGAAATTATTCATGATAACATTAGGGACAATGCAAATTTGACTGGATTAAAAGCAATAGATTTTAATAATAAGCATAGTGGAAGAATCTATCTACACTATGATGACCAAGTTCAAGACTACCCCACTTGAATTGGACAATTCTATGCTTAAGGAGTTAAGCTCCATTGTAGAAAATAAATGTCATTACTGCCCTAATATAGAGAAAGAAATAAGGGAGTCTACATTGACTCATATGATGCTAGACCTTACAAAAGGTCAAATAAGAAAGGCAAGTAAGAAACGTGGGAGAAAATTTGTGCCCAAATATAGAGCGTTCAATATTTTATAGAATAAAATAAAGGATGTTGTAAAGAAATCCACACAAATGTGCAAATTGATCTATGGATTTACTACTATCAAGAAAGGGTAGGAAGATCTCTTTGAGGGAAGAAATTATGAGGAAGGAGAGAAAGAGAAAGAAGAGGTAACAATGGAGAAGACATAGGAATGTGAAGAGGCAACAGCTGAGGAGCAATAGCTAGAACATAGTGTCCAAGACACCCAATTGCCACCAATAAGTCCTCCACATACAACACTTGTAGAAACTATAATTTTCAAGGATGTTCCTAACACCTAAGGTTAGAAAATCAATCCATTAACTATAGAGGATCTCAAAAAGATCCTTCACCAAAATGTATTGCAATCACAATTGTGCACAAATCCTATTTTAGTGAGTGTGAAAGAATTTCAAAATGGTGTAGTAAATATTGCTAAGGAGAAGGTGAACACACAAGAACCACCTATACATCCTCCCATAGCTATAGATGATCAAACAAAAGATCAAGTAGCACAAGACACAACTACTAAGGTTGATCCCATAGTAATAGCAACAACAACTATCAAGGAGCTAGCAAAGGAGTAGATAGGACAAGATGTTCTTACAAGACAAAGCCAAGGTGCACCTCCTCAAATCATTGTCATTAATCAAGGTAGTAGAGAAGAAGAGAAGGAAGAGGAGAAAACCTCCAAGGAAAGAGAGCAAGAGGCAATATAGACACTGATAAACTTGCCTACCTCAGGGACTCCAAAAAAACAACTAAGCACTAAAGTAGTACCACTGCAAATCTTAGCACCAGGCTCAAGCTCCACCAAGGTAGCAAGGGTAGTTCACTATGGAGATCTTGCACTTGATGAGGAAATAGTCATACTTTGTTATGACTACAAAACAATGAACCTAACACATATAAATAAAGTGCAAGAGGAACTTGAGAGAAAGAAGTAGGAGATACTCATAAATGAGTATAGACAAAAGCAAGCATTGGTAGAAATTAAAGACATATTCCTTGATGCATTTAGCTTGCCTATACTTGATGAAACAAAGCCCATCATGGAGCAACTGTCCAACATAGTGGATCAGGTACAAAATGACGATCTTGATACAAATGTTAAATTATTAGAGTGGTCTGAAAAGAAATTTCAAATGAAAGTTAATGAGAAGATATCTAGTGAGATAGCACTATCACAAGTTGAACTAGCCAAGAATGTTGAGAAAGTTAAAATAGTACTTGAGAATATATTCTCATTATACTCCAAATTGTGTGACTCATCATTTTTCACACAAAAAAGTAGCTAGAGAATATTGAGCTTGGAACAGAATCTTAAGTTATCTAGCACACAACTACCTAAAAATCTAGCTCAAAGTGACAAGCATTTTGTAACAATACTTCAAACTCAGGAGTTAGTTGTACTAATAGAAGAAAAGGCCGATGTTAAGGCCAAATTAATACAAATTCAATTTGTTACTACCCCACACTTGGAAGTACTACATAAGGAAATGATCTATGCAGAAAATGTCATAAAGAAAGACCCCAATCTTTCCTTGTACATCTTGCAATAGAGATAGATATCCAACACAAAGCACTAGAAATTGCTTTAGACAATTGGGATGCTTCTCTAAAGATGATAATGGAGGTAAATAAAACACTTTTGGCTAAATATTCTATTCATTCTTAGGACCCTTTGACATAAGTGTCAAAAAGGGGGAGATATAAACATTATGCATATAATAAGAATAGGGGAGATACTACATTCTTTGATGGAGGTAATAAAGAATCCCCAAAGGGGGAGATATTCAAATTTTGAGGAAGTAATAAGGAGATACAGCCAAAAGGATGCAAAAATTGTTAGAATATATGGAAAGGGGAGTAGAAACAAAGGAGGAGTACAAATAGACCAGAAATAGGGTACACAGAAATAGAGGCAAAGGAATGAGAAGGAAGATAATGGAACTACCATGAGACAAATTTAGCTAAGGCTATTTTGGTTATAGAATTAGCACATTAGCTCAAGGGGAGTTACAAGCTTTTGAGGTATACAAAATTTTTGAACAAGTTTTTGAAGTTTTGAACATATGTCGAACAGAATGTGTAGTATGCTCATATAAATTAGATTCATAATGCTTAGTTAAGTGTTTTTGCCACTCATGTCAAAGGGGGAGATTGTTGGTCTTAGATTGGTTTTGAAAATTGAGTGTCAACACACTTAAAAAATTCTTAGTTGATGCCAAGTATAATATATAGATGTTGAGCTACAGTGTGTGCCAAGCTAGAGATTCAATAGGTGTTGTGTGAACTTCAGGAGCCAAGTGAAGTTCAAGTGCCGAATGATAAGTGATGCCAAATCACTATAAGTGCCGAGCAAAGTATAGATGTTGAGCAAAAAAAAATTACCATAGGACCCGAGTAAGATAGAATTCCTATATGTGCTAAGTATCAATAATTAGTAAGTGCCAAGTAACATAGAATCAACATATGAGTTTGTATATTCACAAAATCAGATGTAAACTATTTTTTAGTAGACTTAGGAAGAATCTTGAAGGATCTTAAAGATAAGATCAACTTTGTTGCATTACCTATGTAATCAACATGCAACCAATCAAAAAAATGGAGAAATCATGCAACCAATAGGAAAAGTGAAAGAATTGAGTAGGAAATGGAAATTGAATGTTGATTGTAGATTCATATCTAACCCTAGGTCTTCGAAGCCTTTAAAAGTAGGATGAAACCCTATTATGTGTGTACATGAGTAAGAATTTATGGGAGAATGCTAGTGAAGTGCAAATGGGTGTAAGGACTCAGAAAGAGTGGAACAACATTGTAGAATTTAGTTGATCAGGAACAAAGTATTAGAATTTTGAGAAGAGACATATCAGATCAAGCAAGGATCAAAATAGATAGATTAGAACAAGGATATGAAATTAGCAATTGGAGATTGCAAGTCATCAGGTCAAGACTTTCTAATACTCTCTAGCCATTGTATTAGGAATAAAAATCCTATGATGATAGGTTGGTTTAATAGCCATGTTGTAAGCCTTTCAACAAGGTGCTAAATCCTTTAATACGGTAACATTCCAAGAGAGTGTTTGTAAATCCTTTAACAAGGTCTCTTTTAACAGACAAGGTCTCTTTTAACAGGGTGTAAAATCTTTAATAGGACAGGCCTTTCATAGAGCAAACCATTGGAAATGGTCAAACTTTGTAACCTTAAATAGTTATATATTGTTGCAGTGATACTTTGTGGGTGTCATTTCCACCCTAGTTTTACCTTCTCATTTTGGAGGGTTTTTGGGTTACCAAATCTTGTGGTATTTGTTTTCATGCATGTCCTTACTTTAGTATTTATTAGATGAATTAGATGCATGTGAATGATTTTAGCTAAATGGTTTTGAAATGGTTAAAGTTAGTTACTTCTGATTCACCCCCCTCCTCCCCCCTCTCAGAATTAAATCTTCCCACTTGTAAATTTCAACAAATTTTACTACATCATCCACATTAAATTGAAACAGATCAACATCACCAACTACTTTTGTTGACATCATTTTTTAAAAAATTAAAAAATTTCCTCACATTTTTACCTTCTCTTCTAAATCTCTATTTGTCTTCTTAACTTGATCAAACAATTTTAAAATGTCTTTTATTTCAACACTTTAATTTTTAACCCTTTCTAATTCATTTTCAAGTTTCTCAATTTGACACAATTATCCATATTCTCCTTTCCAAAAAAAATTCAAATCCTCTAATAGCTCTAAATTACACTTCTCTAATTTTACCAATTCATCATTTATAATATATTTTTCAGAAATCAAGATCTCATTCTCTTTCTTTAACTTTTTTCTTGTATTTCTGATTGAAATAAATGATATTGCTACACAAACAACTTACTTCTATTCTTGGCAATACTCTTGAGCTACAAAAAACAAACCTACTTTAATCACAATTAATTTTCAATCTTCCTTTTCCCCAATGCTACTCATGATATTTTCTCTAATTTTTTAAACTATTCCACAAATCCTTTTTAACGCGGTCATTTTCTCTTCTACAATATACTTGACATCAAAATATTATCTTTGCATACTATGATCTTCTTTAAAAAAATAGGCTAGATAATCTTATGAACACTCTTCACACACCAAGGTCTTCATCTTCTCTGATAGAAATTGTAGATTTTATAGAATTGAAATATAATTTTTATTGTAGCTCTATTCTAAAAATATTATAAAGGGTTGAATATAAAGAATTCACATTGATGGGAAAAATGAAAAAGAAAGATAAAAAATAAAAATAAAATTTCCTTCCTCTATTCATCTTCTATTGCACACTCTGTCTTTTCAACCATTAATGTGACCCTATACTAATATGAATTAAATTGTCAAGTCAGCTTGAATACACTTATAAATATTTAATAATCCAACCTTGAGCCAGCTAGAACAAACAAATCAATCCAAAAGACTCAATATACTGATATAGAAAAATCCTTTGTTAGCCAACCCAACATGGTCAACACTAACTCATAAAAGACTTTTATATGTCAACCAAGTAAGCTCAGTTAACACTACATCCTAAACTGAATCCCCTTTGGTAACCAAGTGATCTTGGTTAACACTGATTCCATGCCAACTTTCCTTTGTTAATTGAGAGAACTCGATTAACACTAAACTTTGTGAGCTTCTCTTTGGTGCTCGATTGAACTCAGTATAACTCCATGCCAATATTTTTGCATGCCTAAGAGAATTCAATAGACATTGTCTTCTATACTTTGCAAATACTAGAATTCTCAACAAACATAGATAACTATTTTCATCACTTGAGTGAGCTTGGTAGATACTAACTGGTAAAGACATGACATTTTGTGTAACATCAAAGACAATATACAATTAATGAATTATTTCCAACAATATCCCTCTTTGGTATTGATGGCAACACAACATGTCATAATACAATGAAATTTTAGAGAAAAAGAAAAGTAAGGATAATATACCTAGTTTGATTCTAATTCTTATCCATGAGAACTCCCTCTATCAATGTAAGCTCTCGCTGACATCAATCTCTCCCTCTAGAATGATTCTCTAATTATAGTTTCTCCCTCTATTAGCAAGGTTTCCATGTTTACTCTTCATCTCACTTGAGAACGAAATCTTCCTCTTTGATATCTCATGCCAAAAGTATAAATTCATGATATATGACAGCAAACTCTCCCTCTTTGACATCTTAATACCAAAGATAATAACCAATGGATTTTTAATCTACTTGATGTACTGATTCATATAAAATTTACTCTTTCAATACTACATCAACCTTGACTAATCTTCAAATGTGGTTGATGCATTACTAGACTCTATTTAGTGAGCTTTAGCAAGGGGAATAACCCCTAGCTAACATCTTATATACAAGAATTCATCCTTAGCCAATGAATTGGTGAATATGTCTATAATTTGTTCCTTTGTATTCACATATTCAAATCTCACCTCTTAGTCTTGCATCAATTCTCTCAAAAAGTGATACTTGATTGCAATGTGTTTAGTCTTGGTATGCATCACATGATTCTTGGAAATGTTAATTGTACTACTGTTATCATAGAAAATAACTACTATATCCTTGATTTCTTCCTTCATAATTGACAACATTTGTTTGAACTGAATAATGTTTGAGCAATTGACTGCTACTGAAATATATTGTGTTTTTATTGTAGACTGAGAGATACCATTTTTCTTCATGCTTGTCCAAGACACTAGCCTCTTTCCAAGAAAGAATGCTTCACCACTAGTGCTTTTCCTATCATCAATGATTCCTATCCAATCAACATTAGTGAAGGCTTCCAATTAAAATTTGTCTCCTTTCTTATACCATAGTCCATAATCTTTACTACCCATTAGATACCTCATGATTATTTTAATTTCCATCATATGATTTTCTTTTGGATTAGCATAAAATCTTGCAAACATACCAACTACTAATGCAATATCAGGTCTTGTATGCACTACATACTAAATTTTTCTAATCATTGATCTATATGTAGTCTAATCTACATGTTTTGAATCATTGTTTTTGGAAAGCTTATCTCTAGTAGACATAAATGTTCCAACTAGCCTAGAATCCTTCATTCCAAACTTCTTCAATATATCCTTTATCTATTTTTATAGAGTAATGTAGATACCATCTTTCTTCTATTGAATCTGTAGGCCAGCAAAGAATTTGATCTCTCCAAACATTGACATTTCAAATTTCTCTCTCATTTTATTAGAAAAAGATTTGCACAAGTTATCATGACCAATAAACAATATATTGTCCACAAAAATTTCTACTAGCAATATCTTCTTGTCTAGTCCTTCCTTGATCATGTATAGATTGATGTCATCATTTGTCCACTAGAAACCAATCTTTATCAAATAACTATGCAATCTTTTATACCAAGCTCTAGCAGCTTGTTTGAGACCATACAAAGCTTTATGTAATCTACAAACCATATTCTTCTTGTCACGATCAATGAAACCTTCAGGTTGTTGTATGTAGACTTCATCTTCTAGGATTCCATTCAAGAATGTTAACTTCACATCCATCTAATATACTTTGAATCCTTTATGTGCAACATAAGAAAGTAATGTTCTAATACCTTCTAGTGTAATGACAAGAGAAAAGGTTTCTCTGTAGTCAATACCTTCCTCTTGAGCATAATCCTTGCATACTAGCCTTTCCTTAGTCCTTGATACTTCTCCATTTTCATTGAACTTATTTCTCAATACATATTTAATAGAAATATAATCCATTCCATCCTCATCACTACTATCAGAGTCGTTAGCCATATAACAAGATTTCTTACCTTATCCTTGTTCTCTTTGTTTCTTTTGAAATATTTCTTTCTTGTGTACGTGTTGTACTTCTTTTCTTCTTTTCCTTCTTTATTTGGACACCTTGTAGCAATTTGACCAACTTCTTTACAAGAAAAATAGATTAGAGGTATTTTACCATTTTACTTTCCTTTTCCTTTAGGAAATCTCCTTGCAAGAAATGCTTCAATGATTTCAATCATCATCAAAATCTTCTTCATCTTTACTGTCAAATTACTTTTTAGATTTTCTAGCTTTATTTTTGAGTGATAGATTAGCTTGAAATTAAGACTCAAGGTTATAAGTTTTAGGAATATGGTTATCATAGTTAACAACCTCAAAGGTTCTCAACCTTCCCACTAGTGTATCCAAGGTTATATAATTTTTGGGATCACATCTCTTCTCTTGAATTGCTAAAACTCTAATTGCATAAATAGGAAGAAGAGTTTTGAGTATCTTTCTTACTATTGTCACATCCTCTATTATTCCTTCCAAGGCTTAGATTACACTTACACTAGATTTGACTCTTTCAATGCAATTTGCAATTTTTTCATCTTCTCTCATCTTCATTTGATAAAATTGGCCTCTAAGACTTTCTACCTTGGCTCTCCTTACATTCTCATCTCCTCCATAGATATCTTTCAACTTGATTCATATCTCATGAGCAATATCACAATCTTTGACTTCATCAAATTCAACATAATTGAGAGTAGAGGCAATGTCAATCATCATAATGTTACGATTCTTCTTTTCTATAATTTCTTCAACTATCATAATTCTAGTAGGTGCCACATACTTGGTGTTCAAATATATTAGTCTTGAGTCTCCAATGTGCTAAATTTAGCTTCATAAATTCTTGCCATTATCTTTGTTCAATTGAGAAATTTCTCTTCTATAAGACATCTTTGATCTTTAGCTTAGGTCCTTGAAACCTTATCTTCAAACACCAAGCACTCTAATACCAATTATTAGAAATGCAAGAGAAGTAACTAAGAAGGGAGGGTGAATCAATTACCACAAAAATAAATCTTAGTCCCTTAAGATGTTAGTACAAAATAAAACCAAACTCTCTTTTTGTAACTCAATTAGCACTAAATGACTTGGTTTGCAATAAGAATGATTGTCACTCGATAAACACTTGGTTAACATTGATTATAAGCATTTTTACTTTAATAACATTGATCATGTAGGTCTTATGATATTAAGTGTGATTAACCTTAATTAACTTAGTTGCAGAAACATAAAGAAAATAACATGAACACATGAGACACTAGGATTTAACATCAAAACCTAATTTGGAAAAACCACCAATTTTAACTAGTTACTATTTTTCACTCTTTTGAAGTCAGTTCTATTAGGAGCCAACCCTATTAAAGGTTACAAAACACACTATTAGGTGTGAACCTGTCAAAGCATTTAGATCACCCTATTAGGAGTGGTCTTGTTAGAGGTATTAAGACACTTTGATCTAGAAATACCACCTTGTTAGAGTATTTCTCAAATAGTTGTTAAGCTAAATCTATTAAGAGATTTGATTCACTACTACAATTATTAGAGAGTAATATTGACTTGACTTGATTGCTGATGAAATTAACTTTTTGATTTTAGATCTCAGTTCTAGTTTGATTACTTGATCCTTCTTGATTAGAATATTCTTTGTAGCTTGGTCAACAAGTATACTCTTCTTATCCTTACAATTTTCTTCCTTTAGTCATCATCTTCTATTTCACACACTCTTTTCAATCCTTAACTTGATCTTATACTTGTATGAATTACATTGCCAAATTAGCTTGAATACACTTATAAAAATTCAATAATCAAACCTTGAGTTGGCTAGAACAAACAAATTAATCCAATAGACTCAATATACTGATATATAAAAATCCTTCATTAGCTGACCCAACTTGGTCAACACTAACTCAAAAAAGACTTTTATTTGTTAACCAAGTAATCTTGGTTAACACTGCATCCTAAATTGAATTCCCTTTGGTAACTGAGTGAGCTCAATTAACACCGGTTCCATACCAACTTTCCTTTGTTAACTGAGTGAGCTTGGTTAACACCAAAATTTTGTGAACTTCTCTTTGGTGCTTGTCAAGTGAACTTAGTAGACACTAACTCCATGCCATCTTTTCTTTGGTGCCCAAGTAAACCCGATAGACGCTATCTTTTGAACTTGGTAAAAATTGGAAGGCTTGATAGGCATAGGGAACTATCTTCATCACCCAAGTGATCTCGGTAGACACTGACTGGTAAAGACATGACATTTTGTGTAACATCAAAGATAATATATAATTGATCAATTTTTTTGAACAACCTTTAACCAATCTCAACTAAAGAAAGGTACAAATAAAACACCTTATGAATTATGGTATGGATATAAACCCAATGTCTATTATTTCAAAGTATTTGGAAGCAAATGCTATATCTTGGAAGACACAAGGAAATAAAAGTTTGATGTAAAAAGTGATGAAGGAATATTCCTAGGGTACTCCAACAATAGAAAAGAATATAAATGTTTTAATATTGCTAGTCACAAAGTTATAGGAAGTGTACATGTAAAAATTGATGAGTTTGCAAAAAATAATAAAGAACAAAGCAACAAGGAACCTGAAGACTACAAAAAAATTATTTACTTTGTGTCTGATACTTTACCAAATGTACAAGAAAATATCATTGGGAGATAATAGATTTCTCCACCCTAGTAGATCATACTACCTAAGTCACCTAAGTTTGTAGAGCAACCCAAGTTGTAGCCAATCCAACCCGAGTTGCATTTAGAGAAACCCAAGTTGGAGATATTAGGAACTGGGTCTCAAATAGTGGGAATTGAGTCTTAGAGAGAGGAACTTGAGTCATAGAATGTGGGAACTGAGTCTTAGATAGTAGGAATATAACAAAGTTTAGAGAATAAACAAGATCATTTGAGAAAGGTAAACCAAGTGAATGTAGTCCAAAATCTAGAAGGAAGGTACCTATTCTAGCTAGATATGTTAGAAGGAATCATGCACCTAAGAAAATAATTGGAGATCATATAGGAGGTGTAATAACAAGGAATAAAGTAAAGGATACATGTTTGTCTTACTGAATTTCAACCTATAGCTATTAAAGATACATTGAATAATGGAATTTGGATAGAAGCAATGAATGAAGAGATTGAGAAAATTGAAACGAACAATACCTGGACTCTTGTTGGTAGACCTAGGTAAAAAAAAGTTCTTGGTACTAAATTGTTCTTGGTACTAAATTGGTCTTTATAAATAAATTAAATGAAAATGGAGAGGTATCAAGAAATAAGGCAAGGCTAGTGTGTAAAAGTTATGTTTCAGAAGAAGGAATGAACTATGCAGAAACATTTTCTCCTATTGTTAGACTCGAAGGAATCAGAACCCTCCTTGCATATGTTGCATTTAAAGGATTCAAAGTGCATCAAATGGAAGTAGAACCAGCTTTCCTAAATGGAATTCTAGAGGAAGAAGTTTAAATTGATCAACCTAAAGGTTTCATTGATCCAAACAAAAGAGGCATGGTCTACAAATTATAGAAAGATTTGTTGTTGAAAATATTATAATAGGCTAAGTTACAAAGAGGGGACGGATTAATCAGTAACCAATAAAAATTTAACTGGATTAGCAATTAATATGAATTCTGATCTAACTAGATGCATAAGAAACTAAAAACATGAAAACATACATAACACTTTTAGACAAGATTTGGTGACCCAAAAACCTTCCAAATATAAAGGAAAACTAGGGTAGGGATGATACCCACAAGCTTTAGTACTGTAGTATAAAGTTGGCCTATTAAGGCTTACGTTAATGATCACTTGTGATTATCTACGCTATTAGGAGTAATAAGGACTACTAGATCCACCTTGCAAAAGGATTTAAAAACATACAATGAAGTATGCACTTAGTAAAGAGATTTACACAAGACTATTAGGTCTACCTTGTTAAAGGATTTTACTGATCCACCTGTTAGGATGAAGCAATAGTTAATTATTGATTTGTAACTTGGTTTGATGAATGAGATTTCTCTAAGTATACATATCACCTTTTGTGACTAATCAATCTTTTCTGCTCCTTATAGTATTGTAGCCTTTGTAATTCACTATTCTCTTCTTAATATATTCATTCCATACCATTACATTAGATATGATACAATACATTACATATAGGCCAATCTAATTACATTATTACAAAGTCAACCACAATACAAGTTTACATAAATATTACAAAGTCAGTGAAAGTGAAGAAATTTAGGCTTTGAAGATTGACGCAGTGAGGTTTTCATACTCGGTATCCACTATCAATTCTTGGCATCATGATGCACTCAATAAACGTAGAAGCTCAGTCCATACTGATCACTTCCAAGTAGTTTTGAACTTGGTCTATATTAGTGACTCAATGAATACTATGAAACTTGGTATATAAGCTGAATTGCTTGATTATTATTGCATAGCTTTGTCAACACTAGATTCTCTATGAGCTCAACATACACAAAGTCACTTGGTTAACACAGAGTAGATCAGTTAACACTGGACTCACATCACATGAACTGCGAACTTAGTAAACATTACATGACTCAGTTTGCACTGGTAAATTCAACATACATTGTAATGTTTGGTTTACACTATTGATCTTCAACTCTATAGTAACTATTTGGTTCAAACTGAAACCTTTCCATAGTGACTTGGTAGCAAATAAAATGCTTGGTTAGCACTGATAACTATACAATATGCTCAATATAAATTTATAATCTGAATAAGTGTATGCCACTAATAACAAACATGACTAGAATGTCAACAATCTCCAACTTTGCCACTAGTGACAAAAACACTTATCAATCAAAATTGAATTATCCATCACCTTACATCTCCAACTTGGTAGAGTATACCATTTTTGAGATTTTTCAAAATTTTTTTTGTAAAGGATACATTTTTGTACATGGTAATGCTTCCTTCATAGTGTAATATATAGTATACTCTACAAACAATATACATTTTCTTTACACTCTTCTTACAATCTTCTCCTGCTATCTTTTTACATCTTTCTCCTCATCACTTCTATATTTTCTCCCCTTTATATCATCTTATATCTTCTCCCCCTTTTTGAAATTAATGCCAAAGATTTATACTATACGTATTTACATAGTAATGCCAAAATAAGACAAGAAGTCTGAATGTACCTTTAGTATCAGCACCAAAGTCTTGTCCCAGTTCTCCTACAAGATCTTGCATGTGCGCAATGCCACTTGCACTTCTGCTAATAGTTCAACCATATGGTCTTCAATAGAGAAATTATTATCATGGATGACAGTTTTTGAATATGTCATATGTTTCTATAGTGCATCCATGTTAGAGAGAGTCATTTTTGAAGATCCACCAAAGTAGATTTGATTCTGGCCTCTTCTCTAAGCAATTCTGCCTACACATCTATCAAAAATATGATCTTTTTAAAATCAGTAGAGCTTGAACTTTGGTCAAGCTGCAATTGCTAAGTAGTCACCTTAACATCTTCATCAATCTTAGAAAATTTGTCTTTTATTTCCTTTGTAAAACTTGAAATATCACATAATTTACCAAAAAGTAAAGTTACATTAATACAAGAAGTTTCCAAAGAACTTAAAATAGTAGATAACTCTACTTGGTAAATGGAAATGTTTTGAGCTTTAAGTTCTAAGAGCTTATTCTCAAAAAATTTCTTTTCTTTTTGTAATAGCTTTTCTTGTCCATCTAGATCTTCATTATACTTTTGGACTACTTTTGCCAATTGATACAAAAGTGGTTGAAAAGTATCAACCTCTATACCTAAAGCCTCTGGAAAAATATTCTTGGTATCCTTAATGATTTTAAATTCTTTGTCTCTTTCCTATTTTAGCCTCTACTGCTTGGCTTTCTTTTGGAGTAATTCTTTTAAGGTCTACATTTGATCAAGATTGAGTTTTGAAATATCCAAATTAGGAATCACAATTTTCTCATCAATATCTACATCCTCCTCCTTTTAGTTACCTTTACCCAAAATTTGTGTTCTCAATTAAGGCTTGGTCTCAAATATCTTGGCATGTATTGCTTGTGTACTTGGAATGGAAACAATAGTAGAAATAGTAGTACTTGCTACCAAAATTGATACTATGCTTACTATAGAAATTGATGTATCTAAATCTATTGAAAAGGGAAGAGCTTGCAACTTGATAGATGAATTACTCGATACTTTAGTCAATGATCTGATGAGCTGAACTAGTGCAAAGATTGATTGGATGCTTGTATTTTTAGTGGTAGTCACAATCAATCCTATTGAGGTTGTCTCTATGTTGGATGTTGTCACTATTTTTCTTGGAGAGTGAGGAAGTGAGGCAATAACTACTATAGAAATCTTAATTGGGTTAGTTTCCTCAACATCCTATGTACATTCCTCGGTAGCCTCTTGCTCTTGTTCCTCTTCATCATCCTCATTATCAGAATGTGTTCCTTCATCATCATCTTTCTCTTCATTCTTTACTTGATCATCTTCATCATCCTTGTCACTTATGCTAACTAGAAAATTACTTAGTTTATGAAGAAGATATACATTCTTCCATGTATTTGTTGCATTCTTGACAACATGCTCTATTTGATTTAACAAAATAAGATAAGTATTGAATCTTAAAGTCAATTTCTCTTCATTTTTCTTTAAATATTCCTTTACTTCCCTATCTATCAGATTTGGCATCAGTTGCTTCAAAGTTTTCTCATGTATATCCTTATTAGTTTGCATGGCATGTTCCCCTCTTGGCGTGACCTTGTTCATCAATGCATCAAGAATCTACTAAGTAAGTTGATCAAGTGAGTACTTCCATGTACCCATTTTAGATATCAACATATCTTTGATTTGCTTCTGCTCATCACCTATCCTAGATTCATACTTGAGTGATTTGAACTTTGTGATGTCTACAACTATTCCCATTGCTTTCATCTTCTCCTCAAATGTGGGTGGAAACCTCTTGAAAGTTATGTCTCCCCCTTCTCTATTTGCCTTCTTCCTAGAGGATCTTCTAGTCAATACTGTAGTGGTTGTCTTGGAAGGTCTAGTAATGAGTACCTTACCCTTTTTCCTCAATTTTTCCTCTTCCTCTAATTCTTCTTCCTCTATTTCATCATCTTCACCTTTTCCCTTAGTCAACAAGAGAGTGGAACTTTTTTTCAACTTGACAATCCTCTTCTTTCCTCTTCTTGCCTTTGTTAACCACTTAAGGGAGGTTGATCTCTAGTTCTATTCTGGCCTAGGCCTCATCACATGTGACAAAATATGTAGCCTTGGAGTCCACTAGTTCATTTATAAGTTCCTCGATTATATCCTTTATTTCATCAATATTGACCTCATATCCTAGAGGTTTCAACCATGCAATTCTAGTCTTAACTGCTTGAATGTATACCTTATCACTATCCACCATAAAACATACATCATCCTTATAATCTTCAACTAGTTTCTAGGGGATTTTGTATCTATTATTAATTTTCTCCTTGAATGAATCAAAATGATTATCCATAATACTAGTGTTGTTTTCTCCCATCTTAGTAATGTATTCATTAATCTAATAGAGTAATGGCACATCTTTTCTCCAAACAATACTGATTTTTTATGGAAATAATTTTTGAACATAAAAGAATAAACATGTCAAAAGTGAGCCAAACTTACATGGGTTTTTCTTTGATGTCGTAATGCTCTCCATGTTCTTGTTGAATTGATTCAATAGTAGCTTGACAAGGTCAAGAGAAATGTTGTCCTTGACTACCTTGCATGCCAGGTCAAATGCTTCACATCTCACACTAGTCAACCTACTCAAACTATAGATCTTGTGTGCAATGATATGAATACTAAAATTTAATTCCATGTTAGTGGCATTGCTAATTTTCATTCCCCTACCATCCCAATTGGCTAGGGTTTTCTTCTACAGTTCTGCCCATCCTAGGGTTTTTGTTGTTTTAGCTTTAGCCAACGTAGGGAGACCATTGATCCTATGGATCATCTTCTTGGTAATCAAAATAGGTTGCTCCAATCATAACTATCCATTTTTCAAATGACTAAGGATATGCCTAATCCATTTCACTTTGAAATTGTTGGGCATGTGAGGAATATGGGTTAAACCTTTAGCCTTGAGTTGTTGATGCTTAGGTTTCAAAATGTCATCAATGCATAACTCCTTTAAACATTCATCCATTTCAAGTGTACCAATATCTTGAGTCACACATTTAAAATGAGAACATATATCATTGATTAAAAATACCTTGGGAGGGATTAGCGACTGTGCTCCACTCTAATCTAGGGTTTTAGTGATTGTAGAAGTGAACTTAAAGTCTAGTGCTTTCCATTCTACACCCTAAACCAACATGTATGATCCTTCTTTTTCCTTGCTACTAGTAGATGCCATCTTCACTTAGTAGGGTTTGAGAGAATTGAAATTTTTTTTATAACAATTCACTCAAATCTCTTGGATGCTCTTGAAGATCACCTTGCACAATTTGCCTTCAAAAAAATCATGGTAAAAATGACTTCAATTTCATTCCTTTTATCCAAAATTTTCCATAAATGCCTGGTACATTTGGTAGATCAAATTGATAGACTATCATTCACTTTTCTTGCATTGATTATTTAGTAGAGTCTTTCATCATTCGGTAACCATATAAAACTTAGTTACTCCCGACCTTGCTTGGTAGAGTCTATAACTTGACCTCACTTAGTAAGGAAGGTAACTCAATGATAACTAGTACTTCTTGCTTGGTGATCCATTTGCATCTTGAATGCTAATATAGATCTTTTGCAATGTCAACTAGAACTGGTTTGGATGTCTTCACTAGTAACCTAGTTCTAGTCCTCCATTCAGAAATCAAGTGGAAATAGTGGAGTCACCCAGTTCTTAAGTGACTTTATCATCGTTGCTTGGACTTGCATTCTTCGTAGACTTCAGAACCCATTGTTGTCTCATCTTCTTTCTAATGTTATCAACTTTTTCCTTCTTTTCATCTTCAATTCTTCCAATATTATATAGTTCTTGGCAAGATGACAAAGTTTTATACAAATGAAACATCTTCTGGTAGTATCTCTTTTTCTTAAGTGATATTTTTCACAGTTCATTCCAATGTGTCCAAATTCTCCATAGTAATGACATCTGCACCAAGTTTTATAGTCCCAAACAAATAT
The DNA here is from genome assembly GCA_028749045.1 of Cupressus sempervirens. NCBI lineage: Eukaryota > Viridiplantae > Streptophyta > Pinopsida > Cupressales > Cupressaceae > Cupressus > Cupressus sempervirens. The sequence goes on from CM053785.1 coordinate 102,565,271, forward strand.
AGCCTTTACAATTTCTTCTGCTAGATTTAATATCTTGGTTTTGTACTCTAATGACTTGTGCCCATGCTTCTTACATTTGTGACATTTGCCTTCAAATCTTGGTTTCTCTTTGCATTCATTAGCTCTATGATCATTTTGATTACAATTGTAGCATTTTCTATTGAATTTTTCTATCCCATTGCTCCAACATCTATTTGAAGTATGATCTATTCTGCCATAGTGATTGTAAGTAGGTTTATTCTTTTGAGCTCCTTGTTTGGATGATTCACCTTCTTCTATGTATCCAAATCCTACTTTTCCTTTTTGTCTATAATGACTTTTCTCATTTAGTTAATTCATGCCTACTTGGGATTTCATCATTCTTTCATTGGTTTTTTTTTTAGTGTATAGATCATTCTATAATCTTTCATTCTCTGATCTTAAGGTCATGATTTCTTCACTTGCATTGGTGAGTTGATCAATGAAGCCTATTTGTTGAAGGGATATGTGTTGAATTTCATTTCTCTTTCCTTCTATCTCTTCTCTTATCCCATTTTTCTCTTCCATTACTTCACACATCTTATAGACTAAATGTCTTGCTCTCTCCTTAGTTTTCTTACTTCTTCTTGAAGAGTATTATTCTTTTCTAGTGATTCTTTGATTACTTCATCAACTTCATCTAAATTTCTTGAATGGATGTCTTCAATTCTTTCTTCAATGTATGGTGAGTCCTTCATCTAGTTTGAAATATCATTTATTCTTTTCAGGGATTGAGAGAGTTGCTCTTTTTCTTTCTTGAGTTTTCCAATGGCTAATTCCAAATCTAGCTTCTCATTGTTAATAGCCTTATCAAGTCTAAATACGTCTTTAGCCTTTGATCTTTTCTCAAGCTTTTAGAATTTTCTTTGAGAATCATAGTGCTCTGATACCAATTGTTCAAAATATTATAATAGGCTAAGTTATTGAGAGGGGAAGGCTGAATTAGTAAGCAATAAAACTTTAACTTGATTAGCAATTAATCCTTTATATGAATTATGATCTAACTGCATGCATGAGAAACTGAAAACATGAAAGCATACATAACACTTTAACACAAGATTTGGTGACCTAAAAATCTTCCAAATAAAAAGTAAAACTAGGGTGGGGATGATACCCACAAGCTTTAGTACTGAAATATAAAGTTGTCTTGTTAAGGCTTACAATGATCACTTCTAATGATCTACCCTGTTAGGAGTAATAAGGACTATTAGGTCCACCTTGTAAAAGGATTTAAAAATATATAATGAAGTATGCACTAGGTAAGGAGATTTACACAAGACTATTAGGTCTACCTTGTTAAAGGATTTGATTGATCCACCTATTAGGATGAAGCAATAGCTAATCTTGGATCTACAACTAGGTTTGTTAAATGAGATTCCTCTAAGTGTACAAATCACCTTACTGTGATAGATAAATATTTCCTTCTCCTTATACTAATGTAGCCTTTGTAATTCACTCTTCTACTCTTCTCTAATTATTACATCACTGATCTTTGATGATTTGGATGTGACACAATACATTACATATATACCAATCCAATTAAAAAATTATAAAGTTGATCACAATACAAGTTTACACAAATATTACAAAGTTGGCCAAAGTGTAGAAACTTGGGTTCTGAAGATAAACTCAATGAGGTTCTAATACTCAGCATTATTGTCAATGCTCAACATTATCATGCACTTGTTAGACCTAGAGACTGGGTCCATACTGATCACTTCCAAGTAGTCTTAAATTCAGTCTACACTGGTGATTTGACAAATACTGTGAAACTCAACATATAAACTAAATCACTTGATTCACACTACATAGCTTAGTCAATGCTATCACTACAAGATTGGTATAGATTGATTTGCTTGGTTAACACTGAGTAGCTTGGTTAACACTAGACTTGCATCACATTGATCACGAACTTGGTAAGCACTACACAACTAAGTTTGCACTAGTAAACTCGACATACACTGAGATGTATGGTTTACACTACTAATGATCCCAATAATAGTAACTACTTGGAACAAACCAAAATTTGTCCAAAGGACTTGGTAGCAACAATAGAACTTGATAGCAATTGAGCTACTTGTTTAATACTATTAACTATATAATATGTTTGGTATATACTTACAATTTGAATAAGTCTATGTTACTAATAACAAACATGACTATAATGCCAACAATATTTTTGTTGGAATTACAATAGGAAAGGTAAAATTTTGAGGGGGTTGGGGGGGTGTGAATCAATACTTTAAATTTGGACCCATAAAACCTTCACCACACATCCATCTCATACATTCAATGTGTAAACTAAAATAACATGTAAAGTACATACATCTAAAACATGTAAGCAATTAAATCATTCACACACATAACACTAGATATGATTACCCAAAAACCCTCCAAGTGAGAAGGTAGAACTGGGGTGGGGATGACACCCACAAATCTTCACTACTATAGTTATAAAGTGTATCCAATGAAGGTTATAATGTTTTGATCATGAGACATGATCTACCCTATGAAAGGTCTACCCCATTAAAGGCTTACAAAGATTATTAGGTCTCACCTTGTTAGAGGATTTCAACACCCTATTAGAAATGTGCATTTCTAAAGGACTTTAACTTACAACTAAGCACCCTATTAAAGGATTTCAGTACAATTTATTAGGACTACTTTGTTAAAATATTTTGATTGAAATCACCTATTAAAATGTCTTAGCATTGATCCTATGGTCAACACTTGATTTCTTGATAATAGATCACCTCTAAACAATTGTCTTCTTGATCCTTCTTGATTAGATGTCTTTTTGTTGTATCCTTTTCCTTCCCTCTATTCTACTTTAATTGATTCTAAAAAGTTTTCTCACTTCATAAGTCCTTATCCACCATGAATGCTCTATTTGCACATGCAAACTTCTCTCTTCATTCCTTCATCATCTCTTAAATGTTTATGGTTTGTCCTCCTTAAGAATACTTTGGTGACCTAGGGTTAGGTATGAATCTATAGCTAAGATTCATCCATTTTGCTACTTATTCATTCCCATTTCTTGATTGGTTACATGTAATTACATCGAGAATCCAACTTAAGATTCATCCTTATCTAAAAAATATCATAATCCACCTTTAAATTGGCTCGGAAATGGTTTACATAGTTGTTTGTGCCATTATAAACAAATATGTCAAAACTATCTTACTCAGCATCTAAATTTTTTGATGCTTGGTATATACTAAATTCTCTATTGTGACTTGGCATCTATATTACTTGGAATCCACTATTCACTCAACTCCTAAATCACTCAGCATACATTGTCTGCTTGACACTTGAGTGACTCAGCACATGAGTGGCTCAACACTCATAGTGGACTCAGCATGGTCTAATATATACATGTTGTGCTTGGCATGTACTACTTGTTGAACTAAGTAGATAACTTAAGTGTTTGACACTCATTTGTCAAAACTAATTTGAGATCAACAATTTTCTATATGACATTGAGGCTATTTGAAACCACCCTACGTAAAAAGTACATAATTTCATATCATTGGTACAATATTTTTCTTTTCTTCTATTTATTGTACTATATAGAAGTTATTGATCTAACAAAAGTTTTTTTAAAAGGTGGAATGAATATGATCCCAAATTAAAAAATCAGCTCATTACATCTTTTGAGGACCTTTTTGGAAAAAAACATTTTTGACATTGCCCTACTTCTCAAAAGAGCATCAAGACATAAAGATTGTGAGGGACCAATACAAAAGTAGTCTAAAGGAGAGCCCAAAGTATGATAATCCTCCTATGATTCTACCAATGGAGTGGAATGAAATAATAGAAGATGCAAAAGAGAAAAGGTTAGGTGATAATAAAGGAAATGAACAAAAACAGGGAAAAAGAATGTATGCCATGATAGTATTAAGTAGAATCTAATCATGCACTAATTAGTGATCTTTGTAAATATATAATCTAACATGTTTCAAACTATTCATAGATTATAGGACACATCAGTGGCTATAAAAGCAAGACTAGAAAAGGTCTGCCAACACAAACTTAGCTCTGGTGCCTATATGAATCTTCATTTTCAACTTGTAAGTTGCAGCAATGGAATCTCATATAATTTATTCTATATAATGTTGCAAAAAATTTTGTTTAATCAAACCATACATGAAAAACTGATGATATTAAGAAAAAAATACAAGACACATAATTCAATGTAGAGCTCATGAATGAAGATAAAAAAATTGCCTTGAAGGAAGGCTATAAAGTCATGGTACATGCCTACGCCAAGAATCTGGTGCACCAAATGAGACACAGGTAAATTGGTTAGATGAAAAGTAAATCAAATTGAATAGTTGAGAAATTTCTATTTTGGTATCAGTTTTGAATATAAATTGATTGCATAACAATGCGCATAACATTTCACTGTAACCTTCATATCCTATCATAAAACCTGCTTGTGATGAAGGCCATGATGTGCATTATAGTGGTGGAGGTATTAATTTACTATTGGAAATTAATTACAAAATTATGAATACAATTTAACATCTTCAATTGCAATTTGATGTCTAACATTTTTTTGAATATTTTAGAGCATGTTCAACATCATGGTGAAGGATTGAAGCATGTTCCTATTGGGCATTCATATTGCATGAGGTCAATGACAGGAATCCATAGTGTAATTTCTCTCTTGAAAAGTAAATATTTTTAAGGATCCACTCCAAGGTTTAGTGTTTGTCTTGTGATGTACCAAAATCTGCTCAGTAGAAGATAAATGTGAGTGTTCACAAGGAGGCCTTTGCTACTTCTAAAAAAACTCTTTTATCTTGGAATCAAATAAAATATATTTGCCGTCTCAAAATATCACACCAAAAAGAATAATGTTTTTGTATTTTTCTATTTTTAATGAATGCAATTCTAACAATGCAACTGATATGAGGTCCTATTCTAATAGGGGATTAGCAAAGAAAATAACAAAAATGAAAGCAAATAACATGAAATCAAATGACTTTGAAATTGAAATTCCTAAATGGACATAAGCCATAGAACACAACACGCTGCGAGTTATACCTTCAAAGAAATCAAAAGGAAACCAACGAAAATAGGAGCAACACTTCCTAGAATCCACTGATGCAATCGTCGGTGGGAATCTTTAAAAAATTGAATGATGTTTCACTTTTCATCAAATCGCAAGGCCATGGAAAGTGCACTCATGCGAGACAAAAAGCTATGTAGACACAATAGGGTGATCTCTTCTAAAGCTCGTTATATCAGTAGAACTCATATATCTGTAGTGTTAGTAAACAGTTTTGTCTTTCAACAAGAATTATAGAACATGACTCAATATAGCCAAAAAGAAACAAAAAATATACTAACAGATGTATCAATTATCATTTTATTGATAATCCTCCTCTGAATTGAGAGGTACATATCCCTCACAACTGATATTCAATGAATATGATACTTGGTTGTTCCTTTAACCTGAAGACACAAAAGGGTTTCTAACATCCACCCATCAACATTAGGTGAATGTGATTATCAAATTTATGAATAAAGAAAGGAAGACAAATTAATAACCCTATGATTTCTTATTCAACTTCCCACATTGCATTACAGAAGAGTTAAGAGGGGTTGTAGTTATTAGCATGCAAAAAATGTGAATGCATCAATCATAAGATTACATACATCACAAATCTGATGTAATGGATATCACTATGTCTAAAATAGGGAAATAAAAGACCATAAGATCCTTTAAATCATAAGTATGAGTGTACAGACTATAGAATCAAACACATGCATATCCTCTTTATTTCAAAAACATAATGGAATAACAATAGTATTATCACATCCTTCCATTACAAATAGACTACAAAACTAATCTCTCTTCCCCTGAAGCAGTTGTAGAAATTGCTCCAAAACAGAAAAAGAACAACCCTCCCTTTTTCCAAACCAGAGCTATCTCCTCACCAATTATAGCAACTATAGAACTTCTAGCCCATAAAAGGAGAACCCTTTGTTTAACCTTCTCCTTTCCCTTTATACCCCCTTGAATTCCCTCGTAACTGATTCTTGGGAATAACCAATTCCCTCCACCTTCTCAAATGCATAGACAGAGATGTACACTTGGCATTATTAACAATTCATAATTTTTCACTTTCTCGGATCAATCCCATAATATCTATCATGTTTATCAATATTATGTTATTTATGAAAACAAAGGTGTAGGAATTATTATTTCTTTCATGGCACATGTCATTCCTATAATGAGCCATCATTAAGGAACTCTTGTTTGCCACTAAAATTCCTTGTTTCATATTCATGTTTCTTGGTCACTTTGTAGGCAAACTGTCAGTATCTTCTTGGGTCTCATGCATCATCAAGTGTATGAAGATAAACTCCATAAGTTATTTTGATTAATAATTGTTCAGGCTCATAATTCAGAAAGGGATGCTTTGAGAGGATGAATGGGAGCTCGAAGAGTGTAAAATTATCTAACTTTTCTTGAATCATATTGTGTGAGAGATTGGCTTGGTGGTTTCCATTAAGTGTTTGAATATCTTTAACCACACACTATCACAAAATGAATGTGACCTGCGATCTCTATGAATTGGGCTCTTTCTAATATCAATTCATTGCGGTTGAGTTGATTATATTGAGATCTTTTTGTCGAATGACCTACAATTGACCTCAAGTGATATGACTACACTTTGCATGTTATTAAAGATCTGCTCCATAGTCTACAAAACAAGAACCTCCAAACAATACTCTCTGTCAACCTCAACCCAATCTTTTCTATTTTCCTATATGTGGGCACTATTGGAAATTGGGAATGTGACAATAACTGATATGATTTCCCATTTCATTCCATGCGACACTGAGGGATTCAATTCTTGGTATACCTATAAGAAAACTCTGCAACAATCGATAATAGAAGAGCCTTCATCTTGGCATGGTTTCCATAGTCACTATTTTGACGTGGTCTCTAGAATTATATCAACAACAATTAATATTTTTGCACTTAGGAATAACCTTTGTCGAGAGTCAGTTTGAATGGTATGATGACCATTTTCTCTAACCCAGATATCACATGATGGTAGCCAAGCATATTGGAAGTGACATTAGGAATGCCGATAAAGGTCAAGCTCAACACTATGCATGCAAGATGTTATTTATTATAACATTATTGCATTCCATGCAACCCGACACATCACTTGTAGTTTGTATCACTTATTATTCCTTGTAACTCTTAAATGTGCCTATGATCTGCGCATGGGCTTCATACTGTAACTTTTGCTAAGAAATCCCAAGCTCAAGCATTGACACTTCATGAGCATGTTGGAGATTACAAACTCGGGGAGGTGCATATGACTATTTCCATTTACCTCTCGGAAGGCTTATATCACTGTCATGCACACACATTAAATTTGTGCTTTGTTTTTACTCTCCATACTTTACATAACTGCCCCGAGTATGATTATGATTATCCATATTTGGGACTTGGTGAGTCTTTACTAGACTTTCTACACAATACATTATTTTATGATGAGTCCACTATATATGAATCCACTTGGTCTCCCTTGTTCTATTAGATATTCCAAAAATTGAGTTACTTGGACTAAAACCCATGCTAGCAATAACAAGAAGTATTCTATTTGTGCTCAACTGTGACTCCAGTGTTTATCCTTACTGACTTTGCCATACCATGAGTCCCATTGAACTGTCTATGACTTTTAACCATGTCTTTGTCGATACCAATTTCTTCTTTTATAATAGGTAGAATATTCTAACAAGATGCATGCTTCATAGTTAGATTGTAAGCAATCCTAGATATTGGCTGTGACCTTCAAATTGAGCCATGTCATATGCAATACCTACTTTGTATGAATTGGTTTTCTGAATCTACATTTCAAGATATGGCAAGGTTGATTGCAGAGTTGAAAATTTGAGCCTTGATTCTACTAACTTGAACTTGAATTCAAAGTTGAAACCTTTGCTTCGAGTTTGAGTTCAACACAATACAAGTGTGATGCACCTATAATTATTTCTCTGAACTTAACTCTGAATCTAAAGTTGAACTTTGGTTTGAATTTGATGATTCAACTTTGACATCTCTTTAAGATACTATTTTCTTCATAGATAATAGTTCATAAACCATCATCAACAATTAAAAACCAATCAAAATTGACTTTGCAGAGTTAGCTTGGGAGTTTAGAATGTGGGTGTTAAAAACAAGGTAACAATTGGCTCTGACTAGGGATGTGGGCTATGAGGGACACCAAGAATCCAACAGTCTTTGGTAGAAGGCTAGTGCTTTATCCATTGGGCAATAGAGTCATGGAGTCATAAAGAATCTTGGGGCTACTTGCAGAGAACAAAGAAAAGGGGACAAGGCCAACAAAGGAGACCAATAGACAAAAGCAACCAACAACACAACAATTGGACAGCTATACTAAGCACCACCAAAAGAAAACTAAACCTAGGCACAACAAAAATTTATGTACAAAGGATAGGGCGAGCAACCCATACCTCCAAAGATGGATCTGACTGCTCATGTGAATCCATTGATTGGCTGTGAGAAGTATCTACCTGTGTGGAAGAGAGATTGATACACAAGATGCACCATTCCAAATAGGTAATTAATGACTGCTGCAAGGAGACATCTAACCACAATACGTTGCACCAACTTAGGAATTTTGTTAGATCCACAAAGCCAACTTTCATCACAAAATTCAGGCTATACTATCCATGTGGAAACCTTCAAATCAAAATCTAGGACTAGGCTTGCTGAAAATCTATCTATTGTGAGTCCATCAACAATTTCATGTTTAAAATAGAATGCCTCTAAATCTTGAGGCTGAGACCATTCCTTCTGAGTTAGTGTGGAATCAAATAGGAAAACCTCATATTCTGCCTCCTCCTCAAGCTCAAAAACATTAGGCTTTAGATTATCACTCAATATATTCTGATCAACACTGGGCCAAACAAAGGAAGCATTTGGATCTTTTAAAGAAATTGAAGGGATCAGAGTTAAATTATTATTTACCTCAACCAAACTCGAATGGTCTTTATTAGACACTCTTGTGTTAATTTCCTCAGTTAACCATGAATGATTCCTTGAGGGAACTTCTTGCTAGCTGTTATGTTGTGGATTAACTGTTGCTTCCTGGTTTTTTTGTTGTATGAGCTTGCTGTTGGAATTTTTGAGACAACCTCCTTCCTACTCTTTTCCATCATATATAAGATCATAGGGTACAAAGAGAGGATTATCTTTAATTGTAAAATATTCAATGAATTCAGCAGGTAAGTATAATGTATTCATAATGCGCCAAACAATCTCACCATCATCATTTTGGGATTGATTCCCTACTGTTGTCATATGCACCATATCTTTGTCTTGGAACACACAAGAACAATTAGAATTCAGAATTTCTTTTTGAATATTAGAAGCTGGACTATCCTTAGGACATATAGATAAGAGTAATGGTTTTTCAAGACTACTTTCAATGACCATAGGATTGAACTTAGTAGAAAAAACCTCTTCTTACTACATGTGATTAGAATATTCATTGAGTGAAAATTAAGGTTGGAAATCATAAGTTTTTAACTCTTTATCATCACTTACCAACAACTCTTCTATGACATGAGGTTCTATCTGAAAATATAGCTCATCTTGTTGATTTTTCTCCTACTGCTGATCAAAACTCCAAGGTGTTGATGATTCTGGCATTGCTGTCGAAACACTTGGATCTTTTGAGACTAAAGGGAGAGAAAATGAAGGTTCTTTAATCTCTGATTTTTCTGTTGATATCTTTGTAGCCACTGGAATTTTTTGATCAAATTTTTTATGATCATTGAATCTTTGGTACACACAATCTAGTAGTATGGAGGATCGATGATCCTAAGAAGGATTTAGCTTGCTCTTTTCAGCTTCATAGATGCTCCCTTTGAAGGCATTCCACAAATACTGGAGCATCGGATCTTTCTCAGAATTTATATCATTAATAGTAGGTATCTTTCAAGGCTTCTTTTCTAATCCCATTTCTTGATCACTCATGATGATATAGTTGCAAGAAATATAACCTGATGAAATCGCTAGAGCTTCTTCCTCCACAACTTCCAATTCTTTCTTGAGCTGCAACACTTTTCTCTTGCATGCTTCCAAATCTTTGAGCTTGTGAAATCTGTGACATAAACTCATCCACAGCAAGGCAGAGTTATGGTAATCTTCAAGACTTATCTTTAGTTTCATAGCCTTTGAAATGCTTTGTTTACAATGTTCCCAGAAATCTTCTAGAACTTTATCATTCATTTGAAGGATCTCCAGGATAGTGGGGCCTGGTCTTTTTCCCATTCTTGTAACTCTCTAGGATTTGCAAGAAGAACCAATAGAGTTACCACTTTATCAGAGTCACCAATCTCCTGTATGTGGAGATATACATATAAACTAAGGAAACAATTACTCAGCACTGATCTTCTCATTTGAGCCCCCAGCAGAGTCACCAAAAACTGTTAGTAAATAGTTTTTCCTTTCAACAAGAATTATAGAACATGACTCAATACACCCAAAAAGAAAGACAAAATATACTAACAGATGGATAGATTATCATTTTATTGATAATCCTCCTCTAAATTGAGAGGTACAACTCCCTCACAAATGATATTCAATGAATATGATACTTGGTTGTGCCTTTAACCTGAAGACACAAAAGGGTTTCTAACATCCACCCATCAACATTAGGTGAATGTGATTATCAAATTTATGAATAAAGAAAGGAAGACAAGTAAATAACCCTATGATTGCTTATTCAACTTCCCACATTGAAATTACAGAAGAGTTAAGAGGGGTTGTAGGTATTATCATGCGAAAAATGTGAATGCATCAATCATAAGATTACATACATCACAAATCTGATGTAATGGATATCACTATTTCTAAAACAAGGAAATAAAAGACCATAAGATCCTTTAAATCAGAAATATGACTGTATAGACTATAGAATCAAACACATGCATATCCTCTTTATTTCAAAAACATAATGGAATAACAATAGTATTATCACATCCTTCCATTACAAAAAGACTGCAAAACCAATCTCTCTTCCTCTGAAGCAGCTGTAGAACTTGCTCCAAAATAGAAAAAGAACAACCCTCCCTTTTTCCAAACCAAAGCTATATTCTCACCTGTTATAGCAACTGTAGAACTTCCAGCCTAGAAAAGAAGAACCCTTTGTTTAACCTTCTCCTTTCCCTTTATACCCCCTTGAATTCCCTTGTAACTAATTCTTGGGAATAACCAATTCCCTCCACCTGCTCAAATGTGTGGACAGAGATGTACACTTGGCATTATTAACAATTCATAATTTTTCACTTTCTCGGATCAAGCCCATAATATCTATCATGTTTATCACTATTATGTTATTTATGACAACAAAGATGTAGGAATTATTATTTCTTCCATGACACATGTCATTCCTATAATGGGCCATCATTAGGGAACTCTTGTCTACCACTAACATGCCTTGTTTCATATTAAGGTTTCTTGGTCACTTTGTAGGCAAACTGTCAGTATCTTCTTGGGTCTCATGCATCACCAAGTGTATGAAGATAAACTCCATAAGTTATTTTGATTAATAATTGTTTAGGCTCAGAATTCAAAAAGGGATGCTTTGAGACGATGAATGGGAGCCCAAAGAGTGTAAAATTATCTATCTTTTCTTGAATCACATTGTGCGAGAGATTGGCTTGGTGGTTTCCATTGAGTGTTTGAAGATCTTTAATCACACACTGTCAAAAAATGAATGTGACCTGTGATCTCTGTGAATTGGGCTCTTTCTAATATCAATTCACTACGGTTGATTTGATTATATTGAGATCTTTTTGTCAAATGAGCTGCAGTCAACGTCAAGTGATATGACTACACTTTGCATATTATTAAAGATTTGCTCCACAGTCTGCAATAAAAAAAACTCCAAACAATACTCTCTGTCAACCTCAACCCGATCTTTTCTATTTTCCTATCTATAGGCATTACTGGAAATTGGGAATGTGACAATAACTGATATGCTTTCCCATTTCATTCCATGCAGCACTAAGGGATTCAATTCTTGGTATACCTATAAGAAAACTCTACAACAACCAATAATAGAAGAGCCTTCATCTTGGCATGGTGGCCATAGTCTCTGTTTTGATGTCGTCTCCAGAATTATATCAACAACACTTTATATTTTTACACTTAGGAATAACTTCTGTTAAGAGTCAATTTGAATGGTATGATTACAGTTTTCTCTAACCTAGACACTGCATGATGGTAGTTGAGCATATTGGAAGTGACATTAGGAATGCCGATAAAGGTCAAGCTCAACACTATGCATGCAAGATGTTATTTATTATAACATTATTGCATTCCATGCAACCTGACACATCACTTGTAGTTTGTATCACTTATTATTCCTTGTGACTCTTCAATGTGCCTATGATCTACACGTGGGCTTCATACTGTAACTTTTGCTAAGAAATCCCAAGCTTAAGCATTGACACTTCATGAGCATGTTGGAGATTACAAACTGAGGGAGGTGCATATGACTATTTCCATTTACCTCTAAGAAGGCTTATATCACTGTCATGCACACACATTAAATCTGTGCTTTTTTTTTACTCTCCATACTTTACATAACTGCCTCGACTATGATTATTATTATCCATATTCGGGATTTGGTGAGTCTTTACTAGACTTTCTACACAATAGATTATTTGATGATGAGTCCACTATATATGAATCCACTCAGTCTCCCTTGTTCTATTAGATGTTCCCCAAATTGAGTTAATTGGACTAAAACCCATGCTAGCAATAATAGGATGTATTCTATTTGTGCTCAATAGTGACTCCAGTGTTTATCCTTAATAACTTTTCCATAACATAAATTACCATGAGTCCCATTGCACTGTTTGTGACTTTTAACCATGTCTCTGTCCATACCAATTTCTTCTTTTATATCAGGTAGAATATTCTAACTAGATGCATGCTTCATAGTTAGATTGTAAGCAATACTAGACAGTGGTTGCGACCTTCAAATTGAGCCATGTCATATGCAATACCTACTTTGTATGAATTGGTTTTCTAAATCTACACTTCAAGATATGGCAAGGTCGATCGCAGAGTTGGAAATTTGAGCCTTGATTCTACTAACTTGAACTTGAAGTCAAAGTTGAAACCTTTGCTTCGAGTTCGAGTTCAACTCAATATAAGTATGATGCACCTATAATTATTTCTCTAAACTTAACTCTGAATCTGAAGTTGAACTTTGGTCTGAATTTGATGATTCAACTTTGACATCTCTTTAAGATACTATTTTCTTCATAGATCATAGTTTATAAACCATCATCAACAATTTTCCAGAGTTAGCTTGGGAGTTTAGAATGTGGGTGTTAAAAGTAAGGTAACATGTAGCAAACACTAGAACTAAAAGATCACACATCCAGAAACAATGCAATAAACCTTTGGCTCAATCATGATCTCATGAATAAAATCCACAAAACAATGACACATTCAGGCAAGAATAACTACACTCAGAATGCTAGCACCAAAAGCATAATTTTATTACATAATAATGACAGCCCTTGTTACATTTTATAATGGGGTATTTATAAGAAATTGTCTCCTCAATTTGTGTTGAGAGTAAGAGATATCTTAATGCAATAAAATGCTTTTAAAACATTTAAACAAACTAAATATATACAAACTAATAATCTAACTGGTGCTTAGAGGAACTCCATCCATATTTTATTCACTAATTGGATGCATGAGCCCATTACACGTAAAAAATAATGAAATCATGAGAGAGAAAGTAGGAGAAAGCCATTAGTCGAAGTGGAAGTTCATGGAGACACCAAAAATAGAAGTTGCCCCTTTACTAGGTGTGTGTCAGAGTTAAATTACCATTAGAATGCATTCCTGATGCATGGAAAGTGCTATTTTTTGAACTGGCAATCAACTGTCAGTGCACCTCTAAATTGTGGAGCTGTAGATCTACAGAGTTATGGACCTCAATTGGGTCAAAAATCTCAAAATTTTACTAATTTTCAAAAGTGAAATTCTGACATCTAGGTTTTTCTCATCTTTATCCTAAATATATGTTTGGATGTTTGGCCTTGAATTTCTCTATAATCTTAGTAATATTAGTAGCATCTAGAAGATCCAAAGCCTCATACTTGTCTTTGACCTTTTGTCTACAATTGTCCACCTCAATTTGAGTTTCTACAAAATCTCCAAGTTTGGTGTCCAACTCTAACAATGCTTCCTCTGTCCTAAAGGCTTGTTTGATGTCTTCATCACTAGATGCTTCATAAAAGCTTCTCTCATTCTTCATCTTCAAAAATTTCCAAGCATGCATCACTGTACAACTTTTCTGCTTCCAAAATTTTCTCTTGGGCTTGGTCCTTGAGCCTATGTATCTCATCATTCAATGTTTCCATCACTTTATTTCCATCTGCAATCTTTTCTATCCAATCATCTATCATGTCTAACTCTTCTCCAATATATACATCAATTAGAATGTGGTACCTTTGCTCTTTTATGGCCTATAGAGTTTGTAAATCCTTTCTCCATACCTGTACCTAATCCATAATACTGAAGTCCTGTCTCAAAATTGCCACGATCTTATCAACACTTTCTTCTATAGCATGCAATAACTTCAAACTTCATGTGATTATAGTAACACCCTTATCCTCAGGGTTGTCTCACCAATCTTGACAAGCTCTCAAAAATGGACTAAGCCATACACCTTCTCCTTCTCTAAGAATGGTATTCAAAGTCTCCTCAGGGCATTTAGAATCAAGAGAACCAATAGCTTTAGCTAAATATCCCTTTAAAATCTCAACTTTCCTTTGAAGTGTTCTGATTTCAATCTCATCCTATTCCATATGGCTAAGAACCTCCTTGACTGCCAGAGTCATCATCTATCAAGATGTATCCAATGTAGGCTTTCCTAACATGATATCTTTCACTTCATAGTCCTCAAGACTAATAACTTCTTCATTTGTACGTTCTGGAGGGTGAGCCACTTGTGCAAATAAGTCCTAGTTTCGAGTAGTAGTAATGAATACAAATGGAATTGCATCATGTAATGGAGATTCAAGCTTGTTCAAAATCTTTGCAATGTCACAAATATCATCCTCTAAAGCATGAAATTGATGTTTGGCACTTCTCATTATCTCCTTTTGAAACCATCTTGGAATATGTCTTTCTATAACCTTGGCTCAGGATGATGAAGGGATGTGTTCAACTAACTCCTTCCCTCTATCACTCTTGCTTGGAGTCTCCTATTGTGTGGGTTCTTCTTCTGTAGTCTTGGTTTCAGTAAATCCCGTAGTTTGATCCCCAACTTCCTGAGAAGGTTGTTGTATACATTCTATTACTTGTGCCTCTTTTAATGGCTCATCAGTACCCTTGGTCCTAGTTCTCCTTGTAATGACGATTCCTTTTGAACATGTTCTTTTGAACTGAGAGGCAAAGGTGCTACTGAAACCTTATCTACCATCACAACCTGAGGTGAAGATGGGGGAGTAAGATGAAGACCTTGTGTCTCAAGTGGCATCTGCGTCCAATCTTTCTGTTGAAGTTCACCTATAGGAGTATCTTTAATCTTATCTCCAACTAATTTTGTACCCACTAGCATGAAATCAAAATATAGGATGGAGAGAACATCATCACCTAGCTCCCTTTGCTCATTCACCCATCGTTGTACTTCATCTTTCAAAGAAGAGAGTTCTACCATTTCAGCTTGGGTAGGTGGTGGGGTATTTGTGACACTCTTCCTTCTTTCCAATTTTGTAGCTTTGGCCAGCTGAGTTCTCCTTTGTAGAGGTACTTGCTCCTCCTCTTCATCTGACTCTATTTCCCCCTCATCTAATTCTTCCTTGGGAATGGTTTTAGGAATAGAGGGATTAGTCACTAATCTTTTACGAACTCTTTGCCTCTTGTTCATTCTAACCTTGATCCTTTTTTTCTTTTGTGGAACCATAGGAGAAGTGGGCTCTTCATGCACCAGATGAATGGAAGTATCTAGAATTTCTCCCTCTTCTTGTTGACTTGACAAAATAGGAGGCAATGGAAAATCAACTTGGATATGAAAAATTCTAGAATCTTGGGGCTCTTGGGGATTAGATTCCTATTGCTACAAAGGGGCCTGTTCTTCAACATGTTCTGCCTGAATCCTCTGAGGAGAGGATCTCTTCCTCTTTTCCTTCTTTTTCTTTGAGGGGTGGTAGTATCCCACTGGATGATCAAGCTGGTAGACTATTTCTAGCCTGATAGGAGACTGGAGCGCAAAGATAAGAACTATGACTTTCTTTCCCTTTCCCCTTTCTAGGCGAGCATGTGCATGGAATATTATTATATCTGAAATTGGATCAAGTGGAAAGGGTTTCTTGATCCAACTCTTTATCATTCTAATGACATGTCTCGCTCAATGATTAATATCATCTCCTTCCTCTCTATCAATTTTTGCATTTAGAATGGGCCTCTCGCCAACTTTATCTGCATTAAAGAGGGGATCCAATAGCTATTGCAAGTCCTATAGCCTTATCTCATCCAGGATGGTCAAATGAATAGCCTTCTCTACTAAATACAATGTCATTCTACAATATTCTCTAATACACACATCGTAGTCATTTGTGGCATTCATCCAATGATCTTCAACAACATCCTTGTGGTAGAACTCTTTTCCTGCCAAGTTTTCCACTTTACCAACATTGTCAAAGAATGGCCAGAGAGAGTTATATTCTTCAAGAGGATAATTCTCCTATTCCCACTTGAAAGTTAGGATATCCTTCTTTCTCTTTACCTGGTATGCTCCTATTACAAAAGGCCAATCCCAACAAGGCCTCCATTATTTTTTGATCCTCTCATAAGCTGACTCAATCTGCCAGGAAATTTCCATTAAAACCAACTTGACACTTGGGTACCTTGGGAATTTCTTTGCATTGATGGATGCACCACCAACCCAAATGTATGTGAATGTCCAAAACTGAATGAAATATGCACCAAGATCTATGATTTGTGCCTTGGCTTCATCAGACAATCTCTTCCCATAATCCCCTTTAATGAATCGAATGATGGCGAAGATGAAGCCATCATTCACAATTCTATACTCCTTGCTCTGTGGTGAGAGCTTCTTCTTCACCAGTTGAGGATAGACTATATATGGCCATGCATTAGGATCCTGCATACTACCCTTCCTGTACAACCTAGGATAGTCAGTTGCCCTTGATACATGTAGATATACCACATAAGAAGTCGTATAGAACTTCTTCATGTCCTTTACTGTCCACAACTGGTCACACAAGTTCTCACTAAGTGTGGTGGCCCAATCTAGTGGCATCTTTGCATGTCTAATGGTCTCAATGAAGTTGACCATGAATGGGGCGAGATGACTCACTGTAGGCAATCCCATAACTCTGATCAGGAGAATGATTGAATATCTGATGTCATCCTTCATGTATACTTGAGTCATATCTACTTTGCTGATTGTCTTCCCCCGAGGTGGTTTCTCAATGAAGTATGAGGAATATATGATGTCAATGGCCTCCTGGTAATGATCCTTATACCACCTCTCAGCTGCTTCATATGAAAGCTTGATGAACTGATCAGCTCTAGGTAGATGAAAAACCCTCTCAATATTATTAGGTCATAGATCTAGAACCACTTCCCTAGTGACATTTTTTACCACCCTTTCATTAGGAACAAAATGCTAAGACGAGGTCATAATCAATTCAGCTGAGTGCACAGTCCTAGGATGTGATGCTGCATTTACTAATCTAGAATGAATTAGGGTGGATCTCAAGGATGATCTTTCTGTTGGATTGTTACAAACCCTCAAGAACTCTCCCAAGTCTGTGTGTCCAAGTTCTGTGTCTTTGATCTCAGAATACTCATTGTGCAACTGCAATTTTGGGGTTACAGCATAGAACTTGTACACAACTAGTTTTGCTATTGATTTGGATGTGGACACCATCTGATTATATTACCTGCACATTACGAAAAAGAAAAAAAACATGATTAGATATCGAAAAAAAATGTAAAAGAAGAAAAGAAAAATGTCCCCCCTAGGGAACTTATTTATTTGTTTGTTTTTTATTTTTATTTTTTATTTTTTATTTTTATTTTTTATATTTTATTTATTTATTTATTTTTATTTTTTATTTATTTTAAAAAAATTTAAAAAATTCATTTAAGAGCACGTGGATAGGTGCACACACTGCTTGTGTAGTGGCACGAGCAACGCGCACGATAGCGCAAGTAGCATGCACTCCCCAAAAGGGGCATGGCCAGGCACAACACTGTGTACATGCTCCCCTAAAAGGGGAGCGATGCAACCGTCATGACCACGCTGCATGTGACGCGCTATGCCGCTCGAGCATGGTCGCTACAGCATGCACACCTTGTAGGAGCACTACGGCAAGTGACACCACAGAGGCATGGTGCTTGCACGCAGGGTGTGGGTCAGGGCATGTGCGCACAACATTGAGGCATGTGGCATGAAAAAAAAAAAGGCGGCAGAGGGGGGGGGGGGGGGGGGGGGCGGGGGGGCATTACCTCTCCCTCTTTGCTCTTCAAAAAAATGAACAAGTAAGAAGGGGAGGGAGGGTTTTATAACCCCCTCTCCCTTTTGCAAAGTGTGCCATGCCTCAATGCTCACGTGCATTAGATAATGATGTTTTTTAAAAAAATCTAAAATTCTTAACTAAAAATTTCTTTCCCCGACTCTTCAACTGTGAGTCTGGGAGGGAAAAAAGTAGGGGGTCCCCATCCCGAGTGAGGAATGGGGGGTGTGTTATGGACACCACAATAGTTCCAAGTGTTCAACATGTTGACATGGCGGCAGATAAAAATGTTAATGTACATGATGTGGCAGTGTAAGGTAAGAAAAATGCATGTTATGTTGTACTACTTAATTAAATACTTGCAAATAGTTAAGAAAAGAAAAAGAGTATGCCAATTTAACCTATTTACTTGTTCTTGCAACAGAGCCCCCTTTAGTGCAGAAGCCTCCTACTCCTCAAAATAGGAGGATTTCTAATAATTTGACATTACATGTGCCACAAGAGGAGGAGAATGAGGAAGATATTGATGCTTCTATTAGCCTTTTTCTTAAGAGAGCTAAGAAAAACAAAAAGAAGAAATAATTTTTTAAAAATGATCTTTGATAAACCTTGTTCAATAAACTTTGTTGGATAATGAAAGAACTTTTTTTAAAGTAATTATATATGAATTTTGTTTATTAATATTGATTTTTATTTCATGTTAATGAATATTGTTATGTGTTAATGAAGTCTTGATTAGTATTGTGTATTAATGAATTTTATATCATATTAATGAATGTTATGTGATTATATTGATTGAATGTTATAGTTCATAAATGGATAAATGAATAAATGAAGTATGTAATTAGATGATAATGGGTAATTTAGATTGATGTTAGGGGAAGGGGGTGAGGCCAGATGAGCTTCTACCTTCATGTGATTGGCCTTTTTAAGTATAGAATATTAAAGTATTCTCAAAACCAAGAGAAGCTCAAACTAAAATTCCAAGGAATCTTAAACCCAATCCATCTACCTCTCATCTTCTCATTCCAATAAGTCATCTTTCTACCACTTTTTGCATATTCAATATTCTATTATTCACAATCTTGATAATGTCAGCATCCATCTTGTTGGTAAGTTGTTCTTATCCTATCCTTTTTTTAAAAAATGCATCTATTTCTCTCCTACCATAACTCCCATATGAAAATAGATGGTGTTGCAATTCATAAGCCACCATACAAATAGTCCTTATTATTAACCTCAAATTTGGTTTGACTAGTGAGTGTCTATACACTTAAGTCATTTACTTAGTTCATGTCGAACAAGTAACATATGATAAGCACAACATATGAGTTAGTACATGCCAAGTGAAGAATGAGTGTCAAGACACTCATATGTTGAGTCACTCAAGCCTCAAGTAGACACTATCTATCAAGTGATTTAGGAGTTGAGTAAGCAGTGCATGCTAAGTCATTTAGATGCTGAGTGATAGCATTGAAGTCAGTATGTGTCAAGCACCAAGGACTTTAGATGCTAAGTACCATAGTTTTTTCATAATTATTTATATTGGCACAAACTACTATGTAAACCATTTTTTAGCTGACTTAAGGATTGAATAATGATATTTTGATGGGTATGTGCAGGATCATGGTGTGCCAAAAAGTGGCAATCTGAAAAATATGTAGTTCTGAAATGCCTCAAAGAATTTCAAAATCTATTCCAACTTTTTTCCCACCCATCCTGATACTAAATGAAAACAATTAATACCTTTATAATTCCTACTATATCTTTTGATACCAAGCTTATATTGTTATCTTTAAAACATCCCAAAATTGTGTTTTTTGCATGTTCTTATGTGTTTTTTACTTCAAGCATGTAGCTGACGACTTTTTTTAAACCAAAATTTTATGTAATGAAAAGGGTTTCTTAAGAATGTTCTTAGTTTTTCAAATTATGAGTTCAGTAAGTAATTATTATTTATTTTCTAATGGAGATAGCTACAAAGTATTGATTGACATACTGGTTGAAAAGTAGATATAACTTTCAAACCGTATAAGATTTGTGAAATCCAAAAGATGCATTACATTCTATGCTTCGACTAGTATAAGAAAAAAAAAAAAAACTTAATTTTGATTTTTTTTGAACTAGTTAAGGTGGTTAGACACAGGAGTTTTTTAATTTTGAAAATGGTATAGTAGAAAATTCATAATTAATTATTTATTTGAAATAAAAATTCCCAAAAATATGCATCACATGTAGGCATGAGTCTAATTTTTATATCTAAAATTATATTTAAAAATATTATCATTTCATTATGATTAAGGTGGTCAGACATACACCTACTTTTTATTTTCGCCCTGAAATTTTTGTAGTACTGCATTAAAATCCAAACTTTTGACCAATCAAATATTTTTTTCTCCAGATAAGGCCTTGTATTTTATAAACTAGATTCAATTTACTACAGATAATTTTCTTACAACTTTTTGATATAAAGTCTAGAACCACTTTAAAATTATGTGTCAAGTTGACATAACCCTGATTTGCTGGTTTTTCACTACTACTTAAGGCCATAGTTTGGTACACCATGATCCTGCACATACCTTGGTCATAAGAATGAATCTTAAGTTGGAATTTCTATGTATTACATGCACCCAATTAGGTAAAGGAAAGGTTTAAGTGGCAATATGGATGAATCATAGCCTTTGATTCATACCTAAGCCTAAGTCACCTAGGTCTTCTTAAGGAGTATAAACCTTAAATTTATCAACACGATGAGTGAGAAAGGGAATGAATGAATGATTAAGGAGAGTTTTCCATGTGCAAATTAGGACATTCATGGTGACCAAGGCATTATGATCTAAATTATATTACATAATCAATTAAAGGAGAACAAAGGAAGAAAATAGTAAATAACAAAGAGACATCTGATCAAGAAGTATTAAGTACATAGTAGAATAGAGGTGATTTCTCATCAAGCATTAGAGTGCTAAACACAAGATCATTGCTACAACATTATAATAGGTGAATCAGTTAAATCTCTTAATAGAGTAGTCCTGACAGGCTATATTGAAATCCTTTAACAAGGTTCTTACTTAATTGTGAGTTGAAGTCCTTTAATTAGGCACACTTTTAATAGGTTGTTGAATGTTGGAAATATTCAAGATATGATAGGTTACTAAGAGGGGAGGGGTGAATCAATAACCTTAAGTTTTTTTATTAATTTACCACACATCTATCTATGCTACTGCATGTATTAGTTCTGAAACATATAACAATCATTACACAAGTGAACACAATATTTGGTGACCCAAAAACCTTTCAAATAGAAAGTAAAACTGGGGTGGGGATGATACCCACAAAATTTCAATATTGCAGTATAACATTGGCCTATTAAGGCTTACATTTAGGAGCACAAAGGACTGCTAGGTCCACCT
This sequence comes from Cupressus sempervirens, assembly GCA_028749045.1. NCBI lineage: Eukaryota > Viridiplantae > Streptophyta > Pinopsida > Cupressales > Cupressaceae > Cupressus > Cupressus sempervirens. Next base: position 102,587,281 of record CM053785.1, read on the forward strand.
TGTTAGAGGATTTGCAAATATACAATGAAGTATGCACTCTGTTAGGAGATTTGTACAAAGACTATTAAATCTACCTTCTTAGAGGATTTGAAAATCTGATTCACTTGTTAGGATGAAACAGTGGATCTACTTGCAACTGATTGCTGATAAGATCCCTTATGCACTAATCACCTCAAGTGATGGATATAACTTTTTCAGTCTTTGAATTGACCTTGCTATGTACCTTGAACTGCTCTTGATGATCTTTCACATATACTTCACAATTATTTCTCATTGCATGTATTATATATTTACATTCATCATATCTTACAATACGTCTTACATATATACCTTTCAAACTTACAAAATTACAAGGTTGGCCAAAATACAAGTAAACAAATACATTATAGAATCAACCCAATAGTAAATAACTCAAGTTTGCTAAACTGACTTGGTGACCTTTTGATACTCAATGTCCACTGCATTACTTGGCATCATCATGCACTCGGTAGAAGTGAAGGCTTGATCCATACTAATCACTCAGTGTAGTTCTAAACTTTGTAACCACTAGTGACTTGGTAGATGAAGTGTCACTCGATAGATACTATTCATTGAGTTTACCTTGCTTCACTCAGTAAACACTAAATCTTTCATTGCTCGGTAGAAATTGAATCTTTCATGACACAAACTATTTGCTTGATAGATACTATGAAGCATAGTAGATATTGAGAAGCTTAATAGATACTGTTTGACTTCACATTGTTTGTATTTTCTTAGTAGCCACTGTCTGCTTGGTGTAAATTGCAGAACTGCTAAGTTTATAAGGTAACCACTTGATGCTTGGTAAGTATATAGAATTGAGTAAGTTTTGTCACTAATGAAAAAATAATCATAATGCCAACAATTTCCCGCTTTGGAATTAGTGACAAAGACACTTATGAATCAACACTTACATTCTGATTTATTTTTCTATTTGCATATCTTACATATCTCCCCCCTACATATGGTATGCATAGCATTTATCTATACAATGTCTTTCTTATTTATCTCATATTCCTAATGACAACAATCTTATCTCCCCTTGCCAACAATCTCATGTCCCCCTTTTTGACAATAATGCCAAAGAATGTATATACAATAAATTTAAATTCAAATATCAAAATGGGAGAGAAAATTTGAGTGTACCTTGAGAATAAGAGACAATGTCTTATCCCAATTGTCTTACAAAATCTTGCAGGTGGAGAGAGCCACTTGAACTTCTACAAAAAGTTCAATCATATGATCTGTTATTGAAAAATTGCAATCATGAATCAATGTTTTTGAGTAGGCAATGTGTTTCTGCATTTGATCCATGACTAGAAGAATCATATTTTGGATGTCAATCAATGTAGACCAGATTTTGGCTTCTTCTCTAAGTAACTCTGCCTACATTTCAAACAAAAATTTCACCTTTGTGTGATGTGAAGAGCTTGAACTATGGTCAACCTACAACTTTTGAGCACTGTCTTTCATTTCCACATCTAATTTATTCAATTTTTCTTTAACTTCCTTTGTGAACTTGGTAACATCATAGAGCTTTCCAAAAAGTGATGTTACATTTGTGAAAGTTTGCTCAAGATTGCTCAAAATTGAGGTTAATTCAACCTATTTTATTGCAGTGTGCTCAAGCACTTTATTATCAAATTTCTTCTTTGCCTTTTCAATGAGTTTCTCTTGCCCAGAGGCACCTCATTGAACTTATTTACAACCTCTTCTAATTGCAACAAAATGTGTTGAGGTGAATCAACATCAACACCAATAGCTTCAATAATTATGTATTTAGCATTTTCTATTATAGTGTATTCTCTGTCTCTCTCTTCTATGAGTTGCTTCTACCTTGCCTTCTACTCTAGAAGCTGACTAACTATTCTCATTTCTTTGGTTGAGGCATTGTCGAAGTCTATCTTAGGAATAAAAAATTTTGTATCCAAATCTATGTCTTCATCAATTTTTTTTCCAGTAAGAAAAAGTTTCAAAGGAGTCTTGAGCTTTACTTTTGTGCTTACTTCCTTGGATTTTGAAATAGAAACAATAGTTGACATGGATGGACTAGCAAAAAGTGTTTGAATAGGTGCAACTGGAGGAGAGTTGAGAGAAGTACCGACTGATTCCAAAATTGGCATGCTTCCCAAAAATGATGTACAAATAGGTAGTGTATAGATTGGAATATTCACTAATGGGGTTGTAGACAAAATTGTAGAAAGAACTGTAGAACTTACTGTACATGCAACAGAGGAGGTAGACATAGTTGATGCTCCAGATATTGATTGCTTGGGTACTGATGAGGAAGGTTGTAGCTTGATAGATGAAGTAATGGTTACTTACATAGATGATGCTTTTGATGTGGCCAATCCTATTGAAGCTGTCTCCAACCCTGATGATGTTGCAGTCCTAGGTGGAGAGTGAGGAAGGGAAGCAATGACTTTTGCTACAATCTTCATTGGATCATCTTCTTCATCCTCTTCCTCCTTGTCTTCTTCTTCATCCTCATCCTCCTTCTCCTCTTCTTCCTTCTCCTTCATCAATTCTTTCATATCTTCCTTTGTTACTATGACTGAGGGATTATTATCATCTTCCTCATCCTCTTGGTCACTATCATCATCTTTGATTTCTGTAGGATCATCATTGGGCTTTTGCAAATGATAGATGCCCTTCCACATGTTTGTTGCATCATTAACAACATTTTCAATATCCTTAATTAAAATAAAACAATTATGGAATCTAATCATCATTCTTCCTTCATTGTTCTTCATTACTGCCTTTATTTCTACCTTAGTGAGACTTAGTAGAAGATTCTTCAAGGATTACTCATATATGTCCTTGGTTTTTTGGGTGGCTAACTCCCACCTTGGTTGCAATCTTACCAATAGCTCTTTGGATATTTGAGGAGAAATCTAGTTTGGGGAGTACTTCCATTTTCCCATCATAGTAAGTACTAGTTCCTCAATCTGCATCTTCTCTACATCAGTTCTTGTTTCAAACTTTAGAGCTTTGAAATTTGTAATGCTAGCTCCCTCTTCCATCTATTTCAATATTTCTTGGAAGGTCAGTTGGGGCTTGCTGAATACTACTTCACCCTTATTCTTACCTTTACCTCTTCTTGTGAAAACAATTGTGGAGACCTTGGGTGGCTTGGTAATGATTACCTTTCCCTTCTTCTTGACTAGTTCTTCCTCTTTCTCTGATTCTTCCTCTTCATTTTTTGGTTCCTGCTCCTCTTCTTCGTCCTCACCATTTCCCTTGATAATCATTAAAGGATCGGTAGTAGTCTTCAACTTAGCAACCTTTCTCTTACCTTTATTGATTTCTTAGGGAAGTTTTATTTCCAATTCTATTCTAGCTTTAGCCTCATCATAGGTTCCAAAATTTGGTTGCTTGGGATTGACTAGTTCATTTACTAGTGCTTCAATAATATCCCTAGTTTTATCAATGTTTACCTCATAAGGTAGAGGTTTTACCCATGCAACTCAGGGCCTAATTTCCTGAATATATACTTTTTTGTAGTCAACCATAAAACAAACATCATCTTTGTAATCTTCAACAAGTTTAGGAGGGATTCTGAACCTGTTGTTTATTCTCTCCTTGAAGTCCTCAAAATAGTTGTCCATTATACTATCAAAATTGACACCCATTTCTACTATAAACTCATTAATTTGATATAGAATGGGGACATTATTTCTCCATACAACAAAACCTTTGGAGGGAAAGAATTTTTGTACATAGAAGAATAAACATGTCAACAATGATCCAAATTTATAGGGGTTATTCTTGGACAATATGATACTATCCATGTTTTTGTTTAGCTACCTTAGCAATAGCTTAGACAAGTCATACTCCAAATTCTTCTTCACAGCCTTAAATGCTAGGTCTACGGCCTCACATGGCATACTGTTCAATCAGCTTGAATTGTAGATTTTGTGAGAAATCACATGAATTCCATATCTAAGTTCAACATTGGTAATAGTGCTCATCTTTAAACCTCTATCATCCCACTCAACTAGGGTTTTCTTTTGTAGTTTATCTCGACCTAGAGTTTTGGTAGTTTTGGCTTTGTGGAGTATGAGAAGGCTAGTAATCTTGTGAACCATTTTCTTAGTAATCAATATGGGTTGCTCCAACCATAACTAACCATCATGAACACGACTAAGAATATACGTAATCCATTTTATTTGAAAGCTTCTTGGCATATGGGAGATGTGGGTCAACCCTTTTGTCTCTAGATGTTTGTGCTCCAGTTTCAAAGAGCCACTAACACACATTTCTTCTAATGTGCCATCCATTTCTAGGGTTCCTATTTCTTGAGTAGAACATTCAAAATGAGTTCAAATATCATTTATTAAAATTACCTTTGGTGGAATTTGCGATTGTGCACCATTAGGGTCTAGTGCCTCTGCAACTATGGGAACCAACTTGAAGTTCAGTGCTTTCCATTCTACACCCTTGACCAATATCACTTATCCATGTTTCACCTTGCTGGTGCTTGTGCTTGCAGAAGCCATTATTGCTTAGTAGGTGATGAAAATATTTGAGCAAACTTCTTTATCTGCAAATTTTCACAAAATCGCTTTGAAATCACTTGAATGCACTTGGAAATATTTTAGCTCTGAGAATACGATGAAAATGAAGTTGAATTCTGCCCATTTTGATAAAAAGTTCACCATTAATGCTAGGTACCATGTTGTCATAATGCATGATAGACTATCATCAACTAACCTAACTTGGCATAAGTATCAACTTGGTTGAGGAACAAAATTTATTTTTCTCCCATCCTTGCTCGATAAAGTCTTTAACCACTTTGCTTAGTAGAGTCTGATGCACTTGGTGAAAGATAACTTTTCTATGATCTTGATGTATCTGAAATACTGATTGGGTCATTTGCTCTCTTTCATTTGGAACTACTCTAGATATAGCTTGATGATATAGTTCCAATCTTCCTTTATGAATCTAGTTGGAAATGGTGGAGTCACCCACTTCTTGAGTGACGTGGTCATCATTTGAACTATTCTGCTCGGTAGATTTAGGAATCCACTATTGTCTCATCTGCTTCTGAATGTTGTTAGCTTTAGCTTTCTTTTCATCTTCAATTCTTCCTATATTCATGTAATTTTTAGCTATATGACTGAGTTTTGTGAATATATAGCACCTTATAGTAGTGTCCTTCTTCATTAGGTGATGTCTTGCACAGTTTATACCAATGTGTCCATATTCTCCACAATAATGACATCTACACTAGGTATTGTAGTCCCATCCAAAATTGCTTTAACATGTTGTTCAGCTAGATTGAAAGATTTGGATCTGCATTGGAATGCCTTGTGACCATACTTATTGCATTTCTGACAATTAACTTCAAATTTTGGTTTCTCCTTACATTCATTGGCTTTGTGACCATGCTAATTGTAGTTGTAAAATTTTCCATTGAATTTTCTTTTCACCTTGCTTGGAAGATTCACCTTATTCTTCATTGTATCCAAGTCCTTCTTTATCTTTTTTCTTATGAAGATTTTGCTCGTTTTGCTAAATCAGTTGATTCATGTCTTCTTGTGACTTCATCATTCTTACATTGATTTTCTTTTCAGTATTTAGGTCACCTTTTAATTTTTCAACAATTTTCTTTTCACATCTTAGTTCTCTTAGTATTCTTTCATTACTTTCCCTTTCACTATTTAGATCACTTCTTATTCTTTCATTCTGTGATTTGAGAATCCTAATTTCTTCATTTGCTCCAGAGATTTGATGGATTGATTATTCCTTGCCTCCAAGTATTCATTTGCCTTGTTTCTTTGTTCCAAAACTTCACATAGCCTGATTGAATGTATTTCTTGTTCTCTTTTAAGTTTTCTTACTTCTTCCTATAGAGAGCCATTCTTTGCTAGGAGTTCCTTAATTGCCTCATTAGCTTCATCTGAACTACTTGATGGTAAAAGGTCTTCAATCTTTTCTTCAACATACTGATGATCATTCATTTGTCTTGCAAGTTCCTTCCTTCTTTTTAGGGATTGGGAAAGATGTTCTTTTGCCTATTTGAGTTGAGCCATGGCCATTTTCAGATCTATCTTTCCCTTTTCAATTGCCTTGTCAAGTCTAAATATCTCCATTTGTCCTTTAGATCTTTGCTCACGCTGTCAAACTTTATCCTGAGAACCACAAAAGCTCTGATACCAATTGTTGGAAATATTCAAGATATGATAGGTTATTGAGAGGGGAGGGGTGAATCAGTAACCTTAAATCTTTATATTAATTTACCACACATCTATTTATGCTACTGCATACAATAGTTCTGAAACATATAACAATCATTATATAAGAAAATAGAATATTTGGTGACCCAAAAACCTTCCAAATAGAAAGTAAAACTAAGGTGGGGATGATACCCAGAAAACTTCAATACTACAATATAAAGTTGGCTTTTTAAGGCTTACATTGACCACTTCTGGTGATCTACCTTGTTAGGAGCACAAAGGACTACTAGGTCCACCTTGTTAGAGGATTTGCAAACATACAATGAAGTATGCACTCTGTTAGGAGATTTGTACAGAGACTATTAAATCTGCCTTGTTAGAGGATTTGAAAATCTTATTCACCTATTAGGATGAAATAGTGGATCTACTTACAACTAATTACTGATAAGATCCCTTATGCATTGATCACCTCATGTGATGGATATAACTTTTTTAGTCTCTGAATTGACCTTGTTGTATACCTTGAACTATTGCTGATAATCTTTCACATATACTTCACATTACTTCACAATTATTTCTCATTCCATGTATTATACATTCACATTCATCATATCTTACAATACATCTTACATATATACCTTCCAAACTTACAAAATTACAAGGTCGGCCAAAATACAAGTAAACAAATACATTACAGAGTCGGCCCAATAGTAAATAACTCGGGTTCACTAAACTAGCTTGGTGACCTTTTGATACTCGACATCCACTGCATTACTCAGCATTGTAATGCACTTGATAGAAGTGAAGGCTTGGTCCATACTAATCACTCGATGTAGTTCTAAACTCGATAACCATTGGTGACTCGGTAGATGAAGTGTCACTTGGTAGATAATATTCACTGAGTTTACCTTGCTTCACTCGGTAAATACTAAATCTTTCATTTCTCGAAAGACAATGAATCTTTCATGACACAAACTATCTACTCAGTAGATATTGTGAAGCATAGCAGATACTAAGAAGCTTGTTAGACACTACTGGACTTCACATTGTCTATATTTGCTTGGTGTAAACTACAAAACTGCTAAGTTTACAATGTAACCACTTGATGCTCGATAAGTATACAAAATTGAGTAAGTGTTGTCACTAATGAAAAAATAATCATAATGCCAATAATTGAAATCCTTTAATAGGGTGAGACCTAAAAGTCTTTGTTAGCCTTTAATAGGGTAGACATTTCATAAGGTAGATCATAGTTCATGATCGAACATTGTGACCTTCATTGGATACACTTTATTACTTTAGTAGTGAAGATTTGTGGCTGTTATCCCCACTCTAGTTTTACCTTCTCATTAGTGGCTTTCTAGGTAATCATATCTTGTTTCATATGTGTGAATTCTTATTTGTTTACATGCTTTATATGTATATGTTTTTCATGGTATTGTTGTTTACTTATTGAATATCTGAGATGGATATGTCGTGAATATTTTTTGAGATGACATTTAAAGCACCGATTCAACCCCCCCACCTCCCAAAAAGTTTACCTTGCCTATTGTAATTCCAACAATTGGTATCAAAGACTAGTTCTCTAAAAGGGAAGCTTTGCAACTTTGAGGAAAGATCTTGGAAATGGAAGTCTACAAGTTGGGAAAGATCATTGAGAATCAGGGAATTGAAATACAACTCATTCTACATTAGTTGAATGAAGCAAGAGATGATCTAAAGAAATCATTACAAGGAAGGAAGGAAATTCTATTGAGGAGAATGACACACAATTCTAAGAGATGGACACTACTAAGCTATTTGAAAATGGAAACTCCAATGAATTTGATGGAGCAGTTGTAGATCTAATGGAAAAGAAAAAAACCCTAGCTAAAGAAATCATAAATCTTAAGATAGAACAAGAATCACAAGCCATATTACTATGTGAGGTGACTGAACAAAAAAAGAAATCTATGGAAGAAAAATTCAAGATTGAGGGTGATAAAAGAGTTTTGACTAGCAGACTAGAAGAGAAATCATCAAAGGTAACTAGGATTGATAACACACGCTTAGAAACTCTGGGTCAGCTGGTGGATGCCAACCATTAACTAAATGCCAAGGATATTGAGATAACAAAACTAAAGTTGTAGAATGAATAGTTGAGTAATGACCTAAAAATGGAAAAGGAGTTTTGTGAAAGTTTCAATAAACCAAATGAAGCTATCAAGTACTTTGAAAAATTGATGAGATCTCCTAGATCTAACAATGATACACACGTATTAAAAAAGGAGAATCATCCAAAAGTGTTGAAGAAAGAAATAACAAAGATAAGAATTCCAAACCTACTTGTCATAATTTTGGTACGAGAGGACATACTACTAATTGGTGCAGGACGAGGACTATAAATTAGAATGTCATGTAGAAGAGCATGGGTCACTATCATAAGTGCAAAAAACAAAGTCATCAAGAATATGAATGTAGAACCAAGACCATGGACACTCAAAGATTTGAAGGATAGTGTTTATAACTACTAGATGCATGGACATAGAGCTTTTGAGTGCAGATACAAAACCATGTAGTCATGAAACAAGCAAACAAAGACAAAGAACAATGGAAAATTTTATAATTGGGATTATAATACAAGTTATAGTTATCACTACTATCAAGAGTATGGAAATGTTCCTGAGAATTGTATTATAACACACTTTACTAGTGACTACAAATGGTGGTTCAGTCAAACCATATCTTTTAGTTGTTTGAAGATTGGTCGCATTAGTTAAAACTATCCAACAAGGTCAAAGGCACCAAGTTGTGATTTCAAAAAAGGTAAAGGCAAGGTAGATATTGAAAATTTTAGAAATGAGATGAGCAAGACATGGAAAAAAAAGGAGGATTGTAGTACATCAAGTGCAAATGGGATCACTTCACCTAATGGGTCAAGTGATCACACCTCATCAAACTAAGTAATCAAGAGGTATGCGGGGCTGATATTTAAAAGTTATACCATACATCAGTTCAAAAGGATTTAGTTCTTAACAATATTATATATGGATGAATAAAGATACAAAGTGTTATTAGAATTCAAGGAAAAAAATTTAAGTTTTGTTAGTTTTTTCATGTTACTGCCGAGCATGAAAAGTATTTTATGGCTACCAAGTGAAATGCTAAGTGGATGCTGAGCTAACAAAATTGGTTAGTTGAGGTTAAGCTCATAATGGTTACTGAGTGAATGGAAATAAATGTGGATACTGAGTGAGCCAAAAATTAGTTGATGCCGAGCTTACAGTTATGTAAGCACATCACATTAATTGCGATGTTTTAAGGACTATTTGAATGATTTCCACTCATTTAATATCATTTGAAATTGAGAGAGAAGAAAAAGAGCTAAATTCAATGTGGAAAATACTATCTAAAGCATTTTTATAAGATTTTAATGGTTATTCAACACATTTCATCAGGATTTGTAACGTATTTATCATATGCTAAGTTATGCAGTTTCAAATTTCATAAACCCTAGATATATGTAATGGCATCTAGTCCTTCAAAAAGAAAAAGGTGTAGAGGGAAAATAGGTTATAAATGTTTAGTTAATCAGTAATGAGATTAAACAACCTACTTTCAAGGCTATTCCAGACATAGCATATAAATAGGATCCCTCTGGTGCATTTCTTATGATACCACCACAAGTCTTAATGATACAAGATATCAAGATTTTTTATACCTGCAAGATTACTAGTAGAGGTGACATGTAAATTTAAGGAGAGTATGAAAGATTATGTGAAAATGGAGCTTTTAAGGTAGAATACAACATTGTTAAGAAGAAAGGGTTGAGTCGTGCCCTAGAGTTTTTGAATGTCTTCAAAATTGAGTGGATAAGGATTATTTTAAGCATAATTCATGATAGCTCAGTATGGTTAGACAATGCACTAGTTAAGATCACAAAGAAAAAATTTCATATGGTAATCTAGGGTATCCAATCCTAGATCATCCAAAGACTATTAGAAGTGAGTCAAAAGAGGTTATTGAAAAGAACATAGGGGCTATATGGAACAAAAGGGGAATGAAAATTGATACAATCACAAATCCCTTGATAGCTTTTGAAGTGAGGGTAATAGCACACAAGTTCATCAATCAAGGAGATTATAGTGTACCTTATATTGTAGTGAACATGGGCTATAAAATTTTGAAGAAAGATCATATTTATGATCTTGTCGAGTTATAGTTGCAGCAGTTAATTGAAAATATAGGAGAAATACAGAAAACAAAGAGTGCGCAATGAAAATTTGGATCTATTTTGGTATGTATTTTCTTCTATTTGTAGAACACATTTCCTACATTTGGTAAGGTTGCATGGAAGAAAAATAGATCAATTGCAATATTGGTAGGAGATTTCATTGAACAATTAGGTAGTAACTTTAAGTTAGTAATGACTAGTTAGTTTGAAGATTTCAAACAATCTATGAAAAAGATATTAAGGATACCAGTCTCACTAGTGGAAAAATATTATGATGATATTTTCTTCGTAGTTGACATTGATCATACATATGTACAAGAAAAAATTCCTAGAGTGAGATGGCTAAAACCACTAGGATATGAGATAAATTTCGATGAGTCCTCTATAGCAATCACAATGTTACTTGTAGAAGAGGTGGACAAAGAAGCCAAAGCATTTGGTAACTATGAACTAGCCAAATCTAAAATCACTATAGATTTGAAGACTACCTCTGTAATTAGAAAGAAGAATAAATTGGTGAAGAAATTAAAAGAAAATTTTGGTGGAGTCAAGGAAGAGGAAGAATAAGAAGAAGAAGAAGAAGAAGAAGAAGAAGAAACATATGCTCAATCACCACTAGCTCTAACACAAGGACACAGAGAGGATCAGTAAGAAGAGGATATATAAATTGTAGAAGATGTCAAGGGAGAAGAATCTAAGGAAAAATCTACTCCTACTAATAAGAAAAAAAGGAAGGCAAAAACACCTACAGTGACAAAACCGAAGAAGGTTGCAAAACCAAGTTAGCCCAAACCAACAGTACCTACGACAAGGCCTAGCACAAGAGTCACTACATAGAAGACTAAAGAGGTAGCCAAGCCTAAAGATAAAGAAGGTGGACCATAGAAAAAAAAAAAAAAAAGTATGTTGTTTAGGTTAAATCTGATGAGAAGAAGACCGAATCTGATGACAATAGCCAATTCTAAGTGGTGAGTCATAGTCCCTCCTCGGACTTAGATAATTTATGTGAGAATATTAGAAACAACATTGATTTGTTAGGTTTCTTGCACATCGAATTTGATAGCCTTGGAAAGATTGAGAAAAATCAAATAAAGGAAGAAATATATACCATGATGGCTACATTCAAGAAAACCCCTATAGGAATCACCAACTCAATAACTAAGAGTTTATTTGATAGAGTTGAGTAGAAATGGCATTATTATTTAGACATTAAGAAATAGATTAGGGAGATAGCCCTCACTCAAGTTATGCCACAAATTAGTAAGGTACAAATGTCTAAAGCCATAAAGAAATATGTTGTGAGATTTTTACTTAAACATAGGGCATTTAGCATAATATAGAACAACATAGAGGATGTTGTAGAGAAGACCACACAAATGTGAAAACTTACATATGGACTAGCCATAACCAAAGAAGGTGAAAAAGAATCTATTGAGGTAGAAGATGATGAAGAGAATAAAAATGAAGAGGAAGGTAGTAAAATGAATATTGATAATCAAGCAACAACTAAGGAAGAGTAGAACTAGATCAAAGTGTAAAAGATACACAAATGTTGAGTGCCAATCCTCCATAGGTAATAAGTGTGTTATTCTTAGATTGGTTTTGAAAAGTAAGTGTCAATAGACTTAAGTTATTTACTTTATTCATGCCAAATTAGTAGTACATGCCAAGCACAACATGTATGTATTAGACCATGCCAAGTCATAGTGAGTGTTAAACCACTCATGTACCGAGTCACTCAAGTGTTGAGCAGATAGTATATGCCATGTGACATAGGAGCCAAGTGAAAACTAGATACTAAGAAATATAGGTGCTGAGTCACAGTATAAAGATTAGTGTATGTTGAGCATCCAAGACTTTAGATGTCTAGGAAGACAGTCTTAACATATTTTTTTGCAAAGGCACAAACAACTATGTAAACCATTTTTGAGTTGATTTAAGATTAAATTTTGATATTTTGGAGATTAGAATTTATTTCTAGTTGGATATAATTACTCAATTGCATGTTGTCTTTGATGTTACACAAATGTCATATCGGTTATCAGATAGAGTCTACCAAGCTCAAAAGGTTAGGAAAGTGAATTATAGAGTCTAGTGAGCTCAAAAGGTTAGCAAAGTGAATTATAGAATCTATCAAGTGTTAATAGAGGTTATACTATAAAGATAGTTTCTACCAAGCTTACTTAGGCACTGGAGGCTTCTATGGTAGAAATTAGTTTCTATTGAGCTCTCAAGGTTAGCGAACGATAGTTAGTTCTTACTGAGTTCACTCAGTCTCCAAAGGATTTTGTAGAGTTTGTAGTGTTTACCGAGCTTCACTTGGTTAACATTGGAAATCATTTTTGAAATAGTGTTTACCGAGCTAGGTCAGCCAATGAAGGATTTCATTATTTTGAGAAAGAAAGTTTATTTATTTCCTATAATGATTGTAGCCCACTGATGTATGGTTTATTGGTAAATGTAACTTGTAAATGAGTCAACTTAAAAATTTGTAATGTATAAATAAAAGGTCAAGTTGTGGATTCTAACTATAATGATTGAGCATGCAAGTGAGTTTATTGTCAAGAGGAAGTGTGAGTAAATTTTGAAAAAGGATCAGATATCCTTGAGGAGCAGCAAAGTTATATTCGATTAGAGAGGATCTAGTGAAGCAAAGAAGAGATTTATATTAGAAAAGTTCAATTGAATCTCATTTAGGTCACTTATTGTTACTTTCTCACCATTGTAGCAATAATTACTATATCTCTTAATAGAGTTGGTCTAATAGCCATTTTGTAAATCCTATAATAAGGTGGACAATTCTATTGAATTGTTCTAAATTCCTCTTACAAGGCCACTCCTAGTAGGGTGATTAAGTCCTCTAACAAGGTCACACCTAATAGTGTGTTTTATAACCTTTAACATGGTTGCCTCCTAATAGGGCTCACTTCAGAAGAGTGGAAATTGGTAGCTAGTTACTTGTTGGTTTTTCTCATATTGGGTTTCCACATTAAATCTGGTGTCTCTTGTGTTCATTTTATTTTCTTTTGCATGCATACTAATAATTGTGAATGCTTAAAGATCAATAATAATTAATCTACCAAGTTATAGCATTTTTCTGTGTGGCTACTTAGTAACAGTAGTAACTAGTTATTTAAGACATCTAAGGGATCTATGTATATATTTTTGTGGTAATCAATTTGATCCCCCTCTCAATTACTCCATCTATATTTCCAAAAATTGGTATTAAAAAAATTGGTGTTTGCAGGAAAGATTTCAAGGATCTAAGCTAAAGATCAAGATGTCTTACAAGAGGAAAATTCCAAGGATTACCAGGGATAACTTTTCAGCATGGCAAGGTCTCATGAGACTCCATCTGGCATCTATTGGAGACACAGGATTGAAATATCTAGATTAAGCATATGTAACTCCTTCTAGAACATTATATGCAAATGACATTGTTGAGAAGAAGACTCATAACACCATGATGATAGACATTGCATCTGCCCTAAGCTATGAAGAATTTGATGATGTCAAGGACTGCAAAACTACCTTTGAAATGTGAAACAAACTGAAAGATATCTATGGAGGAGATGATAATGTGAGAAGAGCAAAAGTCAAAAGTTTAAGAGGACAATTTGATCAAATGAGGATGAGAGAAGATGAAAATATTGCAAAATATGTTGAAAGAGTCAAAGAAAATGTTAGTGCAATCAAAACCTCTAGAGGAGATATCAAGGAGGAAACAATTATAAGTAAAGTTCTTAGAACATTACTCCCTATTTATGCAATTAGAGTTTCTGTAATTCAAGAAAGAAGATGTGAAGCAAATCATAAAATAAATTTAGAGGCCATAGTTGGAAGATTGACTACATTTGAGCTAGATAACTATGATAATTATATTCTAGCTACTAAGAAAATTGAATCAAGATTTGAAGCCAAGTTTTCACTCAAGGAGAAAGGAAAGAAGATAAAGGATTCTCAGTTAGAAAGTGGAGAAGAATAAGAATAAAGTTCTAATAGTGATCTTGAGGTGGTTGAAGCTCTACTAGCAAGGAAATATTCTAGAGGCAAAGGGAAATACAAAAGCAAGGTTCCTCTAATTTGTTTTTGATGTGAAAAAATTGGACATATTGCTGCTAGGTGCCCAAATAAGCAGAACAAGGATGAGAAGAAAGGTCACAAGTGCAATAGCAAGAAAGACTTCAAATTATTCAAGGACAAAGGTAAGAAAATATGTTTCATGGCTAAGGATTGTAATGATTTTGATGATGAAGAAGATGAAATTATTTACATTACTATAAAAGATGAATTTGATAATGATGAAGAAATGGAACTTATCTCTCATGTGAGTAAAAATGATACATGGATTATAGATAGTGGTTGGTCTCATCATATGACTGAAAATAAAACAAAGTTTGAAAATTTTGAAGATTATGATAGTGGTAGTGTGAGGTTTTGGTAATAATAAACCTTGTTGCATAAAAGGAAGAGGAAGAATGTCACTAACCAAAGAGCTTGTATGTGATAATTCATATTGGGTAGAAGGACTAAGACACAATTTTTTGAGTGTGGCACAACTACTCAGCAATGGATTCAAAGTGGAATTCATGCATGGAAAAGCAAGGTTGCTGGATGATAAAGGAAAGCTAATTGGATCAGGCACATAGACAAAAGGTATCTTGTTCTATCTTGAACTTGGTGAATGTTCATGCTTTATTGCTCAAGTTGAAGAAAGTTGGTTATGGCATAGAAGGTTGTGTCATGTGAAATTTGATAACCTTGTGAAAATAAGAAAATTCAGAAAAGTAAGAAGCATTCCTAATATAAAGAAACCTAAGGTTGATCTATGCAAGAATTGTTAGACTGGTAAAATGGGAAAGGCTAGCTTCAAAAGTAAGAACTATTAGTCTAAAGAAGTTTTAGAAATTGAGTATAATAATTTTTGTTTACCTATTGGAATTGAGAGTTATACTAGAGAAAAGTTATTCATTCTTTTTGTTGATGATTACTCAAGAATAATGACTGTCATGCATCTAAGAGAGAAATCATAAGCATTTGAGAAGTTTAAATGGTATTTGGATAGAGTAGACAAGGAAATAGGCAAAAGATAGAAATGTTTGAGGTCAGATAGAGGTGGTGAATTAATCTCTCATGAGTTCAATAACTTTTGCATTGAAAGGGGAACCAAAAGATAGGTATTAACCCCTAGAACTCCTAAGAAAAATAGAATAGCTGAAAGGAGGAAAAAATCTATCATGGATTGTGCAAGAACCTTGATGATTGAAATGAACAATGCTATCAAATACTAGAAGGAAGCTATTAGCACTGTAGTTCATACCCTTATCCGAGTATAGATGAAGAAGGACTCATTCAAAACTCCCTATGAGTTATGGTATGGCTATAAACCCAATGTAAGTTACCTTAAAGTATTTGGAAGCAAATGTTACATTTTGAAAAAATTTAGTAAAGGTAAATTTGATGTGAAGGGTGATGAAGGAATATTTTTGGGATACTCTTGCAAGAGTAAAGCATATAGATGTTTGAATTTGTCTACTCACAAAGTTATAGAAAGTGAACATGTGAAAGTTGATGAGTTTGCAAAAATAATTGAAGAAGAAAGCAAAAAGAAACCAAAAGGTTACAGGAGATTTATTTTCATTGAACCTTGTATAGTGCCAGATACACCTTTCAACCAAGAATATTTTTCTCCTGAGTCTTTAGTAACTGATTTGTAGGAAGTTCAAATCAAGTTGAAGGAAACTGAGTCACATTCTAATGCTACTAAGCCAATACCTACTGAGTTTGAAGGACCTGAGCAACAGATAGAATAGCTAGAACCTGAAGTTGAAGTGCAAGAGGATGAGAATACAATTCACTCAAAAGGCAAGGAACCTATATTAGCTAAGTATGTCAAGAGACATTATGCACCAGATCAGATCATTGGAGACAAATCTAAAGGTACTATGACAATAAGTAAGTTGAAAGGTACTTGTTTAATTTTCGATTTTGAACTTAGAAATGTCAAAGATGCATTACAAAATGAAAGTTGGATTGAGGCTATGAATGAAGAGATAGAACATATAGAGAAAAAAAAAACATGGATTCTTGTACCTAGGCCTAAAGACAAAAATGTGATTGGAACTAAGTGAGTATTCATAAATAAGTTGAATGAAGATGGTAAGGTGTCAAGGAATAAAGCAAGACTAGTATGAAAAGGATACTCTCAAGAAGAAGGAATAGACTATGGAGAAACTTCTGCTCCTATTGCAAGATTGGAAGGTGTCAAGACCGTACTTGCATATGTTGTATACAAACGATTTAAAGTTTATCAAATGGATGTCAAGTCAGCATTTCTAAATGGTATACTTGATGAAGAAGTCTACATTGAGCAACCTAAAGGTTTTGTTGATTCATACAAGAAAGACATGGTTTGCAAATGACACAAAGCATTGCATAGTCTGAATCAAGCCCCTAGAGCATGGTATGAAAGATTGCATAACTATCTTATTTAGATTGGTTCTTAGAAAAATAATGAAAATAGTAACTTGTATATCAAGGAAAGACCAAATAATAAGATTTTTTTTCCAAAAAGAGTTGTGGATGATACTTTTTTCATAGAAAATGATGATCTTTGCAAATAATTTTTAGAGAAAATGAACAAGGAATTTGAGATGTTAATGTTTGGAGAGATCAAATCCTTTCTTGGTTTTCAAATTCAGTAGAGTAAGAATGGCATCTACATCACTCAATCTAAATACATCAAAGAGATAATGAAAAAGTTTGGTATGGAGGATTGCATACCAATTGGAACTCCTATGTGTACTAGATTGAATTTTATCAAGGATGATGAATCAAAGGTGGTAGATTAAACATTGTATAGATCTATGATTGAAAAATTGTAGTATGTAGTTCATACAAGGCTAGATATTGCTCTTGTAGTTGGTATTGTAGCAAGATTTTCAGAAAAACTAAGAGAAAATCACATGATGACAATAAAAAGGATCATGAGATACTTGAAAGGCACTAAAGATTATGGATTGTGGTACAAATTTGGAGGTAATATAGATTTTAAAGTGTTTACTGATGCAGATTGGGTAGGAAACATTGATGATAGAAAGAGTACAAGTGGAGGAGCTTTCCTTCTTGGAAAGAGGTTGGTCTCTTGGACTAGTAAAAAGAAAAATTGTACATCCCAATCTATAGTAGAAGTAGAGTATGTTGCAGCAGCAGTAAACTATTCTAAAATTGTTAGGTTCAAATAATTGTTGGAAGGCATGGAGGGAATCAAAGAACCTATTGTTATGTTTTGTGATAGTACAAGTGCAATTAACATATCCAAAAATTTAGTGATGCATTCAAAAACCAAGCATGTTGCAATAAAGTATCACTTTGTTAGAGAATTAGTGTAGGACAAGGAGGTCAGATTGGAATATGTCCATATAAAAGAATAAATTGTTGACATATTCACCAAGCCTTTACCTAAGGATGCATTTTTGTATCTAAGAGGTAAGTTAGGGGTTATTCCCATATCTAAAGGTCACTAAAATGAAGTTTTAGTGATGCATCAATAGGTAACAAGTTGAATATCTATCAGTTGATGCAGCATAATCATGAGAACATTGTATATGAATCAGTACTTAAGGTACATTGCTACTCATTTGGTTTATGTTGTCTTTGGCATGTGTTGTCAAAGAGGGAGAGAGTATACTATCATATCTTTCTAAAATTTGAATTTGTTTGTGGAGAGTTTGTTGTTTATGTAATTCCTTCATAAAGGGAGATTACTATATTTGAGAAGTTTGTGGAATATAATCTAAGAGGGAGAAATGTTCTCAAAAGACTTGTTTTCAAATTTCATTCTGCTATGACATGTTGTGTTGCCATCAATTCCAAAGAGGGAGATTGTTGGATATAATTGTTCAATTGTGTAGTGTCTTTGATGTTACACAAATGTCATATCAGTTATCAGATAGAGTCTACTGAGCTTAGAAGGTTAGCAAAGTGAATTACAAAGTCTACCAAGCTTAGAAGGTTAGCAAAGTGAATTACTGAGTATACTACACATTTCTAGAGGTTACACTATAAAGACAGTTTCTATCGAGCTCACTGGAGCACTAAAGGCTTCTATGGTAGAAATTAATTTCTATCGAGCTCTCAAGGTTAGTGAAGGAAAGTTAGTTCTTACTAAGTTCACTTGGTCTCCAAAGGATTTTGTAGAGTAATCGATTCATCTAAGGGATCTATGGATACATTTATGTGGTAACTGATAAACCCCCCCTCTCAATTACTCAATCTATACTTCCAATAATGTCAACACATTTAAGTTATTTACTTAGTTCATGCCTAATTATTAGTACATGCCAAGAACAACATGTATATATTACACAATGCCAAGTCATAGTGAGTGTTGAGCCACTCATGTACCAGGTCACTCAAGTGTTGAGAAGATAGTATATACCAAGTCACATAGGAGTTGAGTGAAAACTAGATACTGAGCAATACAGGTGCCAAGTCATAGTATAAAGATTAGTGTATGGTGACCATCCAAAACTTTAGATACCAAGTAAGACAGTCTTAACATATTTGTTTGCAAAGGCACAAAAAACTATGTAAACCATTTTTGAACTGACTTAAGATTGAATTTTGATATTTTGGAGATAAGGATGAATCTCTAGTTGGATTCCCTATGCAATTAAATGTAGGAAATTAGAAAATGGAAAGGATTAGGTGGAAAAATGGATGAATCTCAATTTCAAATTCATACCTAACCATAAGTCACTAAAGCCTTCTTAAGGAGGACAAAACCTAAACTCTCTAGCGAGTGTGTAAGGAATTGAAGGAGTGAAGAGAGAAGTTTGCATGTGCAAATAGAGCATTCATGGTGGCTTAAATTTATGAAGTGATACAACATTGCAGAATTAGTTAGAGAAGAACAAAGGAAAGGAAAAGGATACAACAAAGAGACATCTAATCAATAAAGATCAAGAGGACATTAGTTTAGAGGTGATTTATTATCAAGCAAGCATGTGTTAACCATATGATCAAAGATGAGACATTCTAATAGGTGGTTTTAGTCAAAATATCTTAATAGAGTAGTCCTAGTAGGCTACATGAAATACTCTAACAAGGTGCTTAATTAGTTGTAAGTTAAAGTCCTTTTGCAAGGCACACTTCTAACAGGGTTTTGAAATTCTCTAACAAGATGAAACCTAAGAATATTTGTAAGCCTTTATTAGGGTAGACCTTTTATAGGGTAGATCATGTCTCATGGTCAAAACATTGTAACCTTAATTGGATACACTTTATTACTACAATAGTGAAGATTTGTGGGTGTCATCCCCACCCTAGTCTTACCTTCTCATTGGAGGGTTTTTGAGTAATCATATCTGGTGTCATATGTGTATGATTGCTTATGTGTTTACATGTTATTTCAATTTACTCATTGAATATATGAGATGGATGTGTGGTGGAATTTTTTATGGGTTTGAGTTTAAATTTTTTATTCACCCCCCCTAGAAGTTTACCTTTCCTATTGTAACTCCAATAATTGGTATCAGAGCTTTGTTCTCTAAAACAGAAGCTTTGTAGCTTTGAGGAAAGATCTTGAAATGAAAGTCTATAAATTGGGAAAGAGTATTAAAAATTAGGGAATTGAAATACAACTCATTCTACATCAACTAGATCAAGCAAGAGAAGATCTCACAAATTCTTTGAAGACAAGGAAAGAAATTGCTATTGTGGAGAATGACACACAATACAAAGAGATAGACACTACTGAGCTATTTATAAATGGAGACTCCAATGAATTTTTTGCAGCAGTTGCAAATCTAATGGAAAATAATAGAGCCCAAGTTGAGGAAATCATAAATCTCAAGTTAGAGAAAGAATCAAAGAGCTATACTACTATATGAGGTGACTGAACAAAAGAAGAAAGCCATGGATGACAAAACTATGATTGAAGAAAAAAAAGAATTTTGGCCAACATACTAGAAGAAAAATTATTAGAACTAACCAAGATTTTCAACATGAAATTGGATACTCTAAGTCAAATGATGAATGCCAATTATGAATTGAATGTCAAGGAAATTGAGGTAACTACATTGAAGTTGTAGAACAAACAATTGTAGATTGACCTAAAAAGAGAAAAGGAATTTGCTAAAAGCTTCAAGAAGCAAAATGAAACCATCAAATACTTTGAGAAACTATTAATATCCCCTAGATCCAATAATGAAATGTCTATATTGGAATAGACAAGCATTGCAGAAGGAGAGTCATCTAAAAGTGCATAAGAAAGGAACAACAAAGGAAATAACTCCAAAACTACTTGTCATAATTGTTGTAAGAGAGGACATGCTACTAATGTGTGCAAGAGAAAGACTACAAGTCAGAATGTTAAAGCTTAAGAACATGGTACACTACCACAAGTGCAACAAGCAAGGTCATCAGACACATGAATGCAAAACCAAGACCATGCATACACAAATATTTGAAGGATATTGTTACAACTATTGGAACTATGCACATAGAGCTTCTAAATGTAGATCCAAACCCATGTGGTCATCAAATAGGAAAACAAAGGTAAGGAACAATGGCAACTCTTATAACTAGGATTATAATACAAGATATAGCTATCATTATCATCAAGAATATGGACATGTTCCTAAGAATTGTATTAGGACACACTTCAGTGGTAACTATGAAAGGTGGTTGAGTCAAATCACATGTTTTAGTTTTTTGAAGATTGGTTACATTACTAGATATTGTCTAACTAGGTCAAAAGCACCAAGTTGTGAATTGGATAAAGGAAAAGGCAAGGCAGATGTTGTAACACATCAGAGATGAGATGAATAAGACATGGAAAAAGAAAGATGATTACAACACATCAAATGGAGATGGGCTCACTTCACCCAATGGGTCAAGTGATCACACATCATCAAACTAGGCAATCAAGAGGTATATGGGACTAATATCCAAAGGTTGTATCATAATTAGTTCCAAAGGAATCTAGTACTGAAATTATTACACTAGCATGAACAAAGATGCAAAATGTTGTTAGGAATTCAAGATAAATCTTTAATTTTTTCATGTTGTTGCTGAGCATGAAATATTTCTTGTGTGCTAAGAAAAATGCTAGAAGATGTCAAGCTTACAAACTAGCTAGTTGATGTTGAGCTTGTAGTGGTTGCTGAGTGATTGAAATGTCAATGGATGCAAGGTGAGCCTAAAATTGATTGATGCTGAGCTTATAGCTATGTAAGAACTCAACATTTATTGTAGGATTTTCAAAGGGTATTTGATTGATTTTAGCTCATTTCACATCATTTGAAATTTGGGAAAGAGTGAGAAGAGCATAAGGTGACCTAGAAATCCATTCCAAGTAGTTGTAGAAGATTTTAGCAATGATTCTACACTAGTTCATCAGATTTCATAAGGTATTTATCAAGAGCCAAGCTACAAAATTTAAATTCCATAAACCCTAGTTTCACATTATCACATCTAGTTTGAAGAATGTCAAGGGAAAGGAAGTTTTGAATGTTTAGTTGGTGAATAATGAGGTCAAGCAACCTATTTTCAAAGCTATTCTTGATATTGCATACAACCAAGACCCTTCTAATGTATTGGTGATGATTCCATTGAATGTGATAATGGTACAAGATGTAAGAAAATACTATAATTATAAAATTGGTAGCATTGGTAATATGGATATTAGGGAAGCATGCAAAGAACTCTATGATAATGGAATTTTGAAGGAAGAGTTCAAAATTGTTGAGAGGAAGGGATTAAAACAAGACCTAGATTGTCTGAACATATTCAAGATAGAGTGGATTAGGATAGTGCTTAGGGGTAAAAGCACAGATCTATGTCATTGTTTAGGATACCAAAACCTATTTTGGTCAAATCTCATTTCTCTATCAAAACTCAAGTTTTTTCAAAAACTTTAAATACCCTTTTGTAGATCTCAGATTCAATATCATCATTATATAATTTTTTGAGTGTTTTGATTAGTTATAATATGTTATAATTTCAAAATATTATAATTTGATATATCAACATTTCAAATGATGCTCCCTCCAAAAAAGAAAAAAGGTAGTAAAACATATCAAAAAAAAAAAAAAATTATATTTATCTCTCGAGGAGACAGTCCTCTTCATGACTATGTACTTTTTTCCCAAGAAGGTCTCAATTTGATAGGGAAGTTTTGACAGGAGGAAAAAACTATTACATTCTAATAAGGTCAAGCTTGAATAAATCTAACAAAGAAAATATATTTAAAAAATAATTATTTCTTTTTTATTCCCTAGCTATACATGTCATCTATAAGATATTTTCAAATTAAAACAAAAAGAGATGATTTTCCTATACTTGTTTGATAGGAACTATACCCTATACTTTTTACAATTAAAAAAGGGAATTCACTATAAAATAATATGATTAAATTCTTACTCAAAAAAATTATAAAAATTATAGGCATAAAATTCATCCAGTTCTACACATTTCATTAGTTTGTATCATCTTCAAATTATAAACACAAATACCATTTTTTGTCATTATTGTTGACTTGTCATATTCTAATATCCTATTTCTTTATAAAAGGTGACATAGGTTTGTGATTTTACCCTTAGTTGAATCCATGATGGTTCATTATGTCTAGATAATGGACTTGTCACAATTACTAAGAGAATAATCCATAGGGTTACTAGTTACTCAACACTAGATCAGCCTAAGACACTGAGAAGTTATTCGAAGGAAGTGATTTAGAAAAATATTAGAGTTGTATGGAACAAAAGAGGCATGACAATAGACATAATCGATGATCCTCTAATAAATTTTTTGTAAGGGTTATATCAAAAAAGTTCTATTATTCTAGTAGATTAAATAGTGTACCTTGTATAGCTATGGATGTGAGATACAAAATTGTAAAGAGAGATCACACATATGATTTAGCAAAGCTACAATTGCAACAATTGATGGAGAACCTTAAGTAATTAGAAAGACTAAGAGTGCACAATGAAAATTTAATTCTATATTGATTTGTATTTCTTTTATGTTCAAAACACATTCCCTCATTTGGCACTATGGAATGAAAAACCAACAGATAAGTAGCAGTATAGATTGGTGAGTATATTGAGCAATTAGGAGAGAATTTTGAATATTTGATGATAAGTTATTTTGAATACTTAAGGAAGTCAATGAAGGAAAGATTAGGAATATTAGTAACCTTAGTTGAAAAACACTATGATGATTTATTTTTTCTTGTGGATTCTGATTATACATATGTACAAGCTACCACACCAAGGGTGAGATGGTTGAGACCGTTAGGCTATGAAATAAATGTGGATGAGGCCTCGGCAACTATAACAACTTTACTGGCATAAGAGGTAGATAAAACTACAAAAGCATTTGGAAATTATGAGATGATAAAGTCAAAGATTACCATGGAATTAAAGACTACCTCTTCCATGAAGAAAAAGGAGAAGATAGTGAAGAAACTAAAAACTAAGTTTGGAAAGGGTGTTGAGGAGGAAGAAGAAGAAGTAGTAGAAGAAGATGATGAAGAGGAAGAAGAAACCCAAGCACAAGCTGCACTTGCATTAACTCAAGTTATGGGAGAAGACCAAGAAGAGGAGGAGACTAAAGGTGTCAAGGGAGAAGAAGCAAGGGAAGCACTTACTCCTACTGAGCCAAAAGAAGAGGAAGGCTAAGGCTCAACTAGCGAGTAAAGCTAAGAAGTTAAGAGCATAAGAGACCAAGAAGAAAATATGTTGCATAAGCAGATTCTGATGAGGAGAAAGTAGAGTCAAATGACAATAGCTAATTTAAGGTGGTGAGTCATCATCCTCTTTTAGATCTTGAAAGTTTATGTGAAAATGTTAAGAATAGTGTAGACCTATCATGATTTACACATGTATATTTTGATAATTTTGGTATAGTAGAGAAAAATCAAAAGGAGGAGGCCATATATTGCATGATGGAAAAATTCAAGACAAGTCTACTAGAAATTGCCAACTCAATGCCAAAGAGTCTATATGATAGAGTTGAGTAGAAATGAAACTATGGTCTAGGCTTGGAGAATCAAATTAGAGAAACATCTCTAGCTTGAGTGATGCCTAAACTAACTAAGGCACATATTACTAGGTATGTAAATAAATATTTAGTTAGGTTCACACCTAAATACAAAGCCTTTACCATCTTGCAAAACAATATTCAAAATGTTTTTAAGAAGTCCACGTAGATGTGGAAGCTCACTAATGGGTTGACTACAATCAAGGAAGGAGAAAAAGAACCCATTGAAGTGAAGGATGATGAAGAAGATGATGACATAGTTGACACTATTGGAGGAGAAACATAAATGGAAGTGGACAAAAAGGAAACATATAAGCTAGAGTAGCTAGAATAACAAAGTGTGTAAGACACAATTACAGAGTGTTAGTATTCCACATGTCACAAGTCAAACTACTAAAATAGTAACTGTCAAGGATATTTCTAATCTATTAGCTTAGAGCATCAATCCCCTTATTAGAGATGATTTGAAGAAGATATTAGATTAGTCTACACTAAAGGCTAAACTTTGTGATAATCCTATTTTAGTCAATGTGGATGAGCTACAAAAGTCAATGATTGATGTTGCAAGGGAGAAGGTGAATCCACAAGAACCACCTTCTGTCATCCCTCTGGACACTAATGTACAACCTTTGGGCCAAATTCTAGAAGATACATCTAACAAGGTTGATACAATTTCCAAGAGTGATATTATAGAGAAGAGCATAGTGGAAGCACAAGTCGCTACTATAGACTAGCAAGAAATAGGTAAGATAGACTTAGATACACTTACATCACAAGGACAAGGTACAAGTCAATTCATTGTGGCAGAATAGGGCAAGTTTGCAGAGAGTGAGATGACACCACAACTAAAGGAGCAAACTACCATCCAAGCCCTAGTAACCTTACCAGTATCTGGCACTCCATCAAGTCTCATGCTCTTAATAAGCTGAGCATAGATGCTACACCATTGCAAATCTTAGTGCTAAGCTTGAGTTCATCAAATGATGAAGAAGTAATTCAATATGGAGATTTGGGCCTTGATAAAGAGGTCATTTTACCCAAGTTTGCTAAAGTAGTAATTCAATATGGAGATCTAAACCTTGATGAAGAGATCATTTTGCCCAAGTATGATTATGATACCATGACTATAGAAAAAATGGGCATATTGGAGTAGGCCTAGCAAGAAAAAAAACATTAGGAAATGCTTAGAAGGGAGCATAGGTAGAAGCAGACACAATAGGATATTAAAGATAACTTTTTAGACAAATTTATTCTACCAATTCCTGATGAGACCAAGCCACTAATGGAACATTTGATAGACATAGTGGAGAAGGTCAGTAATGAAGACCTAAATACTAATGTTAAACTATTAGAATGGTCAGAAAAGAAGTTTCAAAGCAAAGTTAGTGAGAAAATATTAGGTGATATGGCACTAACATAAGTTGCATTGGTAACTAAGGTTGAGGATGTGAAGAAGGTACTTGAGAGCATATTCTCATTGTACACTAAATTTTACAATCCTTCACTCTTCACCCAAGAGACCAAAAGTCACATTCTAAGTCTGGAGAGCCAAATTACTATATCAGGAGCAAAACTACCAATGGATCCAGGTTAGATTGAGAAGCATTTTAGGAAATTGATTCAAACATGGAATTAGTTAGTTGTATAAATAGCATATGAGGCCAAAATAAGGGCCAAACTAACTAGCATCCAAGCAACTCTCACCCACCATATGGAAATTTTATAGAAGGAGTTAGGCTATGCCAAAACACAATAGACACAATCACTAATCCTCTTATAAAATTTTCTATAAGGGTTATATTACACAAGTTCTATCAATCTAGTAGATTAAATAGTGTGCCATATATATATGTGAATTTGGGATACAAAATTGTAAAGATAGATCACACATATGATCTAGCAAAGCTACAATTGCAACAATTGATGGAGAACCCTCGAGTAATTGGAAAGAATAAGAGTGCACAATGAAAATTTGGTTCTACATTAATTTTTATATTCTTTTATGTGAAAAACAAATTTCCCTCATTTGGCACTATGGGATGGAAAACCAACAGATCAGTAGTAGTATAGATTGGTGAGTACATTGAGCAATTAGGAGAGAATTTTTAATCTTTGATAACAAGTTATTTTGAAGACTTCAAGAAGTCAATGAAGGAAAGATTAAGAATACCAGTATCCTTATTTGAGAAACACTATGATGATGTATTTTTTCTTATGGATGCTGATTATACATATGTACAAGCTACTACACCAAGGGTGAGATGGTTGAGACCCTTAGGTTATGAAATAAATGTGGATGAGGCCTTTATAGCTATAACAACTTTACTAGCATAAGAGTTAAGTAAAAGTACAAAGTTATTTGGAAATTATGAGATTTTAAAGTTCAAGATTATCATGGAATTGAAGACTACCTCTACCATGAAGAAAAAGGAGAAGATAGTGAAGAAACTAAAAGCTAAGCTTTGAGAGAGTGCTGAGGAGGAGGAGGAGGAGGAAGAAGGAGAAGAAGATGAAGATGAAGATAAAGAAGTTGAAGAGGAAGAAGAAACCCAAGCACAAGCACTACTTGTATTAACTTAGGGTATGGAAGAAGACCAAGAAGAGGACACTGATGGTGCTAAGGAGAACCTACTCCTACCAAGCCAAAAATGAGGAAGGCCAAGGAAAATACAAAACAATCAGAACAAGGAGGTCAAGAGTAGAAGAGATCAAGAAGAAAATATGTTGTAGAAGAAGATTTTGATGAGGAGAAAATAGAGTCAGATGAAAATAGCCAATTTGAGGTGGTGAGTCATAATCCTCTTTCAGATGTTGAAAATTTATGTGAAAATGTTAAGAATAGTGCAGACCTATCAAAATTTACACATGTATATTTTGATAATTTGGGTAAAGTAGATAAAAATCAAAGGAGGAGGCTATATATTGGATGATGGAAAAATTCAAGAAAACTCCACTAGAACTTGTCAACTCAATGCCAAAGAGTCTATATGACAGAGTTGAGCAAAAATGACACTATTGTCTAGACATGGAGAAACAAATTAGATAAACATCTCTAGCCCAAGTGATGCTTGAACTAAGGCACAGATTGGTAAGGTTGTAAAGAAATATGTAGTTAGGTTCACACCTAAATATAGATCCTTTAGCATCTTGCAAAATAATATTGAGGATTTTCTTAAGAAGTCCACATAGATGTGGAAGCTCACTTATGGGTTGACTATAGTTAAGGAAGGAGGAAAGGAACCCATTGAAGTGATGGATGATGAAGAAGATGATGAAAAATCTAACACTATTTGGGGAGGAATAGAAATGGAAGTAGATGACAAGGAAACATCTGAGCTAAAGTAGCTAGAAGAATAGAGTGTGTTAGACACATAATTGCTAAGTGTCAATCCTCCACATGTCACAAGTGAGACTACTTAAAGAGTAATTGTGAAGGATGTTTTTGATCTATTAGCTCAAAGTATCAATCCCCTTATTGAACATGATTTGAAGAAGATATTAGATCAGCCTACAATACAGGCCAAATTTTTTTGATAATCATGTTTTTCTCAATGTGGATGAGCTACAAAAGTCAATGATTGATGTTGCAAGGGAAAAGGTGAATCCACAAGAACCACCTTCTATCATCCCTCTAGTCACTAATGTACAACCTTTGGTCCAAATGCTAGAAGATACATCTAACAAGGTTGGTACAATTTCCAAGATTGATATTGTAGAGAAGAGCATAGTGGAAATGCAAGTTGCTACTATAGAACAATAAGAAATATGTCATATAGACTAATCTACACCTATAGTACAAGGACAAGGTGCAAGTCAAATCATTGTGGCAAAACATGGCAAGCCTAAAAAAAGTGAGATAACACCACAACTGAAGCATCAAACTACCATCCAAGCCCTAGTAACCTTACCAATATCTAGCACTCCATCAATTCATACTCCTTAGAAGTTGAGCATAGGTTCTACACCACTACAGATCTCAGTGATGAGCCTAAGTTTATCAAAGGCTAAAGAAGTAATTCAATATGGAGATCTAAGACTTGATGAAGAGATCATTTTTCCCAAGTGTGATTATGATACCATGTTTATAGAACAAATGGGCATTCTGCATCAAGCCCTAGCAAGAAGAAAACATTAGGAAATGCTTAGAAGGGAGCACAAGAAAAAGCAAGCACTATTGGGTATTAAAGTCATACTTTTAAATGCATTTAGTCTACCAATTCTTGATGAGACAAAGCCACTAATGGAACATCTAACAAACATAGTTGAGAAGGTTAGTAATGAAGACCTAGATACTAATGCTAAATTTTTAGAGTCCCCTAAAAAGAAGTTTCAAAGAAAAGTCAATGAGAAAATATTAGGTGATATAGCACTAACACAAGTTGCATTGGCAACTAAGGTTGAGGATGTAAAGAAGGTACTTGAAAACATATTCTCATTGTACACTAAATTTTTCAATCCCTCACTCTTCACCCAAGAGACCAAAAGTCACATTCTGAGTCTAGAGAGCCAAATTACTAGATTAGATGCAAAATTACTAATGAATCTACCTAAGAGTGAGAATAATTTTAGGAAATTGCTTTGAAAAATAGAATTAGTTAGTTGTATTAACAATAGATGAGGCTAACATAAGGGCCAAACTGATTAGCATCTAGGAAACTTTCACCCCCGATATGGAAATTTTGCACAAGGAGCTAGGCTATGCTAAAATCTTAATGAAGAAAGACCCAAATATTTATACCTTAGATGGTCTAGTGCACCTGGCTACCAAGCTAACAAGTCAAAATCAAGTCATTAGATGTAGCATGTGAGAAATGGGATGAATCTCTTAGGATGATATTGGATGTCCATAAATCTTTTTTGGACAAATGCAAAATAAGTGTATAGCCCATTGATATAAGTGTCAAAAAGTGGGAGACATATTTTTGGAGGAGAAATAAAGAAAAGGGGGGGAATGAAATAAGAGAATGGGGGAGATATTACTTTGGGGAGATACAAGGAGAGTAAGAAATAAGAGGAAAAGATAAAAGCTAGAATCAACTAAGGGAGAGAAAGCATCAAAACATATCAACAGTATCAGATGAAAGAGTATCAAAAAAATAGCATGAAGTCAAAGTGTATCAGAAGAGACACATTTACTTAGCAAGGGCACAAAATTTTGGATATAGAACAAACATATCAATTTGGGGGGGTAATCAAATTTTGAGGTATCTAAGTGATTACAAAATTTTGACATTTTGAAGTTTTTTATATAAGCTAAGTTAAGATATGTTATGCTCATGAGATCAAGGATATTAATGTATGTTCAAATTTTTTTGACACTCTTGTCAAAGGGGGAGATTGTTGATCTTAGATTGGTTTTGACAAGTGAGTGTCAACACAGTTAAGTTATTTACTTAGTTTATGTCAAACTAGTAGTACATGTTGAGCACAACATGTATATATTAAACCATGCTGAATCATAGTGAGTGTGGACCCACTCATGTGCTGAGTCACTCAAGTGCTGAGAAAATAACATATGCCAAGTGACATAGGAGTCAAGTGAATAGTGGATGCTAAGAAATATAAGTGTTGAGTCACATGATAAAGATTAGTGTGTGTCAAGAACCAAAGACTTTAGATGTTGGGTAAGATAGTCTTGACATATTTGTTTGTAATGGCACAAAAAACTATGTAAACAATTTTTGAGCTGACTTGAGATTAAATTTTGATATTTTGGAGATAAGGATGAATATCTAGTTGGATTCCCTATGCAATTACATGCAGCCAATTAGAAAATGGGAAGGATTAAGTGGCAAAATGGATGAATCTCAACCATAGATTCACACCTAACCCTAGGTCACCAAAGTCTTTTTAATGAGGAAAAACCCTAAACTCTCTAGTGAGTGTGTAAGGAATTGAAGGAGTGGAGAGAGAATTTTTCATACTCAAAAAAAACATTAATGGTGTGTTAGAATTTATAAAGTGAAACAACATTATAGAATTAGTTAGAGCAAAATAGAGGAAAGCAAAAGGATACAACAAAGAGACATATGATTAAGAAGGATCAAGAAGACATTAGTTTAGAGGTGATCTATTATCAGGCAAGCAAGTGGTAACTATAGGATAAAAAATGAAACATTCTAATAGGTGGTTTCAGTCAAAATCTCTTAATAGAGTAGTCTTAATAGATTGTATTAAATCCTCTAACAAGGTGCTTAGTTACTTGTAAGTTAAAGTCCTTTTGCAAGGCACACATATAACAAGGTGTTGAAATCCTCTAATAAGGTGAGACCTAACATTCTTTCTAATCCTTTAATAGGGTAGACCTTTCACATGGTAGATCATGTTTCATGGTCAAAACATTGTAACCTTCATTAGATACACTTTATTACTACATTAGTGAATATTTGTGGGTGTCATCCCCATCCTAGTTTTACCTTCTCATTGGAGGGTTTCTAGGTAATCATATTTGGTGGCATATGTGTATGACTACTTATGTGTTTACATGTTTTAAGTGTATATGATTTACATGTTATTTTAGTTTAGTCATTGAATGTATGAGATGGATGTGTTGTAAAAAATTTTATGGGTCCAAGTTTAAACTACTAATTCACCCCTCCTAGAAGTTTACCTTTCCTATTGTAATTCCAACAAATTGTAAATATTGAAACTATTACAATCAAGGATGTTTCTAATTGTACTACTTAGAACATCAATCCCATAATAGAGGAAGATTTGAAAAGGATACTTGATCAATCCATACCATAGGCCAAGTTATGTGACAACCCTATATTGGTAAGTGTTGATGAAATTTAGAAGTTAGAGTCTATGACTACAGGAGCGGAAGTGAAAATGCAAGAAATAACTACATTCACTCCTCAAGTCACAAGTGTACAACCTTAACCACACTTAGTTTTATATCAAAGGAAGGAGACAATAGGATGCACTATTAGTACACACATGGAAAGCACTCTAGTCTCATAGAATTTTCATGAACTAGACAAAGAGAAGGATGAGACGATTGGAGAAGATAAGGTGGAAACACTAGTTAATAATGGGATACCAAGTAAAATAGGTTAGGTAGATGTACCAGCACCTCTAACACAAGTTCAAAGTGAAATTGTAATCAAAATGGTAGAAAAGGAAAAGGCTAAAGAGAAAAGATTAACATCAAAGCTGAAGGAGCTAGAACCAATACAAGCATTGGTATCATTACCAAATTTTGGAACTCTAGTCTCCTTCTAGTCAGACTCTTTAGAGGCCAAGCACAGATGCAACACCTTTGCAATTCTCAATGTCAATTCCTAGCTCATCTAAGGAATAAGAGGTAATAACTTATGGACATGTTAGCCTAGATGAAGAAATTATTTTACATAAGTTTGACTATACAAAAATCACAATTGAGTAAATGGGTATAATTCAAGAGGTCCTAGCAAGAAAGAAACATCAAGAACTACTTAGAAGGGAACATAGGTAAAAGAAAGCTTTGATTCAAATCAAAGATATTTTATTGGATGCATTTAGTCTACCTACTCCAGATGAAACAAAGTCAATTATTTAATAATTAACTAACATAGTGGAAAGAGTAAGTAATACAAACTTGGATAATATTTTCAAATTGTTAGAATGGTCTAAGAAGATATCTAGTGAGATTACACTAACAGAAGTTGCATTGGTAACTAAGATAGATAGTGTGAAGAAGGTACTAGAGAATATTTTCTATCTGTACACCAAAATGTGTAATCCTACACTCTTTACACAAGAGATAAGGAATCACATCCTGAGCTTGGAAAGTCAAATGTAGTCACTTGGAGCCAAATTTCCCATGACTCTAGCTCAAAGTGAGAAACACATTAGGACCCTATCTCAAACCCAAAGTTGGTTAGAAATATTACATGTAGATGAAGCCAACATAAGGGCTAAATTGATTAGCATCCAATCAATATTTACTTCTCACATGGAGCTTCTACACAAGGAGCTAGGCTATACAGAAACACTTACGAAGAACGACCCTAATCTTTGCACCTTGCTACCAAGTTGGCCATTGAAATTAAGCCTTTTGAGGTAGCATGTGATAATTGGGATGCAACTCTTAAGATTATTCTTCAGGTTTATAAATCATTTTTGGAAAAATACATTATTAGTGTATAACCCATTGACATCAATGTCAAAAAGGGGGAGAGGAGCAAGTATGGGGGAGCAAGAATGGGAGAATAAGAGTTAAGGGAGAGAAAGAGTAGAAAGAAGAAAATAAAGAAAGAGTATTAGTAGTTGAGGCAAATCTACTCAAGAGAAGAATTTTTTTGATAAAGAATACAGTACATAACAGATCAAACAACTCAAGGGGAGTTATAAGATTTTGAGGTATAAGTCATGTTGCAAAATTTTGAAATTTTGAAAATTTTTATAGAATCCGAATAAGAGTATGAATGGATGACTAAGATTTTTTGACACTCATGTCAAAGGGGGAGATTGTTAGTCTCGGATTGATTTTGATCAATGAGTGTCTATACACTTAAGTCATTTACTTAGTTCATGCCAAACAAGTAACATATGATGAGCACAACATATGAGTTAGTACATTCCAACTAAATAGTGAGTTTTGAGTCACTCATATGTTGAGTGATTTAGGAGTTGAGCAAGTAGTGCATGCTGAGTCATTTAGATGTCGAGTGACAACATTGAAGTTAGTATGTGCTGAGCACCAGGCACTTTAGATGCTAAGTAACACAATTTTGTCATAATTGTTTATATTGGCACTAACCACTATGTAAACCATTTTTGAGTCAACTTAAGGATTGAATTATGATATTTTAGTGATAAGAAAAAATCTTAAGTTTGAATCCCTATGTATTACATGAATCCAATTACGTAAAGGGAAGGTTTAAGAGGCAATATGGATGAATCACAGCCATTGATTCATACCTAACCCTAAATTTATCAACATGATGAGCATGAAAGGGAATGAATGAATAATCAAGGAGAGTTTTGAATGTGAAAATCAAGACATTCATGGTGACCAAGGATTTATGATCTAAATTATATTGTAGAATCAATTAAAGGAGAATAGAGGAAGAAAATAGTAAATATCAAAGAGACATCTGATCGAGAAGGATTAAGTACACAATAGAATAGAGGTGACCTATCATCAAGCATAAAAGTACTAACTAAATTGACATTTCTAAGACATCGTAATAGGTGAATTAGTTAAATATCTTAATAGAGTAGTCCTAAAAAGTTGTATTGAGATCCTCTAACAAGGTGCTTACTTAATTTCGAGTTGAAGCCATTTGATCAAGTACACTTTCAATAGGGTGTTGAAATCCTTTAATAGGGTGAGACCTAATAGTCTTTGTAAGCCTTTAACAGGGTAGACATTTCATACCTGGTAGATCATGTTTGATGATCAAACATTGTAACTTTCATTGGATACACTTTATTACTGCAATAGTGAAGATTTGTGGGTGTCATCCCCACCCCTATTTTACCTTCTCAATTAGAGGGTTTATGGGTAATCATATCTAGTGTTATGTGTGTGAATGATTTACTTGCTTACATATTTTAGATGTATGTACTTTACATGTTATTTCAGTTTACACATTGAATGTATGAGATGTATGTGTGGTGAAGGTTGTATGGCTCCAAATTTAAACTACTAATTCAACACCCCCTCAAAAGTTTACCTTTCCTATTGTAATTCCAACACTTATTTAAAATAGGCCAAGCTTGAAACATGTTTAGGATTGAACTTGGTATTGCTAAGTTCCATCCAAGTTTGTTATGTAACCAACTCCAACATTGGTGAGAATATTTGCAGGTTAATAATATGTGGTCTACATTTTCTTCATCCTCCAACAAGGTGTATTGAAATCCTTTAACATGCTACATTGAAATCCTCTAACAAGGTGATTACTTAATTATGAGTTGAAGTCTTTTAACAAGGTGAGACCTAACAGTCTTTGTAAGCCTTTAACAATGTAGACCTTTCACAAGTTAGATCATGGTTCATGATCGAACATTATAACCTTCATTGGATACACTTTATTACAAAAGTAGTGAATATTTGTGGGTGTTATCCCCAAACTAGTTGTACTTTCTCATTGGAGGATTTCTAGGTAATCATATATTGTATCATATGTGTGAATAGTTAATTGTTTACATGCTTTAGATGTATATGTTTTTAATGGCATTTTAGTTTACTTATTGAATATCTGATATGGATTTGTGGTGAATATTTTATGGGTTCAGGTTTAAAGCATTGATTCAACCCCCACCCACCCCCTACCCCCACCCCACCACCCCCTACTCAGAAGTTTACCTTGCCCATTGTAATTCCATTCCAAAACTTATTTTGAAGAGGCCAAGCTTCAAACATGCTTAGGATTAACCTTGGTATTGTTGAGTTCTATCCAAATTTGTTATGTAACCAATCCAACATTGGTAAGAGTATTTGTAGGTTAATAATATGTAGTCCACATTTTCTTCATCCTCTTTATAAAAAGGGAACATTCTTGCACCTACATATCCTTTTTCTCTAAATATATCAGCTTTAAGAATTTTATTTTGTATTGCTAACCTTGAGAACAATCCTACCCTAGGTAAGCACTTTCTATCCCAATATGGTCACAATTAGATGTTTTTTTTTGGTCTTAGGGTAAAAGTACAAACCTATGTCACCTTTTGTGATATCTTGTACAGTTTCAGCCAGAACACTTTTGGCTGTAACGGTTTCAGCCGTAACCGATCCGGCCATACACACGTGGCAGTTTTGTGCACCTACGTGGCATGTACCATTCTGGCCAAAACCGGTTCGGCCGAAAGGGTTATGGCCGAAACCTAGAAAGGGAATAAAACTTCGCGCAAACCTCTAGCAACTATCATTGTTACTGTTGCGGTTTATGAATGTTTGGAGAGCGGATTAAGGGTTTCGGCCGTAACTGGTTGGTGGTTTTTCCCTCCCTATTTTTTAATAGTTTTTAAACGTATTTTTTGATTAGTAGATGTTAATCGTACTTAAAATAGTTGTTTTTTACGTATTTTGTGAGTGGAATGCTTTAAATTATTTATTTTTTAATATGTTTAAATTATTTTAATTATTTTTGATTATTTAAGAATGTTATTTAAATTAATTTGTTAGCAAAAATGTAGTTAAACATGAGATAAAAACGTAGAAAAACATTAATTAAAAGTATAGAAAAATATTAGGAAAAACATTAGAGTAAAATATAGAAAAACATTAGTTAAAAGTGTAGAAAAACATTAGGTTAAAATATACAAAAACATTAGGTTAAAATATATAAAAATATACCTTCTAACATAACCTTATATTAACTACAATCATAACCCGTACCACATTCTAACCATAACATAGGCCCTCTACTAACCGAATGAACCACACTTAGATATTGATGATGTTCATTTTAACAACTAGTTATTGTTAGGTAATAATGATTCTTACATTACCAAATGACACATAACAACCTCATGATACATTTCTAAGTATTTTTATCCATATATATGTTAAGGGGACCTAGGGACTCCTACTAGGTCATTACCTCTGTTATAGGTTGTAATAGGTATTCATATGTTTACTAGCACATAATAGGTATTGTCAGGTAATAATGAGTCTTACATTACCAAACAACACATTACTTGATCACTTATGTCAACTGCGTTTTTCAATACCTTATCCATACATGTGTGTCTTAAGGGGACATAGGAGTCGTAATAGGTCATACTATTTTTTATAGGTTAGATAATAAATCTTAATATGTATTATTAGGATATAATAGGTCTTATTAGGTAATGATGATTCTTACATTACCATATGACACATAATGACCTCATGATACATTTTTAGGTATTTTTATCCATATATATGTTAAGGGGACCTAGGGACTCCTACTAGGTCATTACATCTGTTATAGGTTGTAATAGGTATTCATATGTTTACTAGCACATAATAGGTATTGTCAGGTAATAATGAGTCTTACATTACCAAAAAACACATTACTTGATCACTTATGTCAACTGCGTTTTTCAATATCTTATCCATACATGTGTGTCTTAAGGGGACATAGGAGTCGTAATAGGTCATACTATTTTTTATAGGTTATATAATAAATCTTAATATGTATTATTAGTATATAATAGGTCTTATTAGGTAATGATGATTCTTACATTATCATATGACACATAATGACCTCATGATACATTTTTAGGTATTTTTATCCATATATATGTTAAGGGGACCTAGGGACTCCTACTAGGTCATTACATCTATTATAGGTTGTAATAGGTACATTCATATGTTTACGAGAACATAATAGGTATTGTCAAGTAATAATAAGTCTTACATTACCAAACAACACATTACTTGATCACTTATGTCAACTGCATTTTTCAATACCTTATCCATACATGTGTGTCTTAAGGGGACATAGGAGTCATAATAGGTCATACTATTTTTTATAGGTTCTAATAAATTTTAATATGTATTATTAGGATATAATAGGTTTTATTAGGTAATGATGATTCTTACATTACCAAATGACACATAACTACCTCATGATACATTTTTAGGTATTTTTATCCATATATATGTTAAGGGGACCTAGGGACTCCTACTAGGTCATTACGTCTGTTATAGGTTGTAATAGGTACATTCATATGTTTACGAGAACATAATAGGTATTGTCAGGTAATAATAAGTCTTACATTACCAAACAACATATTACTTGATCACTTATGTCAACTGTGTTTTTCAATACCGTATCCATACATGTGTGTCTTAAGGGGACATAGGAGTCGTAATAGGTCATACTATTTTTTATAGGTTATAATAAATCTTAATATGTATTATTAGGATATAATAGGTCTTATTAGGTAATGATGATTCTTACATTACCAAATGACACATAACGACCTCATGATACATTTTTAGGTATTTTTATCCATATATATGTTAAGGGGACCTAGGGACTCCTACTAGGTCATTACATCTATTATAGGTTGTAATAGGTATTTATATGTTCACTAGCACATAATAGGTATTCTCAGGTAATGATGAGTCTTAAATTACCAAACAACACATTACTTGATCACTTACGTCAATTGCATTTTTCAATACGTTATCATACATGTGTGTCTTAAGGGGACATAGGAGTCGTAATAGGACCTCATGATACATTTCTAGGTATTTTTATCCATATATATGTTAAGGGGACCTAGGGACTCCTACTAGGTCATTACATCTATTATAGGTTGTAATAGGTATTCATATGTTTAAACTAGCACATAATAGACTGACCTTACTATCAACCTTAATAAAACTATATCTCATTTACTTTATTAACATTCTTAACTCTAATTCAAACTAGTAAATTAAGTCATGAGTTCTAAATTGTAAATTAACATTTGCTAACTAAACTCATTTACTTATCTAGTAACAATTTTTTCTATCCCTATGTCCTAACTATCATCTACACTCTGGGCCATAATCATCAAAGCATTTACATCAAAATTTAGATTTTAGTCAAGAATTATATTTTTTTATTGCATGTATGTACATGTGTGCACTTAGTTATCATTTAATCAAGAAATTTTATTTTATTTTTATTGCATATACATGTACATGTATGAATATTTATTTTTCACATTTGCATGAGCACGTTACAATGTATATTAGATATGGTCTCTAAGATAATTTATTTTAAAATACATATGTATGTTACTTGATTGTTCATTTAGCACCATACATTTAATGTTGTATATTTATATGTATATGTGTTTCAAATTAAATTTAACTTTTAATTATTTTAATTTAAATAGACTTGTATGTTTATATTTGTATATATATTGCATGTGCAGATCTCTAGATATTTATCACTCAAATTGTAGCTTCACATTCATATTCTCATATTTATTTTCATATATACACTATGGCATCCGGTTCTACAGATCGTGCTCCTGCATCCTCAGGGGATGCTAGTGTTCGTGGTGGGGGTCAGAGTGCTGAGTCTGGTACAGCATGTAGAGTGACCTCCACCCATGATAGACAACAGTTATTTAGAGATATAGTGGTGAGATTATCTCGTGCTATGCAGGTTTTGGATAGCTCGCTTTCCTCTTCTACCACCCTCCCTAATAGGGAGAAGGTTATAGCAATGTGAGAGGAGTTATTTCGTATGATTCAGACAGTTGAATCATACAACCCTTTTGATGATATGAGCATTGAGACATTTTATTCTTCTTTATCTCGTAGTGTCACTGGCACTGTGAAGTACACACAAATTGATACTAAGGTTTCCACTGGCATGGTGAAAACCATGTTTCCATCTTATGCACATCGTCGTAGAGTCAGAGGCTACTCTGTGACAAAGTGTACTGATCCACTCATTGCACCATTGATG
This sequence comes from Cupressus sempervirens, assembly GCA_028749045.1. Lineage (NCBI taxonomy): Eukaryota > Viridiplantae > Streptophyta > Pinopsida > Cupressales > Cupressaceae > Cupressus > Cupressus sempervirens. Next base: position 102,626,127 of record CM053785.1, read on the forward strand.
TATCCTCATTGGTTGGCTACTCATCATAGATGGCCACAGAAGGATGAGTTCCCCCTATATTTTTGCAAACAATTGTTTGCAGAATTTCATTTACACTATGATGTTGACTATACATATTATCCATGGCATGTTGGGTAGGGTTAGGGGAGACTTTCTAATAGATTTAGACCTGTGGACACTCCTATGCCCGTTAACAAATGGGCAATGGTGGGTCCAAACCTTTTGGTTTTGCCGAGAGGTCCACAGATGGCTACTACAGTTGAGAGTGTTCCTGATGACACAATTAGGACACAAATTTTTTCGAGCATCACCACCATCGCCTAGAGTTACACGAGATTTCTTCTGATCGATGTAGTTGATATATGCTACGGTCTCGAGGTATCACTCCCATAGCTACATCATCTAGCACACCTATTGATGATGATTATGGAGTTGCAGACATACCTTCTCCTATGGACATTTCTACAGTCTTAGAGGTGGATGCATTGCATCGTTTGGCATCATATTTAGCATCTGATCTTTTAGATGCATATCGAGCATTATCTACACTCTCAGGGATTCCACTTCATGACATGAGCTCTCAGATTACACATAGTTTTTCATGTACAACAGTCCCAGAGGATTCACAGAGGCAGGAGGACATTCCTGCACCTTCTACTACTCCTACTGCTACACAGGCACAGGCTACAGCACCAGCCCCAGCTACTCAGGACCCTACAACACCCCCCCCTACTCAGGATCTCAGTGGCACCATACAGCCTGGTCTATTTACTTCCATGCTTTCAGATCAGGGCCGCACTATTGACTTGGATGCTGATACTATTTTTTCATTACATGATTCAGATATCAGTCAGATCGACAGAGCATTACATAATGCTACGGTAAATATCTCTATATGTTTAGATTTATTTTTATTATAGTAAATAATATGTCTATATGTTTAAATTAATGTATATGTGTGTGTTTGTGTATGTGTTATAGGGTTTGACTGATAGTATGTTATGTTTTGCTGATCTATAGACAGTGCCGACAGATCCTACACGTCGTGAGTCCCAGGTATACATTACCATTTATATATATATATATTTTACTTATATACATGTAGATCTTGATATAATTTGTCTGTACACATAATTATATGGCTCACTTATTATCATTTGACACAGGGTTCAGATGCAGCTGATAGACCCTTTTGGGGACAAGGCCCAGGATCAGGTGGGGGGATGTAGCTGATTAGATCATATGTGGCCTTTTATTTTACTACACACATGTTATTTCTAGATACATACTTATATGGACGATTTGATGTTTTATATGTTATTTCCATATGCATACATTTTATATCCAGACACTTTGATGTCTTATATGTTATTTTCAGATACATGGTTTATATGGACACTTTGATGTTTTATATGTTATTTCTAGATACGTGTTTATATAATGGACACTAAATGATGTTTTATATGTTATTTCGAGATACATGCTTATATGGAGATTTTGATGTTTTATATATGCTATTTTCAGACATTTGATCTACATGATCTATTTTTATACATTTAATATGGGTACATTATATTCTCCAGATATATGCACATGTATGTTATTGATCTTTTAATGTAGACATCTATTTTATTGATCTTTTGATGTCTTCATCTTTTATGTAACTTATGTATGTGTTATGCACATGTTTCTATATGCTATTCATATTTTCAATAGTCAAGTTTACATGTATATGTATACTTATTCATCTTAATGCCTTAATCTAAGTGTAATTAACTATATAATTTTAATGGTCAATGTACATAACAATATAACATATATTTAATGACATGTCTTAATTAACTATATTTAGTCTAATTATATTTAATGTAGATCATGTATTAACTATATTTAATGACATGCCTTAATTAACTATAATTAACTATATTTAACCTAATTAACTATAACTAACTATATTTAATCCTATTAACTATATTTAATCTAATTATATTTAATATCTTACTAATTAACTCTATTTAATGACTTAATTAGTTACTCTATTTAATGACATGTCTTAATTAACTATAATTAACTATATTTAATGACATACATTCTTAATTAACTATAATTAACAACATTTAATTAATAAAATATAATGTGCATGTAATTATATGTAACATAGTTCATATAACATATACATGTAATCTTAACATAATGATTATATACAAACATAAAGAATGTATCATATAAGAACATATAAAGATTATATTTACACATACAAATACATACAAATACTAAAAAGGTTGTCTTAAGGGGAGGTTCTAAGAGACCTGGTCTTAAATGAGATATCCATGTCGAATTTAAATAAAAATAACAATACATGTCTAATTTTGCATATGCAAGATAAATGATCCAATGTACAAAAATTTATATAAAACAAATATCCTATCAATATTAAATATGAAAGTATAAGAGCTATACAGGCATAACTCAACTAGAGCTCCACAATAAGTACATAGGTAAACTAGAGCTCCACAAACAATGTATTGTTAGGATCCTCTCTACTTTTTATTATCTCTAGAAGTTTTTCATGTTCTTCAATAGGCAATTTCCACTTCTGATTTCTATGATGTCCTTTTCTTTGTACTGCTTCAAATTGTAATTTGGTTGCTATAACATGATTGCTATAGTGTAAAACCTTTTCTCCAGGCTTGTATTCAATAAATTCAATACCAATACCAATTACCCTTTTTTTTTGATAATATGTTCCTTCAGTAACAACTGATCCAATTGGATATGACTGTTCATCAGCATCTATAGTTCCTTCTAGCAACTTGTGTTTTGCTTTTGTGCATCTTAAAAGATAATAGTCCGCATTTTCTGCATTATTTGGTAAGGCTTGAACTGCAAAAATATCTCCTGCATGTATATAAAAAGAGAAATATAAATTAATTTAAAAAAAAATATACATGTATATTAATTTATATATATGTATATATGCACACAAACCTGCCACAATTAAATCAGAAATGCGCTCATAATTAGCTGAATATATAGGATCATGAATGTCAATGTCAATGTCAACATCTTCAAAAGGAGGCTTTCTAACTATCTCCTTCAAATCCCAATGTGAAACATATCCATTCTCAATATTTTCACATGCACTCACTACATTGTCCTTAATGCAATCATCACAAAAATATGTTTTCTCTCTTACTTTAAGTACTGGAGGTTTATGGTTTCCTGTAGTCATCACTTGATGTAAACTTCTAATTCCAAGAATCGTTTGACAATTGTAAGGATTAGATCGATCTATATCTGTTACAAATACAAAAACTAATTGTCATATTTCAAAATAAATATTTAATTAAAAACTCAACTTGATTTGAAAAAGACATTAAAAATAAATATAATTTAGTTCACCTTTCACCTCCTAAAAGTAACACTTATTGTATTAAGTATCTCGAGTAGCAAAATGAACTTTGCACCATTCAACAATATGATTTGCACTCTCTATCCTATTCCCTGTATGTACATAAAATATGCATGTATATATAAAATTTAAAATATATGCTATTAGAGTATTAAACATGTACATTTAAAAAATGCATATATTTACCTGCAAGTTCATGTTGTCAAAGTGCACGTTTTATACATGCTCCTGCTCCATCATGCTCCCCTTTTCTGTGTCCACTTTCAAAGAAATTCCATAAAAACTTAACATTGGTTCTAGCATGTTGCATTGCTAACCAATTAAATGCTTTTGCAGATTTGAATTGTCTTGTGAACGTGAAACATGATAAGTATCTACAATTATCCAAGTACATATATTAAATAGAAATAGACATGTCCAAATAGATACAAGTTAAAATAAAGTTAAATAAATGTGCAATTATTTGGAGTATACTAACCTACACATCCATCAGACTAAATCCAGTGCTCTGAAACATTTATTACACGATTTCTGAGATCTTCAGAGAACATTGCAAAACAATGAGCCACATAACTCCTGTCATGAACTTTATCATCGCTAATATAGAAATGAACCTCTTTGATGATGATGCGTTCATTTTCATCCAATCTTTCTATCTGATCCACCTCAAATTGTGCATGTCTATAGGTCACTTGTACAAATATTGCAACTTGTTCAGAATGATAATATTGACTTTGGAGCTCTGTATGAGGTGCAAATGTATAATTCTCAGAAAAATCTACAATTGAAAGTATACAACCAGGTGGAAAACAATTTTTGGAATCACGAAACTGTTTAGCTTGCCATCGTGCACCATGACAATGTTGGATATGTGGATATATCAATGGACGGAACTTGGCCATGAACTCATCATAATGCAATTCACTCTCCTTCAATACAATTTTTCTAGATTCATCCCCTCTATTATTTTGGTATGTCTCATATTCATATCTCATCCATGAAACTGGTGTGGATTCATTAATATTCTCAACTTGCATAATTTGAGAAAATTTGTGTAAATCTGCACAAACTTCACACTAATTTTTGATGCATTGCACTTTGAATTCATCTGAATCTTCTAATTTATCACATAATATGGACCTCACAAATTGTGTTGTACTGCTAGGGATGACCAAATTAGGATCAAGTATTGCCATAACTTTTTTAAATGATTGCAAGTGTAGACCAAATTCAACATGATTTCTACAACAACAAGTTTCTCACATCTTATTTATGCGTACAAAGGAAGGACGTAAACTCTCAAACATTCTTTGACATATTTTGACATTTGAAAATTCTTGTTTGAATGCTTCAAAAAGTTCACTTTGAGTTATATCTATGAAATGTTTTGGATGTTCAATTTTGTCCCCTATTTCTTGATCTTTAATTTGTATAGTATCATGCCTGTTGGAAGAAACACGAGAATGTGTGGTCCAAAATTCAATAACTTGTCTTTTTACTTCTTCAAAAATCCTGTCTTTTTGAGGAAATCTACAAATAGTCATCCAGTTATTCTCAATGTTATCATCTAGCATATTTCTCCTCTTGATGTATCTCTGGACAATTCTTCTAGATATATGTAGTACATTAGAAATTGCACGTACCTATTTTCTATGTGTCAATTTTCTACTAGATATAGTAGTCATCAATGCTCTACGTGCATTACTCAAATCACCTCCTCGAGTTGTGTTGTCAATTTTGTTATAAGCATTTTACAAATTTTCAACTATTGTTTTATTAATATTATAAGCATGGCTTTTCCTGTTATCAACACCCAACAACTCTAAGACAGGTCTCATATCTCTTCTCCTAAATAACTTGACAAATAATTGTGCCTGTCCAAATATACTTTTATCCTTGAAATATTCATCCCACATGTTCTGACAATGCTTTTTGATAGTGTTATCATTTATCATATCTTTAGATGGAATTTGGTTAAAAAGTAGTTCTTCATCCAAATCCATCAAATTTTTTATGCTTTCTAATTTGTCTCTATCAATGGAACTGCCAATTTCTTCCTCTTCATTACTTTCATTTTCTTCATGAATCTCATCATGTTCAGGAATTTTAGTAGGTTGGTTTTGAGCATGTTTTGTATGGTTTTTCATTTTGTCATCTCTTTTTCTATCATATTTCCTTGATCTTTTCCTTTTACTACCCATTGAATAATTCAACCTATAGAAAAAAAATTTTAAAAATTAGATTTTACTAAATATCAGCTAATGGTTCAATATATAATACTTAAAACTAAAAATAATTAGAAGAGAAAGAAAGCACCTTCAAATTATTCGATCTTTTGCAATATTGATTAAATCCGCAAAACAGTTGTTGAAAATTGCATCAAAATTAATTTTTTTTTTCAAATCTTCTTTCAATTTTCGCTATCCCCGTATATTTAATTATTTAAAAAAGACAAAACAATATTTTTTTATATCAAAAAGTCACACTAACCGCTAGCGGTTTCTTAAGCTGACTAGGGGTTTTGGCTGTAACTGTTTCGGCTGAAACTGTTACGGCCGAAATAGTTCCGGCCGTAACTGTCTATGTGGCAGCCAAATAAGCAAAAATCAAAACTTCTGTAAACATCTCACTTTGAAGGCCAATTTGACCTACTAAATTGAAGTATTTTTTAAAACTAAAAATATACTTTAGTAGTTCTCAGAGTCACGATTATGATTGTATAATTTTTTTAAAGTTTTGATTATGAATAATATGTTATAATTTAAAAGTATTACAAGTAGGTATCTTAAGATTCAGGAAGATGTCTATTCAAAAATAAGAAAAAAATAGTAAATCATGTTAAATTATTATTATTTTTTTAATGGTGCACTAGAGGACAGAGTCTTCTTCAAGAATATGTAATTTAAAAAAAAAATATGTAGATTTGATGGAAAATGTTTGACGGGAGAAAAAAATTCTCTATTTTTGATAACTTTGACTTTGACCAGTTATAACTTCAAAAATATTAGCCAAATTTTTATTTTTATTTTTCGGTGCACCAGGTATACATGTTAACTCTAACATATTCCAAAATCAAACCAAAATATGAAGATTTGCATATATTTGTTTGACAGGAAAAAAACTCTATATTTTTAGTATTTTTAAAAAATTCAAAAATACACTTTAAAAATTCAAAAATAAATAAAATTTTCACTCAATTTTTTAAAAAAAAATTATAGACATAAACTTCATCCAATTTTACAGATTTCATTAGTTTACATCATCTTCAAATTCTAAGCACAAATGCCACTTTTATTTCATTAAAGTTGAAGACTTTAAATCCTGATATCACTTCTCCTTTATAAAAGGTGACACAGGTTTGTGCTTTTACCCCTTAGCTATTTTCTAATTAGGTAATTATAGCCCTCCTAAGTGTTCTAGTTTCTAGTATTTGAACCATTGAAAACCAATTTATCCTTCCTTGGATGAAACGTGACCTTTTTTAGATCCTAAGATTTTGATCAACTCCTCTTTTTCTCTATTTGGGATATTGATGTTGTCTAGAGACTTTTATATCCATACTTTTGCAATGCCCCCATCCACTACCTCGATGTAATTTTTGACATGTTTTCCCCACCTTGCTTCAAAGAAGGTCTTAGAGATTTCAAAGTCGGATATTTTTTCTATTGTTGCGTATCTTCCCTAATAGTCTAACCAAAACAAGTCATGTTCTCCATCATTAAAATTTTGCATCATTGATGTAACAACAAGGCTTGCTTCCTTAATTTGTAGTTCCTTCTAAGTGCTATCTAGATCAATTCTATGACCTTGATGGTGATTCTTGGCTCACCAACTTAGGATCAATCCAAGATCCTTTTCTTTCACCTTTCTGTACCATCACATGCATACACAGATTCTAGAGTATTTTTACTGTAATTAAGACATACAAAGATTCATGGAACATCCCATAATTATGACTTTCACTATTTGTATCTCAAGTTCTACACTAGAGTTGAACTATTGACCTTGCTTCACTTCCCTCAGACATGGTTAATCTCTTGCTCTATTTTCTCCTGATGATGGATCATGTAGTGTGATTCAAAACATTGATGGTAAAATTCTTTACATAATCAAATCGTAAAAAAATTCAATACTATGCAATGGATATTGGAAACTTAATCTCTTTAATAGTTAATCTCATTGAGTGATGGAAGATAACACTATTTTGAAATAATAATAACTAACATAACAAAACATTATTCTTCAAACTTCTATTTTTCTTCCAATGCATCATCCTCTTAAACAAAATCCTTTCAATTTCAACAACAATGTCAAATGTAAAACAAAAGTTAGGTTATTGGGTCCCATTGAAAAGTATATTAAGTTGAGTGTCAATTTTTCCCTATAATATTCTCTACATACATATTCTCATCCATAGTAGGTCTTTTAGTAAATATACACAAAGTTATTGGTTATATATGTGCCTTTTTTGTCTAGCCTAACCAACATATGATTATTTTCTCTCCTCATAAAATAAGTTGTTTCCCTAAAAGCTATACTTTTCACCTTTATTTCATAGTCTAGCAGGAACTACTCCCTATCCACTTCTGTCAAGGCTTGAGTATTTAACCCAAAGAATTCTTACATATAGGATTTAATGATGAATAATAAATAATTCCTATCTATTCTTCTCATAATAACTTTTTCACATTTGTAATTACTAGCTATAGCTAAAATAATATCAACATAAACAAACACATTGGAAACTATGACCTTTCCTAGGCCAAGTCTCCAAGGGTTTGACTTAGGATACCTTTTTAACCTATTTTTATAAAAGATCCTTATTATCTTGGATAGGCCACAACCTCATCCAACACCATGAGGCTTATACAACCTTTTATTTCATCTCACTTGGTTTTAGTAGATCCTTGCTTTCTTTAGACATACTTTTCTTTCATCAGGGATTTTGGAATTAGTGTTACTTACCTCCCAATGTCACGAGCACTATTCTTCATGATAAAAGTTCATGGTTTAGAATCACCAATGACTCAAGATTTCATAGTTGGTGCAACTAGTAGGGCATAAGAAATTCTCAGCTGAGGTAAAAGAACAAACTTGTGAGGAAGAATGTGAATTATTAAAGAATTTCAAATAATCATCATTGTTATGTTCATCAGTGTACATGCAAATGAAATTAATTTTTTTATTTTCTTTATATACATTTATTTTTGGTCAAACAAAAAAGTCCAATCAAATCAATAAAAATGAAGCCAATGAAGAAAACTATTAGTTGGCATTAAACAAAGTAAGAGGATCCTATATGATCAAAAAAGGGTTACTAGGTTAGTAAATGTATAGGTCAATTCTTTGAATACTTTTTGATATTGCAATTAGCTACTTTGAGTACTTGTTGATATTGTAGTTAGCTCCATCCATGGGAGCATTAAATTCAATTCATCAATCACTTTTCTATTCTTAGGATATTTAACTTGACAAAATCACAATTTAGTCTCTCTGATGAAATCGAGTTAGCTCATAGATTACTATAGTAGGTACATATTGAATTTATTATTGTTGATGTGGTAGTAGTGGAAATGATCTAGTAGCACATAATGTTTCAATGGTTGTGACAATTCAATATAGTACTAATGGTTGTGCCTATAAAGAAGTAAGTATTGACCATGTCATGAGTATGTTACTACCTATGAATTATTTTTGTAAAGCAGAGGTATGGCAAGAGACAAAGCTATTGGCATTGCTCTAGGCATCACCTATAGCTGTGTAGGTGTTTGGCATTTTGAAATCATAACAAATGACCAAGGAAATAGAACTACTCCTTCCATTGTTGCCTTCACTAAAATTGAGAGACTCTTTGGGGCGAGGGGCGGGGGGGTGTTGGATGAGGTTGATCCTTATTATATTTTATCCTCAAGAATGATGCAGAATACCTTTTTAATCTATTCTTATGGTGTTTGCAATATGCAAGAAGGAAAATTTAACATCAGGCATCAATAGGAAGCTTAACTTAAGCTAGTACCATAATTTTTCTTAAGCCTAACAAAATTGAACAGCTTCTATAATGTATTGTTATAACATAGGAACTTGTTAAAATATAAAGATGCTCATGCACCTTTTATTTGACATTTGTATTATAAAATGTAGAAATTTGATAAATGCAAGTTGTGTATCATCTTTTGAATGCCAAATTATTCATGCCAATCTTTGTAGTCTAATAATGACTCGTACAATTAGAGAGAATTCTTGTATTTTAATTTAGAAACCTCAAAAGAATGTTAATTTATAATTTTCCATTTTTAAATTTTTTTTTATTAAACTTAATGCATGTCAATATCTCCTACCATATTTGAAGGCATAGGCATAATGGAATTGATGGGTTCATATTCCAAAATTGTGCAAATGTTGATTCAAAATGTCCCAATTTAGCTAGGTTTGTAATTAAAATTAATTTATAATGGATATCTCCTTGCACTTAAAATACAATGCATGGGCTACTAGATATGGCTTGTAGGCTCTTTTTAGCAACCATAAGATCTCAAAAACATTACTTTGGTTACAATACCTTTTCTATGGATAACAACTTTTCAACACATAACTTTACCATATCTCAACAATTGTTTGTATGTTCCTTTGTAGATTGACCTTGTCCATAACACTCAATTCACTATTGCATTAAGAAATCTTGGTAAAAAGACTAATGGTAGCTCTCCAAGTAGGTAGTTTATTGTAAGTAGTTAAATTTACTTTTCTAATCTTTTAACTTGTTTATTACACTAGTAGGTGTTTCATTTTTGTGATTTTAGAGTTTTGCAACAAAAAATTTGATAAGATGAACATTATTATGTTTGATGTGGTTTTCTTTTAGTACATGTTGATATAGAGAGAGACGGTAAGCAACTATCAAATAATCAACTAGATAAGGAATACGAAGAGTAGTTAAAAGTGATGCATGAGAGTTATGATGAAGAGGCAAAATGTTTTAATGAGCAAGTAGTGTTGATTTTGGGATTTCACAAAGGGTAAGATTCATTTAAGATGCATGTAAGTATCAAATTTTGGTCCTTTATGTTGTCTTGCATAGATTTCATAAATCTTTTTGTATTTTAGTCTTTCTTGGTAACAAAAAGGCATAGTTAATTCGTATCAATGTTTCATTAGACGACACCATTGATGGTGTCATCCAACTTCTTGAGTATGATATTTATGAAAACCAAATATGACTCACTATACCTTTCCATGTTTTCTTTATTTACTTAAAACTTTATGTGGTGCATACCTCGTAATTAAGAGAAGAACTACTAGTGTATGTTTAGTGTTATATTTCCTCACAATAGATAACTTTAAAAACCTTATATTCTACTAATGAACAAAATGTGTATTTAATCAATTGAAGTATCTCACACCTTAAATCTTTTGCGATTAAAAATAATATGTTCCTTGTAGTTATGAGTTAGATTGCTATATGTATTATTCCAAGTTTTATGAACTATTCTATCTTGCTTCTTTCTTTGCTGGGTAAAATTTATAGGAAAGATTGCCATTTTCTTGATAACCATTGTAATTCTTGGTGTTCCTTAAAATTGAGAAAGCCTTTGTAAATGGAATCACATGGAGATTTTGAGTAAGTTAGTATATGGGATTCTACACCATACGAAGTCCTTTTTTATCAAAACCATGAAAAAATTTGGTCTTAATGCATGTGATCTGTCATAGCACATTAGAAAGAAACACTTAGCTTTCATCACTTAGCTTTCATGAATCCTTGATATTGATGTTGGGAAACTATTCTCTTATTCTTATTCATTGTTTGAGTTAGTAAAAATATATTTCAGTGGCATTATTAGAATGTGTTAAATGGTAGTTGCACCTAGTATATGTATCTATTGTCATTGTGTCCCTTAACCAACATTTACTTCTAGATAATTTCATTATATGATAAAAATATGTTAATCATAGGGGTCCAAACTTAAACATCACATACTAATGGAAAAATTAAGATTAGAAAAATAAGTCAATTTTGACTATTTAACACTTTTAGCTAATTAATAAACCATTAATGTGTGATGTTTAAGCCATCCATCCATAAAAAGAGATCCATTTAACCTGTTAACATTGGAAGTTAAATAATTTCCTACCTTAAAGAACTTTATTCTCTTACAATTATCTTCTCAACTATTTTCTATAGCTTTCTTGAATATGAAGCTCTCTTACCCATCATTCCTAATATAAACTTACCTTGCACTTGAATTGTTATATACTGCAAACCATTTTCTTTTATTACAAAATACATGTTTTGTTTCCCATAAGTATTGAAGTCCCTTGGATTTCTTTTCTACCATAAAATGATGATCAAAACAACAATATTAGTGGAAAATGGAAATTTTTGGATAAAATTTATGTTTATGTTCTTTGAAATATTGAAATGTTTTGTATAAGTAGCTAGCATAGAACAACTTTGTTATCATTTTAGAATTCCTTTAGTGGTAGCCCTTTTAAATAAATGGTACATGGCTTGTGATTTCTAAATGGAAACCAAAAGTTCCATCTGCCCATTTTTATGTATGCTTTACTACATTTAGTTTGAATTTTTTTTGAAGTTTTGACTAGTTTGTTTATTTTCTACGAAGCACATGATTAATATTCAAATTGTCACTCTTGTTTTCTTGAATATTGTTACTCTATTTTGAATATATTTCCCCCTATTTTTAATGTTCAATGATCACTTACTCTGCATGTTTTACAATGATTTGGAGTCTGAGAAATATCTAACTTTAGAGAGGGATAGATTTAGTAATTATGGCTTAAGGTCTAAAGATTTGCACAAAACATCAAGCTCTATATCAAGCTCTATTAAAAGAGGACTAGACAAAAGTTTACAGGTATTGAAGAATATTGGTTGGTCATTGTGAATGGGAGTTTCAAGGGTAGTCTTTCTAGAGGATCTTAAATTTTCAAAGAAGAAGATATTTGATCCTTAAGATAAGTTCCTATAAAAATGGAATAGATTTCTTGTCATATCCTATATAATTTTTGTATCTGTTGATCCTTTGTTTCTTTATTTTCCTATTATGGATGATGAATCTAGATGTATGGGTATAGATAAAAAAATTGGCAGTTGTTGCTACTATTTTGTTGTTTCTCATAGATATCTTGTATTTAGTACATATGGCTCTTTAGCTTCGAACAACTTGCAGAGCTCCTTCTTCTAGGGCATTTGGGAGAGGAGAGCTTGTTATTGATCCAATATAAATTGCAAAGTAATATCTATCAACATACTTTATCATTGATTTTCTTGCCATGTTACCTCTTCCTTAGGTAGTTGAAAATCATACTAAAATTTATGTTTTCTAAAATGATAATTAACATTGACTATTAATGGGAAAAGTTTTACATCTTATTCTTCTTAAAGCATGAGTTTATACATAAATTTTTTGAACTAACATTAAAACTACTGCTATTTTAGTTAATGATGTACTTCTGGAGTTGTGTCAACTTAGTTATAATGTAAATATTAGCTAATAGTTAGCTACATAAAAATAGTGTAATAGCTACTAAAATGAGGATTTTCTTCTGCCAAGTGATTTTTGAGATGCCTAAGGTTGCCACCTTGGGTATGTGTTCACTTATACTATGATTTTTTTATCTAGGGTTTGTTATGGATGGGCTTGGCTATTGTATATATATGATACATGGTAGCAAGTAACATGGGAACTATTGTGTAGATCTTGGCTACAATTGCAGTTCAAGTTATTGAACTGATTTATAAGCTACTCACTGGCTAGTAGTAAGTTGCATGGATATTAGTCTACTTTTTGGCTAGATGAGGTCATGCCTCCCACCAAGTCTTATGACTGAAATGATCTAAAATGTTGGTATGGTTTCAACAGTGCAACTATTTTAATTTCCACTGAGTTTAGACATACAATTTGCATGTATATACCTACCTATATATATAGACACACACACATTAATGTATGTATTTATCCTTACAATATATAAAACTATTTAGAATTGTACTACCTACAAATATACGTATATAAATGTATGTATTAATTCTTACAATATATAAAACTATTTAGAATAGTTCTAGTAATACTAGAATAAAAATAAAAAATAAAAACATATTAACTGTAACTTTGGTATATAAATTTTAAACACATCAAACAAGTGTCAATAAATAAATAGATAATTAGGATATATTTTCCACAAAAATTTGAACCGTGATATTTCTATAAGGATTTAGCTATGTATTTTTTTGAGTGAAACTCATTGACCCATGTTTCATCAGTAGTGGTTCACATGAACCCATATCTCATTAGAATAAATTGAACACTTAGCACTTATTTGATCTAGGTGATGCTCATAGAGGTGAAGCACTAGGATTCGACTCATCTTTCATGAGTAGTGTTTTTACTAATTAACTAGCACAAATAATCTACAACGGTAAGTTTTGTAGGAATAATTTATATTTATAAATTATTAATTTATCGTGATATTGCTATTAGGATTCAACTATGTGGTTTTTGAGTTGAACTTAGTTGACCCATGTTCCACGAGTAGTGGTTCACTCAAAACCATCTCTCATGACAATAAATGGAACACTTGCACTTATTGAATCTAGTTGGTGCTCATAGAGCTAAAGCACCCAAACGTGACTATCTTTGATGAGTAGTGCTTTTACTAATTGACTTTGTGAAAGCCACTAGCTTGCAAGAGTATTATAGGCATATTATATATTGAGCAATTTATTACATTAGGGTATGTGCAGGATCATGGTGTACCAAACTATGGCCTTAACTGGTAGTCAAAAATTAGTAAATCAGGGTTATGTCAGCTTGACACATAATTTTAAAGTGATTATGGACTTTATATCAAAGATTTGTAAGAAAATAATCTGCAGGAAATTGAATTTAGTTTCTAAACTACTAGGCCATATCAGGAGAAAAAATAATTGATTGGTCAAAAGTTTGGATTTTAATGCAGTACTACAAAAATTTTAGGATGAAAATAAAAAGTAGGTGTATGTCTGACCACCTTAAACAAAATAAAATGATAATATTTTTTTAATATAATTTTAGATATGAAAAGTAGAATCATGCATGGATGCGATGCATATTTTTTGGTATTTTTATTCCTAATAAATAACTAATAATAAATTTTCTACCAAAATATTTTTGGAAAAAAAAATTCTCGGGTCTGACTACCTTAACTAATAGAAAATTTAACCAAAATTTTGTTTTTATTTTTTTTCTTATACTAGGTGAAGCATAGAATGTTACGCAACTTTTAGATTTAAAAAATGTTATACCGTTTGAAAGTTATAGCTATTTTCAAATCAGTATGTCAATCAGCACTTTATAATAATCTTCATTGATAATTAACTAATAAATACTTATCAAACTCAAAATTTGACACAAATTATATTGATGGAATCACGAGAGTGATCTTAAAGAACTCTTTTTGTTTCATTCAATTTCAATCAAAATAACATTGTCAGACGGCTACCCGAAGTCTGAGTATCACTAAAACCCTCCTCAAACACATCTTTTGGGTTGACTGGGTAGCCTTGGTTAATACCAAGCCTAATCGGACATCTGATATGGCTTGGTGACACACCAAGCCATGTTTGGAGGGAAATTTGAGATCTTCATACATTTTAGAGGGAAAACAAGTTTGTCAATTATAGATTATAACTTATCAATTATTTGAGTTATATTACAATATAAAAATATATTATAATATATTATATATATAAAACAATGTAATGTAAAGATATAACATATAATCTATTAATATAATATATATATGTTATTAATATATAATAATATATTATCTTATTAGTATTATAATCTATAAATATAATATATATTAATACATATATATTAATATATAATATATATATACATATTTATATGTTATTAATATATATTATTATAATAATCTATAAATATAATATATACATATACATACATACATACATATATATATATATATATATATATATATATATATAGTATTATAATCTTATGGGTTGAAGGGGGTCATAGGCCAACCTATGACACCCTTCAACCCATTACATCACGACATATGTCCCTAGGGGTCCTAGGACCCATAAGGACATATTAGAATCGTTCATATGAGTCAAAGGGGGTAAGAGGTTGACCTATGACCCCCTTTGACCCATCAAATGACAACATATGTCCCTAGGGGTCCTACGACCCCTAGGGACATATTAGAATCATTTTTATGGGTCAAAGGGGGTCATAGGTTAACTTATGACCCCCTTTGACTCATTAAATGATGACATATGTCCCTAGGGGACCTAGGACCCCTAGGGACATATTAGAATCATTCTTATGGGTTCAAGGGGGTCATAAGGTGACCTATGACCCCCTTCGACTCATTACATGATGACATATGTCCCTTAGGGACATATTAGAATGCTTCATATGGGTCAAAGGGGGTCATAGGTTGACCTATGACCCCCTTCAATTTATTAAATGATGACATATGTCCCTAGGGGTCCTAGGACCCCTAGCGACATATTAGAATCATTCTTATGGGTCAAAGGGGGTCATAGGTTGACCTATGACACCCTTTGACTTATTAAATGATGACAAACGTCCGTAAGGGTCCTAGGACACCTAGAGACATATTAGAATCATTCTAATGGGTCAAAGGGGGTTATAGGTTGACCTATGACCCCTTCGACCCAATAAATGATGACATATGTCCCTAGAGGTCCTAGGACACATTGGGACATATTAGAATTCTTGTTATGGGTCCAAGGACCCTTTAACCCATTACATGATCACATATGTCCCTAGGGATCCTAGGACCCCTAAGGACATATTAGAATCGTTCATATGGATCAAAGGGGGTCATAAGTTAACCTATCACTCCATTCAACCCATTAAATGATGACATATGCCCCTAAGGGTCCTAGGACCCCTAGGGAAATATTAGAATAATTCTTATGGGTCAAAGGTAGTCATAGGTTGACCTATGAACCCCTTCGACCCATTAAATAATGACATATGTCCCCAAGGGTCCTAGGACCCCTTGGGACATATTAGAATCATTCTTATGGGTCAAAGGGAGTCATAGGTTGACCTATGACCCCCTTCGACCCATTACATGATGACATATGTCCTGACGGGTACTAGGACCCCCTGGGGACATATTAGAATCATTGATATGGTTCTAAAGGGGTCATAGGTTGACCTATGACCCCTTTCGACTCATTACATGATGAAATATGTCCCTAGGGGTCCTCAGACCTGTAGGGACATATTAGAATCATTCATCTGGGTCAAAGGGGGTAATAGGTCAACCTATGACCGCCTTCAACCCATTACATGATGACATACGTCCTTAGGGGTCCTAGGACCCGTAGGGACATACTAGAAACATTCATATGGGTTAAGGGGGGTCATAGGTTGACTTATGACCCCCTTTAACCCATTAAATGACAACATATGTCCCTAGGGGTCCTGGAACCCCTAGAAACATATTAGAATCATTCTTATTGGTCAAAGGGGGTCATAGGTTGACCTATGACCTCCTTTGACCCATTACATAATGACATATGTACCTAGGGGTCCTAGGACCCCTATAGACATATTACAATTATTCTTATGGGTCAAAGGGGGTCATAGGTTGACCTATGACCCACTTCAAACCATTAAATGATGGCATATGTCCCTAGGGGTCCTAGGACCCCTAGGGACATATTATAATCATTTTTATGGGTCAAAGGGGGTCATAGGTCAAGCTATGACCTCCTTCGACCTAATAAATGATGACATATGTCCCTCAAGGTCCTAGAACCCATTCTTATGGGTCAAAGGGGGTCATAGGTCAAGCTATGACCCCCTTCGACCTAATAAATGATGGGATATGTCCCAAGGGGTCCTCGAACCCCTAAGGACATATCAGAATCATTCAAATGGGTCAAAGGGGATCATAGGTTGATCTATGACTCTCTTTAACCCATTAAATGATGACATATGTCCCTAGGGGTCCTAGGATCCCTAAGAACATATTAGAATCATTCTTATCAGTGACGACATATGTTGCCAAGGGTCCTAGGACCCTTAGAGACATATTACAATTGTTCCTGTGGGTCCAAGGGGGTCATAGGTTGACCTATGACCCCCTTCAACCCATTACATGATGACATAGGTCCCTAGGGGTGTTAGGACCTGTAGGAACATATTAGAATTGTTCAAACGAGTCAAAAGGGGTCATAGGTTGACCTATGACCCCCTTCGACCCATTAAATGATGACATATGTCCTTAGGGGTCCTAAGACCCCTAGGGACATATTAGAATCATTGTTATGGGTGAAATGGGGTCATAGGTTGACTTATGACCCCCTTCGACCCATTAAATGATGAAATATGTCGCTAGGGGACCTAGGACCCCTAGGGACATATTAGAATCATTCTTATGTGTCAAAGGGGGTCATAGGGTGACCTATGACCCCCTTTGACCCATTACATGATGACATATGTCTCGTAGGGACATATTAGAATGCTTCATATGGGTCAAAGGGGGTCATAGGTTGACCTATCATGCCTTTCGACCTATTAAATGATGACATATGTCCGCGACATTTTTAAATTTTTCTTATGGGTCATAGGGGGTCATAGGTTGACCTATGACCTCCTTTGACCCATTACATGAGGACATATGTCCTTAGGGGTCTTAGGACCGCTAAGGACATATTAGAATTTTTCTTATGGGTCAAAGGGACCTATGACCCCCTTCGACCCATTACATGATTACATATGTCCCTAGGGGTCCTAGGACCCCTATGGACATATTAGAATCATTCATATGGGTCAAAGAGGGTCATAGATTAACCTATCACTCCCTTGGACCCATTAAATGATGACATATGTCCCTAGCTGTCCTAGGACCCTTAGGGACATATTAGAATCATTCTTATTGGTCAAAGGGTGTCATAGGTTGACTTATGAACTCCTTCAACCCATTGAATGATGACATATGTCTCCAAGGGTCCTAGGACCCCTTAGGACATATTAGAATCATTTTTATGGGTCAAAGGGGGTCATAGGTCAATCTATGACCCCCTTCAACCCATTACATGATGACATATGTCCCGAGGGCTCCTAGGACTGCTGAGGTTATATTAGAATCATTCATATGGTTCAAAAAGGGTCATAGGTTGACCTATGACCCCCTTCGACCCATTACATGATGATATATCTACCTAGGGGTCCTCAGACCCATAGGGAGCCATGGGTCTAAGGACACTTAGGGAGATATGTCATCATGTAATGGGTCAAATGGGTTCATAGGTCAACCTATGAGCCCCTTTGACCCATTACATGATGACATATCTCCCTAGGGTTCCTAGGACCCATAGGGACATCTTAGAATCGTTCATATGGGTCAGAAGGGGTCATAGGTTGACCTATGACCCCATTTGACCCATTAAATGATGACATATGTCACTACGGGTCTTAGGACCCCTAGAGACATATTATAATCATTCTTATCAGTCAAAGGGGGTTATAGGTTGACCTATGACCCCCTTCAACCCATTACATAATGACATATGTCCCTAGGGGTCCTAGGACTCCTAAAGACATATTAAAATCATTCTTATTGGTCAAAGGGGGTCATAGGTCACCTTATAACCATTACATGATGACATATGTCCCTAGGGGTCCTAGGACCCCTAGGGATATATGTCATCATGTAATGGTTCAAAGGGGGTCATAGGTCAACCTATGACTCCCTTTGAACCAATAAACTGATTTTATTATGTCCCTAAGGGTCGTAGGACGCCTAGGGACATATGTCCTCATTTAATGGGTCAAAGGGGGTCATAGGTCAACTTATGACCCCCTTTGAACCATATTAAGCATTCTAATATGTCCCTAGGGGTCCTAGCACCCCTAGGGACATATATATTAATATATATATATATATATATATATATATATATATATATTATATTTATAGATTATAATACTAATAAGATAATATATTATTATATATTGATAACATAACTCATAATAATAATAATATATTATAGATTATAATAATAATATATATTAATAACATACATAAATACATACATACATACATACATACATACGTACATATATAAAATATATAGGACATTATTATATTTAATAAAAATATAGGAAAAATAATAATAATATTAATTATATTTATAGAATATAATAAGAATAACATAATATATTATTATATATTAATAGATTATATGTTATATCTTGATGTTACATTATTATGTATATATAATATATTATAATACATCTTTACATAGTAATATAACTTGAATAATTTATAAATAATAAACTATAACTCCCAAACTTGGGGTTCCATCAAAAAGTCCCTATGTCAAAAAGTCCCTATGTCACATATCAGATATTTGATATGACTGGCATCAATTTTTGACATATTCCCTATCCCTGTAGACCCAAAAAATCACTTTTTGAGTTTTTATTACGAATTTTACAAAAAGTCACGTTTTGGGGCCCAACCATTCAAAAAAAGTTTAAAAATACTATATTATGTGTTTGATAGTGGCATCTGAATGGGGAACAACAGTCATCAAAATACTAAATGCAAAAGGAAGATATCCAATGAAGACATTGCAGCATATAGGGAAAGGGACAAAATGAAACACCGAAGAAAAAGACAAGGTATGCTAAATATCAGTCAAGTTGACGATGAATTAGTCGAAGGTGAAATCATAGAGTCAGATAATGAATATGTATAGTTGGAGAATGAAAATGTACCTATTGAAAATGATAATGTAGAAATTGAAAATTTAGAGAATGAAAATTTTGAAGATGAAATGCTACCAAGTCATAATCCAAATTGCATAATTGACCATGTCGAACATGACAATGCACAGGAACCTAATGCACAAGATCCTTACATATCTCCTAATTATAATCAACATGAAAGTTCTAAAACACCAAAATGGATAATTGAAATTGATGAAATGATTATTACTAGTTTGGAAGGGAAAAAATCAGAAAGAACCATTTGGTTATGGGCTTCAAGACTATATTAGATATTTTTCGGCAATAAGATAGTAGTAGAGCAATGTCAGCTTTTCATGCACTTATTAAAAATGAAAAAGATGAGACTTATGATTTCCAAATTGAAGATTCGTGTCAATAAAAAGTTGGAAAGAAATTCCATTATTGTGAAGAATCTTTTGAGTGCTCTGAATAGCATTGGAAAAAATAGTAGGGTGAAGGATAATAGAGCTGCTCGAAGGGTTATTACAACCTCTTTGGTAAGTCATCATTTGAGAAAGGGTAGATATATGTGACAAACTTGTATTTATTTGAATCTAAATCATACTACTTTGAGAAGAGCACTTAGTAGATGAGAGAAAATTGATGATCCTCTTCAAAATGAAACATGGGCATTTGGTGGGAGACTTCCACATTTTGATAAGAAGCTATTCGATGATGTGAAGGAAGAAATTACACAATTTTTGCACTCTAACTCACGAGTATCACCCAATGCTAAAGACGTGTTAAAGTTGATAATTGGCATCAGAGACCTCATGGCACATCCTAATCATTATTTGGAGGTAAGTCAAACTATGTTGCTCAAACAATCTAGACAGAGTCATCCAAGTCTTCATATATCACAAAGGGCTTTTGAATCTTTGAAGCCATTTTATTGTGTGCCACTCAAAATTCAAAATACATGTTGTTGCAAATATCATGTTGAGTTTTCTATGCACTATGAACTATTACACTCCATCTGTTCTACTTTGCATAGTAAAGAAATGTTGGAGGATATTGGTGCTAGTGAGCTTCCAAAAATTATCAAGAGACTTTCTAGATCAACTTTTATGTTGTAGAGTTGATGGTTTTTTCTTTTATATAAATGCTTGCTTAAATGAGAAGTGTTCTGAATGTGGTGGCTTATCCAAGTTTGACACATGTTTCCATGAAGGGTGCGAACAAGAACTTGGAAAGACAATAGTGAAAAAAAAGGTATATGAAATGGTGAAATACACATTGAAGAGTGGAGGTGAGATCTCTAGATGTGAATTGGTTGGAAAAGATATCAGTGTGGCTAGTTTTATTTCAGATTTCAAGGAAAATCTTTTTTACAAGTATGCAAGACATAGTCACAGGTCTCAATGGTTGGATGAACAATTTAGAATGTGCAAGGAGACTTTTCCCATTGGCACTATTATATTAGTTGTTGATTTTGCTGAGAACCATACATTGCAACCTCAAAATGAGACACAATCTCAGTATTACAACTCTATTCAAATTTCTATTTTTGTTCACATAACATATAGACATGCCCCTAATAGTGTGGAAGATAATCAGAAGATTATTAGAGAGTATCATTTTTATATGAGTGATGATAGATCTCACTCTCATGAGTTTGTGCAACATTGTTTCGAGAATTATTTTGATTTCTTACATGATCATGCAATTGCTATGGATAGACATATCATTTGGTCAGATAACTATACAGGTCAATTCAAGAATGCTCGCATGTTTTATTGGTTGTGTAGGATGCACGTAGAGAGAGGGGTGCCTCAAATTTGGAGTTTTTTTGAGTCCGACCATGGAAAAGGGGAACATGATGGAGTGGGGGCATGTGTGAAGAGAGCTCTAGTCAAGGAGCAACTAAATATTTCAGTAGTAGAGCTTCTTGATGCTCGTAGCATTGTTGATTGGTGTAGTTTAGCATTATCACAAGGGGGGGACTCTTGATTTAGTGGTATACAAGTTCTTTTGGTTGGTTGAGGAAGGGTCCATCACTGATAGATCAGATTTTACTATAGTGAGAGGCTCATCAAAAATGCATTCATTCTAGAGCTTTGATTATAGTACATGGACCATTTGGACATGACAGCTAGCTTGCTTTTGTCCTAGTTGTTTTCAGTGTAATTGGGATCATTGTGAGTCAAGTAGGTGGGTGGGCACATGGGCTCCAAATTAGCTTACTCCATTTTATATCATACCCTCTATCAAAAATGATAACATGGAAAGTTCACTTGAGTATAACCATCTATCAGATCTACTTTAGCTAGGACATGTCCTTGCATTGTTGCATCACAAGGGAATGATGATAAATCTGATTATTGGTTAGCACGTTGTGTAAGAGGTAAACAAAAACTTGCACAACCAATCACACATGAAGACAGATTCACATATCCTACTAGTTCAGTGGTTGTTGTTGGAACATGGCTGCGGACATACATGCTTAGAAGAAACAAAATTCCTATATTGGATGACTATCAGAAGCACAAAATAATTCTCATATATTCGCATCGTACTATAGATACAAATGTAAAGTTGTTGAAGCACCAAAGAAGATCAAAAGTAAAAGAACTTTTTTCTATTGCTAATGTTGATCATGAAGCCCTATTGGAGACCCTAAAATAGAGAGAGGACCCTATTGGAACACTCGACTAGGTATATTTACTTCTTATGACATTTTCTTCATAATGATTTAATGAAGTGATGATTATCTTGTTTAATACAATAAGTTTTTTTTTAATGATATTGGAATGTAGGTATATTATGAAGAGTTGGGGGGGGGGGGGAAGGGGTGGTATTTGGGAGAATTCCTAAGATTTATGATGTATTATGATGTAAAATGTGAACTTTTTTTGTATATGGTTTTTGTAATAATGAAAAAGATAGGTTAAATTAGTTGCACATTCTAATTTATATTTTGGTAGGTTCTTTGTAAGGAATTATAAGAGGAAGATATTGAACAAGTTCTTGCAAATCATATTTGGATGTGATACAAGGCTATAAGGACAATTTTAAGAGCATTTATAACTATATGAAAGATAATTGCTTGCGGATATCTTATTACAAATTTGGTTTTTTCCTTATTTGACATAAAACTAACATTATGATTATTAAAACTATTTTTATCAAACTAATCAAATAATAAAAATATAGAAATTATGGATGAACAATTAAAATACTTGGTTTCTTCCATTTTGCAACCAATGATGGCATTTGAAAGCATAAAGAGTCATAATATTGTATAATGTTTTGAAAGACTTTCATATTGAAAAGTTGTAAAGGACCATGAGATTTGAACTTTAGTAATGTCTAGGTTTACAAAGGGTAATTGAGTCATAATATAGGTCCTAATAAGGTCTCATAATAATCTCAAGTCATTTCATAAGTTGAAACATTCAATAAGTCACTTAAAATTTAACTTATTGCTTTAGAAAATTCAAATCTTGAATGTAACGACTACATGAGTATTTTGGAAGGAAACTCCATAATTTAAATTTTATGAAATATAGGGAACACTAGTTCAAAGAACCTAATCCTTTTTCTTTTCTTGATGTAATAAGGTCTAGGGATAGATCTAATGATCTCCCTATGACCATCCACATTTGTAATGGACACAAGACCCCAGGTGCAACTATAAGCCTTGGCCATCAATTGGTCCAATAAAGTAGATTTTTGGTAAATTCCATATTTTTAAAGTAATTCTAGATGTTTAGAACATTATTAGGGTCCCTAGGAGTTTGTAGAGTCTATTTGCAATCAAATTTGCAATAAAACTTGTCGTAGCGAAAAAATTGCAAAAAGTTGCTTAGCAACTTTTGCAATTTTCTTGACAACTTTTCAAAATCTAACTCCTAATGGCTAGAACTATTTTAATTGTTAGTGCCATTAGCTTTTAGTGGATGGGTTAACCCTAGTGACACCCTTTTTCTAGCCACAAAGAACATCTATCATCTGTGGCCACCCCGTACCGAGGAGTCCCCAAGGTTCTCTAAGTGTGTTTTGAGGTCGATCTTATGAGGGTCATAACTCGAAGCTCGTGAGGGCTATTGATAAAATATCAAATGCTACATGATTATGATGTTGAGGCCTAAAATAAACTATCTCATTTTTGAAGAGATCACATTCTGTTTGGATTCGGCATAGCGATCTCGTTCAATGCCAAAACTTGCAGTATGCCTCAGTTCATGGGTGCACGACAACGTAACTTTAAAACTGTTGATCTTGGCATCAAATCGTCAGTGCCATTAGCTTTGGATGGATGGGTGAACCATAGTCACACCATTGTTTTGACCATGGAGACCATCCATCATTTGCGGCCACCCTGTACCGAGGAGTCTCCAAGATGCTCTAAGTGCATTTTGAGGTCGATCTTTCGAGGGTCGTAACTCGAAGCTCATGAGGGCTATTGATGAACTATCAAATGCTACAAGATAGTGATACTAAGCCCTAAAATAACCTATCTCATTTTTGAGAGATCACATTCCATTTGGATTCAGCACATCGATGTCGCTCAATGCCAAAACTCGTAGTGTGCCTCAGTTCATAGGTGCACCATAGCGTAACATTGAAACCATTGATCTTGGGATCGAATTGTCAGTGCCATTAGCCTTGAATGGGTGAGTGAACCCTAGTCACACCCTTGTTCTGGCAACAGAGACCATCCATCATTTGCGGCCGCCCCATACTGAGGAGTGTCCAAGCTGCTCTAAGTGCATTTCGAGGTTGATCTTTTGACGATCATAACTTAGACCTCATGAGGGATATCGATGAATTGTCAAATGCTACAAGATGGTGATTTTGAGACCTAAAATAAACTATCTCATTTTTGAGAGATCACATTCCGTTTGGATTCGGCACAACGATCTCGCTCAATGCCAAAACTCATAGTGTGCCTCAATTCAAAGGTGCACCATAGTGTAACTTTGAAACCATTGATCTTGGCATCGAATTGTTAGCACCATTAGCTTCAGGTGGGTGGGTGAACCCTAGTCACACCATTATTTTTTCCATAGAGACCATCCATCATTTGCGGCCACCCCATACCGAGGAGTCTCCAAGGTGATATAAGTGCATTTTGAGTTTGATCTTTCGATGATCATAACTTAGACCTTGTGAGGGCTATCGATGAAATTTAAAATGCTATAGGACGGTGATGCTAAGACCTAAAATAAATTATCTCATTTTTGAGAGATCACATTCTGTTTGGATTCAGTATAGTGATCTCACTCGATGCCAAAACTCGCAGTGTGCCTAAGTTCATAGGTGCACCACATCGTAACTATGAAACCGCTAATCTTGGCATCAAATTGTCAGTGCCATTAGCTCTGAGTGAGTGGGTGAACCCTAATCACTCCCTTGTTCTAGCCACGGAGACCATCCATTGTTTGTGGTCACCCCGTACCGAGGAGTCTCCAAGGTGCTCTAAGTGCCTTCCGAGGTGGATATTTTGAGGGTCATAGCTCAGAGCTTGTGATGGCTATAAATGAACTATTGAATGCTAAAGGACAGTAATGTTGAGGTCTAAAATAACCTATCTCATTTTTGAGAGATCACATTCCATTTGCATTTGGCACGGTGATCTCACTCGATGCCAAAACTCGCAGTGTGCCTCAATTCATAGGTGCACCACAATGTAACTTTGATACCATTGATCTTGGCATCAAATTGTTAGTGCCATTAGCTCTGGGTAGGTGGGTGAACCCTAGTCACACCCTTATTCTGACCATGGAGACCATCCATCGTCTGCGGCCACCCTGTACCGTAGAGTCTCCAAGGTGCTCTAAGTGCCTTTTGAGGTTAATCTTTCGATGGTCATAACTTGGACCTCATGAGGGATATTAATGAATTGTCAAATGCTACAAGAAAGTGATTTTAAGGCCTAAAATAGCCTATCTCATTTTCAAGATATCACATTCCGTTTGGATTCAACATAACGATCTCGCTCGATGCCAAAACTCACAGTGTCCTCAGTTCATAGGTGCACCACATCATAACTTTGATACCACTAATCTTGGCATCAAATCTTCAATTTCATTAGCTTTGGATGGGCGGGTGAACCATAGTCACACCCTTGTTTTAGCCACAGAGACCATCCATCATTTGCGGCCACCCCGTAACGAGGAGTCTCCAAGGTGCTCTAAGTGCATTTCAAGGTTAATCTTTCAATGGTCATAACTCAGACCTCATGAGGGCTATCGATGAACTATCAAATGCTACAAGATAGTGATGTTGAGGCCTAAAATAAGCTATCTCATTTTTGGAGATTAGATTCCATTTGCATTCAGCATAGTGATCTCACTCAATGCCAAAACTCGTAGTGTACCTCAGCTCGTAGGTGCACCATAGGATAACTTTGAAACTGTTGATCTTGGCATCGAATCATCAGTGCCATTAGCTCTAGATGGGCGAGTGAACCTTAGTGACACCCTTGTTCTAGCCATGAAGACCATCCATCATTTGTGGCTACCCCATACTGAGGAGTCTCCAAGGTGCTTTAAGTGCATTTTGATGTCAATATTTTGAGTGTCATAACTCAGATCTCGTGAGGGCTATCAATGAACCATTGAATGCTACAGGATGGTGATGCTGAGGCCTAAAATAACCTATCTCATTTTTGAGAGATCGCATTCCATTTTTATTTGGCACAACGATCTTGCTTGATGCCAAAACTCGTAGTGTGCCTCAGTTCATAGGTGCACCACAGCGTAAATTTGAAACCATTGATCTTGGCATCGAATTGTCAATGCCATTAGCTCCAAGTGGGTGGGTGAACCTTAGTGACACCCTTGTTTTGGCCATGGAGACCATCCATCACCCGCGTCCACCCCATATTGAGGAGTCTCCAAGGTGCTCTAAGTGCATTTTGAGGTCAATATTTTGAGGGTAATAACTCAAAGCTTGTGAGGGCTATCAATGAACCATTGAATGGTACAGGATGGTGATGCTGAGGCCTAAAATAACTCAGAGCTCATGAGGGCTATCGATGAATTGTCCAATCAATTCTCTTAAGTTGAGATATTTTGAAGTTATGTTGAAATTGAAAAGTTGTAGTATGAGGATAGTAACAAGGTGAAGTTCTAGTTATCAAAGATTATGAATCTATGAATGACTTGGTGGTTGGGGATAAAATCCATGGTTGAGGAGTGGAGTCCTTAACTATGTTGAGATTAGATTTGAAGCCAAGAGTTAGTTTCAAGGTTGAAGATGGAGTTCAAAATCAGATTTGAGGTTATCTGAACCTTGTGTAGGAGATTAACAAGTGTGTTTATGTCATGATAGCACTTCAAATTATACATTGCATCCAAATTTGATAATAAAGGTTGTTAAAATTTTATTCAAAAATTATTTCATTTTAATCGAATATAACAAACATAATGAAAATTAATGATATTCCATAAACATGAACAATACACATGATCCATGATAAATTGAACAATACTAGATACTAAATTAATATGTATATCATTGTGCACATAAATGACAAAAATTATATCAAAATACATATATCCATAGATAAAATTTTACACAAATATATATCAAAGTCATGTATCCATAGACAAAGTACTCAAATATATATCAAAATACATAGATCATACAAAATGTGGCTGATCATACCATTAGAATGTGTATAATATCAATGTTTCTGTATACAATGTGGAATATGCCATCTCAAAATGTCTCATGATGCATCTTACAAAAACTATACTATCCTAGGGTGCTGGTGGATGATCAAAATGCAGCCTCTTTGCTGCACTAGGTGGATAAGATGCCTCCTACATAAAAAAAAAAAGGAAAACCCAAAGTTAGACTACTAAATTTATATGATTCTATGTATCTAACATTGAATTACTCAAATTAATAATGATATTTTTTGTAATGGAGATTAATACTATCAAAATTTCATAATAAATACCTCTCTCATCGACCTCCTACACCGGTCAGGAGTCCTCTCGTATGCCCTCAGCAATGCTGGTACCTCTCTGATTGTGGGCTATATATGTTCAAATACCTTTGTCAGATGAATCTACAATTTAAACTATAACATTATAATTCATAGCATGATAAATTTATAACATATTTAATCATGAATTCAAAATACAACTTACTATTGTAGGCTCCTCCTTAGGAGTGAGTAGCTGCGTCATCAAATCTACATAACTCTCCCATTAGACCTCATGTGCACTAGGAGTCACCTATGAGATAGAAAATAGTAGTTGTTAATATCATAGAAATCAGTTTTGAATTTATTTACGAAGATAAGGATAATAGAAAATAAATGATACTTATACATACAATGGGGCTCTTAGTGCGAATGGAAATACCTGATGGTCTATGATGCAAAATCTGTACAGGCTCATCACCAGTAGCGATGCCCTATATACAATAAATAATGTAATTAAATAGGATTACCACAAAAATTTTACAATAATGCATCAACATTTAATCAAATAGAAAGCACCTAATTACCTTTTCTTCGTCAATGCATGCTAGCTCACCACTCGCACTTTGTCCCTCCGGGACAGGTGCTACCTGTAAGATAAAAGAAATATTAGCAACCATATATGCTACAATATCAAATAGAAAAAAAATGTGAACACAACATAATGTACCATAGATGTCTCAAGGCCAAATGAAATGGTTGAAAGCGTGGCATCATCAATCTATTTGAGCTCCTCCTCGGTCATCAACTAAATGTGAATTAAGATCACATACATATAAAAGTCAATATGGCTTAAAAATTAAAATGACTCTATTATAAAAATTAACTTTAAATCACATATGTCATAACAAAAATATATATACACATACCAACACTGATGGAGTCCATGCCTCTGCATTCCCCTCCTCTCTCACATCAGGGTCTGTAGCCTCTGCGTGTGTATCTAGTGTATCCTCATCTAATACAAAATGATACTTAGGAAGATCACCTAGGGGACCCAGGAAAATATTCTTGCACATAATGCAAGTGTGAGGCACATAAATGTGTGATGAGTTAGTCGTTGATGAACTGGCACCAGCATCATCAACATGAGGAGGCATGATTGACCTAACTTGTGATATCATTAGGCTACTAAGCCTATGAATGGCTCTGATGGTCTGAGAGCTAGCCTCTATCATAATATTTGGATACTTCACTCAAGGAGGAGGGGAGATATCAGTGGGGGGGACAAAAGTGCCAGCTTGCTTCCACTGGGAAGAGGGTCTATCCTGAGGAACTCCTAGTCCTAAACCAATTTTGGGCTTCATGCCATGTGGAGGGATATCAAAGACCATCCACCAATGATCCCAAAAGTTTGCACATATGGCATCATTTGTGAACCATTTAATCAATAGTTTGGATTTTTTTGGGTCAACTAGTAAACCCATTTTTGAGTTTGCAAAAAGACTGGCCAAATTGTCTTTGCTTATGTTGAGGGCTGCAACCTTATAATAATCCAAACCATCATCAAACATCTCGTGCATTTGATCATGCCAATGAAGAGCAAAATTTTATTTTGGTTTGTAAGGGTTTCAATGTTATCCACTATGGTGTTCAACATGGATAACATAGGAGCCAATGGAGGTACATTATTATATGTTCTATGCAAACCTCTCAACTCGTTGAGATTTCCATTTATAAAATCCTCGATTCGAGGATGGTTTTGAGGGGGTAGAGGATCATTTGGTGGACAGTTTTGTGGGGGTACTAGATCATTTGGTGGGGGTTTATGAGGAATATTATTCACTACCTCAGTGTCATTCTGATCAGCGATTCCTATTGAATTACAAAACGTAATATATATTAAAAAGAACCTTAATTTTAACCTTTTTTTTCAAGAAAACCCTAGATTCAACTACTACAAAAAAAATCATGCTAAAATCTATCAAATTTAGATTTAAAATGAGTTAAAAAAAAAAAAAAAAAACCTTAATATCTGATATCCGATCTTATATCTGATATCTAGTCGCGTGCTAATACTGGCCCCCAAAATGTGAGAAATACGGGCCCGTGGGTTTGGTCTTCTTTTTATATGTAATGTTATAGATATCAGATATCCAATATTATATCGGATATCCGATCCCTCGTATATCTTATATTTTATATATAAGATATTACATTATATTATATTATATATTATATTTTATATATATTATATTACATTAATATATATTATAATATAAAATATTATATTATATTATTATATTATTATATTATTATAATATAATATTATTATTATATTATATTATTATAATGTATTATATTATATTATATTGTTATAATTTATAATATATTATACATTTTTATTATTATATTATATTATATATATATATATATTATATTACATTACTATATATTATAATATTATACAATTATAATATAATAGTAATATTATTATTATATTATAGTATAATTATTATTATTATTATATTATATTATATAATATTAAATAATATATTATAATATTATAATACAATATTTTTATATTATTATAATATAATAATAATAATGTTATATGATTATCGGATATTCGATAATATTGAATATCTGATATCAAATCGGATATCCAATATTAGATCGGATATTCAATAATGGTCGACCTTTCCTTCTAGGTTTTGTACTTGGATAGGTGGAAAAAAGTTAGAGCGGATTTTGAAGTGCTTTTAGACGTGTTCAAACTCTATTTTTTTCACATCGCCACTTTTTGGCACACCATGATCCTGCACATACCCATTAGTATTATTTATAACTTATTTATTGATTGTGATATGACTATCAGGATTCAACTTTGTAGTTTTTGGAGTCAAACTCATTCACTCATGTTTCATGAGTAGTGGCTCACATGAACCCTACTCTCATGAGGATAAATGGAACACTAAGAACTTGTTGGATCTAGGTGATGATCAAAGAAGTGAAGCATCAGGGCTTGATCCATCTTTCATGAGTAGTGCTTTTACTAATTACTTTGTGCAAGCTACAAGAGTAAGTTTTGTAGGCACTTGGACTCACTTTAACTAATTACTAAAGTATCAGTGATACCCTAGAGATCCAACTCACAGAGCTTCACTTCTATTCCCTCTACTAGTATGAGACATCACTAGAGACAACAACACCATTGACACCCTCCTACTACCACTACCACCTCTATGGGTTACCCCTCTATTCTGAGGTTTTTCTTTGTTTCTTTGACTTCTTAGCTGTGTTTTACATGGTGGGGTTACTGTCTTGGTCCTTCCACCTCCTCAAGATTGTTGACATTTCTACTCACTCCTTGTCTCTTTTCTTGGTTGGTTTCTAGTGATTATTTGGTGTTCTTGTTGTTATGTTTCCTTTGCTTCCTCAGTCTCTTTGACCCATTTGTGGTCACTTGTCAAACACTAATAATTTTTATCTTTATTTTTATGTGCTCATTGATTTTTCATTTTGTGAAATGTAGTGTTAAAACTCAAACTCTAAACTATGAAGGAATTCCTTTCCATTATAGGGTCTATTCTAAGACTAGACATATTGTTGTGCATTGTCCTATAGAGCTGAGGAAATTAAAGAAAAGGTCTTCTTGGTGGTCTAGGGTTTTTGTTCTTTGATACATTCTAATATTAACATTAATGACTAATACCCATTAATTTATGATTCTATCCAGATTTATTTTGCATCTAAATCTTTTTCCCATATGCCACTTTGGGTCAAGCTCCCAAATCTTCCCCTTCACCTATGACTGTATTTTGTTCTAGAAGCTATGGGATATAATATTGGTGACTTCCAAATGGTGGATTCTAGATCATATGATATTTTGCATACCACTTATGCTCACATCCTTGTGGTGTTTGATTCTTTAAAAGGCCTCCCTAAGAAGATCAAACTTGGTACCCCTAATGGTTTGCAAATTTAGACTCTAGACTATGAATGAATTCCTTCCCATTGTAGGGTCTTCTCTAAGACTAGACATATTGTTGTGCAGTGTCTTGTAGAATTGAGGAAATCAAAGAAAAGTTGGTTCAACATTACTTCATCCTTAAAGACTCTGCTCTTAAGGATTTATCTATGGTTGTTGGTGGTGCTAATAGCTCTACTCCATCTAACTAGGCTTTTTGTCCAATGTTGGATGTGGCTATTGTAGTAGCCCCTACCTTTTTGGGATGAGTTCCTACCCTACAAAGAATCACCATCCAACAATAACTTCTTTTGGATTCACTCACTGATGCAACTCATATATATTATGATGGTAATCAATATCCATTGTAACCCACTATATTTATTTTAAAACAAATCAAATTGGTTGATATTTTGACCAATGCTTAGAGGTTTTCCACCAAGAATTGGTCAAAATTTTGACCAACTCTTTGGTCATGACCATGACATCCTAGTCATAGGATAGACTAGAATTTGTCAATATTTTGATGGATGCTTGGAGCTTTTCCACCAAGCATTGGTTGAAATGTTGACCAACCCTTTGGTCATGACCATGGCATTGTGGTCATGGAATAGACTAGAATTTGTCAATATTTTGACCAATAGTTTGGTCATGACCATGCAATCCTAGTCATGAGATAGATCATAATTGATAAAAAAATTAGACCAATTCTTCAAATTTTTCCACTAAGATTTGGTCAAAATTTTGGCCAATGGTGACCAATTAGGCTCATTTGAAGTGCACTTTTTTCAACCAAAGAGTTCATCTAAATTTCAACTAATTGGATGGAGGTTTAGTCAAGATTTTGATGACAAAAATTTCAACACACTACTTGGTCGCAACTTTGATCAACATGAGTCAAAATTTTGATCGAATCTTGTTAAAAATTGGGTCAAAATTTACTAGTGTAGTTATATGTACATGATGGTGCAAATTTCTTGTTTTGAGGTTAATGTTATTTTTTATTTTGCCTCATTTTTAGCTAAGGAAATCCTTAAGGAATTAATTGGAATTATGAATGGTGGAGTGGAGAAACATTTTGGGTGGTATTCAATGATGATGTACATATTCCTTTTTAATGGGGCCACTTATTTCAAAGACAAGATGCAATTAAAAAAGAATATGAAGGAGAATCTCTGCCTCTCCAATTATGGAGTGCAAACATGTCATGACATGTGTGATGCTAGTTTTTTCAAATTTGATAGATATTTTGCATCAAAGTTGAGGGCATTATTGTCTATTGATAATCCAATGATTCCAAAGCTATTGTTGGAGTTTATTAGACCAAAAAATTTAACTATTGGGTTAAAGGTCTTAGACAATTAGGATGACATCATTCCTTATCAATTTTCTATGATTTTTATAGTATATGGGTTTTGAGAAACCCCTCATGTTTTACCATTCCAAGTTCCTCTAAAGGTGGGGCTAGCAGAGATGCTATGAAAAATTTGAGGTTTAGACAAAGCTAAGTTAGTTAGAAGGACTAGAGGTATAATTTTTCCCACCTATACTATTGCTCATTAATTTATAATTATAAAAGGTGGATGAATTTTCTTGTATAAGTTCTTAGATTCCTATAAGATGGAAACATCACATGCCAAATTTTTTGACCCAGAGGGATTCTATGAGATGTTTGAGAAGAGAACAAAGGAAAAGCACCATGACCGTATATTTTACTACCTTGGAGATATGATAAGGAAAGAGTTTTCCTTACAAGAACAAGAAGTTAAAAATGGAAAATAGAGAGTTTATTGAAGGGTCCTTGAGTTTGTAAATTCTTTTGATAAGATTATAATCTATTAGAAAATGCTAAGACTATAGGTGACAAGATAAATAAATTGATGAGATTTTTCACTCAGATCATTGATACATTGAATGAGAATAAGCCCATCTTGATCAAAACATACCCTAATCAATCAAGAGAGGTCATGTGGAGACTATCATTTACTGAAACTATGAACCCATGGCAATATGTCATCCAAAACAAATAGGATATGTTGAAGTCAAGATGGAAGAGGAGCACAATAATAAAGGAAAAGAAATAAGTAACATCAGTGTGCCCTCTTCCTCATCACAAAAGAGACCTACATCTAAAGTGTACTTATTTAAGCATGCATCTAAGAAGCAAAAAATTAGAGAAGCTTCTACTTATGAAGGTCGGATATATACACCATCTCAGTCCTGTAAATTCATTTTGACAATGAGTGGGAAGCCCTAGTAATGTTTTTATTACTTCTTCCAAATTGGAAGAATAAAAATTAAGGGGACTCCTACACCAAGCACGGAATTGACATAGAGTCATTTTAAAGGTAAGGAGTTGGATCCTATTATTGAGCAAGCTTATCACACTTTCTATTAAATGATAGTTTTGTAAGGTCTAGGGAATTATGCCAATTTTCTTGGAGGTTAAATATTTCTAATTTTTAAGAAAGATGTTAAAAAGGGAAAGAAGAGAAACCTAATAAAGAGAACTATGCTCGAAAAGATGAAATGAAATAAGAAATGATGCATGCACTTTACAAAATAACTCTAGAAGAAGGAAGAGCAATAATTAGGAAGGTTGGAGCATAACTTCTTCCTAATTGGGATATTGCAGATGCTATGGTCTTTGATGCAATAAAGAAAGTTATAAATACTATGTACAAACCATAGTAAATAAATATGACAGTGATTTGTTCATAGAATTTTTTGTGGACTTGATGGAAGATATTTTATAAATCCTTCATATATAAGATCAAGCAACTAAGGAATAAATGGAAAGACATCATTGGTAAGGAGAAGGAGATCATTACGTTTCATTGGCCAAATGATGCACTTTACAATAAACGGGTAACAAAATATTCCTCAACAATAGATTATTCATAGGTGGAAGAAGAGGATGAATCAAAGGACATGCAAATAACTAAGGAAGAGAAAAAATCACTTGAACAGGGTATTAAAGTGATAGCTTAGGAAATAGAGAGGATGGACCTACAAACTGCACAAGAGGTTGAACAAAAGACAAAATATGATGTTTCTGAGCATAAAGAAGAGAAAATTGAAGAGATCCCTAACCCACTACAAAGAATGGATAGCTAGAATGCATGACAACTAATTATAGTCAGGAAAGAGAAAGTAGTTCTCTTAGCAAGATACTTTACTTTTGTGGTTCATCCACTATGGGTATACTTGCATAAAAAATTAGAAACTACTTTAAAATCACTTGAAAGGTATCACATGTTCTTAGATCAACTATCCCATGGGCTAGTGATAATGATTCTTTGTCTTATTTGTAACCATGTTTATGTAAGGACAAATTTCCTTTTCTCTTTATGCCTAAAGCTTGTTGCAACTTATCCTATATAAATGAGTTCCCAATGCTAGAGGAAGGGTTAAAATTTTTATTCTATGATGATACATATCATTTTTAGTAAGTCTTAAATTTTTTGTTAAGTGTTTTGATATGTTTAGCTTACTTTCTATCAAATTTTGAACTTAATAAAAGTCTAGTTTTAGTCTTGCATCTCTATCTTAAATTTCATCTCATAACTATGTATAATTCTGAAAGAGATTAATACAACAAGTGTTGTAAGATATAAATGTATTAAAATTTTGTCTCTATTGTCATGGTTTTGTGATCTTGAGAATAAAATAACAAGTTTCATTTTGCTCAAATTCAAGTTAATAAGTTTTATATCATTTTAGAGTTGCAATTGGTTCAAATAACTAAGTCCATGCTTCCATGGAATTATAGGATTATTTGAAGTATGAAAGGGATATGATAATTATAGGATTTGAAGATTAATAATTGATACATTTAATTTCAAATCAATTGAATAAATCTAAATGTTAACTAATATGACTCTATTTGATAATGGATTAAGGCACTAGTCTCTAGGTTGAAGAAATCAAGCAATGTCACTCTTACCTTAGCATGAAAACATTTCTTTTATATCAAAAATAATTAAAGAATTATTGTTACATTGGAGTGAAATTTTGGTCATCACTTATTGCAATAGTCTATTAGATTTATTGGTAGCTGCCTTAAATTTGTCAGTAAGTTGTAATTATTATAGGTTTGTAGACCAAGTTTTCTATAAAGGTTTTATAATACAAATACAAAGTGTGAGAGACATTCAAATCCTTAGGTTAATGCACCTTGGTTTAGTAGAGCCTAAAGAGAAGGAAGACTAATGTTGGAGATTTACAATTGGAACAATTGTTGTTTTTCATTGGTGTCAAATCTATGGATGAGACATATTTCTACCTAGTCTAAATGTCATATCTATTGATTGATGAAGAGGATTTGAGAGTTACTCATTCCTATAGAACCTAGAGGGAAGGTTGAAAGTTATGAAAAGGGATTTAAAATTGAAATTTAATTATATATACATTGATAAAAAAAAGTAATTGTTTGTGCCAAAAAAGCTAAGCCAAACTGAGCAAAAGAGTAAATACTAAGGAGTGCCTAGTAATGCTAGTGTCAACCAAGCCAAAGTTAGTACCAATAAAATCTAGAGTTGATCAAGCATTAATATCAACCAAGAAAATTAGTTTATGCCAATCCAAAAATCTTATACAATGATTGATTATTTTAGTATTAACTGAGTGTTAAATTGTAATGATTGTTGAATAACAACAAAAGATGAAATTCAAAGCAATCATAAGATCAAGCTAATATAGTTGATTTCTTGAGATATTTAAAACATGTTGAAGATAACGTTAATGAGTTTGATTATAAAACTCAAATTGATGATTAGGTAAAGACCTAATAGAAGGATTCTAGAGGATGATTAAGAAGATGCACCAATACATTGAATCATAAACCCTAAGATCTATGGTAGATGTAGAAAATGATAGAGCATAGATTGCCTATTTAAGGTGATAAATGTTGACAATTGGATAATATTGATATGTAATTGTTGTCATTAATGGTAACACATGATGTAAATGTTGATGAGAAACCTTGGAAATAAAGATACTTAGTGTTTGGTTATCAAAAAATTGTCTAAGTATAGGATTTTATTCATAGTAGTGTATTGTTTTGTTTATAACATGTTGTAGATGTCATATTATGAAAAGAGAAAATTGAAGCTACATGGAGATAGTATACATGTTGGTGATGATGTGTATAACCTCAAAAGTTTGTATGGACTATATAGAATAGAGTTAATCATGTTTTGATGAAGGAAGACAATAGAATTGAAGGAAATAATTGTTTTGTTTGCAAAATAATTACTTGTCCAATTAGGGCCAACATCCTCGATGTTTACTCTAACTTAGAAAAGTGAATTGTAGTCTTAGCTGACCTAAAAATATTTTATGTAAAGGCATGATATTTATGCAAAAGACTTCTTGCAATAAGAAGAGTGTGAACTTGTGAGTCTACTTTATTGTGAAGTGAGAAAACTTTTGTAAAGGTGATATATGTGAAGTTTTGTATGAACTATCTAGTGATCTGAGATCAAGCTGAAGATCAAAGATTAGACAAGGAAGGAAAATAATAGTAAATTGCTTGTTTGAGCAGTGAACTCTTCTTGTAGTTGAAATTGCATATTTTGGTAGTGGGCTCATCTTTCATACATTATACTACAACTCCTAATAGGGATTCAATGTATCCTAATAGGGATTGATTATACTAAATTTACTCATTGACTCCTAATATGGTCATTCCTCAAATAAGGAACATATATATTAGTATATTATCTAGTGTGTATCATCCCCATCGAGGTTTTCACTTGGCCAAGGTTTCCCTAGTTAAAAAAATATGGTGTTATGAGTTATCTTTGTGCTTTTTTACTATTACTATTCAACATTACTTTATTTCTTTTTTATGCATGGTTTAGAGTAAGTAATAATATCCAGTTGGCAACTAAAGTTTGTAGATTATTGATTCACCCCCACTCTCAGTAATCCTTATTTCTAAAAATTGGTTTCAGAGCATAGTTACTTCGAAGAGGCTTAACAACTTAAGTAAGATCCCTATGGATATATAACAATTAATGGAGAACCTTGAAGATGCTCTTGAACAAATTGATCTCCTTATTGAAGAAAGAGATAAGCTGAAGGACAAATCTAAAGATTCCAAAGTATACATTGGTCAGTTGAAGGAAAAGATTGAACATATGAAATCAAAACCTAAATCTACTAAATCAAGAACTACTAATGATGAATATTTAAATTTGAGGACTGAGTACAAGATCTTGAAGCTTGAGTTGAAGATTATTAATTTGAAGTTGACTTTGTGAAATGATCCTAGCAAAGTTGAATCTGATTTGAAGATTGAAAATGTAGATCTGAGAGTAAGTTTGGAAAAGAAAACATTGAGTTTGAAACATTGAAAGAAGATCATGAAAAATCCATAAGTACAATACTATTGTGAAAGGTGAACTGATATAGTGCAAATAATGGATTGAGAAGCTTTATTCTGGCAGAGAAAAACTTGATGATTCAATGACTATACATAGACCTTCTTATGACAAGACTGGTCTTGGTTATCTGATTAACATGTTTGTAAAGAAACCTAAGATTATATTAGATCCAAAAGAAAAAGACAAATCTAATGATAAGATTGAATCCAATCAATCTTCTGAGAAACTTAAAGAAGTTGAACAAATTAATGAAGTTGAAATCTTGGATGAACCAAATCAAGTGAAGACTCCCAAGACAACTAGGTATGAATTTAGAGGTCAATGATTTTTATGTAATGAAATAGGTCACATGAAAAGAGATTATATTGATAAGTCATTTAATCATGTTAAGGATTTCTATTTTCCTAATTGTCATGGTATGGGTCATAATGCAATTGATTGTAGGAAACCTAAGTATGACAATGATAGAAGAAATAGTAGAATGTCTAGAAATACTAACCCTGTAGATAGAAGAAGATCTAAAGAAAGGACATCAAGAGAAAGAAGATTTTATTAATACAAAAGATAGATCATGTGTTATAAGTGTAAAAACTTAGGACCGTTTCTCAAAATTGTCATGCACCTATTGATTAGTAGAATCCTAGAAGTAGAGCACTTGTATGTCAATTATGCAATAACTTTGGACACACAGTGAAGTACTATAGAATAGATAGAAACTTCAAAGACAAAAGGAACAATGGAAGAAACTTCAAAAATAGAAGGCATGATAGAAGGAACCATGAAAGAAGTTCTGGATCTATCAATGAAGAACAAAGAAGCATTGTGAATGAACTTCGAGAAGAACTTAATGAAGCATTTGTGAAAAGAAAAAATATCACAAAAGAAAAGTTAGTTGATAATGAGACAAGAAGATCAAAGGTAGTTGTTGAGTTTGATTCAATTAAGTTGAATGTATCTTGTTCACAACATCATTATGTGAAAACTTCATGCAGAGACCAAATTAGAGGTAGTAAAGCTAGGAAAAGTTGTATCCAATTGTGTTTATATGGTACCTAAGCTCACTTGCAATTTGGAGATCATCAAAACAAGTTATGATGAAATTTAGAGTTACAGGTATTCTAGTAAAAGATGATTATGTAACAGAAGATGAAAATTAGTTTTTTGTTAGAAATCCTTTAGAATAACTGAGAGAGAGGGTGAATCAATTATTCAAGGTCCAAATGTCCAATTCAAACTTTTTCATCAAGTAAAGTGTGCCCATAAAACTCATTCATTCATCCAAGCTTAGAGATTCCTATTCAACAAGTTACTATAAATCAACATTCAAGCATAACACATGAAGAGATCAACACATAACACAATGATTTACGTAGAAACCCAATTTGGGAAAAACCACCAATAACATGCTACTCAATTCTCACTCTTCTGTAGTGATGCCCTATGAAAATCCTACCTTGTTAAAGGCTACAACACACCATTAAATGTGACCTGGTTAAAGGATTTAACAACCCTATTAGAAGTGGGCCTAGTTAGAGGAGTTTAGAACATTCAATTGGAATGTCACCCTATTAAAGGATTTAGAAATGGCTATTAGACCAACCTAAATATATATGATTTTCTTCTACCCTAACTATTACAATTACTAGAGAGTAACAATAAGGTGCTTTGACCTAATTATAGAATACAACTCAACTTGTAGATTTTAGATCACTTCTTAGCTCATGACATTGTCTAGCTTTCAGTCTCTACAACTCTTAACAACTTTCCCTCCTTTCAAGCTTAGTCTCATTGAGTCTTTATGTGCAATGTACCAGTGCAATCATCTCCTATTGACCACTTTTTTAAGTAGAGTCTCTGTACTCTAGTCTTCCTTCTCCTAGATGCCTTCTCCTTGACACCCTTTCAATCGCTTCACAATTTGGCAGTCTAGTACCTCTTGCTTCTTAGTTTGTGACTCCTTAAATAGAAATCTAAAAATTCTTTTCCCACTCGATTCTTCCCTCCTTTAATTTCAATTTGTATAGATAAGGTAAGATTCATTGAATCTTCTCAACTTTTTTTTTTCTAGAAACATCATGAAGAATCCTCTAGAATTCACTCAAAAATGGTTTATATAGAATTTTGTGCCACCAGATCATCATCCTTATCCTCCAACTATTTTGCAAAATTCAAGGTAAGAACTTTGTTGGCTCAGATTTGGAAAATCGTCAACATTTCCAATCATGCAGTAGCTCAACACTATTGAAATTATTATCCTCAACACATACTATGTTACTAAGCATCAACTGCATTTTATTGATGCTTAGCACCTAAAGTTCAGTCAGCATTTACTAAGATTTTTTGTTTACTTAGCTCCTTCTATATCACCCAGCATTTGAAGTTCACTCAGCACACACTAGATTTTTTATTTGCTCGGCTCCAATTGAAAATTTTCTCAGCTTCAACTAGCTTGCTCGACACCCACTGATGAACTTAGTTTAAGCTTTGTTATCAACCTTATTACAACTTATTCCTCCAATGTTTCTAGGTGTGGCCAACCTTTGTATCTTTTAATATGTTACCAATACATTATCTCACCATTGTCTTAACTAATCCTTGCACTTCATTACAAAATTATAACTCAACCTTTCCCTTAGGTTCTTTTGTTACATCTTGTTGATCAAACCCTATTCATCAATCAACTAAGTGATAGTACTTGGATCTTATAAAAAAAATTCATTCCTACAAATAGAAGGTTTGACAACAATGAAAAAAAAATGATTGAAAATATTTTGTTAACAAAAATCTCCCTCTTTCAATCAATCTTCCTCATCAATGATCTTTTCAATCAAATTTTCAACAATCTCCCTCTTTCTCATTGATGGAAAACCAAACTGATCAACCATCAAACTAAACTATTTAACCAAGTTATCAACATGTTGGCTAGGTTTGAATCGTAATTCAAATGCCTAAAAGGAAATTGTGTTACCATTAGTTTTCACATCTCCCTCTTTTTGATCTACTATCCTGATTGCTTCATTTTTTCTTCTCTCTCTTAACTGTTGTATCCTTGTTATGTCCTTTCTTCCTTTCTACATTTTCTTCCTTTGTACACATTTCTCATCTTCTACTATTGTCCATATTTTTTGATCGCTTCTTCATTCTTCTTCTTCAACTGTTGATCATTTGTTGATTAGTTTCCTACAACTTCTCCCTCTTTGACAACAATGCCAAAGACATATTATTTCAGCATCTTAACATTGTAAGTGTAGTATTTTTAGGTTCATTCAATTTCTCCCTCTATCACCTTGCTTGTGACTGATTTGGAATTTCATCACTTCAATTACTTTAGGCATAGTCCTAAAGTAGGTATCCTCTGCATCAATGTGTAATATTTTACTAATTAGCTCATTTGATGCAAGGGAGTCTTGTTTATACTTCAAGTAGCCTTTGCTAGGGGTGTCACCCCTAACTTACCTCTAAGATACTTAAAATAATCTTTAGGTAGTTACTTTGTGAAAATGTTAGCAATCTATTCCTTTGAGCTAACATATTCCATCTTCACTTGTTTGTCTTCCACCAATTCTCTTACATAGTGATACTTGATTGCAATCTACTTGGTTTTGAAAATGCATTATAGGGTTCTTTGATATGTTGATAGCACTTATATTATCACAATAGAGTATAATAGGCTCATTTACCACTTCCTTCATACTTTGCAACAAATGTTTGATCCATACAATATTGGTGCAATTAATAGTAGCTGTAACATATTCAGCTTTTGCAGTGGACTGTGAGGTACAACTCTACTTTTTGCTGGTCCATGTAATCAATTTTTTCCCAAGAAAAATGCTCCTCTACTGGTGCTTTTTTTCTGATCAATATTACCTACCCAATCTACATCATTTTAGGCTCTTAGTTCAAACTTTTCACTTCTCTTGTAGTACAGACCAAAGTCATCAGTTCCTTTCAGATACCTCATTATTCTCTTTATTAGCATCAGATGATTTTCTCTTGGATTTGCAAAAAATCTTGCCACTATTCCAACAACTAATGCAATATCTAAACTACTATATACAACATACTATAGCTTTCTAATCATTGATCTATACAATGTCTAATTTGCTTTAGTCAACTCATCATTCTTGGATAACTTATGTCCTATTACCATTGGTGTGCTAACTGGTTTTGAGTCTTCCAATTCAAATGTCTTGAGCATCTCCTTGATGTATTTGGATTGGGTCACAAACATTCAATACTTTAGTTGATGTACTTGCAATGCAACAAAGAACTTGATTTCTCTAAACATTGACATCTCAAACTCATGTTTCATTTGATCATAAAAATCTTTGCATAGAACATC
This sequence comes from Cupressus sempervirens, assembly GCA_028749045.1. Taxonomy (NCBI): domain Eukaryota; kingdom Viridiplantae; phylum Streptophyta; class Pinopsida; order Cupressales; family Cupressaceae; genus Cupressus; species Cupressus sempervirens. Next base: position 102,668,927 of record CM053785.1, read on the forward strand.
TTTTCCTCCAAATATTATATCATCAACAAAGACTTCAGATATTGAAATATCTTTTCCTTTTTCAGCCTTGATATACAAGTTGCTATTGTCATCTATTCTCTCAAATCCTATCTTCACAAGATTTTTGTGTAATCTCTCATACCATGCTCTAGGTGCTTGCTTTAAACCATAAAGTGCCTTATGCAATTTCCAAACCATATCCTTGTTATTGTCATCAACAAATCCCTATGATTGTTCTATGCAAACTTCCTCTTCCAGTATACCATTTAGAAAACTAGACTCCACATCCATTTGTAGACTTTGAAACCTTTGTAAGTGGCATATGCAAGTAGTGTTCTTACTCCTTCAATTCTTGCAATAGGGAAAAATGTTTCCCCATAATCCAATCCTTCTTCTTGTGCATAGCCTATGTAAACTAATCTTCCTTTGTTTCTATTTATCTCACCACTCTCATCAAGTTTGTTCCTAAACACTCATTTGGTACCAATTACATTCTTATCAACTGGTCTAGGAACTAGGGTGCAGGTTTCGTTCTTCTTAATCTGATCTATCTCTTCTTCCATAGCTTTATACCAATCATCATCTTGTAGTGCATCTTTTACTATTTTGGTCTAAACCTTGTTTAGCAAACATGATTCATTTCTTAGTATATTCCTTGTCATTGGTCTGACATCCTTTTTATCAATGATTAGATTTGCAAGGTGATTTCTTCTTACATACTTGGCTAATCTTGGCTCTATACTTCTTTCCATATTTGATCCTTTAGCTTCAAAGTCATTTTTCTCTTCTCCATCTAGCTCTTCATCATCTCTTTCATGTGTACTATTTTTAGAATTAGAATGTGCATTTTCTTCATTCTACAACTCAACTTCTAACTATAGCTTGGCACTCATTGGTTGTGACTCGAATAATATTGAAATTTTTTGTTGATTTCCAAATTGATTGGTAGCATTGTCTTCAATAGTCATTCCTTCATAGAATTACACAAGAGATTTATAATCTTTTGACTTCCTAGAATCATCAACTTGGACTTCTACATGCTCATCAAAATTTACATTTTCACTCTCCACCATCTTGCTAGTATTAGTATTCAAACACTTATATGCTTTTCTTCTAGTGGAGTATCCAAGGAATATGCTTTCATCACTTTTTGCACCAAAATTTCCATTTCTAGTATCTTTAAGAATATAGAATTTACAACCAAAGACTTTGAAATGTTTTACATTAGATGAGTGACCATACCACAATTCAAAAGGTGTTGCATTTGTACCTTTCTTGACTTGGGCTCTATTTAGGGTGTAAACAATAGTACTTATAGCTTCTCTCCAATACTTTAGAGCAACATTTTTCTCCATCATCAATGTTCTTGGACAAACTATCACTGATCTATTCCTTCTTTCAGCACTACCATTCTATGGTGGAGTTCTTGGTGCTGATGTTTTCCTTTTGATACTTTTTTCATTGCAAAATATCTCAAATTCTTTTGATGTAAACTCTCCTCCTCTATTTGATCTTAGGCTTGTTAGATTATAGTTCAATCCTTCAACATAGTATTCATTATCATATGATATTTTTTTAGTAAGTTTAATTGAGCATTTTCCTTTGATCTAACATGGGGCATCATTACCAAATCTAACACTATTTCCATCATACTAAGTAAAGGTAATAAAATTACTTTTGTCTCCTGTAATGTGATGTGAGAAACCACTGTCTATGATCCACTTGTCATTTTTGTTAGGATAAACCACGGACAGAAATAAAAACTACATGCAAATATAACCAATAACAGAAAAAATAATAGAACACACAGAAATGAACACAAGGCACCAAGATTTAACATGGTTCACCCAATCCCTGGGCAACGTCCACCAAACAACAAGTCCAATCTTATTACAATCCAGTGATTACAACCTAATTACAATCTGTAATCCCTTACAGCTCAATACTGCCCCAAGAACCAATTTCGTATCACCACATATGAAAAATACCCAACCCTAAGCCCTTTTTATACAAGTATTAAACTACTTTAGGGTTATAACATGTCGGCCATAATATGTCGGCTACCATGTCGGCTACTTCCCAAAAAAAATATTTTCAGACCGATGCCCCGAACCCCACTATTTTTGAAGTATGTACAGTACTTTCCTGATCAGTCAGTACAATCTAACAATTTTTGTTCACACAAGTCACCGGTGCTATTGATTCATCTTCACCTTTATTTGATTCATCCTTCATGGCCACATCGACTACTTCATCATTATTCTCATTAGAATCTTCTTTAACAATGTAGCATCTTTTTCCTTTGTCTTTATAATCTCTACTATCATCTTCTCTCTTGTTCTTGTACTTGTTTCCTTCTTTGTAGTTCTTTTTCTATGTACACATTGCAACAATATGACCTACTTCATTGCAATTAAAACAAATGATAGGGAGCTTGCCTTTGAATTTACCTTTTCCTCTATGGAATCTCCTAGCCAACAATACTTCTAACTATTCCGCATCTTTCTCTTCTGTGTTGCTATCACTGGACACATGTTTTCCTTTTCTACTCTTCTTCTTTGATGTCACCTCCTCAATGTCTTTCAATGTTAGCTTTACCTAGAAAGTAGATTCAAGGTTCTTAGGTCTATAGTTGTCAAAGTTTGACAATTCAAATGTAGTAAGTCTTCCCACTATTCCTTCAAAGGTCAGTGTGTTTCCTTGTACACACCTTAGCTCTTGGATAGATGAAACTCTAATATCATAGATAGGGTGCAGGGTTCTCAAGTATTTGCTACTGATAGTCTCTTCTTCTAACTAACCACCTAGACTTCTTATTGCACTTACCACTTCTTTCATTCTAGATCCATATTGAGTAGTATTTTCCCCATCTTCCATTTTCATGTCATCAAACTTTCCTCTAAGGCTTTCTCTCTTTGCTCTTTGAAAATTTGTATCTCCTCCATAGATATCTGTCAGGGATTTCCACATTTTGAAAGTAGTATCACATCCTTTGATGTCATCAAATTTAGTATAACTAAGTGCAGAGGTAATCTCCAGCATTGCCTAATTGTGTTCCTTCCTTTCGCTCAAATCATCTACAGTAAGAGGTCCAGTTGGGTCTACATGTTCTGTACCAATTGAGGTTTTTGCATAATCACCTATTGATCCAAGGTGAAATTTTATTAGACTCTACCATGCAAAAAAATTGTCTTTGTTGAGCTTGGGAACCTCTCTCTTGGACATATTGATCTTCCTACTTCTTGTACCTTGAAACTAAATCAGCACATGGCTTATATACCAATTATTAAAAATGCTTTAGAATAACTAAGAGAGTGGGTGAATAAGTTATTGAAGGTCCAAATGTCCAATTAAAACTTTTTCATCAAGTAAACTGTGCCCATCAAACTCATTCATTTTGTTGGTGTTTGAAAACATTACCCATTTCCAATTATCCCCATGAGAATATGACACATCTAGGGGCAACTAACTCCCATTATCAACATATCATTTTAGACACAGAGCCAACTATAAGGCATGACCCTTCTGCACTTCAGGCTCTGCAAAATCTAGGCAGGTGAACCTATAGATTCCTTATATGGTACAAGTTGTCAAAGTATACACTAAATCTATTATGAAGCAGATAAAACCCTTATTTCTCCTAATAACTCATGAAATAACATAAATCTACAGTAGCTAAATGTAGATCTAGGGATCTTAGAAGCTGAGTGAGGGCATTCTATTATAGCTCTACAACATGAAAGGGAAATTCATTTGATTAAAGATGTTGATTCAACAAAACCTCAAAAATACAACTATATAACCAGTGATCCTATAACTGATCAGTGCCTAATCCATTGGGAAATTCCATGAATTCAAAACATACATCTGTGACATCAAGATGTATCTCATATACCCAGACATCAGATCTATCCAACCACCTTGTGATTCAAAAATTAGTGCTCATTCAGGTCTCATTCTCACAAAATATCCTTCTCAAATAACCAGTAACCTTGTTTAAACATATCGAGCATTTACTTGGCCCTTTGGTCCAACAGCAAAATAGATCAAACATACAACCTAAAAGGAATGCAAATGGGTCTCAAATCTTTGTTCCAAAACCACATAAGACATACAGATTGTTGAGACAGGAGACAAGAACTAGAACAAAACTAGTGAAATTGTTGCTCATATGTATTCATTTCCTTGAAACTATACATTCAAATGCATAAAATTAAAACATGAAACAACCTAATATCTCAGAACTATCTATATTATCTCTACAATGTTGTTCACATGAGATTTCTGCTGAAGAAAAATGGTGTCACAGTCATGGAAACATGTCAAAATACTACAACCAATGGTCTCATAGTGTAAAAATTGGAATCTCTAATGGTATCACAGCAATGAACTTTTTCTTCCCAGAAATTGGAACCCACTGGTTTCTCAGTAACAAAAACTAGAACCTCAAGAAAGAATGAGAGATAGAAAGATATAGAAAAAGAAAGAATCTCGGATTTGATCTTCAAGTGACAAGTGTCCATTTGAAATGCAATCCTTTGTAACTGAATAACTTCTTCCTTCCATCTCCCATTCTGATCTGATCTTGTTTCATCATTTCTGTTACTGACTTGCAAAATATCTCTATTGAAATGATGAAATCCTTTTGAGTCACCAAAGTATTTGATTTTCTTTATGAAAATGCCAGTGAAAATGAGTTTTTACAAAGTAAATTTGAACAAATTTGACCCTAACTACATTTCCATTGCCTTTTACTGATATTCAAATCATTACCTTGACAAAAAATCAAATCTGAACTTCCTGGTCTGAAAATGGTTGCAATTTTAGGTGTACCTAATAGAAATCCCCTTGTAGAAAGAACACATTGCTACCTGTGCAAAAATTGACTCCAGAATCGAAAAGTTTGTCTTCTCCCAATTCCGACGATATATTGGAGTCCATGTTTTGCTTACAGAAAACCCCTAGAATCTTATTTTGAGAAATGCCCCTCTGTTATAACTATTAGTTCTGCATTCCTTTTTAAATTTTAAATTTGAAAATTTTAAATTTATCTAAAGTTAAAACTTTAGAATAAAATGTCCCCTTTTGCAAATTTTTTAAATCTGACATGCATCCATTATAAAAATAATCATAAAATATTATTATTTTTTATTCTTTAATTGCCCTTGCCTTCCAATTCGAGTCAACAGAGTTTGACCAACCTTTCTGCCATGTGGTGGCCTCTGATTGGTTGACCACTGTTCATAGATGCCATGTCAGTGTCATCGGGACCCAGTGCCACGTGTCGAGAATGCACTTCCCTGCATTTTTAAACCTTCGCGCAACTCTTTTTGCACGGAAGCGTCGTTTGTCAATTTTTGACACGTGGCGGCATCTGGTTCAATGATGCCACATCAACACAGTTGTTGATTCATTTAAAATTTTCTTTGACCCCATGTCTTGCTGACATCATCCACAAGTACAAGGCCCACACCATGGATTGCTTCCTTTACAAAAGCCCTTAGTCTTTGGACACCACATATTTGCAAAGACTTGTATTTAAAATCTTGAAAACCCTCCCACATAATCAATATGGGATAAAAATCTTGCCCTGCGGCTTCTCTGTTCTTTCCAAGGTGTTTGGTGTTCTCTTGCTTGCTAGTGCTCTGTTCACAGTGTGAGGTTCCTTCTTGGCTGGCTTATGGCGTGAAGTTCATTTATTTTAGAACTGCTCCTTTATGTGGCATGGGAACTTTTTTCAGAGAGCTATGACTCTGTTCTTGCTTTGACCTGCGTTTTTCCTATGACTGCCTTCAATCTATGAGCTCCTTTGGTTTTTGTTTACGGAGCATTTCCTTCTACTTCGCACCACGCAACACAGTGGTCTTGTTCTTTCTTATTGCCTGCGGCTTTTCTTCGTGTTGAACCTTTCTCCATCGCTGAAGCCCCTCTTTGCATCTTGTTTCCTTCTTTTTTTAACAACTTCTCACTTGATTGACTGTAGATTCCATGTTGTTTTTTATGCTTCACACCTGGGTTCTGATGCATCCTGTTGCCAACGTGGGTTTCGTTTGTTCCTCTTAAAAACATGGGCACTCTGTTATTAAGATGTGGAGCCTTAATAAAGCTGTTATTAAGACATGGAAACAGCGTGGAGCCTACTCTTTAAAACATGGGCACTCTTTGCTGATTACTCCTCCGATGTAGAAGTTTCTTGTTGATGGCGTGGAAACCATTTTAAATGCATGATCTTCTTCTTTACATGCCTGCTCCACTTCCAAATGGCTCCCCACCTCCATCTATAGGTTGTGAGCTACAATTTGCTTCATTGTTTGGTGTACTCTATTCTTTCCAAGCCGTGGCTGCTCTTTTCATCACATGGTCTACGACTATCTATCATAGGCAGCTCCTTTTGAACACCTGCGGCTTCAGAACCTTGACGGGGCTTAGTTTTTATCCTCTGTGAGTGGGGCTGCCTTGTTATAAGTTTGAAGTTTCTTCATTTTTTTTTTACTAGTTTGCACATTTCTCTTATCACTGCTTTCCATAATCTCCCACATGTGTTTTATCAGTGTGTGCTCCTTGTGGTCAAAGGCTTCTTCCCAAAACGTGGAGCACTCAATATTAAAACAAACAATGGGATACTTCATCATATGGAATGTAGACAATCTGTTATTAGAGTTACTTGCAGATCAATGTGATTACATTGGGTTCCAATTTGCAAGTCAATATCTTAAACACGAGTTGGCATCCTCATCAAGTGTGAAGGAAGCTATTGCCTCTATCTAGGTGGACAGGAAACATAGAATCTACATGAAATGAAAACATTGCTTCCACTCTTGATATTCTATTTTCCTCTATATACTTTTCTTTCAAATTGCACACAATCCTCATCAACCTGCTGGAATCAGTTGGACCCCGAAGCGGGTCAGGCTAAAAAAATTTGTTTCTAAACAACTGACAATTCAAACTGATCCACCAACCTCCTTAACCTAACTGGAATCCAATTTGACTACTGATTGATCATTAAAACTCTTTTTAAGTCAATTCCACACCACTGCAAAATCTATGTCAGGAGGCCTATTGCCTGGCTTTAAAAATTGTCATAATCACCTGACTGAGCTCTAAAACTCAGGATCTTTGTTCTCTCCGACATGCTTAAGAGGCTTGCCAAATCTTGTCACATGACGACATCGAAGTCAAAAGATATCGACCTCCAAAGTTAGCCACTTCAAACTGCCTGCAGAATAACATGTCATAAGACCACAAAGTGCATTTGGTTTGATCTCTAAAAACTAGGCAAAAGGATGTTGAAGGATCTGGAAATAGGGGCATTGGTACTCTGTCATGAGGAGAATATGATTATACAATTTAGGCTCCTGAAGAATCATGGGGCATGCTTGGTGAAGGCAGAAAGTTGGCTACTTGGAATTGCAGGACAGGGGACAATAGGAGAAAGATGTTTTTTGGCAAATGGAATGACCTTGGTAAAGTATGCAGATGGATTCGTCAGGCTTTATAAACTGGCACACTTGGAGTGTTTTTGGAGTGGAATGCAAGAGAAAAAACCATTCAGTCCTACCAATCCTGGATCAAAAGATATAGCATCCCAAACAGGGGTACTGATCAATCTGCAAATGTTGACACCAGTAAAAGTTACAAATTGCGTTTGGAATCAAGTTCAAAAACTGATCAAATGGATTCGTCAAGACTTAAAAATTGAAACATAGGAGATCTTTGCTATCTACAATGCAAAAAAAAAGGAATTTCAACATTTCAATCAACTCGTCAAAAGTTATAACATGTCAAACAGGGCTTCCCAGAATTATGTGCAAAGTGCAAAATCATGAAAACAGTAACTGACCAACTTTGAGGGATTCAAAACCTAGTCAAACGAACTCGAAACGAATCAAAATCTGAAACATAGATTTTTAGGTATGGACACTAGATATTTTCAAAGTGGTGAGTAGTGACACAATTCTGGGTATGAGATATTCAAATGCAAACATAGCCTCTTGTCGTTGTCTGACACTAGGGTAGAATTGCAAATTTGACAAATGCTTGAAAAAGGACTCCGACAAATAGCTCAGAATGATGATTTAACCTCATGGAACAGGTAAATAGGCTAAATGGAGGGTGTTAGAAACATTAAACACCACTTAGGCCTTATACTGACAGTCGGGTACATAGGCACTTTAAAGCATTTATAGGCCTAATTTTTTCAAAATTTTTGAGATGTGACTAAAAACGAAGCATGCAATTTTTAGTCCCAACACATTCATCCAAGCTTAGACATTCTTATTCAACAAGTTACTATAAATCAACATGCAAGCATAACACATGAAAAGATCAACACATAACATAGTGATTTACGTGAAATCCCAATTTGGGAAAAACCATTGATAACATGCTACTCAATTCTCACTCTTATAAAGTGATGCCCTATGAAAGGCTTGCCCTGTTAAAGACTACAACACATTATTAAATGTGACCTAGTTAAAGGATTTAACTACATTGTTAGAAGTGGGCCTAGTTAGAGGACTTTAGAACATTCACATGGAATGTCACCCTATTAAAGGGTTTACAAATGGTTGCTAGACCAAGCTAAGTCCATAGGATTTTCTTCTACCCTAACTGATACAATTGCTAGAGAGTAACAATAAGGGGTTATGACCTGATTACAGAATACAACTCAACTTGTAGATTTCAGATCACTACTCAACTCATAACCTTGCCTAACTTTTAGTCTCTACAACTCTTAACAGCTTGCCCTCCTTTCAAGCTTAGTCTCCTTGAGTCTCCATGCTCAATATACCAATGTAAACATCTCTTCTTGACCACTTGTTGAAGTAGAGTCTCTATACTTTGGTCTTCCTTCTCCTAGATGCCTTATCCTTAACACCTTTCAACCACTTTGCAATTTGACACTCCAATAGCTCTTGCTTCTTGGTTTTTGACTCCTATAATAGAATTCTAGAACTTTTTCCACTTGATTCTCCCCTCCTTTAATTTCAATTCACATGGATTAGGGAGGACTCATTAAAACTAACCCACATTTTGTTTCTTCTAGAAACATCATGAATAATCTTCTAGAATTTGCTCAAAAATGGTTTACGTAGAATTTTGTGCCACTAGCTCATCATCCTTATCCTCCAATTGGTTCACAAAATTCAAGGTAACAAATTTTTTGGCTCAAATTTGGCAACATCTTTGACATTTCCAATAATGCAGCAACTCGACAGTATTGAAATTCTGATGCTCAGCACATACTGTGTTACTCGGCATCAACTACATTTTGCTGATGCTCAACACCTGAAGTTTACATGGCAACTACTAGGATTTTTTTTCTACTCAGCTCCTTGTATATCACTTGGCACACACTGGATTTTTCATTTTCTCAACTCCAATTGAAAATTTGCTCAGTTTCAACTAGCTTGCTTGGTGCCCACTAATGAACTTAGTTTAACCTTTACAGTCAGTCTTATCACAATTTATTCCTCTAATGTTTCTAGGTGTGGCCAATCTATATCTTTGAATATGTTACCAATACATCATCTCACTATTTTCTTAATTGATCCTTGCACTTCATTACAAAATCATAACTCAACCTTTCCCTTAGGTGCATTTGTTACATCTTGTTGAACAAATTCTCTTCATTAATCAACTAAGTGATAGTACTTGGATCTTATAAGAAATTGTCACTCCTACAAATAGTTGGTTTGACATGAATGACAAAACAATGATTGAAACCATTCTATTAACAACAATCTCCCTCTTTCAATTAATCATCTTCATCAATGATCTTTCCAATCAAATTTCCAACAGTTTTTGCAAAGAATTTCATGATGCAAAGTCTTAAGGATATATATCATGATGGAAGGAGGCTATAGTAAACCTCGAGTGGTATTTGAAGATTAGATAGATGATTCTGGATAGTTATCTAATCACAGAATACAGGTACCAATTTTTTCATATTTGTGAAGTGCACAATTAATGCAAGCTCAAGTTGATAGATAAATGGAGTACAAAATTGAATTTTACTTCATTGCAAACACATTTGAAGTGAAGAGCATCTAGAAGTGACTTGTTAGAGCAATTTTGTAGAAAACCTTATTTTTGGGAAGAGGTATTTTGTCATTTTTCTACAAACTTGTTTAGTAAAAGTTCACATTGATAAGAATTATGGATATGACAATTGTTCACAGTGTTGAGAATGAGGATAAACCTAAGCTTAAGGTACTCTCCATAAAACCTAGTGATGGAAAGCCTAATTTTGTATTGTCTATTACTCTAAACAATGTAGTTTACCTTGAAGACATAGAAAGTTATTTGAATTGCAAGTTAGAGTCAATTGGTAGTGAATATATGAATAAAGATATGGAAATAGTCTTTAACCATGATGTGATTGAAGCCCAGATTTGATCACTTAAAAGAATTTGATTTGTTTAAGTATCATTTCTACCATGAGCTAGATACAAATGAATGGACTCAAATCATATTGACTAGGATACAAGATGGAAAATTGTGGATGCAAGATAATGTAGTAGACATTTATGCTGACTTGATTCATGAGGTAACTAGTCTTAGAAAACAAGGCAGTGTACACATAGGTGAAAAGATTGTTAAGAAGAAAGTAGAAGGTTACACTAAGGTAGTATACAATAGAAAAGCTATAGCAATCAACTCCACCAAGAAAGATGATGTGAGATTTCTTAGTAGAATTATTGCTTATTCTATTTGTGCAAGTTCTAAGATAGATGAACTTTCAATAGGATTTATATATGCATCTTACAAGATATGTATAGAAAAAGAGCAAGTTAATTTGAGTGAAATACTAAGAATGCAAGTCTTGGAAAACCTTGAAAAGATTAAGAGGACAAAGAATGGTGTACTTAGATTCCAATCATTGATAAATCACATATTCTTTCATGTGCTGAAGCGATTTCCCTACTTCTCAGTAATAGATATTATGAGTAGTGGTATATGCACTATGGAAAATATTATAGAGGTATGCAGAAGGCACCCTATAGACAAAGTATTAGACAGTAGTAATTTGATTATGAGAACATTCCCAAATGAGATGAAATAGAGGTTTAGGATCTTTCTTGCAATTGTGGATAGGTTCAAGGAGGACATATGAATTCTAGTTGATACAAACTATATATATATATTCAATCAGTAGAAGCTCTAGAAACATTTTTGGATCCTTTGAGCTATGAGTTGAGTGAATATGTTGTAGTTGGTTACATTCACTTGTCAAATTCTGATAGAGATAAAGCAAAGTATAGATTTGGCATGTATGATGAGATCACATAGCATTTTCATCAAGCAACCTTGGAGATAGAATCTCATAAGAAGATTGAGTCAATCATGAAGAAGGAATTATCAAAGACTAGAATGACAAAAAGTGAATCTGAGGCTATGAGATAGATAATGGAACAAGGTGTATTGAGCATACAACCCTTGCTAGTTTTAGTTGCTAAGACAACTATGAAACAAAGTATACCATATATGGTAGTGGTCAAAGTTTAACCTAGTGAGCACATGAGAAAATCAAAGAGATTGGTTGAAGCAGTGTCAAAAAAAACTAAGAGAGTCAAACAAATGGCTACAGGACTTGGAAAGAGGTAGAAAGAATTGTTGACAATTGAACCTAGTGGTGATGAAGAGATTGAGGAATAGGAAACCAAAAAGGCTGAAAAGGTGACTCCACCTAAACAAGTAGCACGGAAAGCTTGAAAACCATGGAAGCCAAAGATTGAGAAGATTAACATAGTGATTTCTAATGAGGGAAACTTTGTTTAGATGAACAAATTTGATGATCTATATAATAATTTTTAGAAGGATCAAATTGATATATCTACTATAAGACATATCATTTCAGATGATCTATATATGAAACATATCAAACAAGTAGTGAGCCAGAAAGTCTATGAGAGACTCATATAGAGGAAAACTCTAGTGAGAGAAGAAGACCTTGAACTTTGGAAGTCTATGCTATGGACCGTTTAAAAGACTAAAGATGAAATTAAGATATTATTCAATAACCTTGCACCACACTTAAGGAATAAGTTAAGTTCATTCTTATTTATGGTCGATAAGAAGGATAAATTGAGAAAGGAAACAACAACAGCTATCAGAGTCATGGGCAACATCTCCTCTAGCTCTTAGAACCTCAAAAGTGTTAGTAAGTGGTGACACTATGAAGATTGATCAAGCCAATGTTACTCTTATCATTGATGATACCAATCCATTTGGTAGTTTTGAACCAAATGTGCCATATACTGAAGATGTTGAAGAAAAGTTAAAACAAATTGAGGAAGAGAAGAGGCTAATAGAAGTTGAAAAGAAAAAGATAGCAGAAGACAAGCAATAATTTCTTAAGGAAGATAGAGAAAGGAAGGAAGATGAAGATAATAGGATGATTATAGGAGAAGAAAGAAAGAGAGGAAAAGGAAAGGAAGGAAGAGGAAGAGAGAAAAGCTAAGAAAGTAGCAAAGAAATAGAGGGAGGATGAGACTAAACCATCTAGTTCATCTACTTTGCTCTCTCTTGCAAGTTTGGCTATTAATGATGATGATTAGACTGAATTGATTTCATCTTTATCCAAACTTTTACAAAAGAATAAGACAAGATTTTTTAGAGATCACTAATGGAAGTGACTGATAGATTACATAGTACTTTGACAGTACAACATTTTGAGTCAGATCCTAAACTAAGAGCATAAGTAGTGCTAAAGTCTTTTGATGAAGAGTTTACTAATTTTTTGAATGTTTTAGAGGCAAAGACCCAAATTTACCATGATGGTAACCTATTTAGCACCATCTATTAGAATATCAAGAATGACTTAGTTAATCTTGATACATGCATAAAAGAACTTCACAAATGTTAGGAGGAAGGGAAAGCTTTGTATGTTGAGTGTACATTATCATACAAATTGACTAATGATTTGGATAGTTAGATAGAGGCAAGGATGAATGAGATAGAGGCATTATCTAGCCTAATCCAAGACCCATCTAGCAAAGTTGATGATATTGAGAGTCAAGTTGCTAGTGTTTACAACAATATCAGGAAACTAGAACTTCAAAAGGAATAGATATTAAGGAGAATGCCTAATTTTAGAGAATCTATTTCTCTAAAGTTATCATTTTCTGAGAAGCAACTAGATGAATGTGTCAAGGCCAAGGACACATATACAAACCTTTTGTATTCAAACATCAATACATTTGAGACCCCATCGTATGCATTACATGTAATTCTCCTATCAATAGAATCCACCAAGGAGACATGGAATGAAGGTATGGAAAATCTGAAGACCACTTTTTATGATTGTATGGAGAAAATATCAGCATAAGGGAAGACAATAGTTTCAACAGTCTTGACAGTTTTTTATTGAATCTTGACATTTTGACCTTTGCCATTGATGTCAGAGGGGGAGAGACTCCTATGAAAACTGTATACATGTCATTGTTGCAAAAGATACAAAGGGGAGAGATACATGTGTAGTATGAAGTATATTGTAACGGGGAGCATATATGTAAAGTTGTAATAGATGTAATGTGTTATTTACTTTAGTTTTTGTCACTTAGCCAAATTTCCCTATTTTGTTGCCACCAATGCCAAAGGGGGAGATCATTGATAATTAGCTAATACTGATATGTAATTTTTGTCATTAATGGAAACACATGATGTACATGTTGACATGAAACCTCAAAAATAAAGATACTTAGTGTTTGGTTATCAAAAAATTGTCGAAGTATAGAATTTGGTTTACAACAGTGTATTGTTTTGTTTATAACATGTTGTAAGTGTCATATTATGAAAAGAGAAGTTAGATGGAGATAGTAGACATGTTAGTGATGATGTGTATAACCTCAAAAGTTTGTATGGACTATATGAAATGGAGTTTATCATGTTTTGATGAAGCAAGACAATAGAATTGAAGGAAGGAATTGTTTTATTTGCAAAATAATTACTTGTCCAACTAGGGTTGACATCCTAGATGTTTACTCTAACTTGGAAAAGTGAATTGTGGTCTTAGCTGACCCAAAAATATTTTATGTAAATGCATGATATTTATGCAAAGGACTTCTTGCGATAAGAAGTGTGCAAACTTATGAGTTTATGTTACTATGAAGTGAGCAAACTTTTCAAAGGCAATATATGCAAAGTTTTGTATGAACTATCTAGTGATATAAGATCAAGTTGAAGATCAGATATTAGACAAGGAAGGAAAATAATAATAATATACTTCTTTGAGTAGTGAGCTCTTCTTGTAGTTAAAATTGCATTTTTGGGTAGTGGGATCATCTTGCATACATTATACTACAACTCCTAATAGGGTTGGAATCTCCTAACAAGGATTCAAAGTCTCCTAATAGGGACTGTTTATACTAAATTTTATCATTGAATCCTAATAGAGTCGATTTGGTAGAAAGGAACATATATATCAGTATATTATCTAGTGGGTATCATACCCACTAGGGTTTTCCCTTGGCCAGGTTTCCCTAGTTAACAAAATATGGTGTTATGAGTTATCTTTGTTCATTATTATTGTTACTATTCAACATTACTTTATTGCTTTGTTATGCATGGTTTAAAGTAAGTAATAATATCCAATTAGCAACTAAAGTTTGTAGATTACTAATTCACCCCCCTCCCACCTTAGTAATCCCTATTTCTAGCAATACAGAGTTGAACATTTTATGCCTATGCCCTACTGAAGCCCCAAATAGCTAGTGTATGTGTGAAATTTGTATATGAAGGAAGTCATATAGAGAAAGGTTGATCAAAGGTCTTACAAGTGAGTGGGTGTGAATCTAGAAGAGAAAGATTATAGATATGATGTTGTGTTGATAAGTGAATTTGAGTAAAAGGCTTAAGAGTTGATAAGAAGAGTAAACTGATTTCTTGAAGGGCGTCTAAGAAGATCAAGATCAAAGATGATAATGGAAGGCTTCTCAGTGAACCAACATAAGGATTGAACAAAATTTGAGCCAAAAAAAGTGATTTTTAATCACATAGATCAAAACCTACTATTTTCCTTTTATCATTGTAAACATTTTGTATTGAAATCCTTTAACAAAGGTTGACCCAACAATCATTTGAAGACTTAACAGTTTATGTAAATCCTTTAACTAGATGACACTCTAAATGGAATTATCAAAGTCCTCTTACAAAACCACTTCTAAGAGGGTGATTAAATCCTCTAACTAGGTCACATTTAATAGTGTGTATAGTAACCTTTAATAGGGTTGGCTCCTAAT
This sequence comes from Cupressus sempervirens, assembly GCA_028749045.1. Taxonomy (NCBI): domain Eukaryota; kingdom Viridiplantae; phylum Streptophyta; class Pinopsida; order Cupressales; family Cupressaceae; genus Cupressus; species Cupressus sempervirens. The sequence continues at coordinate 102,684,172 of CM053785.1, forward strand.
AGAGCTCACTTCAAAAGAGTGAAAAAGAGTGACATGTTGCTAGTGGTTTTTCCCAAATTTGGTTGTCACATAAAATACTAGTCTCAAAATTTGATGAATGTCTTATGAATGTTTTACATGTGATAATATTTTCATTGTGAAATTCATGTTAATTTTATGATAGTTTTATAGTAGTGACCGAGAAACAATAGGATAAGCGAGAAAAGTAGAATAGTTAGCCTTCTCTCATGAGAGGACTTGTAGGTGTAGTTCAAACTTATCTATGTAGATTGGCAAATAGTTGATCTTTTAGTTTCTATAGTGTCTCCAAATTTGTTACACAAGCCTTGTATTCACTCATCTCTCTCATGGTGGAATGATTGGAAATAGTATCCTACCACTCCTATGACTAGTTACAAGCCCAAGCTAGGGTATCGATGGCTAGTGCCCCATCTTCTAATGCTTGATACTATCAATCAACATTGGCATTTGCATTCTTCTCAAAAGACTTGGAGCCTTAAATTTTCTACTGCCTAGCATACCATTATTGGAGCCAAATATTTATCACTTTTATTAGTATCTCCTTTTCTATGTCCTTCCATTGGGCCCTCAGCTTCAGCATCTGGGAGTCCCAGATCCTAGATGCCCTTTTTATGGTCAGCCCGAAAGCTTCCTGCACCATTTTTGGTTTTGTAGGCAAGTCCAAAACTATTGGCTCTGGATCCATGATTTTTTCAAGCCTTTCCATCTAAAGGCTTTCACTTGGCATATTATTGTTCTAGGAGATCCCCACAAGCTTCCTTTAAAGTATGCCTAGATTTGGCATGCTTTCAGAATGGAGATTTTGTTTACTATTTGGAAGGAAGAGAATGTTGTTTTATTCTCTCAAAAATTTCTTCATACACATGTTTCTATTTTCTCTAAAGCATGTATATGTAATAATGTCATGATGCATTTTGGATTACAAACTGACAAAGTCACATTAGAGGTGGCTAACCTAAAAGAGTTATTAGCTCATTAGGGAAATGCACTTTGTATAATTGTTTGCATGCCTTTAGATGCCTTGTCCACTGACTGCACTCCTCCTCATGGTCACTGACAAGGTTGAAGTAGATCTACATGTCACTCATAAAATCCCCTATCATAGCCTCATCATTACTCTCCTAGTGGTGTTTTTGGTGGTCATCACTGCTTAGCCTATCCTCCACAAAGGATGGGTCTAGGCTAGTTCTTTGTAGCTCCTCTTTCTACCCCTAATGTGGGTTGGCTATCTACACATCGAGACCCCAAATGGGATTTCCCTTGGTTAGACTTATCTATATCTCTTTCCAGGCTAGAGGGAGATAAAGATGTTGATTTTTTTTATATGACGATTGGGCTTCCTCTAAGCCAACCACCAACCCTAAGGACTTCTTGGCTTTTGATGATAAAGAACCTCATTTGGTTGGCACTACTCTTGTAGCCATAGGACTTTCTTCTTTTTTCTTAAATATGTTTTTTGATGAATCATTGTTATTCTGGCCTTGTGCCATTTGAACTCATGGGGTGATCTTGTATCCCTTAGCCTTTTTTTGTGAATACGTATCTTTAAATTATAATTAATGGAAAAGGTCTATTCATCAATAAAAGAATTATTTTTCAAGTTGTACATATAGACCTTGAGTAATGGATTAGCCCTACTCTCTATTACTCTAAAAAAAATTTAACAATTGATATTAGAGCTAAGTACTTACAGAGAAAATTTTGAATTTATTTAAAGCTAAAGATCAGGACAAACAAGAGAGATGTACCCAAGTTGAATATAGAGAACTTTCCTCCATGGAAGACCTTGATGAAGCTACACATATCCAATATGAGTGATGGTGCTATCAATTTAATGAGAAATGAATATGTAGAGGTAAAATTTTCTCCTCTGACTACTTGTTGAGTTGTCATTTTGCATGATTCTTAACAATAGGAATCCTTTCAAATTCATTTGTTGAAAATCTAATCTTGGGGATCAACTCCAAGGTTTTAGGAAATCTTGCAAACTACTAGAATCTAGTCAATTAAAGATAAGTATGAATTTTCATGAGGAGGCCCTTACTAGTTTTGATAACTTTAGGTAAGATGTAAAATCTATTTTCTTCTTCAAAAGAATAACCACACAAAATGGAGTATATTTTTGTATTTTCTATTTTAAAGATGAATGTAATCTAACAATGCAACTATATAAATTCCTATCTTAACCAAGGGGTTAGTAAAGAAAACAATGAAGTTAAGGTGACAAGAAATGTAAGAAAACAACATGAAAGTAAATCCTAATAGACATAAGCTATGAAAAAAACACATCTGCAACTTAAGCATTTGAAGAAATTAGTGGGTAACCAATGAAGATAGGAACAATGCTTCCTTAATTCCACTGATGCAATCATTGATGGGAATTCAATAACTATAAAATGTTTCAATTTTTATCAAATCACAAGGCCATGGAGAGTGTGCTCATGCAAGAAAAAAAGTTATGTAGGAACAATATGATGATCTCTTCTTGAACTAAGTACATCTACAAAATTTGTAAACACATAGCAAACACTAGAATTAAATGATCGCACAACCAAAAATAACACAATAAAATTTTGGCTCAATTACATTCTATGAACATACATTCACAAAATATAACACACTTAAGAAAGATTCACTAAACTCCAAATGTGGGCACCAAAAGTATATATTATTGCAAAATAACGATGGCCTTGATTACATATTACAATCCTATATTTATAAGAAATCATCTCCTCAATTTGTGTTGAGAGTAAGAGATATCTTTATGCAATCATATGCTTCTAAATTAATAAAACAAACTAATTATGTACAAACTAACTCTCTAACTAGTACTCAATAGGACCCCATCCCTTTTTTATATCATTAATTGGACACATGAGGCTTTACATGTCATAAAACAAAGAAAACGTGAGAAAATAAGAAGAAGAGCCCCATCAATTGATGTAGGAGTGTCTAGAAGTGTCAAAATAGAAGTTCCATTTTTACTAGGCATCTGTTGAGTTAAACTATTGTTAGTGTTGGAACTATAGATGGAGTAACTAAGAGGGGGACTCAATCATTTACCACAAAACAAATCCATAGATCTCGTAGATGTGTTTAATACTTATTTACTGCTAATACTTGGTAAACACTATAAGTATGTTATAACTCGGTAGATTAACTAGTTTCTAATCATCTAGCATTCATACTTATTAATATACATGAAAAAGTTAAATAAAATGAATACAAGAGACAACAGATTTAATGTGGAAACCCAATATGGGAAAAACCATCAAGTAACTAGCTACCGATTTTTCACTCTTCTGAAGTGAGCCCTATTAGGAGCCAACCCTGTTAAAGGTTACAATACACACTGTTAGGTGTCATCCTATTAGAGGATTTAATCACCCTATTAGGAGTGGCCTTGCTAGAGGTCTTTAGAACAATTCAATTGAACTATCACCTTGTTAGAGAATTTACAAAATCATTGTTAAACCAACTCTATTAAGAGATTTGAAATCATAGCTACAATTGTTAGAAAGTAACAATGAATTGACCTAAATTAAGATGCAACTAGTTTTTCTGATTACATGTCTCTATTCATCATCTTTATATCTTCCTTGATCAAGTATAGTTTTGCTATTCCTCAATGATCTCTGATCATTCTTCAAAATTTTCTTCCACTATAATTAGTCTTCATCGCACATCAAATCCATCTCTCACATTTAGAATTTTCAACTTGAATTCTTATTTATACCATTCAGATTATCAAGTCGGCTCATTCACATGTTACATTTACCAATAAACCATACATCAGTCGACTACAAATATTACTTTAGACAAATAGATGTTATTTCAAAAATCAATGAAATCCTTCACTAGCTGACCTTGCTTCAAGAAATTTCTTGAGTTAACTGTCTTGACTCGGTTAACATTACAACTTCTGCAAAATCCTTTGGTAACTAAGTTGACTCGATAAGAACTAAATTATTTCTTTGTCTGTGAGAACTTAGTAAGAATTGTTTCTTCCATATTTCTCTTTGATGATCGAGTGAGCTTAGTAACAACTAAATTTTTTGAAAGCTCGGTAACAATTGTCTACTCGATAGACACTAAAAATTTTCTTTACTAACCTTTTGAGCTCGGTAGACTCTATCCTTTACCTTCCTGACCAACGAAGCTCGATATACTCTACCCTTTGCCTTGCTGACCAATTGAGCTCGGTAGACTTTGTCCTTTGCCTTGCTAACCAACTGAGGTTGGTAGACTCTATCCTTTTTCTTATTGACCAACTAAGCTCAGTAGACTCTATCTAATGACTGATATGACATTTGTGTCACATAAAAAACAACACACAATTGAACAATTGTATCCAACAATATCCCTCTTTGTAATTGATGGCAACACAACATGTCATAGTAGAATGAAATTTGAAAACAAGTCTTTACTGAAAAAATACTTCATTTTCTTCTTCAAACACAACAAACTCCCTATTTCATAATAATCTCTCCCTCTTACAAAAACTCTTATTATATTGTAAATTTCAAAAAGATATGATAGTATATTCTCCCTCTTTGATAACACATTCCAAAGACAACATAAATCAACTAAATAGCATTGTACCTTATGTATTGATTCATATGCAATGTCTTTATTACTTTGCTGCATCAACTAATAGATCTTCAATTCTATTTCTATTGATGCATCACTAAAACTATATTTTAGTGAGCTTTAGATAGGTAAATGACCCCTAACTTACCTCTTAGATACAAGAATGCATCCTTAGGTAAAGGCTTTGTGAATATGTCAGCAATTTGTTCCTTTGTATGGACATATGTCAAGCTAATTTCCTTTTCTTGTACCAATTCTCTAACAAAGTGATACTTTATAGAAATATGCTTGCTTTTTGAATGCATCACTAGATTCTTGGATATGTTGATTGCACTTATGTTGTCACAAAACATAATAATAGGTTCTTTGATTTCTTGCTTCATACCTTCCAATAATTGTTTGAACCACATAATGTTTGAGAAATTTACTACTACTACAACATATTCAACCTCTATTGTGGATTGGGATGTACAGTTCTACTTTTTACTTATCCAAGATACCAACCTCTTTCCAAGAAAGAAATCTCATGCACTTGTACTCTTTCTATCATCAACATTCCCTACCCAATCTACATCGATGAACACTTTTAAATCCAAATTACCTCCAAGTTTATACCATAATCCATAATCTTCAATTCCTTTTAAATATCTCATGATCCTTTTGATTGCCATCATGTGATTTTCTTTTGGTTTTGTTGAGAATATTGCCACAATTCCTTCTACAAGGGAAATGTCTGGTTTTTTATGCACTACATACTACAACTTTTCATAGATCTATACAATGTCTTATCCACTTCCTTTGATTCATCATCTTTGGTAAGTTTCAATCTAGTATGCATAGGAGTCCCAACTAGTTTGCAGTCTTCCATACCAAACTTTTTTAGTATCACCTTGATGTATTTAGATTGAGTAATGTAGATACCATTCTTACTCTATTGAATTTGAAGAGCAACAAAGAATTTGATTTCACCAAACATTGACATTTCAAGTTTCTTATTCATTTGTTCTAAAAATTCTTTTGCAAAGATCATCATTTCCTATGAACAAAGTATCATCTACAAATATCTTTGCTAAAACAATCTTATTATCTGGTCCTTCCTTTATGTACAAACTATTGTTACCATTATTTCTTTGAAAACCAATCTAAAGATAGTTATGCAATATTTCATACCATGCTCTAGGGGCTTGTTTTAGACCATATAATGCTTTATGTAGTTTGCAAACCATGTCCTTCTTGTTTGGATCAAAAAAACCTTTAGGTTGTTCAATGTAAACCTCTTCATCCAATATGCCATTGAGAAATGCTGACTTGACATCCATTTGATAAACTTTAAATCTTTTGTATGCAGCATATGCAAGTAAGGTTTTGACACCTTCCAATCTTGTAATAGGAGGAAAAGTATCACCATAGTCTAAACCTTCTTCTTGAGAGTATCCTTTGCATACCAGTCTAGCTTTGTTCCTTGACACCTTACCATCTTCATTTGACTTGTTTCTAAATACCCACTTAGTTCCAATTACATTTTTTTCTTCAGGTCTAGGTACAAGAGTCCATGTTTTTTTTTCCTCTATTTGTTCTATCTCTTCATTCATGGCTTCAATCCAACTTTCATTTTCTAAATTATCTTTGACATTTTTAGGTTCAAAATCAGCAAGTAAACAAGTGCATTTCAACTTACTTCGTGTCATTGTTCCTTTTGATTTATCTCCAATGATCTAATCTGGTGCATGATGCTTCTTGACATACTTGGCTAACACAAGCTACTTCCCTTTTGAATGGCTTTGCATTATTATCCTTCCATGTCTCAACTTCTGGTTCTAGTTCTGGTTGCTTGGGCTGGGCAGATGTTTGATTTGGTATCTTTTGTTTGCAACTCAGGTTCTTGCAAGTCAGTAGGTATTAGCTCGATTTGAACTTCCTATGAATTGGTTACTAAAGACTTTGGAGTTGAAGATTCCTGATTAATAGGTATACTTGGCATTATATTAGGTTCAATGTAAACAAATCTCCTATAGTCTTCAAGTTCTCTTTCACTTTCTTCTTCAGATCTTTTTACAAACTCATCAACTTTCACATGTGCACTTTCTATGACTTTGTGAGTAGCTAGATTCAAACATCTATATGCTTTAATTTTGCAAGAATATCCCAAAAATATTCCTTCATCACCCTTTACATCAAATTTACCTTTTCTAAATTCTTTCAAAATGTAACATTTTCTTCCAAATACTTTTAGGTAACTTGCATTGGGTTTGTAGCCATACCATAACTCATAGGGAGTCTTGAATGAGTCCTTTCCAATTGTACTCAGTTCAAGATATGAACTACAGTTCTAATAGCTTCTTTCTTGTATTTGATAGTGATGCTCTTCTCAATCATTAATGTTTTTGCATAGTCCATGATAGATTTGTTCCTTCTTTCAACTATTCCATTTTTTTTAGGAGTTCTTGGTGCTGAAACCTATCTTTTGATTCCCCTTTCAATGCAAAAGTTATTGAATTCATGTGAAATAAATTCACACCCTCTATCAGACCTTAAACATTTTAGTCTTTTGCCTATCTCCTTTTCCACTCTGGCCAAATATCATTTGAATTTTTCAAATGCTTCTAATTTCTCTCTTAGGTACATGAAAGTCATCATTCTTGAATAATCATCATTAAAAAAATTGGAGAATTTTTCATCAGTATAAATTTCAATGCCAATAGGTCTACATAAATTAGTATGCACAATTTCTAAAATTTCTTCAGACTGATAGCTCTTGCTTTTAAAGCTAGTCTTTCCCATTTTACCAATTTGACAATTCTTGCATAGACCAACCTCAAATTTCTTTATATTAGGAATGCCTCTACTTTCTTGAATTTACTTATTTTTACCAAGTTTTCAAAGTTTACATGACATAACCTCCTATTCCATAACCAACTCTCTTCAACTTGAGCAATAAAAGATGAACATTCACCAAGTTTAAGATAAAACAAGTTACCTTTAGTTTGAGTGTCTGATCCAATTAGCTTTCCTTTGCCATCCAACAGTCTTACTTTTCCATGCATAAATTCCACTTTGAATCCATTATTGAGTAGCTATGCCATACTCAACAAATTATGCTTTAGTCCTTCTACCCAATATGCTTTATCACATACAAGTTCTTTGGTCAATGAGATTCTTCTTTTCCTTTTATACAAAAAGGTTCATTGTTACCAAATCTTACACTACCACCATCATAGTCTTCAAAGTGTTCAAACTTAGTTTTATCACCAGTCATGTGATGAGAACAACCACTATCTATAATCCATGTATCAATTTTGCTCACATGAGAAATGAGTGTGATTTCCTCTTCATTATCAGATTCATCTTTTATAGTTATGTAAACAATTTCATCTTCTTCTTCAGAATTATTAGAATCTTTTGCCATAAAACATGTTTTCTTACCTTTATCCTTGAATTATTTGAAGTCTTTCTTGCCATTGCATTTGTGAACTTTCTTCTCATCCTTGTTTTTCTTATTTGGTCACCTAGTAGCAATATGTCCAATTTCTTCACAAGAAAAATAGATTAGAGTAACCTTACCTTTGTATTTTCCTTTGCCTCTTGAATATTTCCTTGCTAGCAGAGCTTCAATCACTTCAAGATCACTATCTAAACTTTGTTATGATTCTTTATCACTATTTGATTGAGGATCCTTTAACTTTTTCTCCTTTACATTGAGTGAAAGCTTGGCTTCAAATGTTGATTCCATGTCCTTGGTAGCTAGAACATAATTGTCATAGTTGTCTAGCTCAAATCTAGTCAATCTTCCAACTCTGGCCTCTAAAATTATCTTATGATTTGCTTCACATATTCTTTCTTGAATTTCAAAGACTTTGATTGCATAAATGGGAAGTAGAGTTCTAAGAACTTTACTTATAACTATCTCCTCCTTGCTATCTCCTCTAGATGTTTTGATTGCACTGGCACATGCTTTAACTCTTTCAACATATTTTACAATTTTTTCATCCTCTCTCATCCTCATTTGATCAAATTTTCCTCTCAAATTTTTTTCTTTGGCTCTTCTCAAAATATCATCTCCTCCATAGATTTCTTTCAGCTTGTTCCACATTTCAAAGGTGGTTTTGTAGTCCTTGATGTCATCAAATTCTTCATAACTTAGAGTAGATGCTATATCTATCATCATGTTGTTGTGGGTCTTCTTTTTAGAAATATCATTGATAGATAATGTACTAGTAGGTTCTACATTTTTTTTATCAAGGTACTTCAGTCCTGTATCTCTAATAGAAGCTAGATGAAGTCTCATCAACCCTTTCCATGCTGAGAAGTTGTCACTGTTAAGTCTTAGAATCTCCCTCTTATAAGATATCCTGACCTTTGGCTTAGGTCCTTGAAATCTTTTCCTCTAAACACCAAAAGCTTGGATACCAATTGTTGGAACTATAGATGGAGTAACTGAGAGGGGGGGGTGAATCAGTTACCACAAAACAAATCCATAGATCTCTTAGATGTCTTTAATACTTATTTACTGTTGATACTCGGTAAACACTATAACTATGTTGTAACTTGGTAGATTAACTAGTTACTGATCATCCAACATTCATAATTATAAATATGCATGCAAAATTTAAATAAAATGAACATAAAAGGCACCGGATTTAACGTGGAAACCCAATATGGGAAAAACCACCAAGTAACTAGCTACCAATTTTTCACTCTTTTGAAGTGAGCCTTGTTAGGAGCCAACCCTGTTAAAGGTTACAATACACACTATTAGGTGTGACCTTGTTAGAGGATTTAATCACCCTGTTAGGAGTGGCCTTGCTAGAGGTCTTTAGAACAATTCAATTAAATTGTCACCTTGTTAGAGGATTTACAAAATGTCTGTTAAACCAACTCTGTTAAGAGATTTGAAATCACTGCTACAATTTTTAGAAAGTAACAATGAATTGACTTGAATTAAGATGAAACTAGTTTTGCTAATTACAGGTCTCTGTTCATCATCGTTATATCCTCCTTGATCAAGTATAGCTTTGTTGTTCCTCAATGATCTCTGATGATTCTTCAAAATTCTCTTCCACTATAATTAGTCTTCATCTCACATCAAATCCATCTCTCACGCTTAGAATTTACAACTTGACTTCTTATTTATACCATTTAGATCATCAAGTTAGCTTATTCACATGTTAAATTTTACCAATAAACCATACATTAGTCGGCTACAACTATTAATTTAGACAAATAAACATTATTTAAAAAATTAATGAAATGCTTCACTGGCCAAACCTACTTCCAAAAATTTCATGAGTTAACCATCTTGACTTGGTTAACATTACAACTTTTGGAAAATCCTTTAGTTATCGAGTTGACTCAATAAGAACTAAATTCCTTCTTTGTTCGTGAGAGCTCGATAAGAACTATTTCTTCCATATTTCCCTTTGATGATCGAGTGATCTTGGTAATAACTATCTACTTGGTAGACACTGCAAATTTTCTTTACTAACCTTCTAAGCTCGGTAGACTCTGTCCTTTGCCTTGCTAACCAATTGAGCTTGGTAGACTTTGTCCTTTGTCTTGCTGACCAACTGAGCTTGTAGACTCTCTCCTTTGCCTTGTTGGCTAACTAAGCTCAGAAAACTCCGTCCTTTGCCTTGCTGACCAACTAAGCTTTGTAGACTTTGTCTAATGACTGATATGATATTTGTGTGACATGAAAGATAACACACAATTGAATAATTGTATCCAATAGTTAAATTGCATTTCTAGTACATGGAAAACTCTTATTCTAGAACTAGCAATTAACTATCAATGCACCTCTACAGAAGTGCACCTAGCACACCTATGGACCTCTGACTTATACAAACTCTTCCAAAACACTTTTCAAATAGTGCACTAGCACATCTGGTGCACCTGTACACCTTGAAGGTCCAAAAAATGCAGAGTTTCACTAAGTGTCAGAATTGAAATTTTTTCTTCTTAGTTTTGTTGCCCTTTATACCAGAGCTATGTCTAGGTATTTTCCCTTGAATTTATCAATTATCTTAGTGACCTAAGCCACATCTAGTAGATCTAAGGCATTATATTTATCCTTCACTTTCTACCTATAGTTGTCCACTTCTATATGGGTTTCTCCAAAAATCCTTGAGCTTTGTATCAAGCACTAACAAATGTTATTTTGTTTTGAAAGACTACCAGATGTCCTCATCATTAGAGACTTTGTTTAAAAATTTCCAAAATCTTTGAACTACTACCTCTATAGGTATTAACTTTCCCATTCATAATCCTCAAAAATGTCTAGACATTCATCACTATAATGCCTCTCGACTTCCAGAATTTTCACTCAGGCTTGGTCGTTGATCTTGTGAATCTCTACATGTAATGATTACATTATTTTATTACTATCTTCCATCTTCTCAATCCAATCATCTATCTTATCTAGCTCCTTAGTTATATATGTGTCCATTAACATTTGAAACCTCAAGCCTTTGATTGCCTCTAATGCTTGTAGATCTTTTCCCTAGGTATGCACCTCATCCATTAAGCCAAAATCTTGGTTCAAAATTACTACCAACTTATCCATATTCTCTTGCATAACATGCAATAATTTAAGGTTCCCTTGGATAATTAGTATGCCTTTCTCCTCAAAAAATTTCCCCCATTGCTTATAGGTGCTAAAAAATGAGTCCAATTGTACTACTCCCATATCCCTTCTCTAAATTGTTGTATTTCAAGACTCTTCAAGCTTAGCAAGATCCAAAGGGCCAACAACTTCACTCAAATATCCATTTAGGATTTCATTCTACTACCAAAGTGTTATTAATTCCACCCAATCCTATTCTAGGCTTTTGAGAACTTCCTTCATCCCTATGATAACCTTTAGCTTTGTAGTTTCCATGGTTGGCATCCCAAGAATAACCTACTAGATCAAATAATCCCTAGGAGTCATTTCTTTAACATTTGACACTAGAGGAGGCATAGCTTTGTGAGAAAACAAGTCATGACTCTAATCACTCATGATCAAGACTAATGCTCTTGCATTCTTTGGTGATGAATCAAACTTCCTTAGAACTTCTATCAATTCTATTCTATCCTCCTCTTCAATGTTCAACTATCACTTCTTATTTCTTATCTCTTCTTTTCTGAGCCACCTTGGAATATACTACATCAGGGATTTTCCTTTAGAGGATGGAGTTTTATCAGCAATACCTTTCCCCTTATCACTCCTTTTTGGAGTCTTCTCCTTCTATGAGCGATCCACACTAGGAGTCTTTATTTCTATGGAGTCCACTATCCTCACCTCTGTGTCTTGAGAAGTTTTTTTTAGTTTTTCACATTACTATACTTTTTTTGACAATTCCTTTGTGGATACTTTTTGTGGCTCTTCTTGATGTTCTGCCTAAACTTTCTCAATTTCTATACCTAGAGAAAGAGGGAAAGCTAATCCCTTGTCAACACAAAATGTGACCTATAATTGGGATGCAAGAACCATTTCAAGTCCTTGTGATTCGGAGGCATTTGGGTCCAATCCTCTTGTTGAGGTTGATTAGTGGGTGTATCTCTAATCTTGTCCCCAACCAACTCAGTACCCACAATCTTAAAGTCAAAACATAACATCTTAAAGATATCAATACCCTCCATATCCTACTCATCTATCCACTATTGCATTTCATCCTTTCATGTAGTGGTTTTCATGGGTTCATTAGGGATAGATGGTAATGTGATCATGGAAATTCTCCTTCACTCCTACTTTGTGGCTCTAGCTAGCCAAGTCCTTTAACTCAAAGGTAGATCATCCTCTTTATCCTCATCACCCTCTTCTTCTCCATCTTCTAGAATAGGTTTAGGAATTGATAGAAAAGGGATCACTTTCTTGATCACCATTTGTCTCCTCTTCACCAAAGTCTTATTTTTTCTTCTTCTTGGCATTGAGTGGGAAGCTTGCTCTTTCTATCGAGGTGGGTAAAACTCTTATACCTCAATTTTTCTTCCTATTTCTAGTGGCAGTTGAGCAACAAGTGGAATTTGGGGATCACTTTGAGCCAGTGCATATTCCACATTCTTTAGCCCTTGTACATTTTCTTGTCCTTGTTGTGGAGGTGCCAAAATCTCTCCTTCTTTAGGTTCAACTCACTGAGGATAATTTCTCTTTCTCTTGCCCATACCTCTACCCTTTTGAGCTCTATAATAACTAACTGGCCTATCGATTTGGTGCACTATTTTTGGCCTTATTAGTGACTGAGCTGAAAAGGTAGGTATAGTGACCTTTTTCCCTTTACCTTTGGCTGGATGAGCTTGTGCATTAAAGATAACTATTTTTGGAATTGGATCAAGATTGAATGGTTTATTGATCCAATCCTACATTATTTCTAATGATGTACCTTAGCTTATGGTTAATATCTTAGTTTTATTCACTATCAAAATTTTATCCCTATTGGAAAAAGGATCAAGTAACTCCTCTGAGTCTTGTTGCAACTTCTTTAATTAAATCTTTATTTTCAAGGCCTTTTTTGTGAGATACAAAGTCATCCTACAATAATCCCTAATGTGGATATCATAGTCATTTATCACATTCATCCAATGATCTTCAATGGCCTCTTCATGCTAAAATGTTTTCCAGCCAAATATTGTACTCTCCCAATATTATCAAAACATGGCTAAGGAGAATTGTACTCTTTCAATTGATACTGATGCCATTGACATTCAAAAGAAGAGATATCTTGGTACTGATCCACCTAGAAATGTCCTATAGTCATAGGCCACCTCCAACATGTTTTATGTTGTTTTCTAACTTTGTCATATGCAAACAAGAGTTGTTGAGAGATCTCTAGGAGAATAAGTTTTTAATTGGGATATCCTTGGAGATTTTTAGGGTTAGTTGTTGTACTTGCCACCCTTAAATATATAAATGTCTAGAACTAAATATAATATGCCCTGACTAATAATATCTATTGCAATGCATCATCTGATAGTCTCTTCACATAATATCCTTCTATGAATTAGATTATAGAGATTATGAAGGCATCATTAACAATTCTACATTCCTTTCTTTTCTTTGAAACCCTTTTCTTCACCAGTTTAGGGTAGATAACATATGGCCATGCATTAGCATCTTACATCCTACCTCTCTTGCAGAACCTAGGATAATTTGTTGCCCTTGTAGCCAACAAGTACACCAAGTATGATGTCATGTAGAATTTCCTTGTGTTCTTTATCATGACCAACTATTCACACAAATTCTCACTGAGAGTGGAAGCCCAATCTAGTAACATTTATACTTTCTTTATTATCTCAATAAAGCACACCATGAAGATGCTCAAGTGTCCAACTACTGGTAGACCCATAACTCTACTCAAGAGTAATATTGAGTATCCAATATCCTCCTTCATATATCCTCTTTTCATGTCCACCTTGCTAGTTTTCTTCCCTAGGGGAGGCTTCTCCATAAGATATAAAGATTGGATGATCTCAAAAGCCTCTTCAACATGTTTCTAATACCACCTCCTTGCTTGCTCATAGCTTAGCCTAATGAATTGATTTCTCTGTGGGAGCCGAAAAACTTTTTCAATGTTCTTATGTCAGAGATCTAGAATGATCTCTCTCATTATGCTTTTAACAACCCTCTCCTCAACAACAAAATGTTTACTGAGTGTCATGATTAGCTCTAAAGATTGAACTAACACTATGTGTGATGCTGCATTGATGAGTCCCAATCAGATAAGTGTAGAGATCATTTGGGACCTATCAGTGGTTTTGTTGCTTATCTTCAAGAATTCTCCAAAATATGTGTGTCCCTAATCAATATCTAAGATTTTTGACTTTTCATCTTCAAACCTTGATTTTGTCAGAATGCCCTAGAACTTGAACATTATTGGCTTTGGTGTCATTTTCTTACCAAGGGAGGATGAGGAAGATGCCATTGTATCAACAAGAAAGTATGTCCATTAGTTTGGAAAACGAATGAATTTTTGTTTTAAATGATTAAATTAAACCCTAATAATGACATGATAAGAAAACCTAAAAAGCTAATTACCTTTAAAACACAAAACCTAATTTTAGATATTAAAATGCAAAAACAAATGATAGGGCACCTAGCCCTTTTAAAAGAAAACTTAATATTATGGGATGTGCATTAGTGCACCACCTGGGGTGCACTAATGTACACCTAATTTTCCATTTGGTAGCTTTAATTATGCCTATCCATAAATTGTGTAGTATCATATCTCATGAGGTGTGCTACTATGCACCTTATGAAGTATTTGACTTAGCTTTTTAAGTGTTTTGTAGTTTTTTAGGGTTTTTTGCTTGTTTAGATAATACAAAAGGTATGAGTTAGTGCACCTCTTGAGATGTGATAGTGCACACCTTTTGAGTTTTGTTTAACATTATTTTTTTATGTGTCTTACATAGGTGGAAAGGTGAAATTAATTGCACCTAATAGGGTCCGAAGTTGTGCAGTGTTAGGAGAGTGCTCAAAGTAGATGACAACATTGGAAATGAACTGGTGGAGAATAAAGGGGGGAGGAATCTTATATAGACATCCACCCTTATTGTGCTATGTAGTTGCACTAACACACACAAAAATTTCTTTTCCTCTTTCCTTTTAAAGTTTTGGTGCACATAGTGCACCTGTTGAGGTGTACTAGTACACCTTTTATTGAAAAAAAATGCCTATAACCTCTGAAAACTCTAATTTTTGACAACTAAGCTTTCTAGTCAGGACTCAGTCATGACTTAGGACTCTAAATAAAACATCAAAAAGACTCAGATCCCAAACTAGAGTTCCAAAAAGCCCAAAAATAAAGTAGGGCATCCCCATGTCTAGTTCAAATGGGTTGTGCATTGTGGAACCACAACAAATAGCTCTAACAAAAAGGAAGGAATGACTAAGGCAAACATTCATATGACATGTGTCAAACACCAACTAAATCCCAAATATTCCAAGAATATTTTGAGTAACTTCGCAGTCAAAACTTTAGGATCCAAAACCTCCAAGTTTAGTGTGTGTTCAATGTATCCCTTTCCTTTGACAATCTCAGAATGTTGTCTATCAGAAATTTCTGACAACTTGGAAACAATCTTCCACCCTATCTGGCTCATTTATCAGGACTCTTCATGAAATTTGTTTGTTGATCCTTTGTTTGACCAGATGAGAGAATTAGTTTGAGGGCTCTTAGTGGGTTTCCACTTTTGATTTGAATTTCTTAGCAATCCTTTGAATGCTTGCTCTATTTAGTTCATAGTGTCTCCATTTGATTCTTTGATGAAGCAATGTTTCGGTATTGGATAGCTTATTTTGAGTGCATATCCATTTATCAAACTACCCTTCTTTTTAGACCTTTTAAAATCCTTCATTCTTAACACCATTCTTTTACTTTTTTATTTTCTTTCTATATCCTAACCATGCTTAGACTCTGTAGCCAAGACATGAGTGTCATTTCTTGGATTTGATCTTTTGTGAACATCCCTTGCATTCCTCTTTTAAGAACTTTTTTGAAACTCTTATGCCAAATAAAAATCTTTGTAATTCCTTTAAGAAGACCGTTCTATTTGAACCAATGGGGTTTGGATCATCCCTAGATATCTTCAACCTTAACTCGATAGCACTTGAGATAATCAATCTTTAAATTTGCAAAGTGTCAAAAACTTGTTGATCTATAATCTTGAATTGAAGACTAAAAGTCCCCTATCAATGCAAGTAACATGATTCCTCAGTTGGTATAAGACACAAAATCATCAAAATTCTTTGACACAAAAATACCTCTTCCTAAAATTGGAACCAAAAGAGTAGTTAGGAAGATATGTCAAGATCAAGATCTCAAGTGCACCTACCTCATGGACTAACACAACTTTTAAAGCACACATGCGACTAAAAGAAAACACACAACTAGAAAGGAATACACTTGTAGGAATGAAATCTTTCTTTCTTTCTTTTTTCTTTTTTTTGGTCTTCCAGGCTAAAAAGTAATGTTTTTGAAATTGTCCAATACTAGAAATGGAACCCATTCCCCCTATAAGTAACATAGCCTACAGGTATTTTCTCTGAGAATTTTCACAATCTAATGGGGACCAATCCATAAGTGTACTTTTCTTTCATCTTATCCCAAAGTAGAACAAGTTTAGATATTCTGAAGGATTTTATCATGCCCCTCTTGTCAAACCACCTCTTGATGACTACTTCATATTTAGACATGTGCTCCAAAGAAGTTGTTCATTTTTCATCCATATCTAAAAGGTTCATCAATTTGATCTATACTCTATTAGCATCTTCAACATATCCACTCATGAATTTCAAAACAAGAATCCTAAGATTAAGCAGGAATACTAGCTCTTGTCTATAAACAAGAAAATATGGAGATGTCCCCAAAGTATTCTTAACCCTTGCTCTATCTATCCATAGAGCATATTTGACTTGTGTATGCCAATATTTAGGTTTCTCCTTCAACAAACATCTTATTATTGTGATCAAGTTCTTGTTTGTGGATTTGGCAACAC
The DNA here is from genome assembly GCA_028749045.1 of Cupressus sempervirens. Taxonomy (NCBI): domain Eukaryota; kingdom Viridiplantae; phylum Streptophyta; class Pinopsida; order Cupressales; family Cupressaceae; genus Cupressus; species Cupressus sempervirens. Next base: position 102,701,254 of record CM053785.1, read on the forward strand.
TATTCCCTTGCGGATAATAATTTGAAGAGAACCTGATATTAACCTAATTTTCTAGTGCCCATTGAGTTAAGAATACTAATGTGAAAGGTGATTTGTTATTACATACCAAGGAGAATGACATCCTAAATTTAGTAACAATGTGTTCTTCCAAGAAGTTTGTAACCACCTTGGCTATGTAGTTTCTAAATGTGTCAGCTTTTGTCCATCAGATGTAGTAACTAGTAGCTATGAGAATAAAAGTGTGTCCAATTGATGATGGTGGATTCACTAGACCAATAAAATTTGGCCCCTACTTTGCGAAGGGGCATACGTCAAACATTGGTTTTAATGGCATTACAAGATTTTTTTCTCTATTGGCACTAGTTTGGGAAATATGACTAGTGCATACATGCTCAAAAGTATCCTTGAATATTGTGGGCCAAAAATAACCTGATCTCAAAATCATGAGCAATCGCTTTTGCTGAACCATGCCTTGTACCATACTTATGAAATTTTTTTTCCAAAACTTCTTTTACCTCCTTGCATCCCAAGAACTTTAGGTAGATCCCTTCATAGTTCCATTTGCACAACTTTCTATCATGCAAAATGTAGCATTCACACTTCATTTTGTGCCCCCCACACTGTGAACTATTCATCCAACTAGGGTACTAATTTTATCCTAGTCCAAGACAACTATCACTACACCTTGATCAATATCAACTTGATGTACTACAATCTTCTCCTGATCTCTCATATCTATTTCATCATTAAACCTAAATTTGTTTTCATCCTTATTTTGGTTACCTGCTATCATTTTTTATAATCCTTGACCTATAACCAACCTCATAGATTGAAAATATAGATCAAATTCTTGGAGTATTGCCATCTATTTCCCTCATCTTTCACCAAGTTCATTTTGCATCAATAATTTCTTCACTACTAGATTAGGTACAATCGCATATAACTTGCTTCTTATTATGTAGTGGAAAAACTTCTTTACTGCCTCAATTAATGAAAAAGACTAATTATCGAGGTTGGAATAATTGAATTCAGCTTTTTTCAAAGGAAACTCATGAAAGTAATAGGTTTCTCATCTTCCTTTTCCTTCTTCTATGTTAGGATACCTACAAATGAATGTTATGAAGGAAAAGAGTATATTTTGAAAGGTAGTCCATAATCTAGACTTACCAATACTAGGGCTATGGAAATGGCCACTTTGATATCCTCAAATGATTTCTTAGTCTCTATAACCGATTCTATTTTAGCTCCCTTTTGAGTAAATCATTAAGGAGATGTACTATATCTACAAACCCACTTATGATTTTTTGCAAAAATTTATCTTCCCAAAGAAAGACTTCAATTCTTTTCAGCTATGAGGAGATGATAACTAAAGGATGGTCTCAAGCCTATCAGGATCAATTGAGATTCTAGCTTCAAAAATGATATGTCCTAGGAGCCTCCCTTTGGTAACCTTGAATGAACATTTCTTGGGATTGAGGGGTATGTCATATCTATGACACCTATTTAACACCTATTTTGGATCAGCTATATGAGTACTTTAGTCCTTTGAAAAGATAGTTAGATCATCCATGTAGATGACTACTCACTTATTTATCATTCCTTTAAAATATTTGTCCATGGCTCACTAAAATGTAGCTCTAGCATTGATTAGTCTGGAAGGCATCCTTCTATATGTGAAAGTCCCCCATTTGGTCATAATTGTCATCTTTAGTTTACCTTGTTCATCTACCATGATTTTCTTATATCTTGAATATCTATTTAATAAAGACATCATCTTTGAACTATTAATGGCTTGCAAGACTTCATCCAATGAGGGAAAAGGGTAATTGTCCTTTTGAGATGCAAGATCCAACTTACAGAAATCCATGCAAAGACAAATTTCTCCTGTCTCTTTTGGTACAGGAATCAAATTAGCTAGTCATGTAGAATGATGAATGGGGAAGATGATCTTAGTATCATGCAACTTCTCCACTTCCTTCATTATTAGTAGTTCAATAATAGGATTAATAGGCCTTTGTCTTTCCTGGCAAGGTTTTGCATCAAGTTTTTAAGGAATGTCATGTGTAATAATCTTAGGATAATATGTTTTCAACTCTTTGTAACTCCAAGAAATGATATCCTTATACTCTATGAGTAATTTGAGCATATCCTCCTTTCTTTTACATTGCACGCCTCTCTAATCCTCACCATTTCGGGATCTGCATCAGTACCCAAATTGTACAAATCACATTCTTTGGTCCCTTTTTCTTGGACCATTCTTCTATTAAGTGCTAATTCATCTTGATTAAAAATTCATTCTAACTCAATCATTCCCTTAGGAATAGTGTTAGTTTTCAAATTGAGGATCCCATCTTCATCTTTGAGTTCATCATCTTCAATGTTATTATCAGGGGTGTCATGAATCTCTTGTCCTTTGAAGTGGCCATTCCACATGGTAAACTCAAGTATATTTTGATCATCCTAAAAACCTTGGAAGTCTATAATGTTATATGGGATAGATGAAAAAATAACTAATTTGACCAAAAACTATTTCAATTTCATTCTCTTGATAAGTTGTAGTGCTCTAGCTAAGATAGTGAGGGCATCTGCTACCATGTTTTTTTTCCTTAGTATAGATTTTATATTTAGAGCTTAAAAATTGTCCATTAAATCCCATACTCTATTCTTATTTGAAATCAACCTCTTGTTATTATAAGAATATATCATCTTAACTTTCATTATAACCAACTAAGAATCTCCCTTGATTATGAGAGCTATGAGTCCTTTCTCCAATGCAAATAGGAGTCCTCTAACCAACACTTCATAGTCTACAACATAATTAGTACACTTAAACTATTATCAATATGTTGCATCGAAAGACTTACCTCTTGGGTTGATCAACTCAATACTTGTGCTAGCTCCCAATTTACATTTATAATAGTCAAAGTGGAGTGTCTAGACTAGATCCTCAATAGGTTTCCTAACCTTATGCTTATTTTTCCTTAGGTTTTCTTTTACTTGTGCTTGGAAAGATTGTTTCTTAGGGAACCACTATAATTTTCTGTTGGGTGGACTTGATGATTCTCTATTGCTATTTCTTGACATACAGAGTGTATGTTTTTCTTGTTTATCCTAGATTTCCCCTATCAATTCTATAAATTCATCTATTTTTGGATGAGGATGGATGAGTACCAATTTCCATCCTTTACCTTTCACGTATCATCTTCTTCTTTGAACTTTAATCATCCCTGGTGGAGCAGAAGACAAACCTCCACAATTTCAAGAGGTGTCACTGTATGATGTGTTCAGGTCTTTGATTTCCTCTTCAACCTTCTCCACAGATTTGAATATATTTATAGGATTTTGATTCTCTATGGTTTCATCTTTTGGACTGTTACTATTCTCCAATTTCATCATCTATGTCAGTACCTGAGTGACCACCTCTTTGAAAGATGAGCATTCAAACATTGAATGACTAACTCTATTTAATTGGTGAAATCCTAGGAGAAGGAGGATACTAGGGTAAAATTCTTCTCCAAACATTGTAAGCTAGCCATCATGTTGTCTATAAATTGCATTATGATCTCATCCTTTGGGATTCAAGTTCTAGATTCTATATCTTAATCATCTAATATTTTAATTGAAGTGATATCAAAAGCCATCACCTTGTAGGAGCACAAATCTATTTGGAGGAATGCTTCTTTATTGGGATCACTGTATTATGTAAGCATTGTTGTTAACTTTGGCTATGCATCTATCTTAATTTGATTGTTCAACCCTTTCCATGGTAACCCCAATTGAGTAAAATCTATAGAAAACCATCCTCTTAGGAATCTAGTCCGTTCTCTACTTAATAGTAGCCCATACATCTCCAGGATATCCACCACATGTATTTCAATGATGTCTTGAATTTGGGGACCTAACATCAATTGTATCTAAACATCTTTCAACACACCAATGACTTTCACCTCTACTTTATTTAATTATACCACTATTTAGTTGGATGGTTGAGGATTGACTCCTAACCTTTCTATTATTGTTAACAACATAAAATTTCAAGAGGCCCTTGAATCAATTAGGAAATTATGAAGATTCTTCCCATATATCCTAGTGCTAAGTAGAAATAGGGGCACCTCAACCTTGTCCTTAAACATAGTTTGCATTACCTCTGAAGCATTGACTTGTTGAGATTCTATCTTTTAAGGAATAGTATTTGTGTAATGGGGTACCTTTGTATGATCGAGAGTCTTCATAAATGCTTCTCATTGATGGGGAGAATTTTGTAGCATGTCAAACATGGACATGTTGGCCTTTATATGTTTCAAATCTTCCATCATGCTATATTTTTTAGTAGACCAAGCTGGGTTTCTCAAGATTGTTGATACATTTCCCTAATTTTGATTTTGTTGTCCTCCATAGGGTGGCTTGATTGGTATCAAATTATTATTTTCTCTTGGATTGAGAGGATTTTATTGTAAACTTGGTAAAATTCCATTTATCATAGGTTCTTTCTAACTTCAGAAATTGTATGTATTATGATTATCATTGCAAAAGGCAAACATCTCTTTTGGTTGAATGTCTGATTCCTGACTGAATGGGAAAGAGAATTCTTCCTTGGCTAGTTGCTCCACATATATGCTAGGTTTTAAATTGTAAGATTCTAGTAGCATAGCATTAAATTTCATAGGAGGGGAATTGTCATTCACTTGTGAATTATGAGTCATGTCTTGATTTCCATTATAGCAGGAACCATCATTGTCGGATGTGCTTTGGCTTTCATCATACTAGTTGATATGGGTATATTGAACATTATTTTTGTTAATTTTTGTAGGAATGCTCCCATTATTTGGCTGAGTGCTCCATTTCCTATTTCATCTTTGGATATTATTGTTATTATCGAGAGGATTGAAATTGTTCCCTCCATTATTGTTCCCAGTAGAATTCCTATTGTAATTTTGATTGTAATTGTTGTTGTAGGGACCAACATTATTTCCCTAAAACTTATTATTATGTCATTGTAACAACCTAAAGCATGTTAGTTCATTATTCATTTGTGACATGATCTTTTTCATTTGACCAAACTTGAAGGCCAAACTATTGTTTTCCTTAGTGGAAGTTATTATCTTCTATTTGAAGAAAGAAACTTTTGGAGGTTTATACCTAGGATATGTTAAAGCTAGGTTCTATGGAGTGGGTGCCTATTATAATGGAACTAGATTCATAGGTATGAACTAGCTAGGCATTGTTGGTACTCTGACAGGGTATGTTGGCATCATAGTAATAGCTTGATTTGGAAGCATCAGTCCCCCTCCATTAGGATTGGCTTGCTTAGTGAAGGTGATTGATTCTATGAAGACTTTGTCCAATGTGTTGATATCTATTGTTGGAAGTCTTCTTAGAAAAATAATAGTAAGATGGTCCATAGCATTCAAATAAATTTGAACAGTGGCTTCAACTAGTATAGTATATGGCATTTCCAACTTGCAGTATTTCATGTGAAAGTGATGATTGGAGCATAAAACTATTTCATCTAGGTCCTTTTTGATTGATATGAATTATTGATGTATCATAGGTGGGTTGATGAAAGTTTTGAACAATTCCAAGAACAAAATTTTGAAATTAGCCTAGTCTATAATGCATCTGAGTGGAAAATTTTCATGAATACATTAATGTGATATTCAATAGTTTATGTTTCTCCATAGATGAACCTTGGGTAAAACTTCTTAGGATTCTTTGGAAGATCATTGAGGACACTTGTTAATTTTATTGGGGAGTCCACAACACTTGCAAAGAAGGCCATTAGGGGATTTTGTGGAATGTTGGGTGTTTGTTGTGGAGGTGGAATGGAAGAAGATGACAAAATGTTGAATGAGAGTGATAGAATTTGAGGGATTCCTTTGTCACTGCAAGGCTTGCAGAAATGGCTAAGTTTGAGGAACTTGTGTGTACCTAGTGAAGATCTTAAAGCTCACTAAAATTGAGATGATGGATTAGAATCCTCTAGTTTATATCAATTCTAGAAAAAATGCACCTTTGTAGAAGTACACTTTCTCTCAAATAAGTTGCACCTCTGAATATGGTGCACCTACATAGCTAGCACACTTGCGCAGTAGCACACCTCAAAAATCTTAGAAACTTAGAATTTTTTTTGAACTTATAAAAAGTGCAAAGTTTTGAAGTTTGTACATTTTTTCTTCTATTCCAAAAGCCACAAGGCCCTCCTTCTAGTGCCACTTCTGTTGAGCTATCATTTTGCATGATGCTTAATGGCAAGAATCCTTTCGAATTCCTCTCTTGAAAAGCTAATATTGGCGATCAACTCCAAGGTTCTGGGTGATCTTGAAACCTACTAGAATCCACTCATTTGAAGATAAATGTGAATATTCATGAGGAGGCCTTCACTAGTTCTAATAACTTTGGATATGATGTAGAATTCGTTTGCTACTTCAAAAGAATAACCACACAAAATGGAATATATTTGTGTATTTTCTATATTAAAGATGAATGCAATCTAACAATGCAACTATATGAATTCCTAATGGATATAAGCTATGGAAACAACATGCTTGCGAGTTAAGATTTTGAGGTGGGTAACCAATGAAGATAGGACCAATCCTTCCTTAATTCCACTGATGCAACTATTGATGGCAATTTAGTAATCATAAGATGTTTCACTTTTTATCAGATTGGAATGCCATAGAGAGTGTTCTCATGTGAGATGAAAAGATATGTAGGAACAATATGATGATCTCTTCTCCAACTAAGTGCATCAATAGAATTTGTAAACACATAGAAAACACCAGAATTAAAAGATTGTACAACTAGAAATAACACAATAAACTTTTGGCTCAATTACATTCTATGAACACATATCCACAAAATATAACACACTTAGGCAAGATTCACTACACTCAAAATGTGAGCACCAAAAACATATATTATTGGAAAATAATGGCATCCTTGATTGCATATTACAATTTTATATTTATAAGAAATCATCTCCTCAATTTGTGTTGAGAGTGAGAGATATCTTTATGCAATCATATTCATCTAAATTAATAAAACAAACTAATTATGTACAAATTGACTCTCTATTTTTTCCTTAATAGGACTCCATCCATTTTTATATCATTAATTGGATACATGAGCCTTTACATGTTATAAAACAAAGAAAACATGAGAAAATAAGAAGAAGAGAGCCATAAATTGATGTAGGAGTGTCCAGAAGTGTCAAAATATAAGTTCCATCTTTACTAGGCATTTGTCAGAGTTAAACTATTGTTAGAATGCATTTATGATGCATGGAAAGCTCTAATTTTAGAACTAGTAGTTAACTGTTGGTGCACCTCTAAAGAAGCACGCCTAGAAAAATGAACTTGGTGCACCTACACACCTTTGAATTCTTAAAAATCTTCCAAAACACTTTTTAAAAAGTGTACCAACACACCTGGCACACCTAGTGCACTTGCACACATCGAAGGTCCAAAAAATGCAAAATTTCACTAAGTGTCAAAATTGAAATTATGGCTTCTGGGTATTGTTCCCCTTTATACCAGAGCTATGTTTGGGTATTTTCCCTTTAATTTATCAACTATATTAGTAACCTAAGCTACATATAGTAGATATAAGGCATTATATTAATCCTTCACTTTTTGCCTGTAGTTATCCACTTCTATACCAATTTCTACAAAATCCCTGAGTTTTGTGTCAAGCTCTAAAGCCTGTTGGATATTCTCATCATTAGAAAATTTGTAAAAAATATTTTGAAATCTCTAAACTACTACCTCTATAGGTATTAACTTTTCCTATGTATCATCCTCAAAAATCTCTAGAAATGCATCACTATAATGCCTCTTGGCTTCCAAAATTTTCTCTTGGGCTTGGTCCTTGAGTTTGTAACTCTCTACATGTAATGATTCCATTATTTTAATACTATTCATAGTATTCTCAATCCAATCATCTATCTTATCTAGTTCCTCATTTTTATATACATCCATTAACATTCAATACCTCTGGCCTTTGATTTCTTGTAATGCTTGTAGATCCTGTCCCCAAGTATGCAAGTCATCCATTAAGCCAAAATCTTGGTTCAAAATTGCTACCAACTTATCCACATTCTCCTGCATAACATGCAATAATTTAAGGTTCCCTTGAATAATTATTACAACTTTCTCCTCAAAACTTGCCAACCATTGCTGATAGGCATTTAAAAATGAGTCCAATTGTACTACTCCCATATCTCTTCTCAAAATTGTTGCATTTAAAGACTCTTCGAGGTCAGTGGGATCCAAAGCCCCTATAACTTTTCTCAAATATCCCTTTAGGATTTCATTCTACCACTGAAGTGTTATCAATTCTACCCAATCTTGTTCTAGGCTTATGAAAACTTCCTTCATCCTTGTAGTGACCATTAGCTTTGCAATTTCCAAGTTCGCCTTCCCAAGCAAAACCTCCTAGTTTTGATGATCCCTAAGAGTCAGTTCATCAGCATTTGACTCTAGAGCATGGATAACTATGTGAGAAAATAAGTCTTGTCTCTAATCACGTATGATGAAGGCTAATGCTCTTGCATCCTTTGGCAGTGAATTAGGCTTCCTAAAAACCTTTGTCAATTTTGTTCTATCCTCCTCTTTAGTGGTGAATTGTTGCTTCTTATTTCTTATCACTTATTTTCTGGGCCACCTTAGAATATAATGCACTGGGTATTTTCCTTTAGAGGATGAAGGATTTTTTTCAGAAATACCTTTCCCCTTATCCTACCTTTATGGAGCCTTCTCCTTCTATGAGGGATCCAAACTGGGAGTCTCTATTTCTACAAAGTCCACCATCCTCACCTCTGTGTCCTGAGAAGTTTTTTTGTGGTTTTTCACTTTCCCATTTTTCTTCCAACACTTCCTTGGTGGATACTTTTTGTGGCTCTTCTTGATGTTCTTCCTAGACTTGTTCAATTTCTATGCATGGAGAAATAGGAGTAGCCAATCCCTTGTCAACACAAAATGTGACTTGCAATTGGAATGTAGGAATCATTTCAAGTCCTTGTGACTCAAGGGGAATTTGGGTCCAATCCTCTTATTGTGGTTGATTAGCGGATATATCTCTAATCTTGTCCCCAACTAACTTAGCACCTATTGGTGTTTTAAAACTATTGGACATAAAAGACTCAATACCAAACTGATGAAACTTACATAATCTAAGGGCTAGCCATTTCTTGTCAACAATTATGCATGTAACCTAGTTGGAAACAACTTCAACAAAACCATAATTTTCTTTCTATTCTTTAGGTTCTATAGAACCAAGGTGGGTATACCTAAGGGATGATTCAATTTGGTTGCTATTGTATGAGAACTATATTAGTTTCATTTTAATTCTCATCCTCAATCTTCCAACACATACCTGATTTTGACATTTTCAATAGAATATATCCCATATAATAGATTTGATCATAAATTATTCTATAGACTTGCAAGTATTCTCAGCAATAGTGGTTGACTAAAAGCTAGAACAATCTATGCAAACAAGTATTGAACATCTTTGAAAAGCTTCATAAAAAAGAAAATAAAATTGATTGTGGCTTTTGACTTGATACTCATCTATGATATATCTCTTATAGACTAGATAAATTATATCAATGCCTATTCCATTGGGATTCAAAGTTGATTGCAAATTTATCGATTTGATTTATTGCCTTACAAAAAATACTATCAACAGTTCTCACTTGAATTCATCCTTATAGACATCCTTTCTATTACCATAGAAATCTCATCAAATTCATCAAAGATTTTAATTAATTCATTGAATTAATAGCAATAACAAACTGACATACAATCTAAATGAATTGCTTTTAATTGAACTAGCTTCACTCACACAACCTCAAAACCACCAGGTAATAATAAAGGAGAAAAAATTTAGAAAGAACTAATATGGGGATAGCTCAAACTTTGTATTAATTTCTTTTAATGTTGTATACAATTACAAAAACTTAGAATGAATTTAGAAAGAGACACAAAGATCATTCCATATTGATGTATTCTCAGAAAACATGTAGAGAAAATATATAATAGAGTTGCTCAAAGATTGGACCAAAAACATCCTAAGTGTAATACTAAAATGCATTAGAAATTAGACCCTTCTCTAGTCCTATAATCTCACTTATATAATGTGACATGCAACATTCTTAAGGCATAGAGAACTAACAGATGTCCTCAAAAGGTATTTACATTTTCATAATAGAAAAAGAAAAAACTTTATATAGTCAAAAAGGTAACATCATATCACTCTCTTGATAGGCCCACCTTTCTGTTACATCTTTAGGATATTACAAACTCTATGATATCCTCTTTTGTCATTCCAATTCATCAAAGTATGTAGACATCAGGCTTGACAATGATGAATTCTACTTTAATGCTTGTAGCTTTACCTCATTTCGTGGTTCTTCACTCTCACTATCATGAACTATTAAAAAAACCATTATCTGCAAATCCTCTTCTACCACATCATCAACTGGGACCCAGATGCTTTCATCTTGGGTTGGTTGCTCCTCTTTTTCCTACCCTACATTTTCTTATCTATCCTCTACTTGGCTTTCTTCCTAGTTAGAAGTTATAATTGGTTGGTTTATTTCCATTATTGTGAGCGATTGTTCTATTTTGTCTCCTTCATTTCCAGCCCCTAATGGAAGTGAATTGATGAATTTTATTTCATCTGCATCTATCTCTTCATCGCCAATTTCAACTACCTCTAACTATTCACCATAAAGAATATCTGCCATCCACTTATCATAAAGTGTATCATGTGGCCAATCATAATGTAGAATGTCCTATTGCTTTTTGATAACATATTCAGGTTCATTGTAAATATTAGCAAATTCTTCTTTTAAAGAATTAAAGAATATCTGGGCTTTCACCATTTCCTCTGTTGTGGTGGCCCACCATGCATAGCCTCTCTCATTGAGGACCTTATTCATTCTTAAACAAAATAAATCATTTAATTCATTTTCCCATTCATCATTTCCTTTTAACTTATTCTTTCTATCTATGGCACGAGGGAATAAATCAAACTTCTATTTTTTATACTTACTTAAAAAGCTTACTATTCTCCTCTGTAGGTGAATTCTCTTATCATCAAATTGTAGAAGATTAGTAACCATATCATAAGTCTTTTCAATATGATCATGGGAAAATCTTATGCTAGAAAAACATAAAAAGTCATTTCTTTCCTCCTTTTTTTTTCCATTTATTCACAGTAAGCTTTAGAGCTTCACCATGGGCTTTCAATTCATCCCATATGTTTATTGTCCTTGTTAGATGATCGTAAAATAATGGCCATTGAATTTTATCACCCAAATATGTGAGAACTTTTCTCAAGTTATCTTCATGCTGCACATTCAATTCTACATATAAGCCCCACAATTTTCTCTTTTCTTCTTCAAAGTCTTTAGCAGTATAATACTGTGGCCTTTGTGGTGTATCTGGTATTTCTATGAGGGGGCTAGATTTAAAAGGTTCCACTAGTTATTCTTGGCCTTGTGGATCTCCCCATTAATTTATTCTCAAGCTAAATTCTCTTTTTCAATTCTTTATTATAAGCTTCAAGAACACTCTCATATTTGAATTGCAATTCAAACAATTCTTTCTCCTCTTTCTCAAAAGTAGCTTGAATAAAATGAGAAGTCAACACACCCATATGAGCTGCCTATACATGTGATGTATCAATCACTCTCCTTACAATGATATTTCCTATTAATCCTGAGTCATTTGGCTATGATGAAGTAGCTTTGGATCCCCTTCTTAAAGACCAAGTAACCAGAGCAACTTGGTCATCACTGAATGTAGTTCCTATAAATTTCTTTTTATTGGGGTCTTAGAATCCCAAATTATTTGAAATAGAATAAAAAATTAATGCATCAACAATATCCCAATTGGGCAACAATTATATATTAAGGCTTTTACCATTTTCCTCCCCTCTTCAAGGGTTACATTTTGGAACTCTTGAATCATTTGTTCCTTTATTTGGTTCTGTAGGGCCGCCTCCTCTAGCTCTAGATGCTCTATTCTCAACTTGTTGCATCTCTCTTCAAATTTTCTAAGGGCTCTTGATTTGACAAAGCTATCATCTAATTGGAATTGTTGACTTGCTTGTTGCAATACAAGGTCTAATTCCCTCCCTTTATAATCTACAACTATAAACTCAAAACTTGGCACTGGAGGCTCTTGGGTGCCACCTACATCTATCTTCAATTGTGTAACAAAAACTCTCTCTTGTGATTGTTCAATTTTCTCTTCAGTAAGTTGTTCCTCATCAATTTTCATAGGGGTCTATGAGGGTGAATATTCCTCAACATGAGGATCCTCTTCCCTTATTATCTTTCTCTTTTTAAGGGAGGGTTCAGAAAGCCTCACTTCCAAAACATCATTGGTAGAGTCAATTATTTGTTTTTCTTTGTCCAAAGTGGTCCTTTTTTTTTGAATAACATGATACACTAGCTTTTTCTGGATAGTCAATTGACTTGCCCCTACATTGGGAGTAAAACCCAATCTTCTCATTACTTCCCTAGCCTTATTTCGGTAAAATATAATAAAGAATTTCTTCTTTTCATTCATTTTCTCCATTATTTTAGGAAAATTATTCATAAGTTTATTATCTTATCTACATTTGTAACAACATTGTCCAAAGGACTATAATCTAGATCAAAACAATGAATGAAATCTAAAACTTTAGAGAAGACTCTCCATTTTCCCTTTCTAGTCTCCTATTCTTGCAAGGAGTACTCATTCCTTATTATGTCTTTAGGAAAATAGAGTTCATGCTTAATTTTTCCAAGCTTAATTCTATGCCTTAGAGCTAAATGATAAAATCCCTCAAAATCACAAAAACAAGGGTGAGAAATAGCCATCTTATAAGGATCCAAAATCTTGTTTAGAGAAAGCCAACCCCCTTTTGTGATTACAAAATGATGAACCACTGTGCAAGTGATAATGATTGATCCTATTGACCTTGTCAACAAAAAAATTTCCTCCAGTCCTCCCAACTGCCACACAAATTTAGCTACTCATACCTTCAGGGGAAATTTAGAAGGTAGTACATGAGGGCTCCCTTTAAAACCGTGAATTCTGAACATAGTAGAGATAGAGTATGGGATGATATGTCCCCAATTGTGTGAAACTTTCAAAACACTGGGATTATCCATAGGATTAATGAGGTTCATTAGTGCCTTGGGGATTCTTGGATTGTCATTCAATATGAGGCATCTCAACTTGGAGATGAAATACCTATCAAACCTGATAAAGCTAGCATTCTCTACATTTGAAGTCATATATGCACTCCATAATTGAACTAGCAATGCTTCTCCATTATCCTCTCTATTTAACTCCATTTCTTTACCAAAATATGTATCTCTCTTAAACAAAAACATTTGCATCAACAAAGAATAATGGCCAAAAAAAAATTCCACCTTGCCAATAGCAATCCCAATTAGTCCATCATGAATTTCCTCAGCTAGATAAGAAGCAAAATAAAAAATTATGTCCACACCAAAAGATGAAATCTAAGTAACCATATACATGAAATCCATAGGCATAAACTCCTCTTCATCTCTCCCAAAAACTTTGCATAGGGTCTTATAGATCTCTATAACCCTGGTATTGAAGTATGCCCTTTTGAAAGGTTTCCTAAAAAATTTTGTTATTGCTACTAGAGTTCCAATTTTCCCTATATGTTCCTTCAATGTACCTTGCCTAATGGCATCCTTCTTAGACATGTACTCTTTTTTTAACCCTTTTAAATCAATGGGTACATGATAATCAGTGAGAGGCCCTAAAACAAAAACTTCTCTAATTTCATCTCAGCTAATTGTAATTAGGACCTCACCATCAATTCTTCTCACTAATCTAATGGCTTGGTCATAGTTCTTGGTGATAGCTTCAAGAAGATCATAATCCATAAAAACACTAGGAACCACTAGTTTTCCTAGATGAAAATTCCATATATTGGCATGTGGGGCAAATGGGTTCCTCTCTGAAAGCCATTTTTTGAACAAATCTAAACCAGTTTGGGAGGTATTAGCATCCCAAACCCAATTCCCCTTGTCATACAATCCATCTGCTATTTTTAACCAAGGGTTTAATGAAGTAAGTTTCTTAATTTGCATAGTTTCAATAGTGGAATTAGGGAGCAGCTCAAGCAAATCATCATGGACATTCCTATCCAAATAATTCTCTTGGCTAGAAAATACATTTTTTGGAGGCATTTTTAATTGCAATTTGCAGAACTGAGACACTACAGAGATTATAGTGTAAGTACTTACTTGATTCTTTGCTTGTTTCTCTCTATAATTCTACAATGTGTTTTCGAACATTAGAAATTTTCTTCACGCTCTTGTCAAGCTCAACACAACCTTCTCAGTAATGGCTTCTACTTAGGAAAAGGCCTAAAATCTTTGTTCACATGAGATGGAAATGGGAAAATTTTCTATATTATACTCTAGTTTTTCTTTTGCATGCGAAGATTTCATTTCTCATAAATGCACAAAGTGGCACCACCTTCTATGTTCAAATTTACACCTTTTATTTTTGAAAAATCCTATGATCCAAGGTTGCAAGAAAAGATGACTCATGTTGCACTTGACATGTTGGCAGTCAACACAATGTGATTTCACCATGTGTATAATTCCTTCATTGTTGGCCTTTCAGTTTGGACCCACTAATGACTGAGGACATTTGTCATTGAGTTGCTACCTCACTATACATAAAGAGTGAGCACCTTACTATAGCGAGGTAATGATAATCATTGATTCTACATTGATCATGTGGGAGACATTTGATGCACTACTTAAGAGAAATATTTTGGGCCCTTACTCACTATATCACTATATATATCATTCGAGCAACTTACTATAGTTAGATAGCGATGATCATAGATTTGAAATTGATCTGAGGGTGTGGAAACTACATGAATTACATTAGATATGGTGGGTCCCATGGTCACTATGTTGCATAGATTGAAAAATACACATCTTTCAATAGTGAGGTACTGACAATCATTGATCCAAGCTTGATTGAATGATAAGAATCTTTCAAATGTTTTATGAAGGGGGCATGGGTCTAGATTATTGATGACATGAGAAAACCTTGCACAACTGGCATATAAATCCATTCTTTAATGCCAATTGTATTGCCATGTTTCTAAGGTCCCACTATGTGTTCATATCCTAGCTAGGCACTATATCACTAACAACCAGACTCATAATTTTTACGAGAGTGACATAGTGACCTCTGGTGCCTTCACTTTTCTTGGTGTATACATGTATCCCACTAGATGCCACCGTGTCCCAAAAACTATATAACTGATATCTAATAGAGCATGTGTCTAGGACCCACCTTCTAAAAATGTTGCTATAGTATTACTTTCCATCAAGGCACTATGTTGCTAATAGTAAAGATCACAAATTTCCTGACAATGAATAGCAACATTCAGTGTCTTATCAAAAATCAGTGCCAAAAAGATAAAGGCAAGTGAAGTCATAGTTGCCCTTATTAATGCTTCTAACATAAAAATAAAACTGCATGTCCACCATGCAACTTGGGAAGTTTAAGGTCATTGAAAAACTTAAAAGTGATTGTCATCTTTTTTTTTTGTGAAGGTGCCATGTCACTAATGATGAAGTGCAAAAATTTTCTAATAGCAACATGGTGACCAATCGAAAATAATTTAATTTTGCTATGACCTTTTGTACTTCATAGTTCTGATCCCTTTTCTAGTTCTAACAGGTCTGACATGAAAAATGTGACCAAATACTTCTGACACAATACAATCTTTGATCACCACAACTCCATTTTATGGCACCACCCTTCAAATTTCTAGTAGTCACTATGTTGCATAGGATAACATACTTGCACCTTTTGATATTGAAAATGTGACTGTCATTGATCTTGGGATAATCAAATGGTATACATTAAAATGGAAAAGGTCATATAGGGGCATGAAAGATTTGAACTGTTTAAGGAATATTTATATATCTTTTTTTAAAGGTTTTCACCCAAATGATACCTAGGGTTTAGCAAGGGTTTTCAAATGTTTTTTCAAGACAAGAACTTAGAAACCCTAGTTTCTAATAATGGAGTCAATTTTGATTTTTCATTCCTATATTGGGGAAATTTTATCTTGAAAAAAATTAGACCAATAGTGGCTCTATCTAGGGACATTGAATTACATGGATTCAAATGAGGGCTTAGAATTTCTAGGAGAAGTAGACCACAAAGCAAAACAACTTAAAACTGACAACTTTGAGAGAGCCACAACCTTAGGCAAAAACAAAATATATAGGAAACTATCCATAGACCAAAGAATTTACAAGAATGTACACAAAAAACCTAAACTAATGTCTATGGAAAACAAGTATTTTAGCAGAAATACCTCTTCAAGAACTATCCATGAGCTGGTAGTTCAAGAATGTTGTCTAATAAATCCTTGAGAATATATGAGTCTTCTCCCCATGTATTTTCAATCAAATAAGGACCTAACTATATGGGATCAAACTTCCCATGTTTTTCCTTTATCTTCAACTTTGGCATTCCACATGAGGACTAAATCTCCATTTTCAAATTTTCTACTTACTCTCTTTTTGTTACATAATGTCTTAACTTGTAGTTGCAATTTTTGATTCCTAAGAGATGCTTGTCTTCTAATTTCTACTAACCCTACAAGTTTATCCATCCATTCTTGCATGTCACCTATAATATCTTCATCATATAATTGGATGTAATTGTAGAGTCGTAACAAGTTATTCTTAGGCATTCCTTGCCTAAATTCGATATACTAGATCAAAAGGGGCCACTCTAATGGAAATTTTCATAGTCACTTTGTTAGCCTTTATTGCTAGCTACAACATGGAATCCCATGCCTTCTTGTTATAATCCAACATCCTCTTAATGACTTTTAACAAGCTTTTATCTATGGATTTAGCTTGTCCATTTCCTTGTGGATGATACAAGGAGGATGTAGATATGGTAATTCCATATTTGTCATAGAATTATGTGAATTCCTTAGACCTAAAGCACATTACATTATCTGTTACAATTTTTTGAGGACAACCAAACCTAGAAATAATGTTATTTAACAAAACATTGTTGACAACTTTACTAGTTGCATTTTGTGTAGGGATAACTTCTACCCACTTTGTGAAATAATCAATAACAACTAAGGTCCAAGAATAACCAGTGCTAGATTTTTGAGAAATCTCCCCTATGAAATCCATACCCCATTGTTAAAATGGTGCTTGAACCTCAACTTGATTTAATGGGATATTACCTAAGAATTTTAATTTTCCAGTATATCTTTGACTAGCATCACATCTTCTAACCATGATCTGAGCATCTTTACAAAGTAATAGCCACCAGAATCCAGCTCTCATCACCCTATGTGTAGTAGTCTGGGCTATGTAATGTCCTCCACAAACTCCAGTATATATCTCATTCAAGATTTCTTTAGCCTTCTCGTGATCAACCCATTTTATTAATATTCCCTCAAGATTTCTCCACTATAAACTACCTTTGACAATTATGTATCTGATGGCTTGTTGTATAGTACTTGTTTTTTCATTTTAAGTTAAGTGGGATGGAGCTTCCATGTTTTCTAGATAATGAATAACATTAGCATACCACTCACAATGATCCATGTCATATAAATTAGATCTGAGGTCATCTATTACCATATTTATCTAATTAGTGTCCAAATTGGATTGAGCCATAAGTTTAGCTAAGGCTTGACCCCTTACTAATTTTGTTACCTATATTTCAATATTAAACTCTTGGATCATGTTGATCCATCTACATCTTCTTCCTCACACTTCTTGTTGAGAAAACACATATTTCACAGTGGCACTAGGCACAGATGCAATGATAGTGGTACCTACCATGTAGCATCTAAAAGCCTTAACAGTCTTTACCAAAGAATATACTTATTTTTCATTTATTTCATACTTTAATTCAGCTAGCTATAGTGACTTACTAAATAAAGCAATGGGTTGTTCATATCCTTCCTCATTCTTTTGCAACAAAACTGCAACTATAGTGTAGAAAGATGCAAAAGAAAAAACATGCATTGGCTTAGTGTGATCAATGGTCCTTAGGGCTGAGACATTATTTATATACATTTTAATATCTTGAAATGCCTATGAAGTTTCACTAGTCCAATTTATAGTGGCTCATTTCTTGAGCATTTTAGAAATAGGTCTACTAATCTCAACATAGTTAGTGACAAACCTTCTTAGAAAATTAACTTGCCCAAAGAAAGACTATATTCCTTTCACATTTTTTTTCTTGAGAACCTTATCAATGGCTACTACCCTTTTAGGGCCTATCTTCACTCCATCCTTTAATATTATATGTCCCAATAACTTACCCTCAGTTACCCCAAAGGTACATTTCTTTGGGTTTAATGACACTCCATATTCTAGGGCTTTGATGAATATCTTCTCCAAGAACCTAAAATGGCCTTTAGCACTTTTAAAATAAGTTGTGAGATAATCTTGCTATACAACCATAAAATTATTTATATACTCATGGAAATCCACATCCATGTCTCTTTGAAAAGTGGTACTAGCATTAATCAGTCCAAAAGGCATTCTAACTATACACATAAGTTCCCAATGGAGTTGTAAATGCTATCTTGAACTACTCTTCTTCTTTTACCAGGACCTAATTATATCTTGAGAATCCATCAATAATAGACATGAGTTTAGGCTCTATTACTCTCTAAAACATAGCTTCCATATTAGGTAACCCATAATTATCTTTTAGGGAAGCAATATTGAAGTTTTAGAAATCTACACATAGCTTGACATCTCCATTCTTTTTCCTAATAGGTACTAAATTAGAGACCCAAGTGGAATGTCTAATGGGTTTATTTATTCCCCTATCCCTTAACTTTATTAGTTCCTCTTTCATTTTAGTGAATAGGGTGGGATTGACTGGTCTTTGTTTCTACCTTAAAAGGTTTTACATTATCCTTCAGAGGTATGACATGCTAAAAGAGATCTTCTCTAGAAGCTGTTAAATCATCATAAAATCAAGCAAAAGAATGTCTATATTTTCTCAACAGGTCAATCAAAGTCTTTCTAATTTTAACTAACAAATTTTTGCCAATATAAACTTTCTTAGGGGCCTCATTAGTACCCAAATTTATCTCTTCTAGCTCTTGAGGTTTACAATCTTTAGCACCAGGCCTTACCGTATCTTGATTATCAAACATGTTCTCCAAAATAACTAGACCTTTAGGTACTTTTTTAGTCTTCAATTGTATAACCTCTTGACCCAAAATTGTTTCTTTCCCATCTATGGTTTGAACCAAATCACTATATTCCAACTCTTTTCCATGGTATTTATCTTCATTTAGTAGGAAATTAACAATGTCTTTTTCATCTTCAAAAACTTGCCAATGTTCAACATTGTCAAGTATTGATGGCCTATTTTGAACTTCAATTTGTTATATTCTTGCAAATGATATCTCCTAGGATTTAATTGCTACATTTTCTAATAAATTGGCCATCTTATTTTTGGTTCTATGTCTCCATGATATACCAAATGCATCAAAAAATTCAGTTTGATCCCAAACAACATTTCTATACTATTTTAACCTTCTATTCTTAGAAGTATATGCTCCCTTTATCTATGAGTTAATCAATTTAGAATCACCTGTAACATGCAATTTCTTGATTTGATGGTAGGTAGCAACTTTCAAAGTTAACAACAAGGCTTCATACTCGGCTATATTATTAGTACATGAAAAATTCAAGGTAAAAGAATATCTGAAAGTGTTTTTCTCTAGAGAAATAAAAAATACCCCTACCCCTGCACCTTCTTTAGAACTAGCCCCGTCAAAGAACATTTTCCATAATATTGGTGATTCCATACAACACTCAACTTCATGTTCAATAATAGCAGATAATTTCTCAACTTCTTGGATTATCAATTCAGCTCTGAATGCATTCACACTAGTATCTAAAAAGCATGTAGCATCTTTGTCAACTTCTTCGCCAAAGATATGTGATTGGGTCAAGCCAAATAACAAAATGGACACAACAGAAAAGGGAAACTTTATTAACTATGAAAAATGCTAATACACTTAGTACAGAGAAAATAGACTTCAAAACATGCCCTATGGGCTTACAATAGTATAAATCTAAAGATAATTTCTCCTTCTAGTACCTCCTCTCAAACTCCACTCTGAACTACCTTTTACAATGCCAAAAATGTCCTTAAATAGACCTCAAAGGGTTAAGGATTAGGAATACATTCTAGAAAGTGTCAATTGACATCCACCACCTAAATAAAGGCTCTGAAAGTCACATTAGAAGTCAGCGAAAAATTAGAAGAATCTAGAAATGGTAGCCAAACTTTTGAAAGGCATAACTTTTGAACTGTAGCTCCGATTGATGAACTCTTTACATTTTCAAAAAGCTCTTGGAGTGCTCTATAGCCCTATGGAATGGCTTCAATTTTCCCCCTTTTTTTGGCCCTATACAAGGTTATTTAATGCCCCTAACCTAACTTTGAAGCATTCTTAGGAGGCCTCTAGAAATTGAAAAACTACAATAACTTTCAAACCACGAGGCCTTTTGACCTAATTCTTTTTTTGGAATGTTCTAAATTACAATTATAATATCCCACCAATTTACAACTTCTATCTGACCATAATTATGGCTCAATTACATAGACCTATTGTTTTAACATTTACACATATCCTTGGTTCTTAAAAACTCTAACCTTGAACACTAATAGTGGAACTATGAGAGTTGGAAACTTTATTTGACCCAAATGGGTATCCAGAAATGAAAACACATGAAATAGAAACTATGTCTATGTATACTTTTTGGGTGACATAGGAGTGCCCTTATACCTCTGGATGCTCCTGCATCAGACACCCATGGTAGATTAAAAAGTGACCCTATCACTTGATGGATAGTAGAGGAAATCCCAAATGGGAAACCTTAGCTATTGATATCCAAGTTGAGTCCTCTATCAACCATCCTATCCACTTAACCAAGTACTCTTCATACCTTCTATTTCTAGTACTCTTGCACACATGACTATCTAGAATCTTTTCTATCTCCTCCTTCTTAGAAGTAGGAATTGGACATGGCTCCAGCATCAAACCCTCATCTGCATCATCATCATGATACTCTATTAAGTATGCAATGTTGAAGATAGGAGAAATGTGAATTCCATCTGGTAACTCCACCTCATATGCATTTCCTGATTCATGTTTCTTCAGAATTTTGTAGGGGCCAAATTTCTTCATCTTCAGCTTGTTGTAAGTACCTACTGGAAATCTTTCTTTTCTTAAGTGTACCATGACTAGATCCTCTACTTGGAACTCCTTATGTCTTCTCCTTTGATCAGCCCTAGATATATACTATTGGTTCATATTGGTAATGTGTGTCTGGACCTCCTCATGAAGATGCTTGATATGTTTAGTAAATTCTTCTACTTTAGCACTTGTCCTCTCCCCTTGCTCCATCTTCCTCAATTCTAGTGCAGTCCTTGGGTTTTTTCTATATACAATTTGGAATGGTGATCTACTAGTACTCCTATTTACAAAGTTATTGTAAGAAAATTCTTCTTGTGGTAGAATCAAATCCCATCCCTTGGGCTTATCCCCAACTAAATATCTCAACAAATTGTCCAGACTTCTATTTACCACTTCAGTCTATCTATCAATTTGCGGGTGATGTGTAGAACTGAACTTCAAGTCTGTTCTCAACTTCTTCCACAATTTTCTCCAAAAATACCCCACAAATTTAGTATCTCTATCAGAAACTATACTTCTTAAAGTCTGTGTAGTCTTACCACCTCTTTGAGAAACAAGTTTTCTATATGGAAAGCATCATGAGTTTTGTGGCATGGGATGAAATGTGCCATTTTGGAGAACCTATCAACCACCACAAATACTGAGTTATTACCCCTTTGTGTCCTTAGCAATCCAAGAAAAAAATCCATACTTTGTCCTCCCATGGCTTTGAATGGAACAGGCAATGGCTGATATACTCCAGTATTGTGACTAAATCCCTTGGTTGCTTGACAAACCTAGCAACTTTGTACAAACTTCTTCACATCCTATGACATTTTAGGTGAAAAATAATGTTCTCAAAGGATGGAAATGGTCTTATCTTATCCAAAATGTACTGTCATCCCTCCACTATGTTTCTCCTTAATCAGATTTTCCCTCATGGAACTCCTTGATATGCACAACTGACTGCCCTTGAACATCATACCATCTTGAATCAAATAGTCTAGCCACTTAGTTTTGTCTACATCAACAGGCTCTTTACAAGCTTTCCATGCTTTAGCAAAATTAGGATCCTTAGGGTATAGATTCTTGAGTTCATCAAACCCAACTATTTCAACCTACATTATTGTAAGCAACAACTACCTCCTACTCAATGGATCTGCAACTCTATTAGACTTTCCACTTCTATGCTTCATCACAAATGTATAGCTTTGCAAGAACTCTACCAACTTCATATGCCTCTAGTTCAATTTACCTTGGCTATTTAGGTACTATAATGCCTGGTGATTAGTATACAAAAAAATTCCTTTTGCAATAAATAATACCTTCATTTCTTTAGGGCCTAAACTATTGCATAGAACTATTGATCATAAATAGAATACTTCTTCTTCGCATCATTAAATTTTTCACTAAAATATGCAATAGCTTATGTTCCTGGCTCAATATAGCCCCAATAGCACTTCCACTAACATCACAATCCACCTGGAACACCTTACTAAAATTAGGAAGTGCCAACATAGGTTGTTCTATCACCTTCTTCTTCAGCATTTCAAAACTTCTCGTGGCTGCCGCAGTCCATTTGAACTCTTTTCTATCCCCTCTTATTGTGTCAGTTAGGGGTGCACATATGCTGCTGAAATTCTTAATGAACTTCCTATAAAAACTAATTAGATCATGGAATGATCTCACCTTAGTAGTAGACCTTGGAGTAGGCCATTCCAAGATGGCTTTTACCTTCTCTGGATCCATTTTGAGACCTTTGGGTGATACAATAAATACCAAGTAGACTAACTCTTTTTTATCAAAGCTACACTTCTTCAGATTAATTAATAGTTTATCTTCCCTCAACCTTTCAAGGACACCATGAATATGCAATAAATTTTATTCCAAAGTCTTGCTGAACATTAAAATGTCATGCAAATAAACAATAACAAATTTTCCCAAGAACTTCTTAAGTACCTCATTCATAAGCTGCATGAAGGTGCTTGGGACGTTCATCAATCCAAAGGGCATGGCCAACCACTCATAAAGAGCCTCCTTGGTCTTGAAGGCATTTTTACACTCATCTCCTTCTTGTATCCATATTTGGTGATAAACACTCTTGAGATCTATCTTTGTGAAGTACTAAGCTCTACTCAAGCAGTCCATAAGATCATCCATTCTTGGCAAAGGAAATCAATACTTAATGGTTATCCTAATTATAGCTTGAGAGTCTATACACATTCTCCACTCTCCATCCTTCTTTGGTGCTAGTTCTATAGGTACTAAACATGGACTTAGGGTCTCTTAAATCAAACCCTTCCTCAATAGCTCCTAAACTTGTTTGTTTAGCTCCTCAGTTTCAGTAGGAGTCATCTTATGAGCAGCCTTGTTAGGAAAACTAGCTCCTAGGATTCAATCTATCTAAAGACTGATTTGCCTTACTAGTGGCAAGCCTTCTAGAACATTATCAGAGATGATATCTCCAAACTCACTTAATAAATCTAAAACTTCAAGTGGTATTTCACTACTACCTTGCTTATCTTTTCTAGGAATCAAAGCATAACACATACATTGATGTTTCATGCCATCTAGAAACTTTCTTCCATCAACAAGATAGATCCTTGCACTACTAAATACCTTTTCACCTTCTTTTATCATGGGCTTTAGTTTGTGGAAAACTCCATCCTTTTTCAGAGAGTATGTGTTTGCATGACCATCATGTACTACATGCCTATCAAACTGCCATGGTCTTCCCAACAATAGATGGCAGACATCCATTAGAATAAAATCACATAGAACTTCAGCATGGTAACTCCTAATTTTGAACTTCATTAAACATTATTTTCTTACCAAGACCTTATGATCATCCTTTACCTAGGAAATCTGATAGGGCTAGGGGTGTTTCTCCCTCTTGAGCTTCAGCTTAGAGACCATTTGCTTTGACACCAAGTTGTCAGTGCTACTACCATTAGTGATCACATCACAAAATTCATCCTCACACTTGCACCTAGTATGAAATAGACTCCTCCTTTGTCTTGGTTCAATCTCACCACTTATTAAGACCCTTTCATTTACTAAAGTCTCTCCTCTTTCTACATCCTCTAAATGTGATGATTGTGCATCTTCATCCACATGAGCAACCCTAGCTTGACCCTCAACTCTCCTATCTATCCTTCCTTGTCATTGAGGGCATTCAAAGGCATGATGACCTTCTTCATTGCAATGGAAATAAGTACCACAAAAGCCCCCTCTTCCTTGTCCATGTCCTCTACCTCTTCCTCCAAAGTTTTGATCATGAGAACAGTTGAAATCCTCATTCCTCTGGTTCCTGCTAGTACCCACATCTTCATTTTTCTTTTTGGTCTCATTTTGTCCTTCAAATGACCTACCACTACCCCTTCCTCCTTGACCACGCCCTCTTTATCACCCTTCAAACCTTTTATTTAGCTTCTCTTCAACTCGCAGGACAAACTGGTATGCCTCCTCATCACTGGTCATTCTCACCAAACTTAATTCCTCCTGGATGCTAGGTCACAACCCACTCCTTATTTGCTTTTGCATGCCTTGCTTGAATCAAAAATCGGTAAAAATCCTCCATATATTCTTGGACTAATTTTCTTGCTTGCTTTAACCCATGCATATTCTTAAACAAATCAAGCTTGTAGTCAACAAGAATAAATTGCTTCTTTAGTTTATCCACCATTCAATCCCACCTTGTGATCTTCTCCTTTCCTCTTCTATTTCTATCCAATTGAACCTCTTGCCACCAAATTTTGGCATGGCCTTTAAGTTTGGCCTTTGCAAATTTAACCCTATCTGGGTCCCTGATATCCTTATACTCAAAGTAATCCTCTAGTTCATTGATCTAGTCAATCAACTCATTCAGTTTTAGATTTCTCGAAAATACACCCACATCAATTATAAGTCTTTTTCGAAACTTAGTAATGGCCCTAAAAATCCTTTCCTCTACCTAATTTAGAACTTCCCCTTCAACTTCCTATCCAATTTCTTCTTCTTTATTGTCGTCCTCACTTTCGTCACCTACTGCAATATTTGTTCCTCTATGGAGCTCCTCCTGCAATGCTTGAACTTGCCTTTGGAGGGCTCTAACCTCCTCAGGATTGATAGCTCTAACCCTTCCACCATGCTCTCTTTGTGGAGGCATCTTCTTAACTCAAACCCACAACCACACAGTCCTAGTGCAAACTACCTCACAGTTGGCACTCTGTCTACACACTTAGGAAAACCTTCCTCTAATACCACTTGATGGGTTCAAGCCAAATAACAAAATGGACACATTAAGAATGGAAATTTTATTAACTATTAAAAATGCTAATACACTCAGTACAGAGAAAACAGACTTCAAAACATACCCTATGGGCTTACAATAGTATAAATTTGGAGATAATTTCTCCTTCCAGTACCTCCTCTCAAACTCCACTCTGAACTACCTTTTACAATTCTACAAATATCCTTAAATAGACCCCAAAGGGTTAAGGATTAGGAATACATTCTAGAAAGTGCTAGTTGGCATCCACTACCCAAATAGAAGGCTCTAGAAGTTGCATTAGAAGTCAACGCAAAATTAGAAGAATACAGATATGGTAGCCAAAATTTTGGGAGACATAACTTTTGAACCATAGCTTCGATTGACAAACCGTTTACATTTTTGGAAAGCTCTTAGAGTGCTCTATAGGCCTATGGACCAGCTTACCTCATCCCCCATTTTTTGGCTATGTAAAAGGTCATTTAATGCCCCTAATCTGACTTTGAAGAATTCTTATGAGGCCTCTAAAAATTGAAAAATTGCAATAACTTTTAAACCGTGGGGCCTTTTGACCTGATTCTTTTTTTGGAATGTTCTAAATTACAATTATAATCATCCCACCAATTTAAACCTTCTAACTGACCATAATTATGGCTCAATTACATAGTCCTATTTTTATAGCATTTACATGTATCCCAAGGTGCTTAAAAACTCTAACCCTAAACACTAATAGTGGAATTGTGAGATAAGGGTACCTTAATAGTAATTTATGATAACATGGATATCATATCAATTGGATTAGACACAATGAGTTTCAGAATCAAAAATAGAGTATGAACTTTCTGAGTAGCACAAATTACTATTTGCTTGGCATTATTAGACCCTGGTCCCTTCTCTTGCATAATTGCTTTTGTTGTCTCATCTTCTTGGAAGTGCACTTTCTTTTTGGGTTCCCACTTCGTGGTTTTGATTTCTTTAATCTTAACTATCTCTGCACTAGTCTTCTTGTCCTAATCTTTCATCTTATGTGTAATATCATTTATGAAGTTACTAGAAGGCTTTCTAATGTCATTATTAACTATTTTGTTTCTCAAGTTATAATTGCTATGTACTTGGGAAATCATCTTTGCAGTAATACTATCAATTTCTTCTTTATAAGGCATTCTCAAGTTCACATGAAGAACATTAGAAGATGTAGCACATACCTAATCTTTATGATACCCTTCATTATCTAAAAATACTTGTTGATGATGTAACTGATAAGAACATTTCTTATCTTCAAGATCATTCTCTATTTATTCCAAATAAGAATCCAAATTCTCATTGCACATGCTCACCATATTACAACTCACATCATCATGGCTTTTTTCTTCTTCCTCTTCATCATTTTGTGCACTATGATCTGAAACAAAGGATAAAGCAACAACTCAATATTCTAAGTAGTGAGGTGACTAGCAAATGATACACCATGGTACATCATCATTTATATTTACTAAACTTCTTTGTAGAGGATCTGTAGTACCCTTATCTTTTATATTTTGTGTCTGGTCAGGGATTGGCTTTCCATCCTTCCATTGAGTGGTACAAGGGTAATTCTACATTCTAGGTTGTCTATTGAAGTTGCTATTTTTCACAGGGGTA
Organism: Cupressus sempervirens; assembly: GCA_028749045.1. Lineage (NCBI taxonomy): Eukaryota > Viridiplantae > Streptophyta > Pinopsida > Cupressales > Cupressaceae > Cupressus > Cupressus sempervirens. The sequence goes on from CM053785.1 coordinate 102,728,405, forward strand.
TTCTTAGAAAAATTTGGCTTATGGGTATTGAAACTAGTAGGGTTCATCTTTTTTAGAAATTCCAACACCTTGCCAATTGTTGACTCTTTAGTTTTCTTTACAATAGGAGTTTTATCAACATCCCTTTTGTTGTTAGTCTTAGGATTAAACAACTTTGGATCATCTCTCCAACCAAGCTTGTGAGATGCTTTTCCTATTATGCTCAATATTCACTACAATCTTGTAAGCATCCCTCAAATTTTTAGGATCCCTATCTCTTAATTGGTAAGCCATCTTGTTGTCAAAAGCATTAAAATAAGTTGTAAGACAAACATCCTCATTCAACATCATAACTTGGAACAATTTGTACATACCCATTTGGAATCTTACACTGAAGTCAAAGGTGGATTCATTAGGATTTTTCTTAATGTTATTAAAATCATTCAACACAAATCTCACACTAGTTTTATCTCCATATTGTTCATTGAATAGACTCTCCAAATCACTCCATGAACCAATGCTATTATCAGGTAATCTTCTAGACCAATCTCTTGTATCCTTAGTTAAAGAATGAACAAATAACTTCATCACTACATCCTCACGTTCAACCTCAAAGTCATTTAGAATGTCTATAAATGCTCTTAAATGCTCTTCACTAGTAACCACATTATTTCCAGAGAACTTGACAACTTTGTCTCTCAAGTTGAAAGATATAGGGTGTGGGGCACTAGGAATACCTACAAATGAGATTTGTCTATATTTTTCCATGTAGATAGGTTACTTCTAAAACTAGTAACATTTGAGTTGCTTGCTATATTGGCTTGATTAAGAACAATATTCTAGGATTGTTGAGGTTTGTTAACCTCATAATGGTTTTTGACACTTGAGTGCCAACACATATAATCACATTCCACATTGGAGCCGAGTACACCATGCATATTGAGTGAAGATTAGATATCGAGTGAAGATCAGATACCGAGTGAAGATCAGATACTAAGTGAAGATCAAATACCGAGTGAAGTGTAAGCGCCGAGTGTTAACAAGTGCCAAGCAACACATGGTTTCGAGTGTTAACAAGTGTCGAGCAACATAAGGTGCTGAGTGATATAGTTTTGTTTAGGTGTTGAGCTATCCAGGAAACAACAAGTGCCGAGTATCAACAATACTTTAGGAGCTGAGTAACTCATTATATCAGCATAAGAGTTTGTAATTGCACAAATTATGATGTAAACCATTTTTACAACCGACATAAGGTAAATCTTGAAGGATTTGATGATGAGATCGAATCTTTTATTTTTCCTATGCAATCTTAATGTAGCCAATAAGAAAAATGATGAAGGCATGCAACCAGTAGAATAAATGCAAATAATGAGTGGAAAATGGAGATTGAACATGGATCGTAGATCCATACCTAACCCTAAATCCTCAAATGTCTTTATAAGGAAGAGAAAATTTCATTGTAAATATATGAGTGGATATAAAAGGGTGCACAGGAAAATTTATTTTCAAAAGCGAGGGTTATCAGATCACAAAGGATCAAGATCAGAGAAAGTAGGACATGTGTCTGCATTCAACAATCAAGGATTGTAATTTATCAGGTTCGTTATACCTAATAATTTCTAGCAATTGTATTAGAATGAAAATCCTATGGTGATAGGTTAGCTTAATAGCTATTTCATCAGATCCTTTAATTAGGTGATTAAAATCCTTTAACAGGGTGACACTAAATGTTAAGTGTTTGTAAATCCTCTAACTAGGTCACTATTAATACAGTGTAAAGCCTTTAACAGGGTAGACCATCAGAAGTGGTTGAACAATATTGTTGCAGTAATTTTTGTGGGTATCATCCTCACCCCAGTTTTACCTTCTTATTCCTGGAGGCTTTCTGGGTTACCAAATTCTAGTGTTACGAGTTGTTGATGCATGTGTTAAATTTCATCTTTACTTGATGTATTTACATGCATGCAATTTACTTACAGTTAAAAGTTTTATTGGATAAAATAGGATACTTATGATTCACCCCCCCCCCCCCCCCCCCCTCTCATAAGTACTCTTTCCATAGTTGAATATTCCAACAATTGGTATCAGACCATGTCCAGGTTCTCACAAGGAAAAGCCTAATAGCTTGGAGGAAAAGATCTAAAGATGGAAGCTTGCAAACTTGGAAAGATCATTGAAAATCAGGTGATAGATGTGCAACTTGCTCTGCATAGCTTGGAGGAATTTAGAAACAAGTTGAAAAGCTCATTAAAAAAAGGAAGGATATAGCCATAGCTGAAAATGATATACACTACAAGGAAATTGATACCACCAACATATTTTCCAACGGAGATACAAAAGAGTTTGATGCAGAAATAGCAGAATTAATGGAGAAAAACAAAGTTCGAGCAGATGAGATAAGATCTCTCAAGATGGAACATGAGTCACAGGCCATAATGATATGTGAAATCACTGAACACAAGAAAAGAGCAGTTGAAGATAAAGTGATGATGGAAAATGACAAAAGAAATCTTGCAAACAGACTTGAAGAAAAATTTACTAAATTGACAAGGATCTCAAACATGCAGATGGATACACTTGCCCAAATGATGAACCTTCATCATGAACTCAATGTGAAAGATATTGAGATCTCTACTTTGAAGATGCAAAATTAACAAATGCAGAATGAATTGAACAGAGAAAAAGAGGTAGTAGAGAATCTCAATAAATCAAGTGAAGCTATCAAGTATTTTGAATAGCTGTTGAAATCCCCAAAATCTACCCATGATACATCAAGACTAGGATACAATAGCACTAAAGTTGGAGAATCATCAATGCATGCTGAACAAAGAAGTGACAAATGTAAGAATTCAAAACCCACTTGTCATCACTGTAATAAGAAGGGGCATACAGCTAATGTGTGTAGGAGTAGAAGATTCAATCAATCAAACACACCCAAAAATAAGAGTTTTTTTCACAAGTGCAACATGCAAGGACATATGACACAAAATTGCAGATCCAATGTCACAAGGACTCAGAGATTTGATGGAAATTATTATAATTGCAAAAAGTATGCACATAGGGCATTTGAATGCAGATCAAAATCTATGTGGACATCAAATCAACCAAAAAAAATAGAAGGAAATGAAAGTCATTATCATTGGGATTACAACACTAGGTACAATTGTCACTATTGCCAAGAATATGGACGTATACCACAGAACTACATAAGAACACATTTCAAAGGGAACTACGAAAGATGGTTGAATCAAACTACATGTTTCAATTGTTTGAAAATTGGTCATATTAGTAGAAACTATCCTACAAGATCAAAGGCACCCAAGACTGAAGAATAAAAAGGAAAAAAAAAGATTGATGTCGAAAAGATAAGGGGGCAAATGAATAAGACTTGGATAAAGAAAGATGAGTGCAACACAACAAGTGGAGGGATCACTTCACCCAATGGGTCAAGTGATCACACTTCATCAAACTAAGCATGAGAAGTACACAGGACTGATATACAAAGCTATATCATACATCAGTCCCAAGACAAAGAAGATAAGTGAAGTATAGACCTACATGAAACAAGTTGTCAAGACAAAAATTAAATGTTGTTGCCGAGCTGACTTTGGATACCGAGTTAAACTCCAACATATGCCGAGCTCCTAACAGTGACCGAGGTGATAACTGATGCCGATTTGGATAACTCCAATAGAAGTCGAGTAAAATGGAAATATAGTGGAAATTGAGTTAGGTTAAAATTTCTTCAGAAGCTGAGTTGGCAGTTGAGCATTTAATGCGATGAAAATAGGGTATATAATTGTGATTTCAATCAGTTTTACTCTTCACGATCAAGAAGCAAAGAAGAGGAAAGAGAGCTGAGTGACTTCATAGCAAGAATCCAACGTATCAAGCAGATTGCAACCGCATTCAACACATTTTTCATCGATCTTGAGGTATTTTCATTTGTTTCGAGCTACATAGTTTCATATCCTTTTGCTGTGAAAACCCTAGTTTGCATAAATGGCATCAAGTTTGAAGAAAATTGAGAAAAAGAGTCTTTTGAAGTTTAGTTAGTTTCAAATGAGGTCAAGCAACCTGATTTTCGTCCTATTCCCAAAATTGCCTACAAAAATGACGCAGCTGGAGCTCTCTCCCATATTCCCCCAAAAGTTGCAATGGTCCAAGATGTGAGAAAATGTTACAACTGTAAGATAGGTGCTCTAGGAGACATGGAAATAAGACAAGCCTATGAGAAACTATGTGTAGATGGAGTCTTGAAAGAAGAATTCAAAATTGTTGAAAAGAAGGGTTTGACTTGAGTTTTAAGCTTTTCCACCATATTCAAAACAGAATGGGTTAGACTTGTACTAAGAAAAATTCATGGTGGAAATTTGTGGTTAGAAGATATTCCTATCAAATTGACCAAAGAAATCATACATAGAGTAACAGGGTACCCAACCCTAGATTGGTACAAAACCCTGAGAAGTGAATCAAAGGAAGTTATTGAAAAGAATATTGATGCCTAGTGGAACAAAAGAGGAATGACAATTCACACCATACAGGATCCTCTAGTTGAGTTTGCTATTAGAGTCATTGCCCATAAATTCTATCAATCCAGTAGACTCAATAGTGTACCATGTATTGCAGTAGATGTAGGCTACAAATTGGTGAAAAAGGATCGTACTTATGATCTTGCTAAACTGCAACTACAATATATCAATGAAAACCTAGCTGCCATAAGAAGAACAAAGCGCACTCAATGCAAGTTTGGAGCAATCCTAGTTTGCATATTCTTTTATGTTCAGAATGAGTTTCCTTCTTTTGGCAAAGTGGCATGGAGAAATGACAGAACCATCATTGCCCAAATTAATGAATACATAGAGCAAATGAGAGAAAATTTTGATACCTTGATGACAAGCTATTTTGAGGATTTCAAGAAATCCATGAAGCAAAGATCAAGGATACCAGCTTCCTTAGTAGAAAAATATATTAATGATATATGTTTCTTAGTTGACATTGATTTTACCTATATTCAAGCAGTAATACCAAGGGTAAGATGCCTAAGGCCATTTGGATATGAAATTAATATTGATAAGGCATCTGCAGCAATAACTGCATTATTGGCAAAAGAAATAGATCAAAGTGCTCCACATTTTGGGAATTATGATATGGTAAGATCAAAGATAAACATGGAATTAAAAACTACTTCCACATTGAAGAAGAAAGACAAATTAATAAAGAAGATTAAGAAGAAATTTGGTAAAGAAATTGAGGCTGAAGCAAAAGAAGAAGAGGATGATAGTGATGATGAAGATGAGCAAGAACAAGGGCCAATGGAATTAACACAAGGTCTTGGAGAAGACAAGGAGGAAGGTGCAGAGGAAGAAGCCAAGGAAGCAACAATTGAAGCTGAGCCAAAGAAGAGAAAGGCAACAGAACAGCCTTCAGCTAAGCCCAGATCAAAGAAAGCTACCACGCCATCACCTCAAAAGCCAACAACATGAGCTACAACAAGGGCCTCCACTCAAAAGGCTAAAGAAGAAGTTACAAAGAAGAAAAAAATCAAGGAAACATAGGAAGAGCCGAGAAAAAGAAGATATGTGGCTCAACCTGAGACTGATGAAGAAGACCAATCTGAAAAGGTAAGCCATTCTTCAGTTGATACCTTATGTAAAAAGATTGGAAATGGTGACTTAAGTAATTTAAATAAAGTTTATTTAAGTAAATTTAATAAAGAAGAATAGAATAGAATAGAAGAAACTGTTTATGGAATGATGGCACAGTTCAAGTACACTCCACTTGAACTAGATGGTTAATTGCCAAAAGAACTATAAAGAATTGTAGAAGATAGATGGCATTTTTTTTTGAAAATGGAGAAGGAAATGAGGGAATCAACCCTAGCAAGTGTATTGCCGGATTTGACTAGGGAACAAGTAAATAATGCAGTCAAAAGGCATAATAATAGGTTTACACCTGAATACAGGGCATTCTTCATACTCCAAAATAGAATGGAAGAGATTGTTCAAAGAAAAATGAAATCATGGAAGAACTTGTACAAACAGATTGAAGATTTTCTTGAGGAAGAATACAAGGAAGAAGCTGCTATACTAATAGAGGAGAGGAGAAAAAGGAAAGAAGATGAAGAAAAGAAAAGAGAAGAAGAGAGGAAAGAAGAAGAACAAGAAAAGAAGGAAGAAGAAAAGAAAGATGGAGAGGAGGAATAGACACAAAAATAGGATACAATGGCAATAGCTGAGCAAGAGCAGCAACCAAATCAGAGTGTGTAAGACACACAATTGCCACCCCCCAGCCCTCCTCAAGCATCCATCTCACCTATAAACACTATAACTATTATTGATGTTCCTGATACTTCTGGTCAGAATATCAATCCATTAACTGCAGAAGATCTTAAAAGAATTCTTGACCAATCTACACAACAAGCAATATTATGTACAGATCTAGTATTGGTCAGTATAGATGAATTGCAAAAACTAGTAGAAAGTATAGTCAAAGATAAGGTGAATCCACAAGAACCACCTTCTATCATCTCAACAACTACTAGTAGTCAATTCCAAATACCAACAAGCATAATTGATGCTGCAAGACAAAAGCCAAGTGCAGCTGTAGAAAAAGGAAAAGAACAAACAAGACAGACTATTACATCTGATCCTATAGCACAAACACAAGGTGCATTTCCATAAATTACAATAATTGATCATGGTAGACAGAAGGAGGAGGAAATAGTGAAAACCCCTAAAGAACAGGAGGCAATACAAACATTAATAAATTTGCCTACCTCGGGAACTCCTTCACATCAGCCATTGAAAATATCTATACCATCATCTAGTACTACCAAAGTTGCAAGGGTACTTCACTATGGAGACCCTGAATTAGATGAGGAGATAGTCATACCGAGCTATGACTCAAAATCAATAACCATTGATCAAATCAATGAGGTGCAGGAAGCACTGAATAGGAGAAAAAGATAGGAGATACTCATGAAGGAGTATAAACATAAGAAAACACTATATGCGATTAAGGACATCTTTATGGATGCCTTCAGTTTGCAATCACCAGATGAGTCAAAGCATATCACAAAGAAATTAACAGATATTGTTGACCAGTTGAAAAATGAAGACCTAGAAACAAATGCAAAACTTATGGAATGGTCAGAAAGAAAATTTCAAGGGAAAGTGAATGAGAAAATATCAAGTCAAATTGCACTTTCACAAGTTGAATTGGCTAAGCTTATTGACAAAGTGAAAAAGGTAATTGAGAATATATTCTCCTTGTACAAAAAGTTGTGTGATTTTTCATACTTCACACAAGAAACAAGCCAAAAGATACTGAGCTTGGAAAGAAATTTAAACATTTCAAGCATGCAATTACCAAATGATCCAGCTCAAAGTGAGAAGCATTTTGCTCAATCGCTTCACACTCACAAAGAAATAGCTGTATTAATAGCAGATGAGGCTAATATCAAGGTGAAATTAATACAGCTCCAGTCCTCCATTACCCCTCATTTAGACATACTCCATAAAGAGCAAGTATATGCTGAAACTGTTCTCAAGAAAGACCTAAATATTTCTACATTAGATGGACTTATTCATCTTGCTGCTGAGACTACCATCTAGCATAAGTCATTGGAAATTGCTTTGAACAACTGGGATGCAGCTCTCAGGATGATTATGGAGGTAAATAACACATTTTTAGCTAAATATGGTCTTAACCCTTAAACATTCTTTGACATAAGTGTCAAAAAGGGGGAGAAAATAGACATAATAAGGGGAGATATAGATATTATGAGATGAATTAATGGGGGAGAAAAGATAAAAAAGAGGATCTTGATTGATATACAGATAAGGCACAATCAACTCAGGGGGAGTTATAAAATTTTTGAGGTATATATTGTAAGTTACAAATTTTGATCAAGTTTTCTTTAAAACTCTATATATACCAATCAGATTAGTAAATGTACAAATAAGGTCAGTTAAGTGTTTTTGTCACTCATGTCAAAGGGGGATATTGTTAACCTCATAATGGTTTTTGACAGTTGAGTGCCAACACACTTAATCACATTCCACATTGGAGCTGAGTACACCATGCATACCGAGGGAAGATCAGATATCGAGTGAAGATCAGATACTGAGTGAAGATCAGATATCGAGTGAAGATCAGATATCGAGTGAAGTGTAAGTGTTGAGTAACACAAGTGTTGAGTGTTAACAAGTGCCGAGTGTTAACAAGTGCCAAGCAACACAAGGTGCCGAGTGTTAACAAGTTCCGAGCAACATAAGGTGCCAAGTGATATAGTTTTGTTTAGGTGTCGAGCTATCCAGGAAACAACAAGTGCTGAGTATCAGCAATACTTCAAGAGCCAAGTAACTTAGTATATCAGCATAAGAGTTTGTAATTGCACAAATTATGATGTAAACCATTTTTACAGCCGACATAAGGTAAATCTCGAAGGATTTGATGATGAGATCGAATTTTTTATTTTTCCTATGCAATCTTCATGTAGCCAATAAGAAAAATGATGAAGGCATGCAACCAATAAAATAAATGCAAATAATGAGTGGAAAATGGAGATTGAGCATGGATCGTACATCCATACCTAACCCTAAATCCTCAAATGTCTTTATAAGGAAAATGAAATTTCATTGTAAATATATGAGTGGATATACAAGGGTGCACAGGAAAATTAATTTTTAGAAGGGAGGGTTATTAGATCACAAAGGATCAAGATCAAAGAAAGCAGAATAGGTGCCTGCATTTAGCAATCAAGGATTGTAATTTATCAGGTTCATTATACCTAATACTTTCTAGCAATTGTATTAGAATGAAAATCCTATGGTGATAGGTTAGCTTAATAGCTATTTCATCAGATCCTTTAATTAGGTGATTAAAATCCTTTAACAGGGTGACACTTCATGTTAAGTGTTTGTAAATCCTCTAACCAGGTCACTATTAATATAGTGTAAAGCCTTTAATAGGGCAGGCCTTTAACAGGTTAGACCATCAGAAGTGGTTGAACAATATTGCTGCAGTAATTTTTGTGGATATCATCCTCACCCCAATTTTAGCTTCTTATTCCTAGAGGGTTTCTGGGTTACCAAATTCTAGTGTTATGAGTTGTTGATGCATCTGTTAAATTTCATGTTTACTTGATGTATTTACATGCATGAAATTTACTTATAGTTAAAAGTTTTATTGGATAAAATAGGATACTTATTCAACCCCCCCCCCCTCTCATTAGTACTCTTTCCATATTTGAATAATCCAACAAGGTTGACCTAGAGGTATTTGAGTGCTAATAATGGATGATAAGGCTGGAGCCATTTGAGATGTTCCCTGAATTAAGACTAATGGACCAGAAACTAGAAGAGGAGTTGCATCTAGGAGAGACAAATTTCACCATGAATCCAAAGCAAAATTATATTTTATGAACTCGATTTTCCTCCTAGTTTCTATGGCTTGGGCTTCATTCTCAACTTTTTCAAGTTCTTTTGCAAGATCTTCTTTCTCCTTCCTAGCCTTTTCCAAATCTAGATCCAACCTTGACAAGGGAGGGTTTGGGAACTTGGTTAGTAAAATTGAGGCTCATTTATTTGGACTCGTATAGCTTTACCCTTACCCTTATTAGTAATTTTCATAGTAGGTTCTATAGGGTTCACTTGATTAGGCTTACAAGCTTGAACTTGAGTGATGATAGGTTCTTGTTTTTGTCATAGGAGTTTTTCTTATTCTAGAACCTTAGATCTTAGGGTGTCTACATCTCAAAACACATGAGCATGGAGGACTAAGGTTCTCTTTATTAGCTTCTTGTTCTATTCCTTTAACATGGCCATCCTTCCAAGAAGATTATCCCTTTCAACAATGGCATCTAATGTAGCTTTCTCTTTTTCTTTCTCTAGATAGATATGCTTAGCTTCTTGCTCAGAAACCCATTTCTTCAAAAATAGTATCTCTGATTGCAATTCTTTGGGATCTATAAAAGTAGCTTATGAATCAATAGGGTCATCTAGATCTATTAGGTTAGGTTCCATGTATGAGGCTACCTTGGAATTAAAAGGATCTCCAAATGATCTCTTGAGTCCTAATCTTTGATTCATTTTAGCTATCAAATATAGGCTAGGACATCTATTCCCTACTGGTGACATATCCTTATCTTGATATGTTCTTATATCTAGAAAATGGGTACTAAAAGTTCCTCCTAAGAGTCTTATGGTTTTTGATTCAGAACTGAGTGAAGAAGACTCTCTCCCTATCATTGGTTGGTATTGAGAATTAACTAATACACTACCTTGTGGTTTCTAAGTCGGATTTGGATTTTCCTTCTTCTTATTTGGATTCTTCCTACCACCTTGAGGTAAGTCAGTATATATAGGTACATCAGGATTGGCTCTTGTGTGAGCTCTTATGTTTTTCCTTTTGTCAACCATACTCACTATTGATAAAATTAGCACTAGCTCCAAAACCTTGACTGAGTCACCAACCTATTCTAGGGAAATACAACAATTACAATCACTCTTTACTTTCAAGAAAAACACAATATAATATGGAAATATCTGACACACAAATGGACCAATCATTGAGAGTATAAGAATGCAACTCTTTCTTGATAGATAAGACACATGGTTGAATACATTAGTGCAACGTAGTGCCATATGCATTTTTTCTTTTTCTTTTTTTAAATTCTCAAGGTTTGTCACTAAAACACACCCATTAGAACCATGTACCCAACATGACCAAAGAAACAACAGTACTTCTTACACATATGTTAGACAACTCCCTAGCAAAGTCACAATTTTGTTGGTGTTTTAAAACTATTGAACAACAAAGGCTCAATACCAAACTGATAAAACTTACATAATCTAAGGGCTAGCCATTTCCTATCAACAATTATGCATGTAAACCAGTCAAAACTAACTTCAACAAAACCATAATTGGCTTTCTACTTTTTAGGCTCTACAAAACCAAGTTGGGTATACATAAGGGATGAGTCAATTTTCTTGTTGTTGTATGGGAACTATATTAGTTTCATTATGATTCTTATCCTCAATCTTCCAACACATACTTGATTTTGACATTTTCAACAAAATACATCCCATGTAACAGATTTGGTCATAAATTCTTTCGTAGATTTGCAAGTATTCTTAGCAATAGTGGCTAACTAAAAGATAGAATAGCTTATGCAAACAAGTACTGAGTATCTTTGAAAATCTTCATAAAAAATAAAAGAAAACTGATTGTGACTTTTGACTTGATACTCATCTATGATATATCTCTCTATAGACTAGATAAATTAGATTAGTGCCTATTCCATTGAGATTCAGAGTCCACTGTAGATTTATAGATCTGATTTATTAGCTTACAAAAAATGCTATTAGCAATTCTCACTTGAATTCATCCTTACAAACATCATTTCTATTACCATATAATTCTCATCAAATTCATCAAAGCTTTTACTTAATTCATTGAATTAATAGCAGTAACAAACTAACATACAATCTAAATGAATTGCATTGAATTGCACCAGCTGTACTCACACAACCTCAAAATAACCAAGTAACAATAAAGGAGAAAAACTTTAGAAAGAACTAATATGGGTATAGCTCAAACATTATTTTAATTTCTTTGAATGTTGTATACAATTGTAGAAACATAGAATGACTTTAGAAAGAGACACAAAGATCATTCCATATTGATGTATTCTCAAAAAACATGTAGAGAAATTATATCATAAAGTTGCTCAAAGACTAGACCAAAAACATCCTAAGTATAATACTAAAATGCATAATAAATAAAACCCTTCTCTAGCCTTGGAATCTCATAAATATAATGTGAGATGCAACAACCTTCAGATGTAGAGAACTAACAGGTGTCCTTAAAAGATATTTACATTTGCACAACAAAAAAGGACAAAAATTTATATAATCAGAAAGGTAACATCATATCACTCTCTTGGTAGCCCCCCTTTCTGTTACATCTTTAGGATATTACAAATTCTATGATATTCTCCTTTGTCATTCTAATTCATTAGAGTATGTAGACATCAGGCTTGCCAATGATGAATTCTACTTTAATGCTTGTAGCTTTACCTCAATTCATGGTTCTCCACTATCACCATCATGAACTATTAAAACAACCATTATCTGTAAATCCTCTTTTTCCACATCATGAACTGGGACCTTGATGCTTTCATCTTGGGTTGGTTTCTTGTCTTTGTCCTGCCCTACATGTTCCAATGTGTCATCTACTTGTCTTTCTTCCTAGTTACCAGTTATAACTAGTTGGTCTATTTCCATTGTTGAGAGTAGTTGTTTTGTTTTGTCTCCTTCATTTCTAGGCCCTTATGGAAGTGAATCAATGATTTTTATTTCATCTTCATTTATCTCTTCATCGTCAGTTTCAACTTCCTCTAACTCTTCACCAAAAAGAATATCTACCATCCACTTGTCATAAAGTGTATCATCTAGCCAATCATAATGTAGAATGTCCTGTTGCTTTTTGATAACATATTCAGGTTCATTGTCAATATTAACAAATTCTTCTCTTAAAGAATTAAAGAATATCTAGGCTTTCACAATTTCCTTTGTTGTGGTAGCCCACCATGCATGCCCTCTCTCATTGATGACTTTATTCATTCTTAAACAAAATAAATCATTTAATTCCTTTGCCCATTCATCTTTTCCTTTTAACTTATTATTTCTATCTAGGGCATGGAGGAATAAATCAAACTTTTTTCTTTTATACTTACTTAAAAAGCTTACTATTCTCATCTATAGGTGAACTCTCTTATCATCAAATTCTAGAAGATCAATAACAATATCATAAGTCTTTTCTATTTGATCATGTGAAAATCTTATGACAAAAAAACATAAAAAAAGTCATTTCTTTCTTCCATTTTTCCCATTTGTTCACACTAGGCTTTAGAGCTTCATCATGGGCTTTTAATTCATCCCATATGTTTATTTTTCTTGTTAGATGATCATAAAATAATGGCCATACAAATTTATCCCCCAAATATGTGAGAGCTTTTCTTAATTTATCTTCATACTGCACATTCAGTTCTACATGTAAGGCCCACAATTTGCTCTTTTTTTCTTCAAAATCTTCAACAGTATAATACTGTGGCCTTTGTGGTGTATCTGGTATTTCTATGAGGGGGTGGATTTAAAAGGTTGCACTATGGGATGAGGATATGTTATTTTTGGCCTTGTGGATCTCCCCATTAATTTATTCTCAAGCTCAATTCTCTTTTTCACTTCTTTATTATAAGCTTGAAGAACACTCTCATTTTTTCTTTGCAATTCAAACATTTCTTTCTCCTCTTTCTTAGTAGTAGCCAGAACAAAATGAGAGGTCCCCACACCCATATGAGTTGCCCATACATGTGATGTCTCAGCCACTCTCCTTATAATGATATTTCATGTTAGTCTTGAGTCATTTGGTTGTGATGAAGTATCTCTGGATCCCCTTCTTGAAGATTAGGTAACCAGAGTAGCTTGGTCATCACTCAATATAGTTACTATAAATTCCTCTCTATTGGGGTCTTGTAATCCCAAATTATTTGAAACAGAATTAATAAATAATGCATCAGCAATATCCCAATTGGGCAACAATTATATATTCAAGTCTTTTACCATCTTCCTCCCCTCTTCAGGAGTTATGTTTTGGAACTCTTGAGTCATTTGTTACTGTATCTGGTTCTATAGGGCTGCCTCCTCTAGCTTAGGATGCTCTATTCTCAACCTGTTGTATCTGTCTTCAAATTTTTCCATACTAGTTCTCCATGAAAATTGGCTAAAGGCTCTTGATTTAACAAAGCTATAATTTGATAGGAATTTTTGACTTCCTTGTTGCAATACAAGGTCTAATTCCCTCCCTTTTCAATTTGCAACTCTCAACACAAAACTTGGCATTGGAGGCTCTTGGGGGCCACCTTCATCTATCTCTAATTGTCTTCTTCAGTGAGTTGTTTCTCTTCAATTCTCATAGGGGTCTATGAGAGTGAATATTCCTCAACATGAGGATCCTCTTCCCTTATTATCTTTCTCTTTTTAAGGGAGGGTTCAGAAGGACTCTCTTCCAAAACATCACTGGTGGACTCAATTATTTGTTTTCCTTTGTCCACAATGGTCCTTTTATTTTGAATAATAGTATACCTTGGCATTTTTTGGATAGTTAATTGACTTGCCCCTATATTGGGAGTAAAACCTAATCTTCTTGTTACTTCCCTAGCCTTATTTGGGTAAAATCTAATAAGGAAGTGCTTCTTTTCATTCATTGTCTCCATTATTTTAGGAAAAGTATTCATAAGTTTATTTATCTTATCTACATTTGTGACAACATTGTCCAAAGGACTATAATTTGGATCAAAACAATGAATGAAATCCAAACCTTTAGAGAAGACTCTCCATTTTTCACTTTCTAATCTCATTTTCTTGCAAGGAGTACTCATTCCTTATTATGTCTTTAGGAAAATAGAATTCATGCTTAATTTTACCAATCTTAATTCTAGGCCTTAGAGATAAATGATAAAATCCCTCAGAATCACAAAATTGAGGGTGAGAAATAACCATCTTATAAGGATCCAAAATCTTGTTCAGAGAAAGAAAACCCTCTTTTGTGATTACAAAATCATAAGCCACTATACAAGTGGGGAAGATTGATCCTCTTGATCTTTTAAACATAAATTTTTCCTCTAGTCCTCCCAACTACCACAAAATTTAGCTACTCCTACCTTCAAGGGCACTTGGTAAGGTAGTACATGAGGGATCCCTTTAAAACCATAAGTTCTAAACAAAATAGAAATAGAGTATGGGATGATATCTCCCCAATTGTGTGAAACTTTTAAACCATTGGGATTATACATAGGCCTAATGAGATTCATTAGTGCCTTGGGGATTCTGGGATTGTCACTCGATATGAGGTATCTCAACTTGGAAGCAAAATACCTATCAAACCTAACAAAGCTAGCATTCTCTACATCCCAAGTCATATCTACACTCCATAATTGGACTGGTAGTGCTTCTCCATTCTCCTCTTTTTTAAACTCCATTTCTTCACCAAAATATGTAGCTCCCTTAAACAAAAACATGTGCATCAACAAAGAATAATGGCTGAATGTTTTTTCATCCTTGCCCTTAGCAATCCCAATTAGTCTATCATGAATTTCCTCAGCTAGATAAGAAGTGAAATAAAAAATTATGTCCACACCAAAAGATGAAATCTAAGTAACCATATACATGAAATCCACAGCCATAAACTCCTCTTCATATCTCCCAAAAACTCTGAATAGGGTCCTATATATCTCTACAACCCTGGAATTGAAGTATGCCCTTTTGAAAGGTTCCTTGGAAACTATTCTTATTGCTAGTAGAGTTCCAATTTTCCCTATGTGCGCCTTCAGTGCACCTTTCCTAATGGCATCCTTCTTGGACATGTACTCCTTTTTTAACCCTTTTAAATTGATGGGTACATGATAATCAGTGAGAGGCCCTAAACCAAAAACTTCCTTAATTTCATTTGGGTGGACTATAATTAGAACCTCACCATCAATTCTTCTCACTACTCTAATGGCTTGGTCATAGTTCTTTGACACAGCTTCAAGAAGATCATAATCCATAAAAAAACTAGGAACAACTAATTTCCCCATATCAAAATTCCTTATATTGGCATGTGGGGCAAATAGTTTCCTCTTTGAAAACCATTTTTTGAACAAATCTAGACTAGTTTGGGAGGTGTTGGTATCTCAAACCTAATTCCCCTTGTCATAAAGTCCATCTCCTATTTTTAACCTAGGGTTTAATGAAGTAAGCTTCTTAACTTCCATAGTTTCAATAGTGGAATTAGGGAGTAGCTCAAGAAAATTGTCATGGGCATTCCTATCCAAATAATTCTCTTGACCAGAAAATACTTTTTTTGGAGGCATTTTTAATTGTAATTTGTACAACTAAGACACTACAATGATTATAGTGTAAGTACTTACTTGATTCTTTTCTTGTTTTTCTTTGTAATTCTCTTGTGTGTTCATAAACCATGGAAATTTGCTTCACACTCTAGTCAAGCTAAACACAACCTTCTCAGTAATGACTTCTTCTCAAGAAAAGGCTTGAAATCTTTGTTCACATGAGATGGAAATAAGAAAATCTTCTATATTATACTCTATTTTTCTTTTGCACATGAAGCTCTCATTTCTAATAAATACACAAAGTGGCACCACCTTCTACATTTAAATTTACACTATTGATTTTTGAAACATCCTATGATCCAGGGATGTAGGCATAGATGACTCATGTTCCACTTGACATGTTGGTAGTTAACCCAATTATATTTTTCCATGTGTATAATTCCTTCATTGTTGGCATTTCAATTTGGACCCACTAATGAGAGAGGACAGGTGTCATTGAGTTGCTACCTCACTATACATAAAGAGTAAGCACCTTGCTATAGCAAGGTAGCAACAATCATTGATTCTACATTGATCATGTGGGAGACATTTGATGGACTAATTAAATGAGATATGGTGGGGACTTAGTTGCTATGTCACTATATATATCATTTGAGCAACTTACTATAGCGAGATAGAAACGATCGTAGATTTGAAATTGATCCAAGGGCATGGAAACTGCATGAATTACATAAGATGTAGTAGGTCCACTGCTTTCTATGTCACATAGAGTAAAAAGTGCACATCTTTCCATAGCGAGGTAGTCACAATCATTGATCCAAGCTTGATCAAACAATTAGAATCTTTCAAACATTTTATGAAGAGGGCATGGGTCAAGATTATTGATGACACAAGAAAACCTTGCATACTTGGCATACAAATCCATACTTTAATGCTAGTTGTATTACCACATTTCTAAGGTCCCACCATGTGTTCATTTCTTGATTGGGTGCTATGTTGCTAATGGCAAGACTCATAATTTTTTTGAAAGTGACATAGCGACGTTCAGTGCCTTTACTTTTCTTGGTGTATATGTGTATCCCACTAGATGCCACTGTGTCCCAAGAACTATATAACTAATATTTGACAGAGCATATGTCTGGGACCCACCTTCTAACAATGTTGCCATAGTATTACTTTCAATCAAGGTGCTATGTTGCTAATGGTGAAGATCACAAATTTCTTGATAGTGACATAGCGGCCTCTAGTGTCTTATCAAAACTTAGTGTCGAAAGGATAAAGACAAGTGAAGTTAGAATCACCCTTATTAATGCTTTTGACATGACAATAAAACCACACGTCCACCATGCAACTTGGGAAGTTTAAGGTCATTGAAAAACTTAAAGTGATTGTCATCTATATTTTTTTGTGAAGGTGCCATGTCACTAATAATAAAGTGCACAAATTTTCCAATAACGAGATGGTGAACAATAAAAAAAAAAAATTCTACTGCTACCTTTTGTACTTCACTATTCTGATCCCTTTTCCAATTTTGACAAGTTTGACATGAAAAATGTGACCAAATACTTATGATACAATACAATCTCTTAACACTACAACTCCATTTTATGGCACCACCCTCCAAATTTGTGGTACTTTCTATGTTGCATAGGGTAGCATACTTGCATCTTTTGATAGTGACAATGTGACTGACGTTGATCTTGTGATAATCAAATATTATACATTAAAAGGGAAAAGGTTATACAGGCATGTAAAATATTTCAACTATTCAAGGAATATTTATATATACATTTTTAAAAGGTTTACGCCCAAATGACATTAAAAAAAATATGATACCTAGGGTTTAGCAAGGGTTCTCAAAGGTTTTTTCAAGACAAGAACTTAGAAATCCTAGTTTCTAATAATGGAGTCAATTTTTATTTTTCATTCCTATATGAAAAAAATTTTATCTTGCAAAAAATTAGACCAATAGTGGCTCTATCTAGGGACACTGAATTACACAGATTCAAATGAGGGCTTAGAATTTCTAGGAGAAGCAGACCACAAAGTAGACAAACTCAAAACTGACAACTCTGAGAGAGCCACAACCACAACGAAAAAAAAAATATATAGGAAACTATACATAGACCAAATAATTTACAAGAATGTACACAAAAACCCTAAACTACTACTCATGAAAGACAAGTATTTTAGCAAAAATACCTCTTCAAGAATTGTCCATGAACTGGTAGTTCAAGAATGTTGTTTGATAAATCCTTGACAATATATGAGTCTTCTCCCCATGTATTTTCAATGAAATAAGGACCTAACCATATGGGATAAAACTTCCCATGTTTTCCTTTATCTTCAATTCTAGCATTCCACATGAGGACTAAATCTCCATTTTCAAATTTCCTACTATCTTTTTTGTCATGTAATGTCTTAACCTGAAGTTGCAACCTTTGGTTACTGAGAGATGCTTCTCTTCTAATTTCTACTAACCCTATAAGTTCATCCATTCGTTCTTGCATGTCATCTATAATATCTTCATCATATAATTAGATGTAATTGTAGAGTCCTAACAAGTTATTCTGAGGCATCCTTTCCTGAATTCCATATACTAGATCAAAAGGGGCCACTCCAATGGCTTTTTTCACAGTCAATCTGTTAGCCCATATTGCTAGATACAACTTGGAATCCTGTGCCTTCTTGTTATCATCCAAGGTTCTCTTAATGACTTTTAACAAGCTTTTATTTGTGGATTTAGCTTGTCCATTTCCTTGTGGATGATACGGGGAGGATGTAGATCTAGTAATTCCATATTTGTCATAGAATTTAATGAATTCCTTAGACCTAAGGTGCATTGCATTATCTGTTACAATTTTCTGAGGACCAAACTTGGAAATAATGTTATTTAACAAAAAATTGTTGATAAATTTACTAGTTGCATTTCTTTTAGGGATAGCTTCTACCCACTTTCTAAAATAATCAGTAGCAACTAAGATCTAGGAATAACCAGTGCTAGATTTAGGAGAAATGGTGCTTGAACCTCAACTACCTTTAATGGGGTATTACCTGAGAATTTTAATTTTCTAGAAAACCTTTGACAAGAATCACATCTTCTAGCAATGATTTCAGCATCTTTAAAAAGTGATGGCCACCATAATCAAGTCCTCATCACGTTATGTGTAGTAGTCTTGGCCATGAAATGTCCTGCACAAACTGTAGTATGCATCTCATTCAAGATTTCTTTAGCCTTTTCTTGATCAACACATTTCACTAATATTCCCTCAAAATTTCTAGACCATAAACTACCTTTGACAATTATGTATCTAATGGCTTGTAGTTTACTACTTCTTTTTTCATTTTCAATTAAGTGGGATGGAGCTCCCATGTGTTGAAGATAATGAATAACATTAGCATACCACTCACAGTGATCCATGTCACATAAATTATATCTGAGGTCATCTGTTACCATATTTATCTGATTAGCACCCAAATTGGTCTGACCCATAAGTTTAGCTAATCCTTGACCCCTTACTAATTTTCTTATCTGTATTTCAATATTAAACTCTTGGATCCTATTGATCTACCTACATCTTCTTCCTAACACTTCTTGTTGAGAAAATATGTCTTTCACAATGGCACTAGGCACAAATGCAATGACAATAGCACCTACCAAGTAGCATCTAAAAGCCTTAACAAAATTTACCAAAGCATATGCTTGTTTTTCATCTATTTCATACTTTAGTTCAGCTAGTTGTAGTGACTTACAGAAGAAAGAAATGGGTTGTTCATATCCTTCTTCATTCTTTTGCAACAAAACTATAGCTATAGTGTGGAAAGACACAAAAGAAAAAACATGCATTAGCTTAGTGTAATTAGGGGTCCTTAGGGCTGAGGCATTCTTTATAGTAGTTTTAATATCTTGAAATGCTGGTGAAGGTTCACCAATTCAATTTATAGTGGCTCCTTTCTTGAGAATTTTAGAAATAGGTCTACTAATCTCAACAAAGTTAGTGACAAACTTTCTTAGAAAATTAACTTGCCCAAAGAAAGACAATATTCCTTTCACATTATTTTTCTTAAGAACCTTACAATGGCTGCTACCATTTTAGGGTCTATCTACACTCCATCCTTTGACACTATATGTCCCAATAACTTACCCTCAGTTATCCCAAAGGTACATTTCTTTGGGTTTAATGACTCTCCATATTCTAGGGCTTTGATGAATATATTTTCTAGGTGCCTACAATGGTCTTCAACCCTTTTAGAATAAGTTATGAGATCATCTTGGTACACAACCATAAACTTATTTATATACTCATGGAAAGCCACATCCATGGCTCTTTGAAAAGTTGTACCAGCATTAATCAGTCCAAAAGGGATTCTTGCATACACATAAATTCCCCATGGAGTTGTAAATGTTGTCTTAAACTACTCTTCTTCTTTAACCGGGACTTTATTATATACTAAGAATCCATCCATCATAGACATGAGTTCAGACCCTATTACTTGTAACCCATATTGAATCAATAACCCATAATTATCTTTTAGGGAATCGATATTCAAGTTTTTGAAATCTGTACATAGTCTGATATCTCCATTCTTTTTCCTAACAGGTACTAAATTAGAGACCCAATTGGAATTTTTGATAGGTTTAATTATTTTGAGGAGTGAGGTGACTAGAAAATGATACACCATGGTACATCATCATTCATATTTATTGAACTTCTTTGCAGAGGATCTGGTGTACCCTTATCTTTTATATTTTGGGTCTGCTTAGGGATTCTCTTGCCATCCTTCCATTGGGTGGTATAAGGATAATTCTACATTCTAGGTTGTCTATTGAAATTGCTCTTGTTTATAGGGGTCTTCTCAGCAACATTTGGCTTATGGTTATTGAAACTAGTAGGGTTTATCTTTCTTAGCAATTCCAACACCTAGCCAATTTTTGACTCTTTAGTTTTCTTGATAATAGGAGTTTTATTAGCATCCCTTTTGTTGTTAGTCTTGGGATTAAACAACTTTGGATCATCTCTCCTATCAAGCTTGCTAGATGCTTTCCTATTATTCTCAATATTCACTATAATCTTGTAAGCATCCCTCAAAGTTTTAGGATCCTTATCCCTTAATTGGTAAGCCACCTTGTTGTCAAAAGCATTAAAATAAGTTGTAAGACAAACATCCTCATTAAACCTAATAACTTGGAACAATTTGTACATACCCATTTGGAATCTTACATTTTATGATACCGCCCTTGAAATTCATGGTAGTTTCTATGTCGAATAGGGTAACATACTTGCATCTTTTGATAGTGACAATGCGACTTCCATTGATCTTGTGATAATCAAACAATATACATTAAAACGAAAAAGGTCATATAGGGGCGTGAAAGATTTGAACTATTCAAGGAATATCCATATATATATATTTTTAAAAAGGTTTGTGCCCAAATGACATCCAAAACAAAATGATACTTAGTGTTTAGCAAGGGATTTCAAAGGTCTTTTCAAGACAAGAACTTAGAATCCCTAGTTTCTAATAATGGAGTCAATTTTTAGTTTTCATTCCTATATTGCAAAAATTTTATCATGCAAAAAATTAAACCAATAGTACCCACGAACATAAAGTCAAAATTGGACATCTTAAAGATATCAGTGCCCTCCACATCCTACTCATCTATCCACTATTTCATTCTTCCTTTGTTGTAGTGTTTGCATGGGTTCATCATGGATAGATGGTAGTGCGATCATGGATCTTCTCCTCTTTTCCTACTCTATGGCTCTAGCTAGCTAAGTCCTTTGACTCAGAGAAGATCATCCTCTTCGTCCTCATCACCCTCTTCTTCTCCATCTTCCAAAATAATTTTAGGAATTGATGGAAAAGGGATTACTCTCTTGATCACCTTTTTCCTCCTCTTCTCCAAAGTATTAATTTTTCTTCTTTTTGGCATTGAGGGCGAGGATTACTCTTTATGTCGAGGTAGAGAAACCTCTTCTACCTTAATTTTTGTTCCTATTTCTAGTGGCAGTTGGGAAACTAGCAGAATTTGGGGATCACTTTGAGCTTGTGCACATTTCACATTCTCTAGCCTTTGTGCATTTTCCTCTCCTTGCTATGGAGGTCCCTACTTTTGACAAGAATTCCTCTTTCTCTTGCCCCTACTTCTTCCTTTTTGAGCTCTATAATTGTATGCCTAAAAGTAAGCACACTTCTATAAGTCACTATATCCAAGGTTTCTCAAGAATGAGCTCTCAAATGGCGGTTCATAGCTCTCTATTCATGGAGTGTAAGCATTTGTAATGGAGGCCCTTAGTTTGACCTAATTTGTGCCCATGCAAGTACACCATGAAACAAGAGATTCACAGAACATAATATGAATGCAAATGAAGATGTAAAGTAATCTAAATGATGAAAATACAAACCAATGCAAGAGAGGAAATCTAATCTATGAAAAAATATATGACTCTAACATAATATGAAAATACAAAGATGATACCTCATGATGGAAGGCATGGATGCAAGAGAGAATAAGACAAGAAGATAGAAGTTCTCCACAAAAAGAATTAATGCTTAAACTTCTACAAAAATTGCTCTCTAAACTTGCAACGTAACCATAGCATAATTGTGGATCAATCATGGATCAATCATGGATAAATCATGGATCAATTGTGGATCAATTGTAGATGTTTAAAATGAGGAGAGAGCTCTCCATTATAAACAAAAATGTGGTGGTGGGAGGCTTCTCACAACCAATATGGGATAATAGAGTTTGATCCATGTGAGACAAAATTCCACCAATGAGAAAAGAGGAGTGTTTGAGAAGAAAGTGGAAAGAGGAAGAAGAGGAATGTCATTTAGAGATATGTGCATTTAAATGTAGAGAAAATGAAAAAAATATTTATTTAATTTTTATTTATTTTATTTCATTTTTCAATTGGGTTTTTTTCTTATTTATTTAATTAAAAGAGAGCAACTTCTTTTAATTAAATAGGAAATATTTAATTAAATTAAATAAGGGGTTTTTTCTCTTAATTAATTAAATGCAGATTAATTATTTAATTAAAAGAGAGGTCTTCTTTTAATTAAATGTGGACTTATTTTATCTAATTAAAAATGAGATTTTCTTTTAATTAAATAAGACTTAGGATAAAATGATCAACCTTAGAAGAATAGATAATCGAATTTGATCAAGGAAATTGATTTGAATTGATTTAATAAAATATTGCAAACCATTAATTTAGGAAACTGATAAATTGAATAATGGGGGCTCATAGTTTTGGTGACCATTTTAGGGTGCATATATTTGCCCCTCTTTGACTAATGTGTTATCAATTTGGGAACACATGTAGTCAATGAAAGAAATTGAAATGTGAGATCGATTTGGGATCACAAAACAACCCAAATGTGTGGTCGATTCAAGAACAAATCAGGAAAAAGAATACAAATAAATTTTGAGTTAAAAAAGTCAATGATAAAATTGACAAAACTAAATCAAGGAATGAAGTTTGATAAGCACTGCCCCTCATAATCAAAATTGAAATGAGATAGAGGAGAAATAGCAAATTGATATATTTGATTAAATCAAACAAAAGATAAAGTTCTTGATGTAAGATAAAAGATATAAGAATCACATATCAAGGTAGATCAAAAAGCATGAAATATTATGCCCCAAATTTGAATTAGAAGAAAATAAGTGTTTTGAAAGTGAATAGAACGTAGAAATTTAGAAGATATGGAAAGAAACAGAAAGAAGAATATAAAATTTTCCATAAGAAATAGAATGCCCAAAAAACAATCAACTATTAAAGATAGAAATTTCAATTGAGATCATGAAAGAAGATAAGGAAATGAAGATCAAAACATGACCATAGTTGATTAAAAGTCCACCAGAAAGATCAATGGATAACCCTCTCAAACTCATAATGCAAACTAACGTAAACTCTAATAATGCAACCACATGAAAATGCAATCGTGTACTTGCAATAGAGTAACTGTAACATAGGATTTTGTGTTCATCATTCATTAGAGAATGTATAGGAACTTATTTTCATCATTGGGCCATAATTAATAGACACAAGAAAATTACACAATCATCACTAGTCAAAGTGCAACTACGAAGATATAAATGTGATTTTTATTGGATTGGAATACGAAAAGATTCTAACATAAGCATGAAAGACATAAAGCTCAAGATGACTACAATCTTAGATTACCCAATTTAATGTAGCAAAACCATGCTCGGATCAAGGTATAGATGCCAGGATGACTAGAAGAATAGTTGTGTAAAAAAGTCAAGGATGATGCCTCAAATCTCCTAAGTGTTTCAAGTGGACAACAAGAGACACTCTAGAGTTTCAAGACCACACCCACAAGAAAAAAACAAATAAAAACATGCCCCATGCCCTAGTTATGCATCTGAGAGAGACTTATCAGACAAGGACACTCAGGAAAAATCAATAATAGTTAAAATACAAAGAAAAGGTCATGACATAAGTCAAACATTAAGTGTTTGTGTTTAAAAATGTAAGTGTGTTAACTAATATTGAGTTCCAAGGATAAGGATCAAATGTTTGTAAATAGGTAAAATTACATGAAAAGGCTAGGTAAGACCAAATCAATAAGTGTTAAAAAACACTTGATGTCAGGGATTGTATTGAAAAATACAATTGGGGTAGTGTTGAAAAACACCATTTGTGAGGTGTCCTAATGATTAACACAGCCAAGAGACTAAAGAAAACACAGTTATGCTCCGTAGATAAAGACCAATTCCAAACGAGAAAAACAAAGACAAGTCATGATAGAGAAAGGCCAAGTGTCAAGGGCACGCTAAGAAATAGTGGTGCAAAGGCCTCAAGTAGCACTTGTTTCTAGGTTTTCACCGCTTCAATTTTTTTTTTAAAAAAATTTAGGACTTTTTATTAAAAAATTTTTGGAGATACATGAAAGTTCCTATTGCTAGGTTTTCATGAAGATGATCATTTTTTTAGGACATTTTCCAATTTTTAGAATTTTTTACAATATATCATTTCTTTTGGATTTTTGAAATATATCTTTTTTTATATTTTTGTAGGATCAATAAATATATACAAATAATATACAATACCTCCACACAAAAAGTAGGAGTAAACTCTCAAGAAAGATCACATCATGTAGTCCTAATGTCTAGCAAGGTAAAGGACAAGAGTGAATAGCAAGTTGGTGGAAGAAATAAAAGACAAGAAAATGAAGTAGAATAAAGGGAAGAGATCCTCAAGGGAAAACTCCTCAATAGTACCCAAACTAGGGAAAAAATTTCATGTATAGCACATTTGGGCAAGAAATGAAAGGCCAACATAAGATAATTCATGAAAGCATAATGTAAAAGTGGGAAATATGTAATCCGAAGGAGCAAACATGCCAAGAGGCTTCATAGCATCATATTTTACTCTTTACTAGATCAAGACCAAAGGGATAAATGGGAAAACGATAGCAAAAGATGAAGGAAAATAGATATGAAGGCTAACCATTAAAGGAATGAAAACAAGATCATCATAAGATAGCTCACAAGATAGTCAAATGTTTGTATATGGGTCAACATTGTCAAGATTAAAAGAGAATGAATAAAAGATGTAGAAGAACTATGCATGATGCCTAATTATCAAGTTTTCATCATGGTACTTATCCAAGGTGCTAGAAGGGAGTTGTTTTCACCATAGAAAAATTTTAATTCTCTTTACTTTTGCTACCAAGGTGCCTAATTACTAGGTTTTCACCAAGGCACATTTTCAAAATTTTCAATGATTTTTAAATTTTTTTCAATTTTTTTTGGAATAAGTCAAGCTTTTTGGCTAATTCTCCTTGAAATTTTAAACCATGAAATTCAAATGAGTTGAAATAATATTCTTAAATATGTTGATAGGGAAAGGATGATGGAAGACAAAAATGAAGGATATGGCTTTATGCAAAGCAAGTGAGATTGAAAAATGGAAATGAAGGAAAGATCAACATCAACACACACCTTGAAGGGTGGTAAGAGGATTGAGAAAACATGAGAAAATGAATATGTAAAGGAATATGGTGAGTGGATATAAGAGGTTGCAATTTAGGCACATGGAATGGAAGAATACATTTGGAAGAAGATGAAGTGGAATACTTTGGAAGCTTGAATGTCAACTTCAATTGTTGTTCAACATTACACTTTCTCAAGAGAGACTTTAGAATACATATAGCTATAGGCCTCTTTTCATTTTTTTTTGATGATCTAAAAATAATATCTTCAATGATGGACTTTGGGACCCATACTTGTCTTATAATTTTTTTCTTAGATATCTCATTTGACTTTATCCCCCCATGTTGATTAGTGGAGACATGGTGGTCTTCTTTTTTGTATGGATTTTTGAATTGGTTCTTTTTCTTGTATTGATCATTTAGGTTACTTCCAAAAGACTTAGGACTTGTGGAAGAAGAAGGATGATTTAGCTAGTTTAGGTGAGTGGGTGAATTACAAGGATATGCATTTATTTTGATCTTGATGAAAGATAGGAGAGGGAATGACATAAGGACCCAAGATGGATGATGAACTAGGAGAGTTAGGAGGGGTAAGTGAAGGAACATAATGACCCAAGATGGAAGGAAGATTTGAAGCATTTAGCATTGGTGGGGAAGGTCCAAGGATGGATGTGGAAGATGCAAAAGGGTAATCAATAAGTTCATCAACATCTATATGACAATCTAGGACATAATCATCTTTAGAGTGAGCATTAGGATGAACATATTGAATAGGAGAAACTTCTTTGATAGTAGTACTTGAAACTTGAGAAAACTAAGGAAGAGTAGAAAGTGGAAGGGAACATGGAGTGGTAGAACAAGAAGATGGAAGATTTTGATCTTGAAAAGGATCTTTGGATAACATAAGTGTAGAGTTTATCTCTTGATTTTTAATAGGCTCAACGTTGAAAGTAACAACACTACTTTTAATAAGGTTAATGAAAGTATCATCTTTGGAAGGTGCAACTGTATTAAGGTCATTTTGATTGTCAATAAGCTCAGTGATGTAAGTTGTAGCTTGATCTTGCTTAGGAGAAGAATTAATACATGGTGTAATAAATGAGAAAGGGCATGAAGGATCAAAAGGGCTATGAAATGGATCAAAGAAATTGTGAAAATAATTGGATGGTATGGAGGGTTCTTGATCTTGATCTTTCTTTATATTCTTTTCTTTATCATTTTTAGAGTCCTCTCGACATAAAGTCACTCATAAGGAGAAAGAAGCATGTTGGAATTGTATGGAAGACTTTGGAATAGATGATGAAGGACTAGATGAAGTAGGAATTATAGCACATGAAGACTTAGGCTCTTTTGGTCTAGCATTATCAAAAGTATATGTAGCCAAGTGAAGGTTAGCTTCAGTTTCTTTAAGAGGTAGACTTTGTGGAAAGCTATAGAGAACCACATGAAAAGCATTAGGATCTTTTTTGGATGAAGGATGGGTATAATATTTGAGAGACTTATAATCTTTAGGGGATGTATGGATAGTGGAGGAAGTAGAAGATGGAAGGAGAGCATGAAAAGAAAAAGATTCAACATTAACATGATCCTGCTCAAGAGTGTAATCTTTATTTTTAGCATGAGAGTTATTAGAAGAGGAAATATTATGGCATTGACATTTTATTTCAGCTCAACAAATGATTTCTCTTCCTCAAAAAATGCAGATTTATCATTTTGGTATTGTTCACAAAATTTATCAATGTTCTTTTCAAAATTTGAGTCATATGGATTTCCATAAATTTCTATTCATGACTCATCCCCTTTAAGCACAATCATAGGAATAGGAGGACTTTTAGGACTTGTATGAATATAATAGTAATCATCATCATTAATCATTGTCACTAGAGGCATTATAGATAAGCATATCACAAGACTTTTCATGTTGTTCATTATGGTATGTCCCAATAAGAGGAATAAGACTCTTAGTAGAAGTAGAAGAAGAATGATATTGTGAAGAAGAGGTAGGTGAAGATCTACATGAATGATATTTAGATAAATCATTGTAAGAATTGGAAGATGAAGAATGTGAATGATATTTAGAAGAATCATGATAAGAGTTAGAAGATGAAGAAGGTGAATGATATTTAGAAGAACCATGATAAGACTTAGAAGATGAAGATTGTGAATGATATTTAGAAGAGTCATGATAAGACTTAGAAGATGGAAAATGTGAATTATATCTAGAAGAATCATGATGAGACTTGGAGGATAAGGAATATTTGTAAGAGGGATATTATGATATGATCTTGCATATGATCCTAGCAAGAACTACCAATTTATTCTCTTTTTCCATCATTTTGGTCACAAGATTAGCATTCATATATCTATTGGAGTAACAACACTTTTCAATTTCAATAAGGAGATTGAGTTCATCTATGCTCAAATGAGGGTCCCTAACAAGATATTCAAGATCCATGGTTCTAGAAGAATAAGAATCAAGCATGTAAGAATAGAAAGGATGAATAGAAGAAAGTAGACTCTATGATAATAGAAGGAAAAGAATCAAGAAGACATGAAGAAGAGGAAGAATGGAAATGGGAGACTAGAAAGACATGGAAGATGAAGAAGAAATAAGAACAAGAGTCATTTTGTGAAATTTGATACCATTTGAGTTCATTTGAATGTTGAGCAACATGTAATAGCACTTGTAACTAATATGAAAGAAAAGGTACTAGTTGATAGGATAATCCTAAGAAACATTGGTACCAAACTAGGATAGTAAAAGCACTCAGTTGTTCAAAAGAGAAATGATAAGATAAAATATTGTAATAGGCATAAATCAACACTACCACAAAGGTAACCAAAACTTTGGGTGAATATACTAGCACATATGGACTAGGAGGATGAGTTACCAAAATTTTAATTAATTGAAATTGAATTTTGATGAAAGTGGATGGAAAAGAAATTACTAAGACTCTCCAAGTGTAATATCAAAAAATCCAAGGTATATCTTGCTCAACAAGGATGGTCTCTAACTTACCAAATCCAAACAAGGTCACTTGTGAAATCAATGATTACTATTTCAAGAAGTCAAAGAACAATAACTCAAGTTGCAGACAAGCTTCTAGTAATGGGGTAAGCAGCCTAATCTGAACCAGATCAACCTAGGAAGATTGGAAATAATAGACAACAAAGCAGTTTGATCATAAAATCTTGACTCAAGAAATCAAATTTTGTTCATTTTAAATGTCCAACTAGGTGTATCAATAGATTTTTAATCATGAACTAGGTATGAAAGATAACAATCAGGGATTTCAAGAAAATGTCTTCAAACAATGAGCAAGGGACAAAGCAACCTTGTACATGAACAAGAATAGTGTCATAGTATCAATCTAATCCCTAGAACCACTACTGTGTATGTTTTCAAAATTTTTTCCAATCATTCACATAGTCATAGAAATGAAAATTTGGTAGCATTATGGTTCTTAGTAATGTTCATCTCTATAGCTTTTGCAATCTAGAGTGGGAAAAATCCAATCCCAACGCACCAAGGTTTTAACATATTTTGAGAATTTAATCAATTAGACATACTAAGGAAATCTAATATCTCAACAAAAAATTACATGGATGAGGATTTCTTCCACAAGGAAATTTGTACAACAATTACTACTAATATGTCAAAAATGGCTATTACTGCTAGAGGTTTTGCTCACATGGTTGACCCAATAAAGGCAATGTCCACTACACTTAACCTGCTCTAATCAAGGAAGACACAACAAGTTGTACCACATGGGGACTTGGTTTGGATTCAAGGGTTCCAAGTTTCTAATGTGCCCAAAAGGGAACAGAGCATATTCCTCTATTCTCTTCACCTTACCGAAACATAGAAAACAAGAATTTTTGACACTAATTCAAAATCACCTCACCAAATTTTTGAAAAAGTTAATAATAAACACCCCCAATCTCAAAAGAGAAAGTACTAATGGATGTTAAGGACAAATCCAAGAAAAATAGTGAGATAATAACAAATATCCTTCCCTACCTATAAGAGGATCTATCATCGAGAAGTGCTTCACATGTAAGGCAAGTGAATGAAGCAAATTCCCTCAAGAACTCCAGAAATAGTATTCATATGGCCTAATTACTATGTGAAAAACATATGCATGAGAGTAAATCAAGGTCCAATTTTAGAGCACCAAATGAAGTGTGAATTTATGATAGCATATTAAAGCACTCAAGCCAAACACATGAGAGGGTTCAATTTACTTCCTAATCCAAATGTTATAGAGATCCACAAAAAAACATGGTAATCTTTGCAACATGTATTTTCTCTATTGTACCTTTCGTTAATACTTGAATGCTCGTTCATAGAAAATAAAGAAACAAGCAAAACAAGCAAACACAAGATATGCAATGTATATCCAACTTATACAAAACTAGAGTTAGATATAAAAATCCAATTTTTAAAAGTGATAATGATATGCAAATAACAAAAATGAAAGCTTACATCAAGCATTGACCCATTTAGAAAATTAAATGTAAGCTATTCATTAAATGGCCTTTTTCAAATATTGATTTTTGACCTAGTCAATAAGATTGGACCTATATGATATGAATTGGGATCCAAACCCCTAAATGCAGAAAAGAGATCCTGATAAAAAATTATAGATCTTTCCAAAAATGTCATAACTTTGAAAAGATCTTTTCATTTGTGGCCTAGAGAACCATTTTTTCAAAATAAACCAATTTTTTCAAATCAAATTATTGAGTTCTAATATGATCTCTAAAATTAAAATTCACATAACCCAATCTATTTATAATTTAGAGTGCTTTCCAAATCTTGGAAAAATTTGCTAATTTGATTCCATAAATGATTTTTCATGAAAAATAAAGAATTTTTTTATAAAAATTAATAAATATCTCAGAAAATATGAAAATTGGACCAAATCTTGTCTAATATCTCACCACCTTGTAAAAAAAATTCAAATCAAAATACCAAGCTGGTTGGGAGATATGATCAAATCTTTCAGATCTAGGGTTTTTATTTTTCAAACAAATCCACACAAGGGGGTTAGATCTAAAAATGTCCAAAATCAACAAGAAAAGTTGGGTTTCATGCTTAAAATGTAAGCACACTTCTATGAGTCATTATATCCAAAATTGCTCAAGAATGAGGTCTTGAATGGAGGCTCATAGCTCTTTATTCATGGAATCCAAGGGTTTGAAATGGAGACCTTCAGTTTCACCTAGTTTGTGCCCATGCAAGTACACCATAAAACAAGAGATTCAAGGATCAAAATATGAATGCAAATGAAGATGAAAACTAATGATGACAATGTGCAAATAAATGCAAGAAAGGAAATAACAATGCAATATTAACCTATGAAAACAAATATGACTATAAGATAATATGAAAATGAAAAGATGAAACCTCATGATGGAAGCCATGGATGCAAGAGAGAATAAGACAAGAAGATAGAAGTTCTCCACAAAAAGCATTAATGCTCAAACTCCTCCAAAAACCACTCTCCAAACTTGTAGCATAACTATAGCATAACCATGGATCAATCATGGATCAATCATGGATCAATTGTGGATGTCTAAAATCAAGAGAGGGATCTCCCTTATAAAGGAAAATGTGGTGGTAGGAGGCTTCTCACAACCAATATGAGATAATAAAGTTTGATCCATATGAGACAAAATTCCACAAATGAGAAAAGATGAGTGCTTGAGAAGAAAGTGGAAAGAGGAAAAAGAGGAATCCCACTTAGAGATATGTTCATTTAAGTGTGGAGAAATTTTTTTAAAAAGATTTATTTAATTTTTATTTATTTTATTTCTTTTTTCAATTGGGTTTAATTTTTATTTATTTAACTTCATTTTTCACGTGGCAGTTTATTTAATTAAGAGAGAGCAAGTTCTTTTAATTAAATAGGAAATATTTAATTAAATTAAAAGAAGGGTTTTTCTCTTCATTAATTAAATAAGGATTAATTATTTAATTAAAAGAGAGGTTTTCTTTTAATTAAATGGGGACTTATTTTATTTAATTAAGGAATTTTTCTTTTAATTAAATAAGACTTAAGCTAAAATGATCAACCTTAGAAAAATAAATAATCAAATTTGATCAAGGAAAATGATTTGAATTGATTTAATAAAATATTGCAAATCATTGATTCAATAAATTGATAAATTGATAAATTGAATAATGAGGCCCCATAGTTTGGGTGACCATTTTAAGGTGCATATAGTAATAACCAACTAGACTATCAAGTGGGTGCACCGTTTGTGGCCTTACTGGTGACTGAGCTGAAAAGGTAGGTATAGTGACCTTTTTCCCTCGACCTTTGGTTGGATGGTCTTGTCCATGAAAGATAATTGTTTCCAAAATTGGATCAAGCTTGAATGGTTTCTTGATCCAATCCTATGTCATTTTAATGATGTACCCCATCCTATGGTTTATATTTGATTTTTCTTCTCTATCAACCTCAACATTCATGACAAGCCTTTCACCAACTTTATCTCTATTGAATAAAGGATCAAGTAACTCCTCTAAGTCTTATTGTGGTATCTTCAATGGAATCTTTATTTTCAAGGCCTTTTCTGCCAAATACAAATTCATCCTACAATAATCCCTGATATGGGTATCATAGTCATTTCTCCCATTCATCCAATGATCTTTAATGCCTTCTTCATGTTGGGTGACCGCAAGAAGTTGGGTCGCAATTTTGTGAAAGTTAGATTCGCAGAATTGTACTTCTCATAAATGGGTACCCGATTTTTAAAAAATCAGGTACTCATTTCTAAAATTAAGCTTCAGGCACCCAAGCCAAATTTTAAAAATTGGGTACCCAATATTGAAAACCGGATCAAGTGCCCGAGCCACTCAAATATCGAGTGCCCGCCTTTTTACAAATCGGGTACCCGATTGCTTACAAATTGGGTACCTGATTTGTAAAAGTTTATTTAACTGCTTTTTTGGCATTTTTAAGGTCATTTTCATGACCTCAAAAATGGGAGCCTGATTAGAGATGCATATGGGAGCCCGATTTTCAGCCCTACTGACTACCCCCTTGTTGCTAGTTTTCGATACACCAGGTATTTTAATATCTTTTATACTATTTTACTTTTTTTTTTCAATTTTACATTTAATATGTATGTTAATTTAATGTTTTTTCACTTTTAATATACGTAAAATTGTAAATTTACATTGTTAATGAACTTAGATGTTTAAATTTTTGTATTTTTTAATTAAAATATAGTTTCGTAAATGTTTATTTAAAAAATTATTATTTTAGATGTTTTGAAATGTATTTAATTGATGTATTTATTACAATGTTGAATGATTAGATTAGATGTAAATTCATTGTTTAAACTTGTAATTTTACAAATAAATATAACCTCGACCTAAAACCATATAACCTCGACCTAAATTCATTGTTTAAACTATAATCTCGACCTAACCATATAAATAAAACCTTAAACATATATAACTAAGTACTTAATCACATAATAGCCCGCCAAGGGATCCAACAAAAAAAAACTTATAGTATTTAAAATGATTCTACTTAAATTGTATTGTACTTTATTTCATGGATTGAAAATGGATGATGTAAACTATTTTATAAATGTATATTCTTTTAGCCTTTCATACCCTGTGACATGTACAGTGGATGAGTGTGCATTCCAAATTAATTTGCCAAGTGGCATTCAGAACAAATCTATATAAATTATTTAAATGGATTGAACTGAAGTAGTTAATATTCTTTCATGTGGATGTGTTATCTATTTTACTTTTAGTACTTATAATTATTTAAAAATAAAATGTAAATGTGCTCATTAAGGAATACATCTCTTATGTTTTTTATAAATGTAAATTATTGTATGTATGTTATTGCTTGCTTAGTAAAACTTTTGATTAGTTCTTTGGATCCCTTGGCTGGGCATCATTTAGGATTAACTATAATGTCAATTTGTATTGAATTTAACTCTAATCATAACCCTTACTATCATCTTAACCTTAATCTTAATTAGCTAAAACCTACACCAGGTAATATATAAATAATTAAATAAATTTCCTATCTTACCTTGAGTACTAATTTTATAAATGTCAAACCCTAAGATTGAAAGGTAACCTTGGCTCTTAACTAATTAATATTATACTTATAAACCAAATTCAATTAAACCATGATCATAAACCTAATTATATATCCCAACTTAATAGTAGAAACCTTGAATTTAACCTTAAAAATCCTTTCCCCAACCATTAACCAAATTGAACCATTACCCTAGAAGATTGAACCAAGTTAAAAGTTGACCTTAAGACTAAACCAAATCACCCTAAACTAGAACTCAATAATATATTGAACACTTTAAAACAAAATTCAAACCTGACTTTTTTGAATTAATGTTGTTTTTTAATCTAAAAGCTCTAACTATAATTCTATATCTAAAACCAAATTTATCACTTTAAAACTTAATTCAATTTATTAACTCTTGTCCTAATTGAAACCTAAGCATGTAATCCTAATCAAACAGTACAAACCAAATTGAACCCTAATACTAAAACTAATTAAACATTGATATCAAGGTCTCAAAATGATACATCATAAAAAAAATTAGAAGAGACTATAATGAATCAAGCATCTAATTAAGTAACCCTCCCTAACCATCAAGAGGTGGAGGTGCCCACATTAGTGCGAGTAGGAGCTTGGACTACACCCTTGGATGCCTAAGAATATATCTAAAGAAGTGAATAACTTGTCTTTCCACTGGATGCCTAAACCTTCATATCCTTAGTTATTATTCATCATGTAATATCTAATTAGGAGGGTATTGAAGCACTTTAACACCCGAATCCCTAACTAGATAATTATGTTAGGGTGCACTAATTTCTATTTATCTTGGGTTGGAAGTGCCTAAAAGTTTTTTTTGGAGACTGGAGATTCCCCTATTTGTTTCCTATTTTCTTGTATGGGTAGCCTAAATATTTATTGCATTTGCAAAATGGAAGGGAACATAACAAAATATTACCTTATTCTGTAAAAAGAAATACCCACCCCCTAGTGATATATATAGTAAGATCTTTTTCCTCATTTTACTATCAATTTTTTTGGTTAGAAGATGATGATAGTTCAAAATGATTTAGAAGATAGGGATAAAATGAGAACCATCATTCCTAGAATGAAGATGCATTATTCCAAGTGATAAACCCATTTCTATCATAAATCAACTCCTCCATCCAAAAAATTAGTAATGAGAAATCCCTATCTCAAGTAATCAATGGAGGGCTCATAAAATTGATCAAGTGATCAACGGAGGGCTCATAAAATCCCTAGGTCAAGTAATCAATTGATCCCCAAGGGGAGATAAGAATCTCATTAAAAATTAGAGACAGGACACTCCTAAATACATATCATACAAAAAAATTATTGCCAAGGTCTTAGCCTCTAGACTAGAAGATATCCTACCCAAGATCATTAACCCTACACAAAAGTGTTTTGTTAAGGATATTTATGCATATTGGAGAACTTGATAATCTATTGGAAGACTTTGGATTGAGAAACATTTCTTGGATAGAGTGTAGGCATGCTCAAGTAATTGATTATGAAATTGTCTACAAAAGGGTGGAATGGAGTTTCACTATGATGATGTTGCAAGCCCTCCATCCAATATTAAATGTCAAATGGTGTCCTCTCTTATGATCGATGTTAGGGTTTTAGTAAAGAAATTAATGGGGTTAGATCATAATTTTTAGGACTCTCTAGATCAATTATGAAAGGGTGTCCTCTTGCATCCTCTTTATTTTTTATTGTTGAACATTGAGTCATTACATTATCTCCTTAGAGATAACCAGTTGTCTCTAAAAGTTAGAGGATCTACTCTCCAAATAATTAATAAGTATCTAATGTACATAGTTTGTTGATAATATATTTGTATTCTTTTTAAGCTAGAAGAGTGCAACATGAGTCATTTAATGACCAAATTGGACCTCTTTTATTTGTATCAGGTAGTAAGATTTATGTCTCTACATCTATCTTATTGGGGCTAAATATTGAGTCCCCTACCTTGTGTAGTAAATATGGTATTGGATGGAGATTTCATAATTAAGTGTTAGGTACCTGGGGATTCCATTTGTAGTAAACCCTAACATATAAATGAAATGTGTCTTTATATCAACAAGAAAATCTTTGGAAAACTCAACAACTAGAACTCTAATTATCTCACTTTGGTTGGTAGAATTCAAGTATGTTAAAAGATTCTCTCCTTGAATATTACGTGTAAGTTTCTCTTCTTCCTATTCATTTTATTTAAATGAATTTGGTCTTCTATATAAATCTATTAGTAACATTTTGTGGATAGCCAAGAGATTACTCTGGTAATAAAATGGATAGCCAAAGCTTCATAAGGTAATGAATTATGGATTATGATTAGAATTAGGATTATTATATGGTTAGGGATAGGGTTCACATGTATTAGTTCATTACCTGACATGATCACACTTATAGTTTACATTAAAAATCAGATAATAGTTAGGATTCAAACTACAAGCATACATATTTTTTAATCAAATCATAATTCTATCTCTAAGCTTTCATTAGATAATTGTAACCTTAACTCTTGTCTTAATGCCATCTATTATATATCCTTTAAATAATAGGACCATAATAAATATCCAAAATGTAAATATAATTCTAACTAAAACCATAATCCTAGGTAAGTTCCCTAACATTAAAGGATCACAATCATTATAATAATCTTAAGCTTAGCCATCATGAAAACTGTTAACATAACAAAATTGTAAACCATAACCTTGTCATAATCTTAACTTTGTTTCATCCTGAGATGAACATGTATAATCCATAATGAGCTCATACAATCCCCCAGTGTCACAAAATAAGTGTACATGAAAGAAAAATTAGCTTGGTGGCTCCTATTTTAAGAAAAGAAACCTTGAACTAACCTAGATATATTTTTTTGGACTATTATTTTATGATTAGAC
The DNA here is from genome assembly GCA_028749045.1 of Cupressus sempervirens. Lineage (NCBI taxonomy): Eukaryota > Viridiplantae > Streptophyta > Pinopsida > Cupressales > Cupressaceae > Cupressus > Cupressus sempervirens. Next base: position 102,765,235 of record CM053785.1, read on the forward strand.
TTAAACATTTAGTATTTTATGTTTTATTTGACTTAAGTGTTTAACTTTATTTATTTAATTGATATGATTGTAATAACAATATGCACATTTATATAGATCTAGTTGATAAATTTTAGATTTAAATTTTATTAAATATTAATTTTGTCATGTTTTATGTTGTGATGTATTTTTTTCATGTTTTATGTTTTATGTTGTTTAAACATATATGCAGATTATATTTGATGGACCCACCGCCACCCCCTCCCCCTCCCATAGCCCCACCTCCACCCCCTCCATCTCCACTTCCACCTCCACCTCCACCTCCACCTCCACGTTCACCTCCACCCACACCTCCACCACCCACCACAGATGAGCTCTATGAGACCATGAGGCATAACCTCAATGACCTCATGAGTGATATAGAGGCTATCCGCCGTGAGAGGCACCCCCCTTCACCTACTATGTCTTGCAGATAGCATGCAAGGTGTTCTTGACTCCATCCATCATTTTGATTTACACATTGATTTATTTAGATCATAGAGGGAAAGCATGAGGGCCTTCTCCTCTAATGGCTTATCATACAGAGAGGTTTATAACCTGCATATAGGTAAAGGGATTTTTCAACATTATTTTGTAAATCCTAAGATGGGTGAACCAATTAGTGATAAGAAGCCTCACATTTCTATTAGGTGGTGTACACATCCATGCATAGCAGCACATTTTTGGGAGCGGTGGTGGATGGTATTTGACCATCCACCACATGCTAACCATGAGGTGCCCATGTACTTAGGAATTTATGGGCTGAGCTTGAGTTGGGTTTGAAACCCAACTATTTTAATACGAAAGCATTTCAGGGGGTTGGTAGAGGGATGCCTTAGGATAGGCCCGGGGCAAGGCTGAGTGATAGAACAAGAAATCATAGGTGAGCGGAGCCCCTTGTACCTCTTCCTATGTAGTGCCTACCCTCATTCACATTTCTTTCCTAGACATATTGTTGCTATTATTATCAGACTTTGATGGACTAGTTTAATGTTGATGGATTAGTGGTATTGTTTTGAGACTACCAAACATTATATTATGGTTTCAGTGGCTATATGATGAGATCATTTAGACTTTACATTTCATGCATACATGATGATCATTACATTTCTTTTAGTTATTGATTGATATTTAGTTGGATGGTTTATTATCTCATGTGTTTTATTATGGATACTTACCCCATACTTGCATGTGTATGGTGTGCGTGTTTTCTTATTGTATGGAATTTTTCATGTGGTTAAGGAAGGGAGTCGTAATCACCTACTTAGTCAGGATCTACATGATGCACCACTTCCTACCATTGTCTGTTTAGCTTAGCATTATATATATATATATATATATATATATATATATATATATATATATTGTATGTACATGCATGGTTTTTCTGCAGGTTGCAGGTATTGGGTATCGACTTCCCTGAATTGCCAGGATGAGCGTACCCTAATATACTATCTCAATGATAAGAGAAGGGAGATAAATTTTCAAGTCCAAATCCCAAATGTTTAAGCCAATTGTCCTAGTGAGGTAGGACAAGTATCTAGATATTTTACCCACTGAATGTGTCGGATGACATGATTCGTGATTTTTAACCCTTTAGACTGAGTTTGTGTGATTTTCTCTATGATGGGTTTTCATATTTTATCTTGGAGGTCTATGGTGAATTTTCTATTAATTAAGTCTGAACAAATAGATTTAATCAATAAATTAATTATTTGAGAAAATTAATATAAAATATCATGGTCTTTGATATTTTGATAATTAATTAAATGTGAATTAATTTGGGGAAAAAGAATTAAATAAAAGAGAATTAGAAATTAAAATTAATAATAATTATAAAATAATGATAATAAGTAATAAATAAATAATAATAATAATAGTTATAAAAATTAAAATGGAAGTTATAAATATTTAAATAGAAATTATATAAAAAGTGAATTGGAGTTATAAGTTTGCATGAGAATTAACGCACTTTTCTATTTCTCATGTGTCAACAACACAGGGGTTAGTGCATCAATTAAGCACATGGTGTCTACAACCCTATGGCTCATCAAAAAGGTTGGAAAAGACCCATGCTTAGTTGGTGACACCTTCTAGCTGTTTCTAGAGGCATTCTAGATGTTTCCTGAGAGCTCTTTATATTCAGGCATTCCTAGAAGCTTAGACATAGCGTTCGGAGTGCAATTGGAGCATTGGAGGATTCGAGAACTCTGAAGAAGGGAGCTTGCTCTGCGGGTTTTCTGAGGAAGAGTGAATTAGCATCAAAATATAGGTAGATTCTTGCAATTTTATTTATGCTATTTTCGCATCTTACATTCCATGTCTTCTTCGTGTCTTCCATATGTCTTCTGAGGATATTTCCTATTTTTATTATATGGATTCTCAATATGGGTAGTTAATTTATTTGAGAATTTAATATGCATAAATCTGAAAAAAAACATGGGGCTAGGGTTTAAATTTGTAGCCAAAACCATTAGATGATTTAATGAATAAATTTTGAGACCAAATAGTTTATAGGAAAATTTTGGAAATTGAGATCTTTAAATAAATTATGTACATGTTCATTGTAAAATATGCATGTTTATAATTTTCGCATTTGCATACATACAGTCATATACATACATACATACATACATACATACATACATACATACATACATACATACATACATACATACATACATATATATATATATATATATATATGCTGCGATATTTGATTCTACAAGTATATATAAATACACATATATATATACATATATATATATACATATATATATATATATATATATATATATAAATCGCATTACGATTTGTATGAGATCGATGTTTGAAAAAATGTTATTGAAAATACATTTGTGGGTGGACGGATTTATTTCTCCCCCAACGCTGCCAACTTTATTACCACTACGGTATCGTAGGGTACTACGAGATCGTAGTGTACCTGCGATCAGTAGAGTACCTGTGACTAGTAGCATACCTGCAATCCGCAGGTTGTACATGCGCCGATGATGTTAATAATTCCATGTGGTTTGGTTTTTTAAAATGGACATTGTTAAACAATATTCCATATGTTATGAATTTTGGCTTTTCAATCTTGCATTGTTATTAAAAAATTAAATGTTATATATATATATTTATTTATGTATGTATGTATGTATGTATGTATATATATGTATGTATATATATATATATGTATGTATATATATATATATATGTATGTATATATCTATATATATATATATATATATATATATATACATACATATATATATATATGTCTATATATATATATATATATATATATATGTGTGTGTGTGTGTGTGTATACATTATCAATAATAAATAATTAATATATTATTTGATGTTTGGAATTTAAAGAGAAATTCTTTAATAACAAGATATTTTATAATGGTGAGCAATATAGATTCAATATAATCTTTAATTTAGAAAGATGAACATGGAAGGATTTTCAAATATTATTTTTAAAAATGATAGGGGTCTAAATGGAAATATAAGAGACATTTAGTACATTTAGAAAATTGAGTCTAATCATTTTTGGGTAGAAACTTTTATCTACCAATACAAAAAAACATGGGTTAGGTTAAAAGTGAAGTTTCTCCACTTGACAATCAAATTGGGAAACGTAAATGAGACTTTTGTATTTAAATTTAAGTTGTAAACTTGGCAAAATAAAAAACATGTGTTTGTAATATGTATTCTTTATACTATTGTCTTGGGTTTCAGGTTGACTAGTGTTGACCAGTTATAGGACATCTACCAGAGGCTTGGGGGTTATGTGATTGTGATGTCATGATCATGTTTTAATCTCGATCTTTATAAACCCAACCATGGTTATGTGATGGAATGCTCTATGTATTGGATGTGATTACTAATTTTTATAATTGAGATTCTTATGTATGAGACACTTGACTTAACCATTATTTTTTGTCATCGATCAGTTATCCTTGGATATTTTCTAGTCACCATGATGGGACTGTGATGTGGATTTATTCTGGATGATGTCATGTTGTGACATTTTTGACTCAACCATTTTTGGATTCTTCGATCAGTATGATTGAGATATATTTTGGTTATTGAGAACCATTGGATACATGATTGTCAGTGATACTTCAGTTGCCAATAGAGAGCTATTTTGTTCATGATTTTCTATGGATGTTCGCTCATGGAGATTGATGCTTTTATGCATATTTGATGATATTATTATGGATTATCTTTTGTGATTTTGAGATTTATGATTCCATGAGCCTTAGGGTAGGATATCTGCATGTAGTGATGGGAAGTGGCTTGCAATGGGGGCCAGGGCCCTAAGAGGCTTCTAGGGTAACTCATTATAAGTTGGATTAATTTGTGATAACATTCACACCTAATACTAATAGAATGAACCTAAAAAGATAAGAGTTTTTTTCTAGCCCATGCCTTGAGTGCTTGTACAAGCTAGGATGGGAGTAGTGAGAACGCATGGGTGCGACCTTGCATTCCGTAGTATGCCTCCTTAGTATGAGAGGATACTAGTGGCCGCATGAAATCAGTATGGACCTGTGGAGTTTAGCTAACTGCTAGGGTAACTTGTACGTGATAATTACGATGACACTTTCCTACTTGCATAGTAGGTTCCTACATGTCATTGTGTGCCTCTGGGATTAGATGTCAGATTTTGTGTTTGGAACCTCTGAGTTAGTTTACTTTTAGGATTCCTAGACTTATAGAGATTTTTGTTATGATTTTGATAGCCTGTTTGGGACTTGATATTATCTCCTCAGCACAGTGGGAGTGGACCACTTAGGCACCATGTGGTCAGGTGGTAGTGTATTTTCCACTCTTATCATTTGAGATTCATTGAGACATCGTGGCTGATGTGTCCTTCATGATGGTGGATATGTATCCTTTCATTGATGATTAGCATATGTTAGATGATGTTATCTTATGCCTATATTTGCATGTTAGATTACTTTCTACATATAATGTTGTATATTTTAGGATTGACATTCCTACTATGTTAATACCGATGATTTCTTTGGGGATTTGGAATGTTACGCAGGGAGGGATGGCTAAGATCCACAATGGTCTAATGATGCTATTAACGATTGGGAGGAACCGTGCACTTAGGTTATTATATTGATCTTTATGATGGATGTATTTGTCTTCTATGATGATGTATCATGATTATCATGTGATTATCTTTACTTTGGTGTATCATGGATTAGAATAGGATGATGTACCTTATTCTATGTATGTATATTCTTTTGAGCTTGTCATACCCTATGACATGTATAGTGGATGATTGAGTATTTGAAATGTAATGTATAAACATTGGACTTATCATTATTATTTCATGTGGATGTTGTACTAGATGGATTCATGTATGTAATTCAATGTTAAGGGATCTTTAAAGAATGTAACCAATTATGTATGTTATGTTTAGTTTCAGATGGACATTGCTATTGCTTTGGTCATTGTGCATGACTTATATGTGGTATTTACTTTCATGTTAGAAAAAAAAAATGCTACCAAACTTAGTGAAATTCTAGGTTAATTCTTTCGATCACTTGGCGGGGCATTACATTTGGTATCAGAGCCCGAGTTTCTACATTGGGAGCTCTAGGTATTTTGGAACAACTAGAACTTTGAACTATTAAGTGTAGCTATTCAACTTGGAAATAGGATGGTATTTGGCACTAGGTCTTCTATTAGAGGCCATGCTAGAGGCAATGGTCATGGCAGAGCTGTCAGTGTCCGTGAGTCTACCCATGAGGGATCGGCTCATGTAGAGAGAAGGGAAGAGCACTCTAGTAGGTAGCAAGAAGAGAGTCGTAGAGAGGACCAAGCTGAGTTTGAAGAGGTTGGTTTGATGCAGATGATGTAGACTTCTAGAACGTCTACCTCCTATTCAAGAACAACTCAAAGTGCACTAGACAGAACAAGAGCATATTCCTAGATTTATAAGTCCTCAGAAGGATTGTCAGAGGTCGATTGTGTCCACTCAGATGAAGGATCTTTCAAGATCCAAGGTTAAGCCTTTCAATGGGCAAGGTTCTGGTTATGTGGTCGAGTAGTGGCTTATTTCCCTCGACAAGATTTTTGCCACGCAGGAGTTCGAAAACAATGTTAAGGCAAGATTTGCGATCACTAATTTAGAGAATTTTGGGCCACTTGGTGGATGATTAAGGAGAAGAGGCTAGGAATCGATATGAGTAGTGTCACGTGGGAACTATTCCTAGAGAGTTTTTGTGAACGATTCCTACTAGAGGAATGGAAGCAGCAAAGGGCTGATGAATTTCATAATCTCATATAGTATACTTTGTCAGTGACTGAGTATGAGCGTAAGTTTTATGAGCTCATGTCTTTTTCAGGGTTCAGTGAAAATTCAGCTCAGTTGATACAACATTTTATTAGGGGTTTGAATAACTATATATTTGGGGGTGTCAAGGTATTTGAGCAAAAAACCCTCAAGGATGTGGTACATCGAGCTATCCTTGTAGAGAAAAGTGTCAACCTTGGTCAAGGTGGTTTTTTAGGACTGCCAATAGCATCAGGATCTAAAAACAACTACAATTTAGGTGGTAACAAGAAGTTTTCTTTCTCTAAGGGGAAACAGTATCAACAACAGTCTCATCAAACACAGCAACAGAAGGGATCAAATTCTCAAGCTCAAGGTGGTGGCAAAGGTTCTAACACCAAGAACAATCACAATGCTCAATGCAATAAGAAAAATCAGTCCAATCAGCTAGCTCAGAGTAGCCAATCTTTTGTTAGTAGGAACAGTCATCAACAATCAAATGTACCACCTATGGGAAGAGGATCTGGGAGAAATACAAAATGTTTTTTATGTGGTCAGATACGACATTATGCAGCTTAGTGTCCTTGGTGAGTACCTCAATTTTTAGGACCTAGACCTACAGTTTTGGAGCCTACAGTTGGTGATGCAGGTAGAGCTCATAGAGTTTTTGCAGCAATTTATTAGCATTAGGAAGATCATCAGGGAATAGTGGTTGAGACCACAAGTGCTATTAGAGGTATATCTCTTTCAGTCTTGTTTGATTTAGGAGCTATAGATTCATTTATTTCACCATCTATAGTTTCTAAGTGTAAGCTGGATGCAAAAAAGCAAGGTTATAGGTGGCAAGTGGAGCTAGCCTCAGGCATTAAGATCTCCACAGACTCTGTAGTTCATAAGTGTGGGCTTAGCTTAGGAAGCTTTGATACTACAGTGGATCTTCAAGTCATACCCCTTGGTTCCTATGATGTGGTTTTAGGCATGGACTGGCTTGGATCTCATAGAGCCAGTATATATTGCAGGAAGAAGATTATTTTGTGCCAAGATGACGAAAGGGAATGATGTGCAGATAGTTGGGATACCAAGGCCTATATCTTTGCAGATGATTTTTGCTATGCAATTGAAGCAAAGTTTTCGTGAGCGATGTTAGATATTTTCTGTTATGGTAAATGATTTTGATGAGGAAGATCCTATGAGGAAGACTTTAGATCACCTAATTTTATAGGAGTATGCAGATGTCTTTCCAAGTGAGATTCCAGGCATGCCTCCAAAGAGGGACATTGACTTTAGTATTGATCTGATTCTTGGAGCGGAGCCTATCTCTAAAGCTCCTTATCACATGACTACACAGGAATTGGGTGAACTATGTATTCAACTAGAGGAACTTCTAGCCAAAGGGAGCATTCAACCTAGTGTATCACCATGGGGAGCTCCAGTGCTCTTTGTGAAGAAGAAAGATGGTTCTTTGCACCTTTGTATTGACTACAGACAGTTGAATAAAGTGACTATTAAGAACAAGTATCCTCTACTTAGGATTGATGACTTAGTTGATTAGATCAAGGCAACTATAGTATTCTCCAAGATTGACCTTAAGTTAGGGTACCACACGCTTCGCATTAAGGAAGAAGATATTCACAAGACTACTTTTCAAACTCGCTATGGGCATTATGAGTTCACAGTGATACCTTTTGGATCGGTTTTCATGAGTTTGATGAATAGTGTGTTCCAATATTATTTGGACAGGTTTCTTGAACTCATGTTTCTTGATGAAATATTGATATATTCTAAGTCTCAGAAAGAGCATGAGGAACACTTGTAGTTGGTATTGCAGTGTTTGAGAGATAATCAACTTTATGCCAATGCAGCTAAGTGTGAATTCTTCAAATCAAAGATTCAGTATTTAGGGCATGTTATTTTAGGTGATGGTATTTCAGTGGATCCTGCAAAGATTCAAGCGATAATAGATTGGCTAACACTGACTAATGTGTCAGAGTTTCGTAGTTTCATGGGTTTAGCCAATTATTATCGCAGATTTGTCCAGAACTTCTCTAAGATAGCACATCCTATCACTTCTCTTCAGAGGAAAGAAAAGAAGTTTGTATGGATAGAGAAATGTGAGGAAGATGCTTCTCTTAAAGGGATTGGGGCAGTGTTGATGTAGAATGGACGGGTGATTGCGTATGAATCACACAAGCTCAAGGATCATGAGTTAAATTATCCTACGCATGATCTTGAGTTAGCAGTAGTAGTTCATGCTTTGACAAGGTGGAGGCATTTCTTGTTGGGGCATAGATTTGAGCTACACAACAATCATCGTAGTCTTCAGTACATTTTTACTCAGCCTAATTTGAATGCTAGCCAGAGACAATCGATGGAGTTTCTATGCGAGTATGATTTTGAGGTTAAGTACATTCAGGGTAAGGAGAATGTGGTGGCGGATGCTTTTAGTCATAGGAGACATGTGGTATCATCGATGACCTTTAGTGTGGATTTAAGGAGTCGAATTCTTCAGGCACTTCCTAGGGATTCATGGTATCAAGAAGTGTGCAGAGAGATAGATTTAGGAAGATCTTTGGAAGGTAAGTTTGCAGGTTATGTTTGAGAATCAGATGGTCTTTTAAGACATCTGGGAAGAATTTATGTGCCATTTTTAGATGAGCTTCGCACCTTGATTCTAGTAGAAGCCCATCGTACACCTTACTCAACACATCCAGGTGTTAAGAAGATGCATGCTGATTTGAGACGTTTGTTCTTTTGGTCAGGGATGAAGCGAGATATTGCTGATTTTGTGGCTAGGTGCCTTGAGTGTCAAAGAGTTAAGGTAGAACATCAGCACCCGGCTAGACTTTTGCAGCCTAATCTCATTCCTTCTTGGAAGTGGGATATCATCTCCATGGATTTTATAGTAGGATTACCTATGACTATTCGATGTCATGATGCTATCATGGTCACCATTGATCGGTCGACTAAGGTGGCACATTTTTTACCAATTAGGTCTTCCTACACAGCAGCTTTTGTAGCTAATGTCTCTATGCATGACATTGTGAGATTACATGGTATTCTTACGAAGATCATTTCTGACAAGGATCCTATATTCACATTTGCATTCTAGACATCGTTGCAACATGAGCTTGGAGTGCAATTAAACTTCAGTTTGGCATATCATCCAAAGACTGATGGTCAGACAGAGAGGGTGAATCAGGTTTTGGAGGACATGTTACGGATGTATGTGATGGATGGGTAGACACATTGGGAGGACTATCTCTACCTGGTGGAGTTTTCTTACAACAACGGGTATCATAGTTCTATTGGCATGGCACCATTCTAGGCATTATAAGGACGTCCTTTTCATACACCATTGAGTTGGGACAACCTTGAGGATCGCATCCTATTGGGTCCTGAGATGCTTCGTGATATGGAGCAACAAGTAGTGCATATCTATGAGCATTTGACTATGGCACAGGATAGACAAAAGAAGTATGTTGATGCTCATAGGACTGATAAGCAATTTGCTGTGGGTGATAAGGTTTTCTTGAGAGTGCGACTGCGGAAGAGTCCAATCCGATATAGAAAGGGATCTAAGCTAGAACCTTGCTTTGTGGGATGATTCGAGATTCTAGAGACAATTGGCCTAGTTGCTTACTGCCTTGCTCTACCGCCCAGCCTAGCTCGCATCCATGATGTTTTTCATATTTTAGTACTTCAGTAGTATATACCTAATATTGTACATGTTCTTAATTGGAATGCATTGCAGGTAGAGGATGGACAGATGGCTTTGGAGCTGGTTCGTATTCTGGAGCAGTCAGAGTTGACCCTCAGGGGTCGAACCATCGAGCAGGTAAGGGTCCAATGGGACCCTACTGATGATTCTTCAGCCACTTGGGAGGATGCAGCTAGATTGAGGGAGTTATATCCCTACTTGTTTGTAGGCTTCTAGGAATAAGCCTAACCCAAGGGGGGGTGGATGTAGTGCCTATCCTCATTCACATTTCTTTCCTGGACATATTGTTGCTATTATTACCAGACTTTGATGGACTAGTTTTATGTTGATGGATTAGTGGTATTGTTTTGAGACTACCAGACACTATGTTATGGTTTCAGTGGCTATATGATGAGATCATTTAGACTTTAGATTTCATGCATACATGATGATCATTACATTTCTTTTAGTTATTGATTGATGTTTAGTTGGATGGTTTATTATCTCATGTGTTTTATTATGGATACTTACCCCATACTTGCATGTGTATGGTGTGCGTGTTTTCTTATTGTATGGCATTTTTGATGTGGTTAAGGAAGGGAGTCATAGTCACCTGCTTAGTCGAGATCTACATGATGCACCACTTCTTGCCATTGTCTATTTAGCTTAGCATTATATATATATTGTATGTACATGAATGGTTTTTCTGTAGGTTGTAGGTACAAGGTATTGACTTCCCTAAATTACCAGGATGAGCATACCCTAATATACTATCTCAATGATAAGAGAAGGGAGATAAATTCTCAAGTCCAAATCCCAAACCTTTCAGCCAATTTCCCTAGTGAGGTAGGACAAGTATCTAGATATTTTACCCACCGAATGTGTCGGATGACATGATTTGTGATTTTTAACCCTTTAGACTGAGTTTGTGTGATTTTCTCTATGATGGGTTTTCATATTTTATCTTGAAGGTCTATGGTGAATTTTCTATTAATTAAGTCTTAACAAATAGATTTAATTAATAAATTAATTATTTGAGAAAATTAATATAAAATATCATGGTCTTTGATATTTTGATAATTAATTAAATGTGAATTAATTGGGGAAAAAGAATTTAAAAAAAGAGAATTAGAAATTAAAATTAATAATAATTATAAAATAATAATAATAAGTAATAAATAAATAATAATAATAATAGTTATAAAAATTAAAATGGAAGTTATAAATATTTAAATAGAAATTATATAAAAAGTGAATTGGAGTTATAAGTTTGCATGAGAATTAATGCACTTTTCTATTTCTCATGTGTCAACAACATGGGGGTTAGTGCATCAATTAAGCACATGGTGTCTACAACCCTATGGCTCATCAAAAAGGTTGGAAAAGACCCATGCTTAGTTGGTGACACCTTCTAGCTATTTCTAGAGGCATTCTAGATGTTTCCTGAGAGCTCTTTATATTCAAGCATGCTTAGAAGCTTAGACATAGCATTTGGAGTGCAATTTGAGCATTGGAGGATTCGAGAATTCTGAAGAAGGGAGCTTGCTCTGTGGGTTTTTTGAGGAAGAGTGAATTAGCATTAGAATCTGAGTAGATTCTTGCGATTTTATTTATGCTATTTCTGCATCTTGCATTCCCTATCTTCTTCATGTCTTCCATATGTCTTCTGAGGATATTTCCTATTTTTATTATATGGATTCTCAAAATGGGTAGTTAATTTATTTGAGAATTTTATATGCATAAATCTAAAAAGAACATGGGGCTAGGGTTTAAATTTGTAGCTAAAACCATTAGATTATTTAATGAATAAATTTTGAGACCAAATAGTTTATAGGAAAATTCTGGAAATTGAGATCTTTAAATAAATTGTGTACATGTAATCATAGTGAGAAATATATATATATATATATATATATCGCATTGCGATTTGTATGGGATCGACGTTTGAAAAAACGCTATTGAAAATACATTTATGGGCGGACAAATTTATTTCCTCCCCACCGCTGCCAACTTTATTACCACTGCGGTATCGCAGGGTACTGCGAGATCGTAGTGTACCTACAGTCGATAGAGTACTTGCGACCAGCAGCGTACCTACGATCCATAGGTCGTATTTGTGCTGGCAGTGTTAATAATTTCGTGCGGTTTGGTTTTTTAAAATGGACATTGTTAAACAATATTCCATATGTTATGAATTTCGGCTTTTCAATGTTGCATTGTTATTAAAAAATTAAATGTTATATATATATTTATTTATTTATTTATGTATGTGTGTGTATATATATATATATATATGTATGTATGTATGTATATAATTATATATATATATATATATATATATGTATATACATTATCAATAATAACTAATTAATATATTATTTGATGTTTGGAATTTAAAGTGAAATTCTTTAATAACAAGATATTTTATAATGGTGAGCAATATAGATTCAATATAAGAGACATTTAGAACATTTAGAAAATTGAGTCTAATAGTTTTTGGGTAGAAACTTTTATCCACCAATACAAAAAAACATGGGTTAGGTTAAACGTGAAGTTTCTCCACTTGACAATCAAATTGGGAAACATAAATGAGACTTTTGCATTTAAATTTAAGTTGTAAACTTGGAAAAATCAAAAGCATGTGTTTGCAATATGTATTCTTTATGCTATTGTCTTGGGTTTCAAGTTGACTAGTGTTGACAAGTTATAGGACGTCTACCCGAGGCTTGGGGGTTATGTGATTTTGATGTCATGATAATGTTTTAATCTTGATCTTTATAAACCCAACCATGGTTATGTGATGGAATTCTCTATGTATTGGATGTGATTATTTATTGTTATAGTTACGATTCTTATGTATGAGACACTTGACTTAACCATTATTTTTTATCATCGATCAGTTATCCTTGGATATTTTCTAGTCACCATGATGGGACTGTGATGTGGATTTATTCTTGATGATGTCATGTTGTGACATGTTTGACTCAACCATTTTTGGAGTCTTTGATCAGTATGATTGAGATGTATTTTGGTTATTGAAAACCATTGGATACTTGATTATCAGTGATACTTCAGTTGCCAATAGAGAGCTGTTGTGTTCATGATTTTCTATGGATGTTTGCTCATGGAGATTTGATGCTTTTATGCATATTTGATGATATTATTATGTATTATCTTTCATGATTTTGAGATTTATGATTCCATTAGCATTAGGGTAGGATATCTGCATATAGTGATGGGAAGTAGCTTGCAATGGGGGTCAGGGCCCTAAGAGGCTTATAGGGTAACTCATTGTAAGTTGGATTAATAAGTGATAACATTCACACCTAATACTAATAGAATGAACCTAAAAAGATAAGAGTTTTGTTCTCGTCCATGCCTTGAGTGCTTGTACAGGCTAGGATGGGAGTAGTGAGAACGCATGGTTGCAACCTTCCATTCCATAGTATTCCTTGTCAGTATGAGAGGATACTAGTGGCCACATGAAATCAGTATGGACCCATGGAGTTTAGCTAACTACAAGGGTAACTTGTACGTGATAACTACAATGACACTTTCTTGCTTGCATAGTAGGTTCCTACATGTCATTGTGTGCCTCTAGGATTAGATGTCATATTTTGTGTTTAGAACCTCTGAGTTAGTTTACTTTTAGGATTGTTGGACTTATAGAGATTTCTGCTATGATTTTGATGGCCTGTTTGGGACTTGAGATTATCTCCTTAGCACAGTAGGAGTGGACCACTTAGGTACCACGCGGTCGGGTGGTAGTGTATTTTCCACTCTTATCATTTGAGATTCATTGAGACATCGTGGCTGATGCATGCTTCATGATGGTGGATATGTATCCTTTCATTGATGATTAGCATATGTTAGATGATGTTATCTTATGCTTAGATTTTCATGTCAGATTAATTTTTGCATATGATGTTGTATATGTTAAGAGTGACATTCCTACTATGTTAATAGCGATGATTTCTTTGGTGATTTGGAATGTTACGCACGGAGGGATGGCTAGGATCCACAATGGTCTAATGATGCTATTAACGGTTGGGAGGAACCATGCACTTAGTTTATTATGTTGATCTTTATGATGGATGTATTTGTCTTCTATGATGATGTATCATGAATATCATGTGATTATCTTTGCTTTGGTGTATCATGGATTAGAATAGGATGATGTACCTTATTCTATGTATGTATATTCTTTTGAGCTTGTCATACCCTGTGACATGTACAGTGGATGATTGAGTATTTGAAATGTAATGTATAAACATTAGACTTATCATTATTATTTCATGTGGATGTTGTACTAGATGGATTCATGTATGTAATTCAATGTTAAGGGATCTTTAAAGAATGTAACCAATTGTGTATGTTATGTTTACTTTCAAATGGACATTGCTATTGCTTCCGTCATTGTGCATAAGTTATATGTGGTATTTACTTTCATGTTAGAAAAAAAAAAATGCTACCAAACTTAGTGAAATTCTAGGTTAATTCTTTGGATCCCTTGGTGGGGCATTACATCCTATGCCTATTGTGCATACTCCTCACCATTATCATGCAGTTTCATCTACTTTTACTCTTTTGAGTGCCCTTTCAGGCAATTCAGTACAACAGTGGATGTAGGTAGTACATGCTCCTCCACTTGGACATATTTGTACTAACCGTGGAGGCATATGGATAGGCCCCCAGAGTGATCCTAGTGTAGCACATGATGGAAATTATGCCGAGGGTGCAGATTTTGATGATGATGTATACACTGCCTACGGTGATGGTAGTGACAAGATAGACGTGTCATCATTTGTTGACCTCATGCAGTAGGGAGAGCCTGGAGAGAGTCAAGAGTAGCAGGTAAAATTTTAATTTTAATATAAATATAAAGTGCACATAATTATTTACTTTCTATATACATGTGTAATTGTATTAACTATATTAATTTGTACTTTTCAAATAATAGAGGATGGATGATACTATTCCTTGTAGGAGGGAGTATAGTCTTTTTCTGAGACCTACAGACATTGGCATCCCTTATATGGTATGCACTTTAAATTAAACTATAAAAATCTACATTCAAATTCAAATTTAATAACATGTGCTCATATGTTCTTTTTATTTAATTTTGTAGGGATTGTTTGCATCTACACATATTGATGTTAGTACAAGTCCTACTCCAGTTACCACTGAGGCACAACCTCAAATACATGCGGTATGAACTTTTGACTGAAAACAAATAATTTGTATTATTTTTATGTATGTAAATTATTATTAACTTATAATTTGAACAATTTTGACTCACATGTATATATATTTTATGTATTTTGATTTTACGAATAGAAGCCATATCATACTCATCCATACAGGCCTCGATATAGTCTATTTTTGACTCTATCTTATGATTATCATGCTAGCATACCTGTAGACACATCTGTGACATTGGCTACCACTCAGATATGATATATACATTATACATACATGTTAAATTTATAGTGTATAAAAAATGTAGTGTACAAATTATGTACTTTGTAATTATTCATGTATATTTAATTTTGACTAAACATTTATGTATCCATAATTTTAGGACTACATCAGCAGGAGTGTTGCTAAGAGCATAGGACTTAACCAGATGGAGGTACCTACATTGTCATTTGAGTTTAGTATTGTGATTTATGTACATAATGTATAGTTGATTATGCTCTAAAATCAAATTTAAAAAATGTATGTATTGTATATTATAGGACCTCACCACTGCTGCATTTGGTAGTTTTGATAGTGTGCCTCCTGCCATTACTAAGGGACACCCATCTCATGTGGTATAATTTATTTTATTATGTAGTGAATATTTAATTTATTTGCAAGCTAGATTTTGAGACCCATTTCAGTTAAGCATGTACATGATGAGACGTGTCTCATGTTACACAGGGTGATACATCTACCTCACAGTGTGTCTGACATGATGAGACGGCTCATATTACACATGATGATCCATCTGAGTCCTCTTCACATGGAGAAAAGAGGAGATTCAATCAGATAGATTATGTCTTGTTGGCACCTATAGATTGTTTTTTTATGATGTATACACTTTGTGTTAGGATAGTTAAAACTGTATGTTAGACCATGTACTATTCTCTTATGACTTCTTATCATGCTTGTGTATGTAGTACATGTATTATTATGTTTCACCATGTTTTAAGTATATTCAAACCATTTTCTTTATTCTGACATATTTTATTCATGAACATATGACACATTTTGTAAGTATATATGCAAGATGAACAATAATTATAACTATCTATAGAGAATTATTGGATAAATATCACATCAAATTTATGCATTGAGATTCATACAAATAAAATTGACCTACTAGATTTAAAAATGTATTGATAACGTACCTAACAATGTATCATAAGTGATGTTAATGTGTTGTTTGGTAATGTAAGACTCATTATCACCTAATAAGACCTATTATGTGGTAATAAACATATGAATACCTATCATAACCTATAACAGACATAATGACCTATTAGAACTCTCATGTCCCCTTAAGACACACATGTATGGATAAGTACCTAACATTGTATCATAAGTGATCTTAATGTGTTGTTTGGTAATGTAAGATATAATCAATACAATGAATACAATGAGTAATGATCTTTAAATTATCATGTGAAAGTGACTTGTTTTTAATATTACAATCAATAATAATTTGAAACTTCAAACAAATATTAATTTAAACATGCTTGAATGTAAAAGTAATGGAACAAAATAGGAGGTCATTACTTAAAGTGAGAATTAATTTATAATTTCTCAAGTGCACATACCTTTAACTTTCAAATAGAAGTAAACTCTCATTTTTGAATTAGTTTGTACAACATATTTCACAATATATGTAAGACAATGTCAATGATATATTTTTAGTTCAATGAACTCATTTGAAACATAAAATTCATTGAACACATCTCTTCAAATGAGGTCATGTAAAATAAAAATGTAAAACAAAAACAGACATGTTAATAAACACATAAATTAATATTCAAGGTATCTGAACTATGTAAATATATGTGTAATTTGTATGTACTTAATATATAAAATTGCACAAGATGTTGATGTTCAGTCCACTTTAACATTTAAATTTGCATAAATTGTAATTGAGACCTGAATAGGAGGTATATAAGTTCTCTAAATTGGTATTGGCAACACAAACATACATGTAATTAAATTACACACACACACACACACACACACACACACACACACACACACACACACATATAATACAACAATGAAAAAACTTACATGTGTTTGATTTAAATGTATTCATCCCACTATACCATTTTCATCCTCTCTCTTTTGCAATGCATCTATGATTGTCTCGTGCTCATCCATTGAAATCATCCATAACACTTTATTGACAGGTCTCCCTTTGTATCTTTCTAATTTGATATTTGTTGCCACAACCAAATGAGAATAGTGTAAAATCTTCTTTTCAGTTTGGTAGTCTTCAAATGTTGGCAAACCATTTCTTCTTGTTAGTTATCTATGTAGCTAGGTGCTAGCTACAACAACAAACCTAATTGGATACTCAAAACCATCATCGTCTACTTGATGACATGTCAATTTTTTCTTAGGTTCCACACATCTAGCTAGCCAATACTTAGTTTGTTCATCATTATCACTAGGTGCAATAATAGCATAAACATGTCCTACAAGATAAGATAAAGTATAGAAACACTTTAATCACATGAGTGTACATATGCAAATTATATAGATTGAAGCATGACATTGCAAAAAAATCTAATTAAATTGTGCATACCAGGTTCTATGAGGTTGGAAATACAACCATAGTCTTCTGATGCAAAAGTAACATTCTGGCCTTCATTTACTATATCATCTTCAAAATGTGTGTCAGTAGGTGCTAATGATCTTTGTTGCCAATCTTCAACCCATTATATATTCTCATATTCTTCCCATTCACCTACAAGACAAAATTGACAAAAACAAGCAAGCTCCCTAATCCATATAGTCCAAGTGTTAGAATCTAAACTCCTAAATGAATGCCATTTAGCTAACCCACTAATTGTATCACAATCATATCTTGAAGGGATATTATTTTCTTCAACTAGGTAGAAGAAACATTTGATTTTAGATTTTTGACTTGATCCCCTGTATAAATATTTGTTACACCATTCGACAATCTCATGTGCATTTTTGAATTTAGCTTTTTCCTCAAATTTTAATTACTCTCTACTAAGGGATTTCTTCACACATGCACCAGAACCATCATGTTCTCCTTTACCATGTCTAGCCTCAAAAAACTCCACACATGTTGGATGTTAGTTTGCTTATGTGTCCTACTCAACCAATAGAACATTCTAGCATTCTTGAATTGTCCTGTACAATTATCTGACCATAGCCAATGTTGTGTCTTTTGAATTTATCTCTCTTTTAAATTATCATAAAAGACCTTGAAATAATATTGGACAAACTCAGATGAATGGAGTTTATTATCACTTAAATAAAAATGGTACTCTCTCAATATTTTTTGATCCTCCTCTGTACTATCAAGTGCATGCCTATAAACTATATGAAAATAAATTGTTACTTGCATTGAATTGTAATATTGTGGTTGTACCTCTTCTTGCAGTGCAAGCATGTAGTTCTCTACAAAGTCAACAACTGAAAGTATAGTACCAATTGAAAATGTATTCTTACATATGCAAAATTTTCCATCAAGCCATCTAGAATATTGAGAGTGTTTAACATATTTTGGTATGATCACACTCTTAAACTCGTCCATAAATGCATGACAACTAACTTTATCTATAACTAGATCACACCTTCTTCCAATCTTCCCACCCTTCAATGGATATTCAATAGTTTTGAATCTTTTTACCTCAACTAATTGTTGTCCAAAAGTAGTGAAAGCATTTTCATACAAACATTCATCTAACAAAGAAAGATTTCCGCACATATTACATGTTTTAGAAAGACATGCATTGAAAAGAAAGTATTGATCATTAGGTGGCTTACAAAAAAAACCTAATATGAAATCTTTTATAGTTTGAGGTGGTATTTTTATACCACATTCTTGAAACATTTCTTTACTATGCATGGTACCATGTATAGATCGAAATACATCATAATGGTAATGAAATTGAATATGAGTTTTACAACTACATGTGATTCTTTCCTTGTTAATCCTTACATACCATGGTTTACACTTTTCAAAAGATCTTTGACTAATGGTAATATTTAATACCTTACCATCTACAAATTTTTTAAACAATTCAGTTTGAGTCATGTCCAAAAGGTGTTTAGGATGTGGATCACATATTTTGATCCAATTCTCAATTTAAGAACATCTCTTGAATTAGGTGATATGCTTTTATTATCATGCAAAAAAAATTCAATCAAACTTTTGATTTCACTAGTAAGTTTCATATCACATCTCGGGAGTCTACCACTAGAAGTCCATAAAATATTTGTTGGATCACATTCAAAGTTAACCCTTCTCTTTATAGCTCTTTCTAAAGTCTTCTGATTCCCATTAAGATATCCACTTATGTTGGTAATCAATCTTTTGTCAGATGTTGATTTGTTAACTAAAGTTGTTGTTATTTCTCGTCATGCTACATTCTTATCTTTAGACCGACTTCTCTTTCTGATAACATCAAATGCACTAGCAACACTGGATACAACTTGTTTTAAAGACTCATTTTTATTCTTGAGTTTTGAATACATTCCCAACCTTCTCATTACTTTTTCGTGTTTTAGACATTTTAATTAGTTGCAACATTAGCTGATATTGAAACCCAAATTTCTTATTATAAAAAAAATGCCTATACAATCTATTAGCATGTGTCCTAATTTGTCTCCATGAACCAATCCCTCAACATTATCTAACACATCATTAGGAATATGAAAATTATGTTCAGAAACTTTACTATCATCCTAACATGTTTGTTCAGTAGTTGGTGTTTCTATGTCTACATTCATGCAATTTTTATTTTCAAACACTTTACTATTTTCACTATTATTTGGGATTTGAATATCATTTTCAAATTTTCTTGGTATTTCTTTCAGGACAAACATTTCAATTGGAGTGTTTTGTGCATGATCATTTGACAATTGCTTCTCATAAAGATTATTTAAATCATTTAAATCGTAACCTGCTTCTAAAAAATTACCAATTTTATCACAAGAGAAAATTCAAGGGTTTTGAGACACACCGGCATTGAACGCATGATTAGAATGTGCACCTGAATTTTCTTATATTGGGTTCTCTTCTTTGACCTCTTCATCCATCATGGTATCCTCAATGTCTTTCTCGTTTGAAACATTGTTCAAGTCTCTAATTCTCTATCTTCTCTCTCGTTGACGTTGTACTTCATTCTCTTTATTTGTTGCAATCCCCTCATCTGTCAGAACTCTTACTTTCTTCTTTCTTCATTGTTTTGATCCCATGTTTGCACCAATTTTGAATTTGAATCAGTAGCTTGCAAATTGTATAAGAGGACAAGAAAATAAAATAAGTATGAAAAAATTCAATGTTGCAGATCAAAACTGTTGTTCAATCATTTCAATCATTGAAATTAGGTTGGTGGGGCAGCTTTTGGGGCCCAATGGGTACATTAGAAACAGGTACCCAATTGCTTAAAAATTGGGCACTCGATTCTTTAAAAATTGGGTACCCATTTATAAATCAAGTATCCAATCTTTAAAAGAATCAAGTACCCAATTTTCAAAAAGTCAAGTACAATAGTTCAAAGCAATCCGACACCCGATTTTTGAATTATGAATCAGGTGGCCGATTCTTGAGACATGAGTGGGAATTTTGGTATGGCTCTTGACTTTTGCATGGGGTTTGCCTTGGGGAAAGGCATGGCATAGGCTTGGTCCCACCAAGCTATGCCTTTATGATCCTTTTTTTTTTCTAAGGCATTTAATCGACAATTTCTAGTATTGTCGTAATTTTTTTATAGTCATTCCCATTGAATTTTTTGACGAGACAAAAACCCATTATAGGTCTTACTATTCTGATTTCAAAAATGTAAATTTTATAGTGTTATTAGTTTATTTTCTATTTTTCCATTATTTATTAATCAAAACTATCTCCTAAACATTAAAAAGTGACATTCACTAAAACTTTAATAACATTTTTATTTTATAATTTTTCTTAAATTAATTTATATGTCATCAATCTACATACAATTCTTTTGATGTTAAAAAAAAAAATGAAAAAAGTGAGATTTTGATCAAATTATGTGATCTGTACACGAGAGGTTTTAAAATTTACTTTTATAGCCAATTAATAATTAATAATAATAAAATTATTCAATAAAAAATTAAGAAAAAATATTGTCATCAATCTTAGGTGTATTAGGTAACTACCTTTAAAAGGATTAGCAAAAATTCATTTATTTGTGTCAAATTATGGTGTCTGTACACGAGCATGGTATGCTCTTGAAACGGGCATTTTGAAAAAGTGGTTTTTAATCCATACCAAAAAAATAATCTATCATATGGGTGCACAAATAAATTACATATTCAAAAACTAGATTCTGAACAATAAAATTTTTATTACTAGAGTTTTTTAATATTCAATCTCTAAATACCTCAAATTTTGACATCAATTGACAAAAAATTTCAAAAATAGGAAAAACACTTCCACTTTTTGGCCAAAAGTGAGACCCAACTTCTTGCACTGACCCTGCTAAAATGTTTTACCAGCCAAATATTATACTCTCCCAATATTATCAAAACATGGTTGAGGAGAATTGTACTCTTCTGATGGATATTGATCAAATTCACATTCAAAAGAAGAGATATCTTGGTACTAATCCACCTGGAAAGGTCCTATAGTCATAGGCCGCCTCCAACATCTTTTATATTACTATCTAACTCTATCATGTGAAGACAAGAGTTGTCAAGAGATCTCTAGGAGAATAAGTCTGCAACTAGCACATCTTGGTACCTACCCCCTTGAATATGTAAATGTCCATAACTAGATATAATAAGCCCTTACTAATAATATCTGTGCTACTACATCATTTGATAGTCTCTTTACATAATCTCCTTCTATGAATCAAATTATAACAAATATGAAGCCATCATTAACAATTATGTATTCCTTGCTTTGCTTTAAAAGTCTTTTCTTCACTAGCTTAGGGTACACGATATATGGCCATACATTAGCGTCTTGCATGCTACCTCTCTTGTAGAGCCCAAGATAGATAATTGCATAAAGTATGATGTCATGTAGAATTTCCTTTTGTCCTATTTCATCACCAAATGTTCACACAAATTCTCACTAAAAGTGTAAGACCAATCTAGTGGCATCTTTTCTTTCTTTATTTTCTCAATAAAGTGCACCATAAAGATGTTCAAGTGTCTAGTTGCTGGCAGACCCATAACTCTACTCAAGAGTATTATCGAGTATCCAATATCCTCCTTTATATATCCTCTTTTCATATCTACCTTGATAGTTTTCTTCCCTAGGGGAGTCTTCTCTATAAGATATAAAGGTTGGATGATCTTAGAAGCCTCTTCATCACATTCCCAATGCCACCTCTCTACTTGCTCATAGGTTAGCCTGATGAATTGATCTGTCTATGGGAGATGATATAACTTTTTCAATGTTCAAGGTTAGAGATCCAAAATGACATCTCCCATTATGTTTTTGACAAACCTCTCCTCAGGAACAAAATGTTGAACAAGTGTCATGATTAGCTTTGAAGACTACACTGACACTAGGTGTGATGCTGCATTGACAAGTCCTGACTGGACAAGTGTGGAGATCATTTGGGACCTCTCAATAGGATTTTTGCATATCTTCAAGGATTCCCACAAATATGTGTGTCCCAAATTAGTATCTTGGATTTTTGAGCTATCATCTTGAAACCTTGATTTTGTCAGAATGCCTTGGAACTTGAACACTACTAGTTTTGGTGCTATTTTCTTGCCAAGGGAGGATGAGGAAGATGCCATTATATCTATAAGAAAGTAGGTCCATTAGTTCAAAAAAAGAATATTCTTTTACAAAATTATTAAATTAAACCCTAATAACAACAATATTAAAAAAACATAAAAACCTTATTTCCTTAAAAACACAAAAGCTGATTTTGAATCCTGAAATGCAAAAACAAATGATAGGGCACACCTAGCACACTCGGTAGGTGTGCCTACCACACCCATCTATTTTAAAAGAAAACTTCATATTAAGGGGTGCACATTAGTAGACCACCTAGGATGTGGTAATGTGCACCTCATTTTCCCTTTCACATATTTTATTATGTTTTCCCATAAGGTGCATAGTAGCACACACCATGAGGTGCACTACTACACACCTTATGAAGTATTTGACTTAGCTTTTTAAGTGTTTTTTTGTTTTTTGCTTATTTAGATGATACAAAAGGTGCACATTAGTGCACCTCTTGAGGTGCGCTAGTAGGAACCCTTTTAGTTTTATTTAACATTTGGTTTTTATGTGTCTTATGTAGGTGGAAAGGCAGAATTAGTCACACCTAATAGGGTCTAAAGCTGCATGGTGTTAGGAGAGTGCTTAGAGCAGAAGACAACAATGGAAATGAACTAGTGGAGAATGAAGGGAGGGGGGAAGCTGATATAGACATCCACCCTTATTGTGTTGTGTAGCTATGCTAATGCACAAAAAAATTTCCTTTCCTCTTTCCTTTTAAAGTTTTTGCACACCTAGCACACCTGTTGATGTGTGATAGTGCACCTTTTATTTAGAAAAAAGTCCTATAACCCCTCGAAACTCTAAGTTTGGACAACCAGGTTTCCCAATTAGGACTTGGTCATGCCTTAGGACTCCAAATAAGACCTCAAAAAGAATTTGAACCCATCCAAGGGTTCTAAAATGCCCAAAAATAAAGTAGGAGGTCCCTATTTCCTATTGAAATGGGGGGTGCATTATGGAACCACAACACTGCTGAAGAACTAAGATAGAAGTTAGATTATAACCAAGCAATGTTGGAGATTTTCTCAACCCTAAATGTGTGCTAAAATTTTGACACACTTGTATGAATCATTATATCCAAGATTTATCAAGAATTAGGTCTTAAATGGTGACTCATAGCTCCCTATTCATGGAGTGCAAGGCCTTATAATAGACGCACTTAGTTCAGACCCAATTTTTTCCCATGCAAGTACACTATGAAATGAGAGATTCAAAGAGTAAAAATAAGAGAGCTTGTCTCCACAATCATCAAATATGCATGAAAATGAAAATGGAAGCCATTTTATAGCGTAACAACACATGAAAGAAAACTAATATATGAAAGGAAATGAAATACAAGATTATTCTATGAAAGGAAATTTAAATCTAATCTAACATGCAAGTGGAAGAGTAATCTAAATGGATTTTTGGGGAAATATGAGAGAACTGTTGGATACAACTGAATAATTGTGTGTTGTATTTGATGTTACACAAATTTTATATCAGTTGATAGTCAATGCTTATCGAGCTCACTTGGTCAGTGAAGCCAGTTTTCCTTGTCTACTAAGCATTCCATGGTTCACTCTCTATAGAAGATAGTTTCTACCAAGCTCACTCAAGCATCAAAGGAATTTAGGTAGAAAAGAGTTTTAAATGAGCTCACTTGGTCAACAAAGGAAATATTGGATAGAGTCAGTGTTAACCAAGTTCACTTAGTTAATGAAGGAAAAGTTGAGTAGAGTCAGTGTTTATTGAGTCTACTCAATTTCCAGAGGATTTTCTACAAGTTTGTAGTGTTAACCAAGCTCCTATTGGTTAACACATGAAATCATTGGTTAACAAAGGAGATCATTTCAGAGTTAGTTTCTACTAAGCAAGGTTGGCTTGTGAAGGATTTTCTTATTTTTGCATATGAAGCTTAATCACTTTATCTATTGATTCTTGCTAACTTGAGGATGAATATTGGTCATTGTAATTTGTAGTTGAGCTGATTTGACAATCTGGATGATATAAATATAAGGTCAATTTGACATTTCAAGTGTGTGTGCAAGTGTGTTGATTGAATTGAAAGAAAAGAGTGGAAGTGAACTTGAAGGATAAGCAGGTATCTAGGTGGAGCAAAAAAGTAATATTCAATCAAGAAGGATCAAGTCTAAGAAGAAAAATGATATGGATTCAGTAATTCAATTGCATCATAATTAGGTCATTTCATTGTTACTTTCTAACAATTGTAGTAGTGATCTAAAATCTCTTGATAGAGTTGGTTTAACAGGTAATTGTAAATTAGCTAACAAAGTGGCAATTCCATTGAATTGTTTTAAGACCTCTTAAAAGGCCACTCCTAATAGGGTAATTAAATCCTCTAATAGGGTCACACCTAACAGTGTGTTTTGTAACCTTTAATAGGCTTGGCTCCTAATAAGGCTCATATCAGAAGAGTGAAAAATAGTAACTAGTTACATTGGTGATTTTTCCCAAATTGGGTTTCCACATTACATCCTGGTGTCTTATATGTTCATGTCATTTCTCTTTTTCATGCAATTTAATTATTGATAACATTTTAAGATCTTCTAAAAGTAATTTAGTCTGTATCTATGAGTTATAACATTTTCTCTTCATTTACAAAGTATCAACAACAATCAATTTTATCAGTCTATATTTTATTATTGATACATAAGGGATCTGGGATTTTTTTTTGTTCCTATAAATACAAATTTACTATTTAAACTTTACTTAAATTTACTTAGGTTAATGCACTATTTAATTATATTTAATTATTTTACTATTTATTTAGGTGAGACACTTAGGAATTTGTATACTCTCATGAGTTGTCATGTTGACAACATAGAAGTACACAACTCTAATTCAGCACATGGTGTCTACAATATAGGATTTTACATCATTCACTGAGTTGTCATGTAGACAAAATAGATATTCACACTCCCTTTTAGCACATGTTGTCTACAACATAAATTTGTGTGCTACACCATTGTAGGCTTATCCTCTCATCATTGCACTTACTTCTGCGCTTAATGGAGGATAACCCATATATGGTGGACATGTGCCTAGTTGTATGACTTATCATGTTGCTAACTTCTATGCATTCTAGAAGCTCTCCAGAGGCCTTTATATATAGCCACTCCTAGTGTACTTTAATATGGCATATTGAATGAGTATATCATCATTCTAATCATACTTTCTCTTTTCTTTATTATTGTGCTTATGTTTGAGTTCCTTTTTTTTAGGAAAATTCTACCCTAAGAAAAATTCTTACATGGCATTAGAGCTCAAGGAGATTCTCTACACATTGCCATTCAAGAGCATAGTTACTTCAACACCTCAACTTGAATCCAAAGAATCTAAAAAAATTGGGAGCATCTAGAGCCAGATCTAACCTTGCCATTGCATTCAAAATGTCAATTAAATGAAGATCGACTATAAATTTGTCTATGCTAGGCTAAAGTTGATCATAAGGCAATTTGTTTTTTGCAAACTGGCACCTAAAGGTACTAATTTGCAAATTGGGTATGATCTAATTTGATTTCAAAATTTAGTTTAGATCTGAATTTAATTTTCTCTCTATAATTTATTTTTAGAATTTGGTATTTAAAAAAAAAAATTCCTAGACAGAGATTTTTTTTTTTTGCAAAATCGAGCAGTAACACCCTAGCTCTATAGAGGAGCCTTTGTATTTATTTTGTAGGAATATTCATTACTATTTAATCAATAGGTCACTATTATTCTATCACAAGGAAATCCAACCAAGTACCCATCATCGTATAGTTGGAAATTAGGTGGCAAGCACCCCATTGATGGATAGAGCATGCAAACCCTTGGCCAACAATTCCCACAGTCTGGTGAGGGAATTTCTCATTTTTCATTTGTAGTAACTTTTCTTTTAAACATTGGCAAGTGATGTCCTCCCACCAACGTGGGATATATAATAAAAATCCCAGTGCCTGCGAACATTAATTTTGGCTATGAAATAATTCATCGACAATGAAAATTTAAACTTCAACATTTGATAACCCCTCCATAGATTTGACCATGTGGTGCCCCTGCACAAAGTACATGTAGCATGTCGAGAAAGGCCCACATCATCTTGTGCCTACAAACTTGCCCAGTAAGCAATTATGTCAAATCTAAATAAGTGAATCTTCCTTGTTAACATACAATGACCTAGCTATTTGACATGTTAGATGTCCACATCAACCCATTGTAAAGCATACTTGATAGACACATTAGCACTACACACTCAACACCATATAGTACACATAGGTAGACACATCATTTTTTACCATACTTGTCCATATAATCTTTACAGTATGGTCATATGATTCCATACAACTAATGTCATCATGATGTCATATTGATGTGTTTATAGGGGTGAAGTTATTTACATCATCCAGTTCCTAAGCCTAAATTTTATGGCCATCTAACCATCATTCCAGGGAAAATTTGAACTACTATGATGACCATATGACTATCAAAATTAACCCCATCTTTTACTAATGCGACCCCTCTCCAAATTTATTTTTGATTTTGTAGTCCAACTTTTGGAGGCCATATCTCAGTCATTCGTAATCCAAATTGGGTGCAATTTTTTTTTAAATTGGAAAGAATTTCTTAAAATTTTTAGTGATGCAACACTTTTCTAGTTTTGGTGAATATATTTGTTAGAAATTGCTTTTTTTAGTGATTGTCCCTGTTCAATCCTATATTTTACAACTTCAAATGCTCTGTACGGGCACATCTATACTCAAAAATAGGTTCTATTTTTTTGAAAGTGTGTTATTTTTCATCTACATTCTTGATCTACAATAAAAGTGTAAGGTTGTGTGGACAAAAGTGTCACTTTCAAAAATAGGGTCTTTCTTTGCTTTGTATTACTTCAAAATTGTTGTACATTGTAAAGTTCTAGAATTTTAATATTTCAAGAGGTTGGAACAAGAAAAATTAGAATTCCATTAAGGACAAAATTAGCAAGTGGCCATTGTAATCACACTACTTATAAAGTGCCAAAAGAAACTATTTTGAGGGGGGGGGGAGGGGTGGGGTGGGGGAGGGCTCTTGATTTAGTGAAAAGGGGGGGTCTTCTTAGTGTGAAATGGGTTATGGAGAACATGAGTGTTATCATAAAAAAATTGATGAGTTGACCTCTATCATGAAGAAACATAATGTTCTACTACCCAATGCTTATAAGGAGAAAGAATCTTCTTTATATTCAAAGGGCAAAGGGAAAGCACTCATGGAAAATTTGAATTCTTCAAAGGAATAGATTCTTGACTCAGGTGCCTCATATCACAGGAGTTCTTCAAAGGAGGATATTTCTTCAATAAAGTAGTCAAAGGTACTAAACATCTTTATGGGAGATGATACTAAAATGGAAGTTGAAGGAAAAGGAAATGTGGAAATAGAAAATGGAGAGTTTCAAGATGTTCTCTATGTTCCAAGCATAAGTTCAAATCTCCTATCAATCTTCCAAATCACTCACCTTGGAGATGGACATAGAGTTGTATTTATTCTAGACTTAATATAGGTGCATATTCTAAAGATGATTGCTTGGTTGTAGTGAGGAAAGTGAATCATGGCAAAAGGTTTTACTATTTCTCCCTTTTTTTCCCAAGTCTCTTTCATAGGCCTTGCTATCTCAATCAAATTCAACAATCAAGTTATGGCATCAGTGGATATCTTGCCTTCTACTATCTTTAGCAACTTTGCACAAATAGAATGGTCAAAGTTCTACCCCAAATCAACTTTTCCCATGACGAATGTTTAATAGATTTAGTGGATATGCATGTAGAGGGGAAGTTATAGAAAGGGAAGTCTTCAAGAGCATCAGTTGTTCTCCACATGGTTCACATGGTATTAGTAGGAACTTTTGCAGTCAGCCAGGGTCGCTACATATTTTGATTGATGACTTTTCAAGATACACTTGGGTCTACTTTCTTCATCATAAGAATGAAGTGTTGGACAAGTTTCTAGCCTTCAAAACACATGTTGAACAAAAGTTGAAGAAAGACATCAAAGCTCTTAGAATGGATAATGGAAGCATGTATGTGAATATAAGACTTAAAAACTTTTGTAGACATAAGGAAATTGATCTTCAAAATCTACCAACATTTAGTTTGCATATGACAGATATCACAGCATTAAGGATTCAAACTCTTAAGTCTATGGCAAGTTGCATGATATGAGTCTAGTCTCTAGATCCATCATTAGAAGTCAAAGCAATTAGTAATGCCACTCACATTCTTAACAGGTCTCCTCATCCAACCTTAGATGGCAAGACTCCTTTTGAGGCATGGTGTAGTAGAAAACCAATTGTTATACACTTTAGAGGCTTCAATTGTCTTGCATGGGAAAAGATATCTTCTAGGGGATGCAAGGCATAGTCACCTCAACTTTGTACTTTCATTGGTTATGGAGATGGTGTGAAGGCATACAGACTATTGGATCTAGAGACCCAATAGATCTTTGTGGAGAAGGATGTATACTTTGAGGAAAGTTCACCTAGCTTGTCCTCTAATCCTCTCCGCACATCATACCATGTGGAAACTAATAGTGTTACCCATGATAGCACTTCAATAGATTTAGACACATGAGGATTTATCGACAGTTGGAACTAGAGGTCACTACATTAGTGCAGTCCACATACATATATTGCCACAGTGATAGGTCCAACCCAATAGGGTACATCTAGTCTTCTAGGTCTAGCATTAGTGATGGATTTGGGGGATAGTATTGATGGTCTTCCTCTTCTTCTTGATGTAGAAACAACTTCTTCAATTGTCACAAGGGCTCCATCTGACCCTCTTGTTCATTCTCCACATGATCGATCATTACAAGTTGAAGTGATTGTGGACACTTATGATCAGTAGTTGTAGAGCTATTCTTCTTTAGCTAAGGAGATAGAAAGTTCTTTGAGACACATTCTTTTGCTAGTTTAGTAGGTTTCAGAAACATCACTTATCTATTGGATTCTTTCCATGAATAGTGGAAGAATCCCATTTGTACCCATGGCCTTGTTTCTTCCTAAGGGTAGGAGCACAATTTTGCAGTCTTGGGTTAGCTTCTTCATCAAAGTAGTCACTAACATGCA
Source organism: Cupressus sempervirens (assembly GCA_028749045.1). NCBI lineage: Eukaryota > Viridiplantae > Streptophyta > Pinopsida > Cupressales > Cupressaceae > Cupressus > Cupressus sempervirens. Next base: position 102,795,311 of record CM053785.1, read on the forward strand.
TTCTTCTTTGGGGGGGCAGCCTATCTTGTCTCTCTTCCTCTTCTAATTTTTCTCTTATGTATACACTGGATGTATTTCATAATGGGGGGGTCTTGATTACTTCATCCATCCATACATCATATGTGTCTTTCATCTCTCTTTTGGGGGAGGGTTTTTTCCAAGAGTTTTTCCCTCTTTCTCTTCTTTATGAGAGATTGCATTTTCATTATGTACATGGGCACCTAACATGGCCTAGTAGTCAAGACACATTATTTATTTCATCCTAGATTTCATAATCTTAAGGGCATTCCCCTAAGTTGCACTTAAGGGGGGTGTTGGTGTAAATACATATTTACTATTTACACTTTACTTAAGTTTACTTAGGTTAATGCATTATTGTATGATATTGCATTATTTTATTATTTATTTAGGTGAGACACTTATGAGTTTATGTACTCTTATGATTTGTCATGTTGACAACACAGAAGTATGCAACTCTACTTCAGCACATGGTGTCTACAACATCAGAGTTTGCATCATTCACTAAGTTGTCATGTAGAAAACATGGTTATTCACACTCCATTTTTAGCTCATGTTGTCTATGACATAAATTTGTGTGATACACCATTGTAGGCTTATCCTCTCATCATTGCACTTAATTACATGCTTAATGAAGGATAACCCATATTTGGTGGACATGTGCCTAGTTGTATGACTTATCATTTTGTTGATTTTGATGCATTCTAGAATATCTCTAGAGGCCTTTATATATAGGTACTCCTAGTGTACTTTTATATGACATATTGAATGAATAGATCATCATTCTGATCATACTCTCTCTTTGGCCTATTGTTGTGCTTGTGTTGGAATTCCTTGGTCTTGGGTGAATTCTGCCCTAAGAAAAATTCTTAAAATTTTAGTTTTAACTAATTCACCCCCCTCTCAATTACTCCTATATTTCTAACAATTGGTATCAAAGCTTTTGGTGCTTGCAAGAAAGGTTTCAAGGACTTAAGCTAAAGATCAAAATGTCTTACAAGAGCAAGATTCCAAAGATAAATAGAGACAACTTTTTAGCATGTTAGGAACTCATGAGAATTCATCTAGCTACCATCAATGATTCAAGTTGAAAATATCTTTATGAATAATATAAAGCTCCTACTGGTACATTATCTATTGGAGATCTTGCTGAGAAAAAGAACCATAACATCATGGTGATTGGCATTGGATCTGCTCTCAACTATGATGAATTTGATGAGATCAAAGACTATAAAATTTCTTTTGATATGTGGAACAAGCTAAAGGATATCTATGGTGGTGATGAAAATGTATGAGAGCCAAAGAAGAAAGCCTTAGAGGATAGTTTGACCAAATGAGAATGAGAGAAGATGAAAATGTTGCTAAATATGTGGAAAGAATCAAAGCCAGTGTCAGTGCAATCAGAGCTTCTGGAGCAGAAATCAAGGAACAAACTATTGTAAGTAAAATTCTCAAAAAAAATTTTCCCATCTATGCAATCAGAGTATTTGTTATTCAAGAAAAGAGATTTGATTCAAATAGCGAGTAAAGCTTGGATGCCCTAGTAGGAATATTGATAGCTTTTGAGCTACACAATTTTTACAGTTATGTTCCAGCTTCCAAAAATGTTGAGTTTACATCTGAAGAAAAACTTTCACTCAAATAAAAAGGAAAAAAGATAAATGACAATTATTTAGAAAGTGGAGATGAATTAGAGGAAAGTTTTGATAGTGGTCTTGAAGTTGTTGAAGTTTTACTTGCAAACAAATATTCTAGAGGCAGAGGAAAGTACAAAGGTAAAGTTCCTTTAATATATTTTTCATGTCAAGAAATTAGTCATATTGCTACTAGGTGTTCAAAAAAAGATAACAAGGATGAAAAGAAGAGCCACAAGTACAAAGGCAAGAAGGAATTCAAGAGTCACAAATCCTATAAAGACAAAGGTAAGAAAACTTATTTTATGGCTAAAAATTCTGATAATAGTGAAGATGAAATAATGTACATTACTGTGATAGATGAATTTGATGATGAAATAGATAAGATGGCACTTATCTCTCATGTTAGTAAGAATGATACATGGATCATAGACAGTGGATGCATACATCATATGACTAGAGACAAAAAAAAATTGAACATTTTGAACATTATGATGGAGGTAGTGTAAGGTTTGGAAAAAGTGATCCATGTTGCATAAAAGGAAAAGGCCACATCTCATTAACCAATGAACTTGTATGTGACAATTCCTATTGGGTTGAAGGATTAAAATATAATTTGCTAAGTGTGGCACAACTAATCAACATTGGATTAAAGGTAGAATTCATTCATGGCAAGGCAAGACTGTTGGATGACAAAGGAAATCTGATAGGATTGGGAAAACAAACAAAAGGTAATCTATTTTATCCTAATCTTGGTGATTTCTCATGTTTTATTGCTCAAGTAGAAAAAAGTTGGTTATTGCACAAAAGACTATGTCATGTAAATTTTGATAACATGGTCAAGATAAGAAAATTCAAAAAAGTAAGAGGTATCCCTAGTTTGAAGAAAATAGATGTTGGTTTATGCAAAAACTCTCAGATTGACAAATTGGGAAAGACTAGTTTTAAGAGAAAAAATTATCAATTTGAAAATGTCTTGGAAATTGTACACACTAACTTATGTGGACCTATTAGAATAGAAAGTTAAAGTGGAGAGAAATTCTTTATTCTTTTTGTTGACGACTACTCTAGAATGATGACTATCATGTATCTTATAGAAAAGTCAGAAGCATTTTTAAAATTCAAATGGTATTTGGCTAGAGTAGAAAAAGAAATAGGAAAGAGATTGAAATGCTTAAGATCAAATGGAGGTGGTGAATTCATCTCCAATGAATTCAATAATTTGTGCATTGAAAGAGGAATCCAAAGACAAGTATCAGCCTTTGGTACTCTTGACCAGAATGGAATAGCTAAAAAAAGAAATAGATCCATCATAGATTGTGCAAGGACTCTGATGATTGAAAATAATGTTACTATCAAATATTTGAAGGAAGCCATCAACACTACAGTTCATACTTTGAACCAAGTATAGTTAAGGAAGGATTTAGATAAAACTCCCTATGAACTATGGTATGGCTACAAACCAAATGTAAGCTACCTAGAAGTATTTGCCAGTAAATGTTATATCTTGACCAAATTTGATGTAAAAGGTGATGAAGGTATATTTTTAGGATATTCCTATAGAAGTAAAGCATATAAATTGTTTGAATTTGTCTACAAATAAAATCATAGAAAGTGTACATGTTAGAATTGATGAGTTTGTAGAAAAGACTAAAGAAGAAAGCAAAAAGGTGTAGACACCTAAAATCCTTTAGAAAATAAAGTATTTTTATTTTCTTAAAAAGTCCCTAATGACATCATCATTAATTAATTAATTAATTATTTATTTAATTTATTTATTTTTATGCCATTAAATCCCCTTGTCTTAATTAAAAATATTTAATTAAGGAATCCCTCCCAAAAATGTTTAAATCTTATTTAAACATTATTTTCCTTATTTATTAATTATTTAATTAATAAATTCACCAAAAATCCCAAAATAAATATTTAATTTATTTTTTGCCCAAAACTTGGCCAATTTCTTTAAGATCACTAACCTCTTCCAAAATCTTCTAATCGTTCTTTAATTTTGATTAAAAGCTAATCCCATCATTTTCTACACTTAATCCCAACTCAAAATATTTAATTAAGGTTAAATATTAATCCTCATGTTTATCAAAAATTTTTTAATGAATATCTCCTCAACCCAAACCCATGAAATAAATAAAACTTTATTTATTTTCTAAAAAACCTTTTATCCTCATCCTAGGAAACTCTATACTCTTCTAGAAGGTCTTCATCCTCACCCTAAGCCTATCCCTAATCCTCCATTTAGCCTAATCCACCCCATCCACCCATACTAACCAAGCTTAGCTACTAACTCACCCACCCTCATTAAATGCCATCTACTTGCCCATCTCTAACAAGCTTAATCTAATCCTAAACCACCTCTAATCCCCCCCTAACCTTGTCACATTCCCTAAGCAAGATTAAGACTTTCCTAAGCCAAGCAAAGTCAACAATCTCAACTCCCTCAAAATATCCCAACCACCCAACCATGAATTCTCTTACAAAGCCATAAAGGCTCTCACAAACTCATTCATTGCTCTTACAAGCCATTTATGAGGGTCTTTAAGGCCTTGAGCCTCCTTTGTTGACTCATCCTTGCCCTTTCCTCCATCCACTCACCCTGTGACATGTGCCACTCCCTAATTGGTTGTAAGGAAGCACAATCCATGTGCTCTCCTCTCAGGCAATCTAAGCCCTCCATGAGCTTTCCCCCATCCTTGCATCTTAGCCCTCAAACCCTCAAGCCCTTGGCCTATAAATTGGATCCGCTCCCAAGCCATTTCATCACAATCCTTGAGCTAAAGTTATAATGCTAGTTTGAAAAACAAAGCCCTTAACCATAGCCTTATAATGCCAAATTGAGAGCTCACAAAGCTACCAATTTGCCATTACCCATCCCCACCATTGAAGCAAACTTGAAGCCCTTTGAGCATACATACCAATCCTTTACTTAGACTCATCTACCAAGCAAAGAGCTAATTCCTATTGGGAGAGTCCATTCATTTGGCTCATATTCCTAATTAGGGGTTCCTCCTTTGTCTATCTTATATGTTATGTTAATTTAGTTAATGTTAATGCTTTCATTTTCATTAAATTAGTGTTTCTTGCATACTAAAGTAGCATATACAAAAGGAACCAGAAGATTATAGAAGATTTGTTTACTCCAAACCTGATACATTGCCAAGTATATCTAACAATATGGAGACTTCATCTTTTGAGTCTTCCATAGTTACTGAGTTGCAAGAAGTTCAAGTTGAGTCGTAGTGATCCAAGTCACATTCTCAAGCTATTGAGTTAATGCCTACCAAGTCTGAAGGACCTAAGCTTGAAGTTGAAATTCAAAATGAAGATGGTGCAATTAATTCAAAAGGAAAAGAATCTATATTAGACAAGTATATTAGAAGGCATCATACACCTAATCAGATTATTGGAGATAAATTAGAAAGTACAATGACAAGAATAATATTAAAAGGTACATGTTTACCTACTAACTTGGAGTCTAGAAGTGTTAAGGATACATTAGGAAATGAAAGTTGGATTGAGGCAATGAATAAAGAGATAGAACAAATAGAAAAGGATAGGACTTGGACTCTTGTTCCTAGGCATAAAGACAAAAATGTGATTGGAACAAAATGGGTATTTATAAATAAGTTTAATGAAGATGGACAAGTATCAAGAAACAAAGCTATATTAGTATGTAAAGGCTATTCTCAAGAAGAAGGTATTGATTATGGTGAGACTTTTGCTCCTGTTGCAAGATTAGAAGGTGTTAGGACTCTACTTGCATATGCAACTCATAGAGGATTCAAAGTATATGAAATGGATGTTAAATTTGCATTCTTGAATGTAATTCTTGAAGAAGAAGTCTACATTGAATAGCAAGAAGGTTTTCTTGATCCACACAAAAAGGACATGGTCTGTAAAGTATGGTCTCAAACAAGCTCCTAGAGCTTGGTATGAAAGACTACATAACTACTTAATAGAGATTAGTTTTTAGAGGACAAATGATAATGGTAGTTTGTACATCAAGGAAGGACTAGATAATAAGATTGTGTTGGTAGAGATATTTGTGGACAATACTCTATTTACAAGAAATGATGACCTATGCAAATTATTTTCAGAATAAATAAACAAAGAGTTTGAGATGTCCATATTTGGTCAAATAAAATTCTTTGTTGGATTGTAGATACAATAGAAAAAAAATGGTATCTATATCACTCAATCTAAGTATGTCAAAGAGATACTCAAGAAGTTTGAAATGGAAGATTCAAAGCTAGTTGGTACCCCCATGCGTACTAGACTAAAGCTTACCAAAGATGATGACTCCAAAGAATTAGATCATACCTTATATAGATCAATGATTAGAAAATTACAATATGTAGTTCACGCATGGCCTAATATTGCCTTAGCAGTTGGAATAGTGGAAAGATTCTCAACTAAGGCTAGAGAAAACCATATGATGGCAACCAAAAGAATCTTCAGATATTTGAAAGGTACTGAAGACTATGGTCTATGGTATAAACTTGGAGGGAATCTAGACCTAAAGGTATTGAGTGATGCTAATTGGGTAGGAAATCTTGATGATAGAAAAAGCACTAGTGGTGGAGCTTTCTTTCCTAGTAAAAGGTTGGTATCCTAGATAAGCAAGAAGCAAAACTATACATCCCAATCTATAGAAAAAGTAGAATATGTTGTAGCAATGGTAAATTGTTCTAACATTTTTTGGATCAAACAATTGTTGGAAGGAATGATGGTTGAGATCAAAGAACCAGTGGTCATGTATTGTGATAACACAAGTGCAATTAACATATCAAAGAACCAAGTAATACATTGCAAAAAAAAGCACATTGCTATAAAATATCCTTTTGTCAGAGAACTAGTGTAGGATAAAGAAATCAAATTAGAATATTTCCATACAAAATAATAGATTGTAGACATATTCACCAAGCCATTACCTAAGGATGCATTTTTACATCTAATAAGTAAGCTAGGGATCATTCCCCTATCTGAAGCTCACTAAATAAAGTTTAGTGATACAACAACATGAACCAAGTTGAAAATCAATCAATTGATGTAGCAGAATCAAGAGAATATTGCATATGAATCAGCACTCAGGGTACATTGATACAAATTCGGCATGTGTTGTCAAAGAGGGAGAAGTTTATTGTCATATCTTTTTGAAATTTTGTAGAGGGAGAAGTTTGAAATTTTGTAGAAAATATGTTAGATAGTTCCTTCACAGGGAGAGAATACAAAAATGAAGAAGTTTACTTTCTATTAGAGGGAGTCGTGTTCTAAAATTTCATTATGCTATGACATGTTGTGTTTCCATCAATGCCAAAGAGGGAGATTGTTGGATATAATTGATTAAATGTGTGTTGTCTTTGATGTTACACAAATGACATATCATTTGATAGTCAGTGCTTACCGAGCTCACTTGGTCAATAAAGATAGTTTTCCTTGTGTACTAAATGTTCCCTAGTTCACTCTATATAGAAGATAGTGTCTACCAAGCTCACTCAGGTGTCAAAGGAATTCAAGTAGAAAAGAGTATTAACCGAGCTCACTTGGTTAACATAGCAAAATTTGGATAGAGTTAGTGCTAACCAAACTCACTTGGTTAAGAAAGGAAAAGTTGAATAGAGTTAGTGTTTACCGAGTTCTCTTAGTTGCCAAAGGATTTTCTACAAGTTTTTAGTGTTAACCAAGCTCCTATTGGTTAACATAGGAAATTTTTAGTTAATGAAGGAGATCATTCCACAGTTAGTTTCTATCGAGCAGGGTCGACCTGTAAAGGATTTTCTTGTTTTGGCATATAAGGCTTAATCACTTTATTTATTGATTATAGCCAACTTTAGGATGAATATTGGTCATTGTAATCTATATTTGAGCCAAATTGACAATCTAGATGATATAAATATAAAGTCAAAGTGAGATTTCAAGTTTGTGTGCAAGTGTGTTGATTGAATTGAAAGAAAAGAGTGGGAGTGAACTTGAAGGATAAGAAGGTATCCTTGTGGAGTAGAAAAGTAATATTTAATCAAGAAGGATCAAGTCTAAGGAGAATAGTGATCTAGATTCAACAATTTAGTTGCATTAAAATTGGGTCATTTCATTGTTACTTTCTAACAAATATAGCAGTGATCTAAAATCTCTTAGGAGAGTTGGTTTAACAACCAATTGTAAATCCTCTAACAAGGTGGCAATTCCATTGAATTTTTTTAAGACCTCTTACAAGGCCACTCCTAATAGGGTGATTAAATCTCTAATAGGGTCACACCTAATAGTGTGTTCTGCAACCTTTTATAAGGTTGGTTCCTAATAGTGCCCACTTCAAAAGAGTGAAAAACAATAACTAGTTACATTGGTGGTTTTTCCCAAATTTGGTTTCCTTGTTAAATCCTGGTGTCTTATGTGTTTGTGTTATTTCTCTTTTTCTTGCAAGTTAATTACTGATAAGATTTTAAAATTTGCTAAAAGTAATTTACTCTACATCTACCGAGTTATAGCTTTTTCTCATTGTTTACCAAGCATCAATAGCAATTAGTTTGATCAGTCTATATTTTAATGTTGACATCTAAGGGATCTAGGATTTATTTTAGTTGTAATTGATTCATCACCCCCTGAACCCCTCCCCAAAATTTACTCCTTCTATATTTCCAACAAGAAGAAGACAAGAAAAGATAAGTTGTAATGTCCAATCTCAAGTCCTGAAGCTCTCTTCCAAAATCACTCTCCAAATCTAAAACATAACAATAAAATCATGATCTATTAAAATGAGGAGAGGTCTCCTTATAAAGGAAAGTGTGGAGAGAAATGCATCCTCAAGAGAAATGTGGGATAAATCCCTAAGAAGGTAAGTGAGAGGAAAAAACCCACCACTTAGAAATATATGCAAAAAAGGAATCATTATTTATTTTTATTTTATTATATTTCATTTTTTCATCAAAAAGATAGCTTTATGTGGGGATTTATTTATTTAATCAAAAGAGGGGATTTTTGTTAATTAAATAAAATATTATTTAATTGAAAGAGAGATTTTAATTAAATAAGGTAAAATCATTTAATTAAAAGAGAAATTTTAATAAAATAAAATAAGATCATTAAATTAAAAGAGAGATTTTAATTAAATAAAATTATTTTATTTATTTAAAATGAACATTTTCTTTTGATTAAATATGATTATTGATGAAATGATCAAACTTTAGGAAATATTGAAATAATTGAATGTATTGCGATTTGATCAAGAAAATTGATTTGAATTGAAAATATTGTAAGGTATTGATTCAAGAAATTGATAAATTTATTCCCTCATTTCATAAGTTGAAAAATGAGGGCCCATATTGTAGGAAACCATTTCAAGGTGCATACAACATATTCTCCTCTAACTGCTAAAGAACTAAGATAGAAGTTAGATCATAACCAAGAAATGTTGGAGATTCCCTTAGCCCTAAGCTATATTAAGTTTGATGACCTAAAATATTGCAACACTATAAAGAACATATTGGATAGATTGAAGACCATATATGGGGTTGATGACAATGTACTCAAAGCCAAAGCAGAAAGCCTAAGAGGTAAATTTGATGATATGAGAATGATGGAAGGTGAGAACATAGTAAAATACTACACAAGAGTTAAAGAAGTTGTTAATGTTATTCAAAGAGTAAATGGAGTAAGTGAAGATGAAATAGTGATAAGAAAGGTATTGAGTACTCTACTTCCTATATATTCCATTAGAGTCTTTATAATTCAAGAACTGGGATGCATAGAAGGTAACAATTTGACCTTAGAAGGTGTAGTTTGTAGACTTACTACTTTTGAGATGTCTAGTTTTGATAACTACACACTTGCTATCATTGAATCTACTTTCAAGTCATAATTGATTCTTAATAAGAAGAAAGGAAACCACATGAAGAGTGAAAGTGATAGTTTTGATGATGAAATTGATGAAATTGAAGCCCTCATTGCAAAAAGGTTTGGAAGAGGAAGAGGAAGATACAAAGGTAAATTGTCGATCATTTTTTTTTCATACAAAAAAGTTAGTCATATTGTTACTAGATGTCCTAATAGATAATATAAGGATGATAACAAGGAAAGAAAATAAAAATGAAGAAGAGATCAAAAAGACTACAGAAGGGGAAAGGATGACAAAGGTAAGAAATATTTTTTTATTGCTTTAGAAAAGTCTAATAATGAATATTAGAGTAATGATGATGAAGTTGTCTATGTTCCTATGAAAGAAGAGTTTCATGAAGATGAGAAAATTGCATTCATTTATTATGTGAACAAAAGTGATGATTTTCAATTATTGAAGTGGTACTTAGCCAATGTTGAAAGAGAAACAAGATAGAGTCTAAAGTGCATGGGGTTGACAAAGGTGGCGAATTCATTTCACATGAGTTGAATACATTCTACAATAATAAATGAATTAAAAGGAAGATGTCACCAAGGACCCCTCCCCAAAATTGGATAGCTAAAATAAGAAATAGATCAACAATGGATTGTGCAAGAACACTAATGATGGAGAAAGGTGTATCACAAAAATATTGGAGAGAAGCAATTAGTACTACTATTTATGCTCTAAATAGAGTTCAAGTCAAGAAAGGTATAAATGATACACCTTTTGAACTATGTTATGGTTATCCTCCTAATGTGAAATATTTCAAAATATAGGAATAGAGAACTTGATGTAACGAGTGATGAAGACATATTCCTAGGTTAGTTCACAATAGGAAAAGCTTATAAGTGTTTAAATTCTAACACTAACAAAGTTGTGGAAAGTGAAAATGTGAGAGTTGATGAGTTTTCAAAAAAAGATGATGCTACATGTAATGAAGAACTTGAAGACTATAGTACATTCATCTATGTGGATGATGATGCTCCCAATACAAAATTTGAATAAACAAGTCAAGGTGCAAGTTCCCATCAGATAGGAAATGATGGAGTACAAATGCAAATTTCTAACTAGTAGAGAGTGGGTGTCGAGTAATAGGCTAAAGATGTTGAGTCATAGAAAGGAAATGCTGATTATTAGATAGTGATTGTTGAGAATTCACAATTGAACCAAAACTAGAAGAACATAGTGGAAATGAGCTTGAGATTGTTTATCTAGATGAACCTAAAGGAGAGCTAAGAAGAAAGCTACCTGTATGAGTGAAATATGTGAGAACTCATCAAAAACCTTATCAAATCATTGGATATTTTGAATCAAGTGTTATGACAAGGAGAAAACTCAAAAGTGACACATGTTTATTATTTGAGTTTGAGCTTGAGACAATAAAAGATGAAATGAAGATTGGATACATGCTATGAATGAAGAAACTGACTAGATTGTGAAGAAGAATACTTGGACATTGGTGCCAAGACCTAAGGACAAGAATGTTTCTAGGAAAAAGTGGGTTTTTAGAAATAAGATCAGTGAAAATGGTCAAGTAACAAGAATCAAAGAAAGCTTGGTATGCAAGGGTTATGCACAAGAAGAAGGAGTTGACAATGGAGAAACTTTTTCTCTTGTGACCAAATTTGAAGGAATCATAACTCTTCTTGCATACTTAGCTTACAAGAATTTCAAGGTGTATCAAATGGATGTCAAATCTTTATTTTTAATGGTATACTAGAGGAAGAAGTATACATTGAATAGCCCGAAGGATTTGTATGTAAATTGAACAAATCACTTTATGGATTGAAGCAAGCACTAAGAACATGGTATGAAAGGTTACATAACTAATTAGTGAAAATTGGTTTTGAAAGGACAAATGACAACAACAATTTATATTTGGAGAATGGTAAAAAGAATGAAGTACTATAATCTGAGATATTTGTTGATGATATCATGTTTGGAGGAAGAGAAGAATTGTGTAAGTCATTTTTTGATGAAATGAAAAAGGAATTTGAAATGTCTATGTTTAGTGAAATCAAATTCATTTTTGGATTACGAGATTGTCAAAGGAAGTTTGGTATTTTTATTTCACAAACCAAATACACCAAAGAGATATTGAAAACTTTTGGTATGGAAGATTCAAGGGTAGTGAGTACACCTATGTCTATCAGCCATAAGCTATCTAAGAATGATGATTCTACTACTATGAACAAGACCCTATACAGATCCATGATACAAAAATTGCAACATGTTGTTCACAATGGACCAAATATTGCATTAGTAGTTGGTATTGCTGCTATAATTTCAACAAATCCTAAAGATAATTACATGATGCATGTAAAAAGGATAATAAGATATGTGAAAGGTACATAAGACTATGGTTTATACTACAAGAGAAGTGATAGATTTGAACTGAAGGTTTTCACTAACTATGCTTGGGCAAGAAATATTGATGTTAGAAAAAGCACTAGTGGAGGTACATTCTTTTTGGGAAAGAGATTCGTGTCATGCACAATAAAAAGAAAAATTGTATTTACCAATCAACAACTAAAGCTGAGTATGTGGAAGCTATAATAAGCTATTCAAACATAATATAAATTAAGCAATTGTTGTAAGGCATGCTAGAAGAGATTATATATCCAATAGTTATCTATTGTGAGAACTCAAGTTCTATTAACATTTCAAAGACTCCAATGATGCACACTAAGAAAAATCATATTGCTATCAAGTATCACTACTTAAGAGAACTAGTTCAAGACAAAGAAGTGAAGCTAGAATATGGGAATACAAAGGAACTAATTGATGACATATTCACAAAGTCATTACCTTAAAGGTGCTCATAAATATCATAGAGGTAAACTAGGGGTCATTTGCCTAACTAAAGCCACTTAAGGAGACATAGTGCATTGTATCACATGGGATAAAATTAACATTCTATGTAGTAGTGTAATATGAATCTACTTTTGGACATGCCTAAGGTAGAATACTTCAATGCAACATAAAATATCAGTCATAGATATATGACAAATATTAGCTAGACATGCAAAATATTCATAATCCAAATGTATGAATAATTTGAAGCTAAGATAGCTACACATCTTTGGCATTGTTATCAAAGAGAGAAAGAATAGAAATTAGAAAACAAAACAATAAGGGAGAGAATGAAATTAGAAATTTAGATGAAAGAGGGAAAAAATCATGAAAGAGAAAAACTAACAAAGGGAGTTTTGAAATTTTGAATGGATGAGAATCAAAATGAAACTAAGGATATTGGTCACTCATGGAAGATAAATATTTTGGATGTATGGTAACTAAGTTACAATTAGTATTTCAGATATTTGAGATGTTGCCATCAATACCAAAGAGGGATATTGTTAGAAACTTACAATTGGAACAATTCTTTTTCTTTTTATTGACATTAAATCTATGGATGAGACATATTTCTACCTAGTGTAAATGTCATATCAATTGATTAATGAAGAACATTTGAGAGTTACTCATATCTATAGCACCTAGAGGAAAGGTTGAAAGTTATGAAAAGGGAAATATGATGGACATTTGAGAAGATAGACATGGATAAAGAAAAGTAATTATTTATGTTAGGAAAGCTAAGCCAAGCTAAGAAAAAAAGTAAATACTAAGGAGTTTCAAGTAATTCTAATGTCAATCAAGTCAAAGTTAGTGTCATGAAAATATAGTGTTGAACGAGCATTACTATTGACCAAGAAGGTTAGTTGATAACTAGCTAGAAAGCTTATATAATAACCAAGTAGTTTAGTATTGACTGAGTGTTAGATTATAGTTATTGTTGAGTGATAGTAAGAGATCAAATTCAAACAAATTGTATGATCTAGCTAATTGAGTTGATTTCTTGAGAGATGTAAAATGTGTTGAACATAAGATTGATAAGTTGGATCATTAAATTAAAGGTCTAGAGAAGTTTCTAGAGGATGATCAAGAAGATGTAGAGATACATTGAATCAAGTTGAACTTGATTGTAAGCTCTAAGATCTATGGTGGATATAGAAAATAATAAAGCATAAATTTCCTATATAAGGTGATACAGAGCTGAACATTTGATGTCTATGCCATAGCAAAGCCCTATCCAAGTAGTGTATGTGAAAATTTTGTATGTGAAGGAATTCATATAGGGAGAGGTTGATCAGAGGTGATATAAGTGAGTAGATGCAAAGATATAAGATAAATCTTATAGATGTGATGGTGTTGCTAATAAGTGAATTTAAGTAGAAGTCTTAAGTGTTGATGAGAAGAGTAAACTAATTACTTGAGGGGTGTCCAACCATATCAAGATTAGCGATGATAATGGAAGGCTTATTAATAAACTAGCACAAGGACTAAATAGAGATCTAAACTAGCAAAAGTGAGTTGTAATCATAGAAATCAAGACCTACTATTTTCTTTCTTATCATTGTAAGTAGTTTGTATTGAAATCCTTTTAACAAAGGCTGACCTAATAGTCATTTAAAAACCTAAAAGCATGTGTAAATCCTTTTACTAGGTGACATTCTAAATGGAATGATCACAATCCTTGTACAAAGCCACTTCTAATAAGGTGATTAAATCCTCTAACTAGGTCACATTTAACAATGTGTATTGTAACCTTTAATAGGTTTGGTTCCTAACAGAGATCACTTCAAAAGAGTGAAAAATTCCACATCAAATCTTAGTGTTAAATTGCGATGAATGTTTGATGAATATTTTACATGTGATAAAGTTTTCATTATACAATGCATGTTAAGTTTATGGCAGATCTAACAATGTGATGAGTAGGACTTCAAAGATGGGCATCTTTAGGGAGGCCATGAATCCCCAAATCCTCATGGAAAATCAAGAAGAACCGCAGCTGGAAGAACTCATTGACCCGGTGATAATGGCTATTTCAGATAGAGCCAGGGAGACAGGGGTGAACCTCTTGAATAATGCTCGTAACAGTATGATTGAAAATTTTAGGATCAATCAAATGGATTTTCCATGAGTTGGAGGAGGTCAAAGAACAAGTGAGACATATTGAGGCAACAAGGAATGGCATGGATGCTAACAGGAGGATGGATTCGACTGATAGGCTCAGTTTGTCGAAAAGAAGGACACACAACCTGGAGAACTACAATCACAACCTTGCAAATCAGATGTTCTCTGTGTTAAGCTCCATTAACAACAACATCATCTCTCTTATGGGCTGGATCAAAGAAAAAGAAATGCAGGATGATGAGGAAGGAAAAGACAGGGAAGAAGCCAAAATGGAGGATGACTCTGCAAAGGACAACACCATTCCTAATAAGGACTAGAGGGACCAAAGGGCAAAATAGTTGGAAGTAAAGGAGAATCAACTAGCCTTGAAGGCTTCTCATGTTATGTAAGAGCTAGAGCGAAAGAATCAGGAATAACTCTCACTTATTCTTTTGTTTTTCTATTTCTTTTGGCTTTTTTTCTGGCTTTAGGTCATGGTATTACTTGTCTTTTTTCCTGGTCTTTTCTCAGAACTCTACTTTTTGACTGGGCTTTATGCTTATTATCAGCCTCTGAACTTATACTTTTTTGGTTGAGCTTTCATGCTTATTATCAGCCTTAAATGTTTTAACTATTGGATTTTAGGATCCCTGTAAAACCTGTTTATCTAATAAAAAAAAATCAAAAAAATAAAAAACAATGGGATGAGTAGGAAAAGAAGAACAATTATATGTTTTAAATTTTTTTGTTCAAGTGGTATATATAGACCTTGAGTAACTAAATCACCCCACCCCCATCTCCTCCCCCACATAGTTATTCTAAACATTTCTAACTTCATAAGTGCTTTGTTAGTTGGTCCAAGCCCAAACAAAATGCATTGAACATGGGAATTAACTAACCCCTAGGTATCTTTTATTTGTTGATTCTTGGTATTTTCAAATCTGTTAAATAAGAAACCAAAAAATTGGTGACTCTACAAGTGAATGCTACAAAGATAACTTTTAAAATATCACAGTAGTTTCCAATTTCCTTTCTTATTGGGGTAGAACATGATTATTTGATGCTTGGATATTTTTT
Source organism: Cupressus sempervirens (assembly GCA_028749045.1). NCBI lineage: Eukaryota > Viridiplantae > Streptophyta > Pinopsida > Cupressales > Cupressaceae > Cupressus > Cupressus sempervirens. The sequence continues at coordinate 102,810,875 of CM053785.1, forward strand.
TTGTGAGTACTGTCTTGTGAGGATAAGTCTTGGGTACTAGGAGATCAAAGACTTTATAGAATATTAGGGGTTTTTATTCTAGGATTACAAATTTCCCATAATTGGTGAGTGATGACTCAAAAGGTTATAGAAACAGTGCTATTTTAGTTTGAAACCATAGAAAAAAAATATGAAAGCTTTTATTAGAAAGAATCTAGAGGTTAATCTTGAAGGGGAACTTCCTTCAAGAGGAAGGAAATGTTGGACAACAAAAAGAAGTGAACCACCAATAGTGCTAGACCCTCAAGAATAAGCTAAAAATAGTAGATAGTCACTGAGGCAGGAGCATCCAGAGGGTATAAGGGCAATCCTATGTCACCCAAAAAATTGTACTTAGACTTAGTTTCTGTTTCATGTGTTTTCATTTTGGGATACCCATTTGAGTCAAATAAAGGTTCCAACTCTCACAGTTCCACTATCAGTGTTCTAGGATAGAGTATTTGAACACCTTGGGATACGTGTAAATGTCAAAAAATAGGAGTATGTAATTGAGCCATCATTTTGGTGAACTAGGATGTGTAAATTGGCCAGATGAATGTAATTGTAATTTAGAGCATTCCAAAAAAAGAATCAGGTCAAAAGGCCCCACGGTTTGAAAGTTATCGCAATTTTTCAGATTTTGAAGACCTCCTAAGAATGCTTCAAAGTCAGGTTAGGGGCATTAAGTGACCTCAAAAAGGGCCGAAAAATGGGGGATGAGTGAAGTTAGTTCATAGGGCTATAGAGCACTTCGAGAGCTTTCCAAAAATGTAAATGGTTCGTCAATCGGAGCTACGGTTCAAAAGTTATGCCTCCCGAAAGTTGAATTACCATTTTTGGATTCTTCTAGATTTGCACCAAATTCTAATGTGGCTTCTGGAGCCTTCTACTTGGTTGGTGGATGCCTACTATCACTTTCTAGAATGTATTCCTAGTCCTTAACCCTCCAGGGTCTATTTAAGGACATTTCTGGCATTGTAAAAGGCAGTTCGGAGTGGAGTTTGAGAGGAGGTATTGAAAGGAGAAATTGTCTCCAGATTTATGTTATTGTAAGCCCATAGGGCATGTTATGCAGTCTATTTTCTCTGTACTGGATGTATTAGGTTATTTAAAAAGTTAATTAAATTTCCCTTTCTTTTTGTGTCCATTCTGTGTGTGGGTTGTGTCCCCATCAGTCACAGAAGTCTTGTAGTGAGAAGGAGTCTTCATATAAGAGTTCTAAGTCCATTAATGAACTCCCTAATGATAATTTTTATGATACCTCAGAAGTTATAAGTCAATAAAAAATGATACATTAGGACCTTTTGAATATAGAACCAAGGAAAAGTAATAACTTATTCCATACTAGTGATAACCCTTTTCCATCAAAAAATTCCAACAATGGGTTAGAACACATCGATTTAGTCTATTTACATCTTGTGGTGTTAGACATAACTTCTAGCTCTAAAGATGTTAGGCCAAACCTCAATGATTTGAATATATTGAGAATGCAACTTATTGAGCAGTTGGCAATAAAGAAACATCTTCAAAAAGAAAGGGAGGAATAAATTAGAAGGACCATAGAAGAAAGAGAAAATTTACTCAAGAGTATTGCCATTCTGAAGGAGAAAAATAAAAAAGTGAGTTGCTCCATGATAACCAATGATATTAAATGATGTTGTTGATCTAAGAAAGGAGAAAGAACACTTGTTTAAGGATAAAGAACTTGAGGAAGGGGGATCTATTATCAAGAAAATGCAAAATTACAAACCAATATTTGTAGAAGGTCATGAAGGTAAAGAATTAAGCTCTTCTATGTTTGAGAAGGAAAAAAGAAAGAATAATGTGATTGGTACTACCATTATGAACTTGTGATAATGACATAAAATCAAGTTTCCATGTCAATTTTAGATATAGAAATTGAGAAGAAGAAAAAAGAAAAGGAAGATTTGGAAAAGGAGCTAGAAAGGGTTAAAAATGAAGCTATTATAGCTATGATGAAAAGAAAGGCACATTTTGTCAAGTCTAATTTAAATTCCAGACTAAGGCTTACATTGAAATAGGTATACCTTTAGGCTATGTCAAAATTTAAACCTAGTATAATTGTCACATTTGATGTTTCTTCTTCATCGTCTCAAAAGATGGATAATGATGTGTTGGTTAATAGTTTGTTCTCCTATTTGATTTCATAATCTAACTCTTTTAATGCCCTAGGTTTTGGAGAAACAAAAGAATGTCACCAAAAAAATGGATCAGGGTATATGTTCTATCACTGCCCTCTTAATTATAAGGTACAAATCCCTTAATACTTTCTATGATGTGTAATGAATATCTCTTTCTTAGATTAGGAGTTTTGATAGAATAAGCACTTAACCTAAGAGCAGTAAAGGCTAACCAAATTTCTTGTAGATACAAATGATTTAGGAAAAATAGAATTGGATAACCTATCACACCCAATAGAATGGCTATAGTAGGTTATATCTTATTCTTACTCCTTTTCTAAATGCAGATTAATTATCTAAATGCAAAAGATGAAAAGAAGAAGAGATGCACATGAGGGAAAATGTAATTGTTTTGACTATCAGTCTTGAATGAAATGGAATGCAACAAGTTACTTATAGATTCATCCACATTTTTCCTTCAATTTCCAATGAAACTATTTAACATGTCATGAAAAAAATGAGAGAAGAAGCAGAACAACATATGGAGAAGAAAATGGAATCACCTATTCTATAATTACCATAATGAAATGGAATCCACATGAATATTATAGAATCACATATAATTGTTCTTTAAATCTCAATATAGAACTAATCTATGGGCAACAAAATATGAAAAGAAAAATAGAAAAATGGAACTACAAATCCAATTCACTATCAAGTTTGTCAACCTTTGTATTATCAAAAGAGATTACATTTATAGTTTTCTGTCATTTCTTAGTTCTAGTAGAGCAAAAATCATTCATTAGAAAGAAATTAAGAATAAAACATGAAAATATCTAATTTTTAGCATGGAAGGAATGTGTGGGATTTTTTCTATTGATGATTCTAACTCCAACTTGTTAGAGCTATAGAGATCAAACGCTAGGCAGTATTGTGAGTTGTATCAAGTCAAAAGTCCTTATTGTTATTCTCTAACAATTGTATCAATTGGGGTAAAATCTTATGGACTTAGGTTGGTTTAACAACCATCTATAAATCCTTTAACAAGGTGGAATTCCAAGTGAATATTCTAAAGTCATCTAATTAAGCCTACTTCTAATAAGGTGGTTAAATCATTTAGCTAGTTCACATTTAATAGTGTGTTGTAGCCTTTAATAGGGTAGGTCTTTCACAAGGCATCACTTCTGAAGAGTGAGAATTGAGTATCATGTTATTGGTGGTTTTTCCCAAATTGGGTTTCCATGTAAATCACAATTTTATGTGTTGATTCTTCATATGTTACTCTTACATGATAATTTTATAGTAACTTGCTAAGTAGGAAAGTTTAAGCTTGGATGAATGAACAGTTTAATGGGCTCACTTTACTTGGTGAAAAAAAATTATTAGGCTATTTGGACCTTGAATAAATAATTCACCCCCCCTCATAGTTATTCTAAAGTATTTCTAACAATTGGTATTAGAGCCATTTGTTGATTTGGTTTAAGGGTACTAGAAGTAGGAAGATCAAGATGTCCAAGAGAGAAGTTCCCAAGCTTAACAAAGATAACTTCACTACATGGAAAAGGATAATGAAGCTACACCTTGGATCAACAAGTGATCATCCACAAACCTTAATTGAAGTGGAGCATTTTGATCTAGTTGTTCCCATTGTAGAAGATATGAAGAAAATGAAGCAACACAATGAGGCAATGCTAGAGATTGCCTTTGCCCTCAACTATGCTAAATTTGATGACATCAAGGGATGTAACTTAGCATTGAAGATGTGCAAAGCCCTAATTGATATCTATGGAGGATATAAAAATTTTCAAAGAGAAAAAAGAGAAATCCTCAAAGGAAAGTTTGATAACATGAAAATGGACGAAGGTAAGAATGCTACTCAATATGCCTCTAGAATGAAAGAAGTAGTAAGTGCAATAAGAAGTTTGGGTGGTTATTTAGAAGATGACATTGTCAATAGAAAATTCTTAAGAACCTTTCTCTCCATCTATGTATTAGAGTTTCATCCATACAAGAATTAAGATGTGTACCAGGAAACACACTAATTTTTGAAGGTATAGTAGGGAGACTCACTACATTTGAGTTGTCCAACTTTGACAACTATAGAACTATAAATCTTGAATCTACTTTCAAAGCCAAGCTAACATCAAAAGACACTGAAGAGGTGAAATCAAAGAAGAAAAAGGTAAAATATGCATCTAGTGATAGCAACATAGATAAGGAAGATGTGGAACAATTGAAAGCATTGCTAGCCAGAAGATTTCATAGAGGAAAAGCTAAATTCAAAGGTAACCTACCTACCATTTTCTTTAATTGCAATGAAGTAGGTCATATTGCTGCAAAGTATAAATAGAAGAAGAAATACAAAGAAGGAAAAACGTACAAGAACAAAAGAGAAGATGATAGTAGAGTTTACAAGGAAAAAGGCAAAAGATGCTACATTATTGAAGAGGATTCTAATGAAAATGATGATGAGGTAATCTATATAGCCATGAAGGATTAGTGAGGTGAAGATGAAGCAACAATACTAGTAACCTATGTGAACAAAAATGATAGGTGGATCATAGATAGTGGATGCTCACATCACATGATAGGAGACATAGTAAGTTTATTACTTTACTCAATATGATGGAAATAGTGTTAGATTTGGAAATGATGCTCCAAGTCTAATCAAAGAAAAAAGTTCTATTAAGCTTACAGAGAAAATTTCATGTGATAATGCATACTATGTTGAAGGATTGAACTATAATTTGCTGAGTGTGTTACAATTAGGTAATGTAGGATGCAAAGTAGAATTTCAAAACTAGGAGTAATTTATTTTACCTAGATATAGAAGATGCATCCTATTTTGTTGTTAGACTCGATGATGTGTAGCTATGGCATAGAAGGCTATGTCATGTTAACTTTTGTAATCTAATTAGCATTAGCAAAATGAATAAAGTTAGACATTTGCCTAAGCTAAAGAAGACTAAAAATACAATGTGCAAACAATGTCAACTAGGAAAGATGACTAAGTCAAGTTTCAAAAGAAAAATTGACACCTTCAAAGAAGTATTAAAGCTAGTCCATATAGACATATGTGGCCTAATAGAAGTGCAAAGTTAATAAGGAGACAAATATATAATGTTGTTTGTAGATGACTACTCTAGACTGATGACTGCCATGTTCTTAAAACAAAAATCTAATGCATTTCAAATATTTAAGTGGCATTTGGCTAGGGTTGAGAAGGGAACAAGGAATGTTCTGAAGTGCCTAAAATTAGATAGATGAGGAGAGTTCACATAAAAAGAATTTGAGACATTTTGCAATGACACAGGAATCAAGAGATAAACATTAGCACCTAGAACTCCACCTCATAATGGTATTGTAGAAAGAACAAATAGATCAGTAATAGACTATTCCAAAAAAATTAATGATTGAAAAGAATGTTGCACTAAAGTACTAAAAAGAAGATGTAAGCACAACTATCTACACCTTGAATTGAGTACAAGTCAAGAAAGGTACAAATTCAACACCTTTTGAATTATGGTATGGTCACTCACCCAATGTAAAATATATCAAAGTGTTTAGTTGTAAATGCTATATTCTTAAAGATTTCAGAAATGGAAAGTTTGATGCAAAGAGTGATGAAGACATATTCCGTCATTACTCCACTAGAAGTAAAGGATATAAGTTTTTGAATACTAACACTAACAAGATTGTGGAGAGTGCAAATATAAATTTTAATGAGCATGCAAAAGCTCAAGTTGATGAAACCAAGAAACTAGAAGATTATAGATCCTTTGTATATTTCTATAAAGGAATGTCTACTGAAGATGATGTTTCCAATAAAGTTGGGAGTCAACAACAAGTTTTAGTATTAGCTGATCCATAGCTAGTGAATGTCGAGCTACATTTAGAAGCTGAGTTATAGAATGAAGATAATACACATTTTGGTTCTAAAATTAGTACACATGAGAGAGATGATGAAATACCTAAAAGAGACATGCACAATGACTCTGAAGCTAAAGGATCAAACATGGAAAGAAGGATAGAACCAAGGCTATCCAAGTATGTGAGAAGACATCACCCTCTAGAATAAATCATTGGTGACAAGGAAGCTAGAACAATGACAAGGAATAGACTAAGGAATGAATCATGTCTATTAACCAAGATAGATCCTAGAGTAGTGAAAGATACATTGCAAGATGATAATTGGCATAAAGCTATGAAATAAGAGATTGAGCAGATACAAATGTGATTGGTACCAAATGGGTATTTAGAAACAAGCTTGATGAGAATGGTGAGATTACATGAAATAAGGGTAGAATGGTCTACAAAGGTTATGCACAAGAAAAAGGACTAGACTATGGGAAAATATTTGCCCCTATTGCAAAGATGGAAGGAGTAAGAACACTACTTGCATATGCTACCTAGAAAGGTTTCAAAGTCTACCAAATAGATATAAAATCTACTTTTCTAAATGGCATACTAGAAGAGGAAGTCTACATAGAACAACTAGAGGGATTTTTTGATGACAACAAGGATATGGTTTGTAAACTACATAAAGAACTCTATGGCTTGAAGAAAGCACCTAGAGCATGGTATGAGAGATTACACAAATATCTTGTGAAGATTGGATTTGAGAGAACATATGACAACAACAACCTTTATATCAAGACAAAGAAAGGTAAAGACATTTTGATATCTAAAACCCTTTCTTATGATAGAATATTTGGAGGAAAGGATGTCTTGCAAAGAATTTTCTTATCAAATGAAACATGATTTTGAGATGCCAATGTTTGGAGAAATCAAATTCTTTGTTGGATTGCAAGTACATGAACTGAAGTATGGCATATTTGTAACCCAATCAAATACATCAAGTAGATACTCAAGACATTTGGCTTAGAAGATTCAAAACTAGTTAGTACACCAATGGTAACAGGACATAAGTTATCTAAGAATGATGAGTCAACTGAAGTAAATTAGACAATGTATAGATCAATGATTAGAAAGTTGCATTATGTTGTGCATAGTAAACTAGACATTGCATTAGCTATTGGAATAGTGGCTATATTTTTTGTAAACCCAAGAGAAAATCATCTTATGGTAGTAAAGAGAATACTAATGTACCTAAAAGGAATAAAAGACTTTGGTTTATACTACAAGAGGAGTGAAAAGTTTGAGTTGAAAGCCTACAATGATACAAATTGGGGAGGTAATATTGATGATAGAAAAAGAACCAGTGGAGGAGCACTTTTCTTAGGTAAAAGGTTAGTCACTTGGATGAGCAAAAAGAAAAGTTGTACCTCATAGTCTATAATAGAAGTTGAGCATTGCCCTGTTGCTATCAACTGCACCAATATTGTATGGATCAAGCACATGTTGCAAGGTATGAAGGAAGAGATGGTTAAACCTATGATACTCTATTATGATAATACAAATGCCATCAACATAACAAAAAGTCTTGTGGTGTATGCTAAAACAAAACATATTGCACTTAAGTATCACTATGTAAGAGAATTGGTGGAAGACAAGAAAGTGAGGATGGAATATGTTAGTTCAAAGGAACAAATTGCTAACATCTTCAACTACCTAAAGATGCATTTGATTATGTTAGAGGTAAGTTAGGGGTGATACCCCTATCCAAGGCTATTTGAGAAACAATAAGATTGCTCTATATCAAATGGAGTTGATTCCAAAAATCTTATAAAATGCTGTAGAGGATACTTACTTTGGGACTTTGCCTGAAGTAATCAAAGTAATGAAATTCTAAACAAGTCACAAGCAAGGTGATAGAGGGAAAAATTCTTTAAAATGCTATACTTGCATGGTAAGATGCTGAAATAATGTACCTTTGGCATGTTATCAAAGAGGGAGATAAATAGCCAAAACTAATCAAATCTATAGAATCAAATGGACAAAAGGAGAAGTAGCTAATACTAGAATAGTAGAAACTGATCAATTCATATCGAGGAAGAAATAATGTGTGAAAAATAATGTGTAGAGGGAGAAATGACACATTTTAAGGAAAAAGATATAAGGGGAAGAAATAGTAGTTAAGAACAATAAGAGTGATCAAAGTGGTAAGCTACAAAATAGAGGGAGTCATAGGAGAACTGATCAAATGTGCAGAAGGAGAAGTAGCAGAAAGAAAAGAGAAAGGAAACAATAGTAAAGAGGGAGATATGAAAACTGATGGTAACACAATTTATTTTTGGCATTTACTATTTTAACCTAGTTAGCATTTTCATAGCTTAGTTGATCAGTTTGGTTTTCCCTCAATGCCAAAGAGGGAGATTGTTGGAAATCTGATTGAAAAGATCACTATTGAGGAAGGAAGATTGTTCGTAAAGAGGGAGATTATTGATAAAGAATGTTTTTCAATCATTTTTTTTTCACTGATATCAAACCTACTATTTTCTAGAATGAAAATTTCTTATAAGATCCAAGTACTATCACTTAGTTGATTGACGAACATGATTTAATTGCCAAGATGTAACAAAAGTACCCAAGGGAAATGTCAAGTTATGGTTTTGTAATGAAGTACAAGGATTAGTAAAGACAATGATAAAATGACGTATTAGTAATATACTTAAAGATATAGAGGTTGGCTATACTTAGAAACTCTAGAAGAATAAGTTGTAACAAGGCTATCTGTAAAGCTTGACTAAGTTCATTAGTCGATGTCGAGCAAGCCAGTTCACGCTAAGAAGATTTTTAGATAGTATCGAGAAAATGCAAAATCTAGTGTATGTTGAGTGAAATGGTAGGAGTTGAATACATTTAGGTGTTAAGAATTAGAAAATTTAGTGGATGTGGAGCATCAGTACACCATAGTGGGTGCTGAGTAACACAGTATGTGTCAAGCACCAAAATTTCAACAGTGTCGAGATACTGCATTATTTAAAAAGTCAAAGATTTTCCAAATCCAAGCTAACAAGTTTATTACCTTGAATTTTGTGAACCAAATGGAGGATAAGGATGATGAGCTGGAGGCACAAAATTTTAGGTAAACCATTTTTTAGCAAAATTAGGAGGATTCATGATGTTTCTAGAAGGAACAAGATATGGGGTAGATTCATTGAATCCTACCTAATCCATTCAAACTAAAAGAAAGAGTGGGAAGATTCAAGAAGGAAATGGATTACAAACTTCCATTTAAGGAGTCACTAGCTAAGAAGCAAGAGTTATTGGGGTGTCAAGTAGAAAAGTTGTTGAAGGGTGTCAATGAGAAGGCATTGAGAAGGAAGAACAAAGAACAGAGACTCTACTTCGATAAGTGGCCATATAGGAGATTGCACTAGTACATCGAGAATGAAGACTCAAGGAGACAAAGCTTGAAAGGAGGAAAAGTTGTTAAAGCTACAAAGATCAAAAGCTAAGCAACGTTGTGAGCTAAATAAAGATCTAAAATCTACAAGTTAAGTTGTGAGTTGTATAAGGTCAAAAACCCTTATTGTTACTCTCTCACAATTGTATAAGCTAGGGTAAAATACTATGGGTTTAGGTTGGTTTAATAGCCATTTGTAAATCCCTTAATAGGGTGGCATTCCAAGTGAATGTTCTAAAGTCCTCTAACTAGGCCCACTTCTAACAGGGTGGTTAAATTGTTTAACCAAGTCATATTTAATAGTCTGTTGTAGCCTTTCATAGGGCATCACTTCAGAAGAGTGAGAATTGAGTAGCATGTTACTATTGGTTTTTCCCAAATTGAGTTTCCACATAAATCATTGTGTTATGTATTGATTCTTCATGTGTTATTCTTACACGTTGATTTTACAGTAACTTGCTAAGGAGGAAAGTTTAAGCTTGGATGGATGAATAGTTTAATGGACTCACTTTACTTGGTGAAAAAGTTGTATTAGGAAATTTGGACCTTGAATAACTAATTCATCTAAACCTTGTGCATCTTTGAAAAGTGAGAATGTGACAGACATTGATCTTTTTAAATATGATGACTAATATTGAAATCCCTAAACTTTCTTTCATATTGCATTTTTGCAACTATGATTCCTTTGATACATTTATTAGATGTGATGATATGATGGCTATCTCCCAAGTTAACCTTGACTACTTTGAAAAGCTCACAACTTAGACGTCTTAACTCATCTTTGACCCTATGAGGACATGATTCCTTTGTTTTCTCTCTATCACTGCCTTAATTGTAGATTACCACTAACCAGTAGAAACCATGCAATTGCTAACTTTCATTCCATCCTAATACTAACCTTAGGTTACCTTCAACTATTGGTGATTATGTAATAATCATTAATCTTTAAGATCTAATGCCTTAGTCTTAGAAATCTTGATTTTCTAGTTTGCTCTGCAGTGTGTTTCCACTTTCCAGCTATGCACACTATGGGAAATGAGTGGTGCTATTTAATTACCCAAAGAATATAAAATTGGCCTACCTTGATTTAATGAACATCATTGCTACAATCTAATTGTATCTCAAGGAATATGATAGGCCCATTGGGACATGTGGTGTTCTATTATAATGTTGCATAGATTAAAACATCACCATCTTTCCATAATGACAAAGTGAAAGCCTTAGATCTATCTTGAGATCAATGATCCTTTTTATGTTTATTTATTACTATTCATGAATGAAAGGAGGTCCCACCTATTCCACTTATCACATTATCATTATATCACTTTGGTTATTCTTTACACAACTCTTTTTAGTGACATAACAACAACCATCGATTAATCTGGAGATCAATGGTGAAAATAATTTCTTAAGAACCTAACTCTATTTTGTATAAAACCAATCAAATGAAGACACTTCTCTACTTTTTTTATAATTATACCTGTCACAAAAGAAAATGGCATATAGGGATGGATGTCATTCTATCATAATCTCACTATAATTAATATTTAACTGACTTTTTATAGTGACATAACGACAACCATCAATTTCATGCTTGATCTACAATGATGATTCTCCTCAAGATCTTATCATTTGTTGGGTCCTATGGAGAAGTGTCAACTCATCATTATATTGCCATGATTATCAATTTTAAAACTTTGGAAAGAGATGTACCGACAAGCATAGATCTTTTAAGATCTAACAATTGAGGAGATGCATTGTTGAATACTTATATTTTCATTATAAGACCCCATCTATCGATCTGATCTTCATCTAATGACGTAGATTTAGTATCTAAGACATTTGACTTGTCACCTTTGCAATGTATACATGTAGATTAAATATTAACCATTGATTTCATTTTGAAAAGAGTCATACCACCTTTGGGTAGGTTCAATCACCATTTTTAATGATTTACCTACTTGATTTGACTCAAGCCTAAAAAAAGGGATGAATTTAAACTTGGATAATAGCTAGCTCTATCTACGGATTTATGTTGGAATTACGAGTAGGAAAAGTAAAATTTTAAGGGTGGGGGGTGAATCTAAACTTGGACCCATAAAACATTCACCATTCATTCATCATATGCATTCAATATGTAAATTAAAATAACATGTAAAGCATATGGATCTAAATCATATAAATATGTAAGCAATCACACATGTAACACTAGATATGATTACCAAGAAACCCTCCAAGTGAGAAGGTAAAATTGGGGTCGGGATGACATCCACAAATATTCACTACTATAGTTGTAAATTGTATTCAATTAAGGTTACAATTATTTGAACATGAATCTTGGTCTTCCTTGTGAAAAACCTACCCTATTAAAGGCTTACCAAGACTATTAGGTCCTACCTTGTTAGAGGATTTCAACATCCTATTAGAACTATACCTAGTTAGAGGACTTCAACTTACAACTAAGTAAGCACCCTATTAAAGGATTTCATACTGCCTATTAGGACTACATTGGTTAAGAGATTTGACTGAAACCACCTGTTAGAGTGTCTCAACATAGATCCTACAATTATCACTTGCTTGCATGATAACATATCACCTCTACACAATGTCTAACTCATCCTTCATGATCAAATGTATCAATTTTTTATCCTTCTCTCTATGCTCTATTTTTCTCTAATTGATTCTACAATTCACTCTTACTTCTAAGTCACCTTGAATGCTCTACAAACTATTTTGTTCACTTCTCCAATTTGATCACTCACCCATCCACACATTGTAAAGATTTTAGGGCTTCATCTTCCTTAAGAAGACTTAGGTAGCTTAGGGTTAGGTATGAATCTATGGTTGAAATTCATTAATTTTTCCACTTAAACCTTTCCTTTTTCTAATTGGCTACATGTAATTACATAGGGAATCCATATATAGATAGGTCCTTATCTCCAAGAGATTTTAATCTATCCTTAAGTTGGCCTAAAAATGGTTTACATAGTTGTTTGTGCCATTGCAAAAAAATATGTCAAAATTGTGTCACTTAGCATATGAAGTCACTAATGCTTGGCATGCATTGTATTTATGTTCTTACTTCACACCTACACTACTTAACATTCACTATTTACTCAGCTCCTAAATCACTCAGTATGGTCTATCTGCTTGGCACTTGAGTGACTCAACACTCATTGTAACTTGGCATGATCTAATATTTATATATTGTGCTTGGCATGTATTAATAGTTTGACATGAACTATGTAAATGGTTTAAGTGTGTTGACACTCACTTGTCAAAACCAATTTGAGATCAACAATCTCCCCCTTTGACATGAATGTCAAAAAAAATTGAATATACATAATCAATCTTGTCTTCATGAGCATAACATATCCATGAATTGGCTTATATAAAAAACTTCAAAATTTAAAAAAAATTTGCAATAACCTATATAGCTCAAAATTGATAACTCCTCCTAAGCTTATATGTTTGTTTTGTATCCAAAATCGGTGCTCTTCTCTGACTTCAATGCATTGTATCTAATACTCTTTCATCTAATATGCTCTGTCATAGCTGATATTTGTATCTCTTTTCCTCTCCAAAAAATGTGAATCTCCAAAAATGTATATATCACCCCAATGATATAACTCTAATATATGCCTCTCCTTTGTTATATATCTTCCTTTTGGTCATACTCCCCTTGTATTACATTTTCCCCTTTTATTCTCCCTCATGGTATACTTCTCCCCCTTTCCTTATTCACTCCCTTTTTGACACTTATGTCAAATGGGCTATACACTTATAGTGTGTTTATCCAAAAAGGATTTATGGAACTCCATTATGATTTTGAGGGTTGCATCCTAGGTATCACATACAACATCCAATGACTTGATTTGGATTGCAAATTAGACATCAAGGTGCACTAGGTCATCTAAGGTAGAAAGATTGGGGTCTTTCTTCAATAGTGTCTTGGCATAACCTACTTCCTTGTGTAGTATTTACATGCGAGGTGTAAGGGATGCCTGTATACATGTCAATTTGGCTCTTATGCTAGCCTCATCTACTATCAATACAACTAATTGACCTTTTTTTTGAAGCAATGTTCTAAAGTGCTTCTCACTTTGAGCTGGGTTCTGAGGTAGCATAGTACCTGATATGTTGAGGTTTCTCTCTAGATTCAGAATATGGCTCCTAGTCTCTTAAGTAAATAGTGTAGGATCACATAACTTTATGTAAAATAAGAATATATTCTCAATTTCAACCTTAGTTTCTAATGCAACTTGATCTTGTTCTTTTTTACTAGATATTCTTCATTCACCTTTCGTTGAAACTTTTTCTTAGACCATTCTAAAAGGTTTGAAATTGTATCTAAGTCTTCATTGCTAACCTTTTCCACTATATATATCAATTTTTCTATTAGTGTCTTGGTCTCTTTAGGAGTTGTTAGATTGAATGCATCTAAAAAGATGTCTTTTATATCTTAGAGTGCTTGGTTCTACCTATGTTCTCTCTTGATCATTTCTTGATACTTTTTCTGCTCTAAGCCTTGTTGTAAAAAGCCTATTTGCTCCAATGTCATTGTGTCATAATAAAACTTTGGAATCACAATGTCTTTATCAAGGCTTATGTCTCCATAGTGAATTACCTTATCATCCCTTGATGAACTAGGGCTGGACACTGAGATTTGTAATGGAATGGCTTTTGTGCTCAGCTTTTAAAGAGCTTGTGTAGGTGGAGTTCCAAATGTTGGTAGAGTTACCAAAGCTTGGATGGCTTCTTGCTCCTTCATCTTAGGTTTTTTCTCATGCTCTTAAATCTTTCCCTAATATATCACCATGACTTAAATTGCACCTTGGTCTCATGCTTTAGGTATTGATGAGACTATCTGTCCTATTTTTTGTTGTTTACCTTTAATATCTTTTTCTTCTACTTGCTTCTTCTCAATAGTATTAACTTTAATACTTGTATCAACCTTAGTAGATGTATCTACTATTGCTTGAACTAAAGGTTTTATATTGGAAACTAAAGTATTATGGAAGGTGGTTCTTGTGGATTCACCTTCTCCCTTATGAACTTAGTTACTACCTTTTGCAATTCTTCTACACTAACTAAAACTAGATTTTCACGACATTTTTCTTGTAGTGTAGATTTGTCTAAAATCTTTTTCAAGTCTTCTATAGTAAGTGGATTGATGTTTTTTTCCAAAGGATCAGAAACATCCTTTAAAATTACTATCTTAGTAGTTGTACTTGTGTCATGAGGGGGACTGACACTAGGCACTTGTGTGTCTTGCACACTCTATTCATCTTGTTGTTGTTCAACTATTGCCTTGTCATCAATTTGTGTTTTAGTTTCTTCCCCAATTGTATCATCTTTCTTATCATCATCTCCCTTTTCATCATTATTTTCATCATCCTTATCATCTTTTTCACCCTTTAAAGGGTTAGCTTCTTCTTCCTTCACTTTGGTCAAACCATAGATAAGTTTCCATATTTGGGTTGAATTTTTTTTTACCACATCTTCAATGTCATTCTAAAGAATACTAAATGCTCTATATTTAGGTGTAACCTAAAAACATATCTCTTGAAAACCCTATCAATCTGTCCCTTTTTTATGTCTAGCATCACTTGAGCTAATGTTGTTTTTGTTGGATACAATTGATTAATTATGTGTTGTTTTTAATGTTACATAAATGTCATGTCATTTTCAGTCAGTATATGTCAAGCCCACTTAGGTAGTGAAGATTTTTCTCAATGTCTCCCAAGAATTCCTATATTTTCCTAGTTCCAAACGCAGTGTCTACAAAGTTCAATCAGGTGTCAAAGGAAAAGTTAAAGAAAGTGAGTGTTAACAAAGCTCACTCAGTTAATGGAGGAAAGTTGGATGGAACTAGTGCTAATTGGGCTCACTTGATTGCCAAAGGATTTTTGTAAGTTTGTAGTGTTAATTGAGCTTCTATTGGTTAACAAAGAAAATCATTTCAAATTTCTACCAAGCAAGGTCAACTAATGAAGGCTTTTCATATTTTTTGTATTAAGCTGAATTGATCTATCTATTGATTCCAGCCAACTAAGATGATGAATATTAATTATTCTAAATTGTATTTGAGCTGACTTGACATAGTGGTAGATATAAGTATAAGGTCAAGTTGTGATCTCAAAGTGTGAAAGAATGAAGATATTATTGAAGATTTAATGATGAAAAAAGGAAGAAAATTTGAAAGGTAAGTAGAATATCCTTGTGGAGTAGCAAAGCTATATACAATCAAGAAGGATCAACTATAAGCTAAAATATAGATCTGTAATTAGCAATTTATTTGCATTCAAATTAGGTCATATCATTGTTACTCTAACCATTGTAGAAATGATCTAAATCTCCTAACAGAGTTTTCTTAAGAGCTATTTGCAAACCCTCTAACAAGGTGGCAATTCTATTGAATTGTTCTCAAGACCTCTAACAAGGCCACTCCTAATATGATGACTAGATCCTTTAATAGGGTCACACCTAGTAGTATGTTTTCTAACCTTTAATAGGGTTGGATCCTAATATGGCTCACTTCAAAAGAGTGAAAAATAGTAACTAGTTGTAATTGGTGGTTTTTCCCAAATTGGGTTTCCACATTAAATTCTAGTGTCAAATGTATTCATACTATTTTCTTTTATGTGTTACCAACTAAGTTAAAGTAATAGTAATCATGCATAAAATCTAAAGTTTTATATGTTGATTATTTACCTACCTAATCCAATTATTACCAAGTTATTGCATTCTATGTGTTTAATTAGCATCAATAGTACTGAATTATCTATTTGCATTTTGTACTAACATCTAAGGGATTTGGGATTTATTTTTTTAGTAACTAATTCACCCATCCCCTCTCGATTACTCCTCTTATATTTCTAACAATTGGTATTAGAGTTTTTAGTGCTTGCAAAAAAGGTTTCAAGGACCTAAGCTAAAGATTAGGATGTCTTACGAAAGAGAGATTTCCAAGTTGAATAGAGACAATTTTGTAGCATGGAAAGGACTTATGTGATTACATCTAGCTACCATTAGTGATTTAGGTTGCAAGTATCTTGATACTAAATATAAGATTCTAAATAGTACATTATCAATTGAAGACATTGTTGAAAAGAAGAATTGCAATATCGTGATGATTGATATTGTATCTGTTCTAGGTTATGATGAATTTGATGAGGTAAAATATTACAAAACTACTTTCACAATATGGAAAAATTGAAAGATATCCATGGAGGAGATGAAAATGTAAGAAGAGCTAAAGTAGAAAGCCTTAGAGGAAAAATTTGATCAAATGAAAATGAGAGAAGATGAAAACATTGAAAAATATGTGGAAAGAATTGAGGCTAGTGTAAGTGCAATCAAAACATCAGGAGGAGACATTGAGGAGGAAAATATTATAAGTGAATTACTCAAAACTCTTCTTCCCATTTATGAAATTAGAATATCTACTATTCAAGAAATGATATGTGATCCTAATAACAAAATAGGTTTGGCTACTCTAGTTGGAAGATTGACAGCTTTTAAGTTATACAATTATATGATAACTATATTCCTACTTCAAAGAATATTGAATTTGCATTTAAAGCTAAGATTTCACTCAAAAAAAGGGTAAAATGTCAAAATCTAGCCAATCAGGAAGTGAAGAAGATGGATCATCAAAAGAAAGTTCAAACAGTGATCTTGAAGTTGTTGAAGCCTTGCTTGCAAGGAAGTATTCCAAAGGTAGAGGAAATTACAAAGGTAAAGTTCCTCTAATCTACTTTTCCTATGAAGAAATTGGTTAGATTTCCACTAGGTGTCTAGGAAAGGAAATGAAGGATCAAAAGAAAAGAAATAAGAATAAAGGCAAGAAGAACTCCAAGAGCTACAAGAGCTTCAAAGAAAAAGGTAAGAAATCATGTTTCATAGCTAAAGATTCTAATAACAGTAAAGATGAAATGACATACATAGTTGTGAAAGATGAATCTAATGATGAAGGAGATAAGATGGCACTTATCTCTCATGTTAGCAAAAGTGATATATGGATGATTGAGAGTGGCTACTCACATCATATGATTGGTGATAAAACAAAATTTGAGCATATGGAATATTATGATGGAGGTAGTGTAAGATTTGGAAACAATGAACTTTGTAATATAAAAGGAAAAGTATGTATCTTATTAACTAAAGAACTTGTGTCTAATAATACTTATTGGGTTGAAGGACTAAAGCATAATCTACTAAGTGTGGCATAGCTAAATAACATTGGATTTAATGTCGAATTCATGAATGGATAGGCCAAACTACTAGATGGGAAAGGAAATTTGGTTGGTTTTGGAAAGCAAACAAAAGGTAATCTATTTTATTTTGACCTTAGTGATTTTTCATGTTTTATTGCTCAAGTAGAGGAATGTTGGTTATGGTACAAAAGGTTATGTCATGTAAATTTTGATAATCTAGTTAAAATAAGAAAACATAAAAGAGTAAGAGGTATTCCTAGTGTGAAGAAGCCTAACATGGGTCTATGCAAGAATTACCAAATTGGTAAGATGGGAAAGAAAAGACTATCAGCCAAAAGAAGTCTTGGAAATTGTTCATATAGACTTATGTGGACCTATTGAAATAGAAAGTTATAGTGGAGAAAATTTTTTCATTCTCTTTGTTGATGAGTACTCTAGAATGATTACAATAATGTACCTATAAGAAAAATTAGAAGCGTCTCAAAAATTCAAGTGGTATCTAGAAAGAGTAGAAAAAGAAATAGGAAATAAGTTGAAATGCCTAACATCAGCTAGAGGTGGTGAATTTCATCGCCCATGAATTTAATAATTTCTACATTGAAATAGGAATCAAAAGACAAGTATCTACCCCTGGTACACCACAATAGAATGGTATAGCAAAAAGAAGAAATAGATCTATCATGGGTTGTGCAAGAACCCTAATGATTGAAAAGAATGTTGTTCTCAAATACTAGAAGCTATCGACACTATAGTTCATACCTTGAATAGAGTTTAGTTCAAGAAATATTCAAACTAGACACTTTATTAGCTATGGTATGGCTACAAATCTAATATAAGTTACTTGAAAGTATTCCGCAACAAATGTTACATACTGAAAGAATATAGAAAAGTAAAATTTTATGTAAAAGGTGATGAAGGCATATTTCTAAGATATTCCTATAAAAGTAAAGCATACAAATTTTTGAATTTATCTAATCACAAAATTATAGAAATTGCACATGTAAGAATTGATGAATATGTAAAAAAGAGTGAAGAAGAAAGCAATAAGGAACAAGAAGACTATAGAAGATTTGTTTACTACAAACCTGATACTCTACCAAATCTATCTAAAAAGAAAGAAGCGTCAACTCCCAAGTCCCTAGAAAATCTAATAACTACCAAGTTGCAACCAATGCAACCTAAGCTGCAAGGACTTGAGTCACAATCAAAGGCTACTAAGCTAGTTCAAACTAAGCCTGATGGACTCAAGTCATAGATAGAAGGAACCCATCTTGAAACTAAAATCCAAGAAGAATATGGTGGAACTCATTCAAAGACCAAAGAGCTAGTGTTATCAAGATATGTTAAAAGACATCATGTATATGATCAGATCATTAGAGACAAATTAGATGGAACAATGACAAGAAGAAAATTAAAAGGTACATGTTTACTTGCCAAATTTGAACCTAGCAGTGTTAAGGATGCTCTAGAAAATGAAAGATAGATTGAAGCAATGAATGAAGAGATAGAATAGATAGAAAAGAAGAAAAAAATTGGATCCTTGTTCCTAGACCAAAGAATAAAAATATAATTGGTACAAAGTGGGTATTTAGAAATAAGTTGAATGAAGATGGAAAAGTTTCAAGAAAAAAAGAAATATTAGTATGCAAAGGTTACTCTCAAGAAGAAGGTATTGATTATGGTGATACTTTTACTCTTGTAGCAGGACTTAAAGGTGTTAGATCTTTGCTTGCATATAAAACACATACAGGATTTAAAGTATATCAAAAGGATGTTAAATCTACTTTATTGAATGAAATTCTTGATGAGGAAGTCTATTTTAAGGAACTAGAAGGTTTTTTAGATCCTAAGAAAGGAGACATGATTTGCAAACTACACAAAGCTTTATATGGTCTCAAGCAAGCTTCTAGGGATTTGTATGATAGTCTCCATAGTTACCTAGTACAGATTGGTTTTCAAAGGAAAAATGACAATAGTAGTCTATATATCAAAGAAGGACCAGATAAGTAAATTGTGTTGGTAGAAATATTTGTAGATGATACTCTATTTATAGGAAATGATGACTTATGTAAATATTTTTTAGAAGAAATGAGTAAAATTTTTGAGATGTCCATGTTTGGGAAATTAAATTCTTTGTTGGACTATAGATACAATGGAACAGAAATGGTATCTACGTCACTCAATCTAAGTATATCAAGGAGATACTAAATAAATTTGGAATGGAAGATTCAAAACTTGTTGGAACCCCCATGTGTACTGGACATAAGCTTACCAAAGATGATGACTCCAAAGAAGTAGATCAAACCTTATATAGATAAATGATTGGAAACTTATAGTATGTAGTACATACAAGGCTTGATATTTCTCTAGCTATTGGAATAGTGGCAATACTCTTAGCAAATTCTAAGGAAAATCACATGATGGGAATCAAGAGAATCATGAGGTATCTAAAAGGTACTAAAGACTATGGATTATGGTATGAATTTGGAGGCAATTTGGACTTGAAAGTATTTACTATTTCTGGTTGGGCAAGAAGTCTAGATGATGGGATCAACCCTAGTGGAGGAGTATTCTTTCTTGGTAAAACACTAGTATCTTGGAAAAGTAAGAAAAAAAATTGTACTTCTCAATCCATAGTAGAGGGAGAATATATAGCAGCAACAATTAGTTGCTCTAACCTTGTTTGGTTCAAAAAAATGTTGGGAGGACTAAAGGTAGAGATCAAAGATCCAATTTTCATATATTGTGATAACACTAGTGCAATCAACATATAGAGGAATCTAGTAATGCATTCGAAAACAAAGCAGATTGCTATAAAATATCATTTCTTAAGAGAATTGGTGCAAAATAAAGAAGTTAGATTGGAATATGTCAATACAAAGGAACACATTGCAAACATATTCACCAAGTTATTACCTATGGATGCATTTTTGTATCTAAGAGGTAGGCTAGGGGTCATTCCCCTATCTAAAATTCACTAAATAATGTTTAGTGATGCATCAACTAGAACTTTTTGAAGATTAATAAGTTGGTGCAAAATTGGCAAGGGCATATTTTAGATGAATCAGTACTTAAGGTACATTGGTAGTTAAAGAATTATTGTCTTTGGTATGTGTTGTCAAAGAGGGAGAAGTTTACTATCATATCTCTAAGAAATTTTTGGAACCTGAATAAAGTAAGTAACCAGAGAGGGAGAACTTTTCCAAAGAAGAAGTTTGTTAAAAGAGGAAGAACGTTCTAAATGAACTTGATAGCAGCTATTACAGACAAAATCTAGTTAAAGGAAGAGCTCACATTGATAGAGGGAGTTCTCAAGTCTAAAATCCAAAATTTCATTGTACTATGACATGTTGCATTGCCATCAATACCAAAGAGGGAGATTTTTGGATACAATTGATTAATTGTGTGTTGCCTTTGATGTTACACAAATGTCAAATAATTATTAGTTACTATATGCCAAGCCCACTCAAGTAGTGAAGATAGTTCTCAGTGTCTATCGAGCATTCCTATGTTTGGCTAATTTAGAAGGTAGTGTCTACTAAGTTCACTCAAGCATTGAAGGAAAAGTTGGAGAAAGTGAGTGTTAACTAAGCTCACTCAGTTAATGAAGAAAAGTTGGATGGAACTAGTGCTAATCAAGCTCACTCAATTGCCAAAGGATTTTCACTAGTTTATAGTGTTAACTGAGCTTCTATTGGTTAACAAAGGAAAGAGTTTCAAAGTTAGTTTCTATCAAGCAGGGTCAGCTAATGAAGGATTTTCTTATTTTGTTGTATTAATCTTAATTAATCTATCTATTGATTCTAGCTAACTAAGATGATGAATATTAATTATTCTATATTGTATTTGAGCCAACTTGACATAGTGGAAGATATAAGTATAAGGGCAAGCTGTGATTTCAAAGTGTGAAAGTATGAAGATTTTATTGAAGATTTAATGATGAGAAAAGGAAGTGAAGTTGAAGGATAAACAGGATATCCTTGTAGAGTAGCAAAGCTATATATGATCAGGAAGGATCAAGTATAAGCCAAAACATAGATATGTAATCAGAAATTTAGTTGCATTCAAATTAGGTCATCTCATTATTACTCTCTAACCATTGTAGTAGTGATATAAATCTCCTAATAGAGATGGCTTAACAGCTATTTGCAAATCCTCTAACAAGGTGGCAATTGCATTAAATTGTTCTCAAGACCTCTAACAAAGCCACTCCTAATAGGGTGATTAAATCCTTTAAGAGGGTCACACCTAATAGTATGTTTTGTAACCTTTAACAGGGTTGGCTACAAACATGGCTCACTTCAGAAGAGTGAAAAATAGTAACTAGTTGCAATTGGTGGTTTTTCTTAAATTTTGTTTCCACGTTAAATCCTGGTGTCAAATATGTTCATGCTATTTTCTGTTATGTGTTAGCAACTAAGTTAAAGTAATAGTAATCACAGATAACATCTAAAGTTTTATATGTTAATTATTTACCGAGCTAATCCAATTATTATTGAGTTACAATATTCTATGTGTTTACCGAGCATCAACAGTAATGAATTATCTATTTGCATTTTGTATTGACATCCAAGGGATCTAGGATTTATTTTTATAGTGACTGATTCACCCCTTCCCTCTTAGTTATTGATCTTATATTTCTAATAGTTTCTCTACCTTGTTTCTCCAAATTCAAATAGTAATTCCACTTTTTCTCAAAACTATCATATCAACTTTTTGGTATTGTGTTGGCAAATTCTAGTGGAGTGTTCTTAAACTTAGTCATTATAGAATATAATTCCTCTTCCACTTGATTTTCCCTTCTTTCCCAAGTTTATCAAAATCAATATGCTTCAAACTAGATAAATTTGTATTTCTTTTGATATTTTCACATAAGTTTCCAAGATCAGGTAAAGGATTGTGACTTACCACTTTGAATTGGTTATTTTCATTTGATTCTATTCTTTCTTCATATAAATTTGGTTGTGCAACATATTTTCTTTTTTGTTAATTTTACACTTGTCCACCTTTCTCTATTTTCTTGGACTTCTCCTTGGCCTTCTAAGTTCTTGCACGTTTACTGGCTCTAGTGGTAGGTGTTGTGGGCTTGGTTGGGTTAGCTTTCACAATTTTCTTTACCTTTGCCACTAGTTATGCCTTAGCCTTTCTCTTCTTCGGCTTAGCATGAGTAGGTGCTTCCTTGACTTCTTCTCCCTTAGAACCTTCTATTTCCTCTTCTTCCTTAGCCTCTTCCATTCCTTGAGTCCATGCAAGAGGTTCTTGTGCTTGATCTTCCTCTTCATCCTCGCCTATTTCTTCTTCCTCCTCTGCACCTTCTCCAAATTTAGCTTTTAGCTTCTTGACTAACTTATCCTTCTTCTTGAGTGTGGAGGTAGTCTTCAACTCCATGGTAATCTTTGACTTTACCATCTCATAGTTGCCAAATATCTTTGCACTTTTATCAATTTCTTCTATTAGGAGTGTTGTGATGGTTGTTGAAGCTTCATCAACATTAATTTCATAGCAAAGTGGCTTTAACCATCTAACACTTAGTGTGGTAGCTTGCACAAAAGTGTAATCAGCATCAACAAGAAAGCATATGTCATTATAGTGTTTTTAACCAATGAAACTGGTTTCCTCATTCTTTCCTTCATTGATTTCTTTAAATCTTCAAACTAATTTGTCATTAATGTTTCAAAGTTTTCTCCCATCTGCTCAATGTATTCACTGATCTACACTACAATTGACCTATTCTTCTTCCATCCTATAGTATTGAAAGAGGGAAATGTATTTTGTACATTAAAAAAATGCAAACTAGAATTGAACCAAATTTACATTGTGCATTCTTTGTTTTCCTAATAGCTCCAAGATTTTCCATTAGTTGTTGTAGTTGTAGTTCTACCAGATCATATGTATGATCTTTCTTTACAATCTTGTAACCAACATCTATAGCTATATAGGGTAAACTATTCAATCTATTAGATTACCTTTACAAAAAGGTTTAGTAGTGGATCAATAATTGTATCTATAATCATACCTCTCTTATTCCAAATTGCTCCAATGTTTTTCTCAATTACTTCTTTGAAATCACTCCTTAGAGTCTTGGGTTGATCTAGGGTTGGGTAGCTAGTAACCCTGTGAATTATTCTTTTGGTAATCTTAATTGATCCACCCTCTAGCCATAAAGATCCATCATGTATTCAGCTCAATGCAAGTTTAATCCATTCAGTTTTAAATACACTAAAAAAATCTAGGGCTCATGTTAAACCCTTCTTCTCAATGATTTTGTATTCCTCTTTTAGAATACCATTCTCACACAATCTATCATATGCATCTCTAATTTCCATGTCTCCTATACCTCCTATTTTGTAATTATAGCACTTTCTAACATCTTGCACCATGATAATATTTTGTGGGATCATGGATAATGTGCTAGAAGGATCTTGTTTATAGGATATGTCAGGGATGGCTTTAAATATAGGTTGTTTAACTTTATTATTGATAAGCTTGACATTTAAAAATTCATTCCCTTGTACATTTTTAGAATTAGACACCTCTCTGTCAAACTAGTGTTTGTGTAAAAGTAAACTATGTAGCTCAACTTATGATAAATACCTAGTGAAATTTATATGCTAGTGTGATATCATTACTAGATTCTCTACAAATGCTTTGGACAATTTTCTAAATCAAAATTTTTCTACTTGCTCTTACTCAAATTCAAAATGATGAATAATGAGTAGAAATTGATCATACACCCTTCAAAAACCTTGCATTTAATGCTTAGTGGTTACATAGCTATAAGCTTGGCATCAACCATTTTTAGAATCACTCAGCATCTATCGATATTTCCATCACTTGGTAGTTACTATAGGCTTGCATCAAGTAGCATTCCACTTGGCATACACAGGAAATATTTCATGCTTAGCAACAACATGAAAAGCTTAATGATTTAACTTGAATTTTCAACATCTTGCATCTTTATTTATGCTAATGTAGTCATTTTAGTACTATTTTCTTTCAAAACTGATGTGTGATATAACACTTGAATATTAGTCCCACATACCTCTTATTTTCCTAGTTTGATGAGGTGTGATCACTTGACCCATTAGGTGAAGTGATCCCTTCTCAATTTGATGTGCTACAATCATCCTTCTTTTTCCATGTCTTGTTCATCTAATCTCTAATGTGTTCAACATCCACCTTGCCTTTGCCTTTGTCAAATTCACAACTTAGTGCCTTTGACCTAGTTGTACAATTCTTACTGATATGACCAGTCCTTAAACAACTAAAACATGCAGTTTGACTCAACCACCTTTTGTAGTTACCAATGAAGTGTTTCCTAATTCAATTCTTGAGAATATGTCCATATTCTTGACATTAATGATAGCTATATCTTGTATTATAATCCCAATTTTAAAAGTTCCCATATCTTCTTACATTTTCTAGCTTGTTTGATGACCACATGAATTTGGATCTGCATTCAAAAGCTCTATGTCCATGCTTCTTACAATTGTCGATATGTCCTTCAAATCTTTATTTATACATGGTCCTAGTTCTGCATTCATGTTTTTTATGACCTTTCTTATTACACTTATGAAAATGAGTCATGTTCTTTTGCTTAACATTCTAATTTTTATCCTTGCTCCTGTACACATTGGTAGTATGTCCTTTCTTACCATAATTATGACAAGTAGGTTTGGAGTTCTTATCTTTGATGTTCCTTTCTTCAACAACTTTGGATGATTCTCCTTCTTTAGTGCTTGTGTAGCTCAATCCTATTGTATCATTGTTGGATCTAGGGGATCTTAATAATTGCTCAAAGTATTTGATGGCTTCATTTGGCTTGTTGAAACTTTCAACAAATTCCTTTTCTCTTTTCAAGTCACTCTGCAATTTTTTATTCTATAACTTCAATATAGTTATCTCAATGTCCTTGACATTCAATTCATAGATGACATTCATAATTTGACTTAGAGTATACAATTGCATGTTGGAGATCTTCGTTAGCTTTATTGACTTTTCTTCCAATCTGTAGGCTAGAATTATTTTGCCTTCTTCAACCATGGCTTTCTTCTTCTGTTCAACCATTTCACATACTAGTATGGCTTGTGATTCTTGCTCTAGCTTGAGATTTCTAATTTACTTAGCTTGGATTTTATTTTTTTCCATTAGATCTATAGCTGATACATCAAATTCATTTGTGTCTCTTTTTTCATATAGGTTGGTAGTTTCTATCTCTTTTTATAGTGTGTCATTCTCCATAATAGCAATCCCTTTCCTTCTCTTGAAGGATTTCTTTAGTTCCTCTGTTGCCCCATTCAATTGATGTAGTGTGAGATTTATTTCAATCTCCTAGTTTTCAATAGTCTTTCCTAATTTATAGACTTCCATTTCAAGATCTTTCCTCAAAGTTGCAAAGCTTCTCTTTTAGAGAACAAGGCTCTAATACCAATTGTTGGAATTATAAGTAGGAAAAGTAAACCTCTAAGAGGTGTGGGGGGAGGTAGGGGTGAATCAATACTTTAAACTTGGACCCATAAAACTTTCACCATTCATTCATCATATGCATTCAATATGTAAATTGAAATAACATGTAAAGCATATACATTTAAATCATATAAACATGTAAGAAATCCCACACATAACACCAGAAATGATTACCTAGAAACCCTCCAAGTGAGAAGGTAAAGTTGGGGTGGGGATGGCACCCAAAAATCTTCACTACTATAGTTGTAAAGTGTATCCAATTAAGGTTACAATGATTTGACCATGAATCATGGTCTACCCTATAAAAGGCTTGCCTTGTTAAAGGCTTACAAAGACTATTAGGTCTCACCCTATTAGAAGTGTGCTTAGTTAGAGGACTTCAACTTACAACTAAGCACCATGTTTAAGAATTTCATACTACTTACTAGCACTACTCTGCTTAAGATATTTGACTAAAATCACCTCTTAGAATGTTTTAGCATAGATCCTACAATTAGAACTTTCTTGTCTAATAACTAATCACCTCTACATAATGTCCAATTGTTCTTTGATGATTAGATGTATCAATTTTGTATCCTTCTCCCTATCCTTTGTTCTTCTCTAACAAATTATGTAATTCATTGTTGCTTCTAAGTCACTATGAATTCTCTATAAACCATATTGTTCACTTCTTTAATTTAATCATTCACTGATCCACATACTATAAAGAGTTTAGAGATTCATCCTCCTTAAGAAGACTTAGGTGGCTTAGTGTTAGCTATGAATCTATGGCTGAGATTCATCCATTTTTCTAATTAAACCTTCCCTCTTTTTGATTTCCTATACACAATTACATAAGGAATGGAAATATAGATTCATCCTTCTCTCGAAATGATTGTAATGTATCCTTAAGTCAACTTAAAAATGGTTTACATAGTTTTTTTTTCCATTACAAAAAATATGTCAAAACTATGTCACTTGGCATATGGAGTCACTGATGCTCAGCATGCATTGTATTTCTATTCTAACTCAGCACCTACACTGCTTGATATCCACTGTTTACTCAGCTCTTGAATCACTTAGCATGGTCCATCTGCTTGACACCTGAGTGACTTAGAAAATGAGTGACTCAACACTCATTATAACTTAGCATGGTCTAATATTTACATGTTGTGCTCAACATGTATTACTAGTTCGACATGAACTCAGTAAATGATTTAAGTGTGTTGACACTCACTTGTCAAAATTGATCTGAGATCAACAATTGAAGTATGATAATACTTGAAAGGATCCTGGCAATCTCTAGCTCCACACAATAAGGTGACAACTTGGAAAAAAAAAGAATAGACTAAACTAGGAAAGTAAGCAACTAAGCTAAAGAAAATTCCATGAAATGAAAATCTACCTATCTAGCCACTATGCAGGGGTTACCTACTTTCAATTTTGCATTTGATGAAACTTCAAATCCTTCCCATTATAAGAACATGGAAGGGTTTCTCTTGTTGAATATACCAATCTAAAAGAATTATTATGATTTACTTGTATGATTTGAAATGGCCCTTTCCATAAACATTGAAACTTGGAGTGCATTCGTCTTGGTTCATGTCTCTTGTCCCATAGAAACACCAAATCACTATCCATAAATTTCCTAGACCTGGCCTTGTTATCAAACAACTTTTTGACTCTTCCCTAGTATTCAATGATTTTGTCAACTATTTATTCTCTGTCTTCCTACAATTTGGTGAGATACAAAATTATCTTTTATAACCTATCTTTGAAAGAATTCTCTTCAATCACAACTTTTAGTTTATAAGCAGCAAGCTCTAGAGGCAATGGAAAATTAGCTTTTGCTCCATTAACTAACTCAAAAGGTGAGATACTAATGGCCCTTTTAGGTGTGGTTCTATCAACCCATAAGAATCATGTATCTTCTTATGCCAACTTTTTTTATTATTTGAGACCAATTTCTATAAAATATTAATGACATTCTTATTACTAGATTCAACCTACCCATTTCTTTGAGGAAAATAATCAGAGGAATGACCAAATTGAATAAAATTTTCATAGGAAAACTCAACAATTTATGAGAAAGAAAAGTAAGATGCATTATACATTATCAATTTCATAGAAACTCCAAATATGACCAATATATGTTCTATGAGAAACTCACATACCACTTCTGATGAAGTCTTCTTCATTGGCTTGGCTTCTCCCCATTTTCTAAAACAATCTATGGTGACTAATATATAAGAATGTCCTTGACTAGAAGAAGGATTGATTGGACCTATAAAATCTAAACCCAATTGATGGAAAGGAGCTTTAATCACCAGTAGCATGAGAGGCAAGGTAACTAACTAAGGTTTACGAGTAAACATTATAAATTATTCATAGTTAGCAACCCACTTATATGCATCCTTAAACATACCAGGCCAATAATAACATTGTCTTAAAATTTTGAATACAGTGATAGTATAAGACAAGTTTCTTCCACATGACTCATCACGAAAAGATGTTAACAACTTCAATTGTTTCTCTTTATCAACACAACATAAAAATGTGTCATTAATACCCATCTTATATAAGACATAATCATGAATTACTTACTTTAGATCTTTTGTTTGTAGATATCTACTTTTCTTAGATACCAATTCATAAGGGCATTCCCCATATTTTAGAAAGTATGCAATATTTGAAAACCAGGGATCTTGAAGAATATCTTCCTCTTCAACTTCCTAATCTTCTACCAAAGCTTTGCAAAGTGCATTTCTTCTCACAAGTTTAGTTGACCTAATATCAATATCATACTCTTGGACCTTTGCTATCCAAATTCCTCTATTATTACAACCAACATCTTGTTGTGTAAAAATACTTTTCACTATAGGTCCTAACACATGTATCACTAAATGTGAATGTAAAATATAAAATCTGAAATTCTTAAGGTCTCTCACCACTACATATTCATGTTTATCCATTTGTGAGTATCTCAATTCTTGATTCTTCAATTGTATACTCATGAAGGAAATTGAGGCTTGTAGTCTTTCTTTTTTTTCCTACATCAATATGGCTAACATAGTATGTTCAGAGGCATAAAAATATATGATGAATTATTTAGTGTACATTGGATGGACAAGCTTAGGAGATTTGACAATAACATCTTTGATTTTTTCAAAAGCCTTCTTTCCAATATCACTCCATTTGAAAGTCTTATTACCTTTCATTGTATCAACTATACATTTAACTATTTTTAAGAAATCAAGGACAAATCTCCTCAAGAAATTTACTTGGCCAAAGAAGGTTTTTACTCCACTTTTGTTGAATCGCTTTAACATTGTCTAGATCAATCTTTACTCCTTCCTGAGATATAATATGACCAAGTTTTCTTCTGTCACACAAAGTACTAATTTCTTTGGATTTAGTGAAATTCCATGATCTCGACATCTCTATAGCATGCTTTCTAGATCTTTGATATGATCTTTTCTCTTCCTAGAAAAGACTATCAAATCATCAAGGTATATGAAAATGATTCTATCTTTCAAATCACCAAAAGCCAAATTCATGCCACACTAAAAGGTTGCACCTATATTAATTAAGCCAAAAGGAATTCTATTGTAGGAAAAAGTACCCCACATTGTGGTAAATACAATTTTGAATTGATTTATTTCATCTACTTGAATCTAATTATAACCTAAAAAGCCATCTAACATAGACATCATCTCTAACCCTAGAACAATTTGTGAGAGATAATCCATATTAGGAAGTGTAAAATTATCTTTGAGAGAGACTTGATTTAGATTTATGATATCCATAGAAATCCATATCTCTTTATTCTTCTTCCTTACTAGCACAATGTTAGCAACCCAAGTAGAGTGATGAATAGAATATAATCCTAGCCCACAACATTTTTTCAATCTCCTTGAAGATTGCTCCTTCAACTATAGGTTTATAGTTTCTTTGTTTCTGCTTGAATGGTGTCGCTCATGTTTTAAGAGGTATTTCATGTTTTAACTTTCCACCCATGAAAATTTTTAGTTCTTCATAGCTCCAAGAAAATACATCTTGAAATTCAATGAGTAATTTGCTGATCTCTATCCTCTCCTTTTATGTGCAACACTTTCCTATGTTTATCATTTTTGGACTGATTTTTGTCCCTATATTGATTCCATAATATTCACTATAGGTTCTTCCTTTCTTATCTCTTTCTCTCTTAATGTATGCATCATGCCTATCAAAAATATTTTCCAAGGAAAGTAGTTGAGGTGGAATTTTATTACCTTTTTGTTGAATCACATCAAGCTATATTTTCCTTTTGTCCTCTATCATTCTATTACCACTTGCATAGTGTTTCTTTCAAAATACAAGCCTTCAAAAGGTTCAACCTCTTTAATAAAATTTTGTATGCGTTTATAATCTTCAAACACCTACCAAGAATCTTCACTATCAGGGACATTGGGCCTAAATAGAAACTCTACTTTATAGGTTTGATCTTTAAAGTTAGGATGTGGTACAGCAATGATGTAGAGACTACCAAAGGGTCAACTCTTGAATATAATTCCCTTGGTATTGATATAATTGAGAAAGCATCCAAACTCTCAATTTCATCTCACACCTTAATACGATAGTTTTTCAATCTTGTGTTCTTTACTGCATCTTGGTTTTTGACTTGCCTCACCACGAATTCTGCATCTCCTTGAGATTTTAGTATCTTGACTCCTTTTTTTTTTGCTATAATTATAACAAGGAGAAGGGCTTCATACTCTATAGTATTATTAGTATTCTTGAAATCTGACTTATATGTCAAACAAGTCATTTCTCCTACACCTGAACCAACATTAGCACAACTGTTATCAAATTCCAATGTCCACAATTGTTCATTATCAACTCACTCTGATTCTTCTTGAATGTTAGGGATGTTAGAAAATATCATATAATTACCAAACTGCATTTATTGATATAAAATGTGAGACCTAGGATCATCTAATTTTAGGATAGTGAATTTTTCCTTTTCTTCTAGTTGTAATTTTTCTCTATTGTTCCCAACTAGAATAACAACATAGGACTAGTCTAGTTTTGTCTCTCCATGCATGTATTTTTAGAAACTTTTTCTTAGGAGAATTCCATAACTTGCAAGGATGTCCACCACTAGAATAGTGAGTTTAAGTCTTTTGGAAGGGTAGGAAGAAAGTGTACTTGTTTTGTATCCATTAAGTAACAATGACCAAAGGTTTTATTTAATGGAAGACTTGTAGATTTAGCTATAGAGGTAGGAATTACATTATCAAAAGCTCCTAAATCTATGATATAGTTACTCAACCTATTTCCATTGATTAAAAAAGAAATGTAAAAAAGATCTAGCTTTTTATTTGGAGAGGTAGACAAAACAATAGACTCTTTTTCTTGAAACAACTTAGGAAGTACCAGAACTTTATCTATCAAATAAGTTCAACTAGTGCTAGCTTTGTTTTGATGATCAACATTAGCATTAACACCAATATGACCTCCATATTTATTATTGTAGTGTTCAACTAATGTTTTTAATTGATTAGGATTAGACTTCAAGTAGACCAGTGGAGATATTTGAATTCTTACCTCTTCATAGTATTGTATTATGTCAAAGGAATTAGCTAACTTACCTTTGAACTCTTTTTTGTGAAATTGAAGTTACCATGCCACTTTTTTTATCAATTTTTTTTGGTGGTGCATTATTTGTTATATGAACTAAATTGTTGGTATAATTTCTATTCTTCTAGCCTCTAGTCATTACTTTTAACTAAGATCCTTCTAGAGTTACAAAGTAGTCACCTCCCATCTTTGAATATGATTCAAACTCCAAGAAAAATATTTTAGAGTCACCACAAGGAGTATGATCATCCTCACTTTTATTATATTCAATTTTTTGTTCTTTATTATCCCCCATCTACTTATATCTAATCATGTCAATAGATGTATCTCCATCATGATCTACTGTTAAGTGAAAAGCACACATATTTAGTCTTTTTGGAGAAGCCTCAATTGCTAATCTTTGCTAAGAAGGTGTTATTTTCAAGGTCTAACTTCCATTTAGATGTCTACAACCTTCTTGATAAGGTTGATGAAAAGAATGAGTAGGCCTATTGATCTATTTATTTAATGAAATAACCTCATTAGACAACTTTTGAATCATGACCTTTGTATTATTCAAAGTACTAGCTAAATTACCTATGGTTCTAGATTGAAGTTCACTCTTCCACTTACTAGAGGCTATCATGTTATCCTCCATCTCCATAGCTAGTGTCTAGGCATCTTGTAAATTTGCTACATTTTCTCTTCTAATTTGATATCCTAGATTGGGAGGCATAAAGACAATGTATAAAGTCTTATTATTATAATCTATTAGTGCACTTGAAGTGGGTATTCTTTTGATGATTTTATTAAACTTTGAATTAAAATATCTCATAGAAACTAATGGTTCTTTCTTTATCTATGCCAATTCTAACAAAAATACTTGTGCATCCTCTATACTTTTGCAATGTTCTTCAAACCTTTGTTCCATAGTATTCCAATTTGTGATGCATCTTGTAGGTAGATTTTGGAACCAATTAGCAACATTGTCTACAAGGGTATCTACAAACATTCTGATAGCCACATCCCCATGTTTAGGATTCACTACACCATAGGCTTTATGGAAAGCATTTAGGTGTTGTTTTGTAGAGACGGTAGCATCACCATTAAATCTTGGGAAGTTCTTCATTGATGCTCTAGGAAAATCATTATTAGATCCAAGGGCAAGAGGACCATTAGCATTTCCCCAAGGAAGTGTCATAGTTGCTGATACAATGATGTGGTTTGTTTGGAAAGTAACAGAAACTAGAAGTGTTGCATCAATCAACAACAAATCATCAAAATTAGGAGGAATAAAAGTCCTAGAAATAGGAGGAGAATAAGATTGACTTGTCT
Source organism: Cupressus sempervirens (assembly GCA_028749045.1). Classification (NCBI taxonomy): domain Eukaryota; kingdom Viridiplantae; phylum Streptophyta; class Pinopsida; order Cupressales; family Cupressaceae; genus Cupressus; species Cupressus sempervirens. Next base: position 102,843,940 of record CM053785.1, read on the forward strand.
CTATTCTAGGAGGAAAAAATGCAAACAAATGAGTATCTTGGAGTTTCTTACTCACAAACTCCCTTACATGTACTCTTCCTCTTCTGCAAATATCTTCTAGAATAGGAAAGTTTGCCTTCTTAAGTTCTTCATATATTGGGTCAATTCTTCCTCTTTGCTTGGCACTCCTGGTATACTTGGGATCTAGGATGTATCAAATATTTTAGAAAATGGTGTTTTGAGTTTAACTTCACCTTGGTGATCAAGGAAACTTTACCAATTTTCAACTTTAAATTAGCTTTCTTCTTTCTAGCAGGTTGAGGCTATAAAACTGGTATTAGGTTCTCAAGACAAACACCTAAATTCCACAAAGACCTTTCTTGCAACTCAAATATATATGGAATTTGAGTGAAAATTAATATGAAGGAATTTTTTTTAGAGCTTTCAAGTATGTGTAGGATCATGGTCAACCAAACTATGCTCTTAAATGGCAATAAAAAATCAAAAAATTAGGGTTATGTCAACTTGCCATGTAATTTTATTCTTGTTATTAACTTTATATCAAAAACTTAAAAGAAAATAATCTCTAAAAAATTGAATCTAGTTTCTAAACTACTAGGACTTATCTCAAAAAAATAAAAATTGATTGGTCAAAATTTTGAATTTTAATGCAATATTACAAAAAAATTAGAACAAAAATAAGAAGTAGACATATGTCTAGCCACCTTAATCAAAACCAAATGATAATATTTTTTACTAATATTCCAGATATAAGTAGTAGACTCATGCCTAGATGTGACACATATTTTTGGGTATTTTTATTCTAAATAAATATAAATAATTAATTTTTGACTTTAGTATTTTTGAAATTAAAAAACTCTCATGTCTAACCACCTTAACTAATTCAAAACTCTACAAAATTCAATTTTTAATTTGTTTTCCTTATACTAGAAGAAATGTAGAATGTGATGCATCTTTTGGATTTAAAAAATGTTCTACCATTTGAAAGTTATAGTTGTTTTTCAAGTAGCATGTCAGTTAGCACTTAATATGTAACTCCATTAGAAAATAAGTAATAATTACTTACTAAACTCATAATTTTACAAACCTTACATTTGTGGAAAGATAATAAAATTCTTAAAAAACCCTTTTCATTTCATCAAATTTTGGTGAAAAAATAGTTGTTAGCTACATATTTGAAGTAAAAATCACATAAAAATAGGCCAAAAGCACATTTTTAGGATGTTTTTAAAGCTGACCATATAGGTTTGATATCAAAAGATATAGTATACCTTATAAAGATATTAATTTATTTCATTTAGTATCAAGGCAGGTGGGAAAAAACTTGGAAAAGATTTTGAAATGGTTTGAGATATTTCAAAACTACAGATTTTTTAGATCACCACTTTTTAGCACACCATGATCTTGCACATACCCTTTCATTTGAATTCTCCCCAATAGAGTTGCCTAAAATTGCTGCTTAACAATTTGTTCTCTTGTTTGATTTGATAATCTAACTCTTTTAATTCTCAAGGTTTTGGAGAAACAAAAGGATGTCAGCAACAAATGGGTCAGTGTATGTGTTCTATCACTTCCCTCTGAATTATAAGGTGCATCTCCCTTAATACTTGCTATGATGTGCAATGAATGTGTCTTTCTTTGATATTTTATTTTGACATAGAAAGCTCTTAACCTGAGAGTAGTAAAGGCTAACCAAATTGCTTGTAGGCACAAACAATTCATGAAAAATAGGTTTGGATAACCTATTACAAAAAAAGGAATGATTATAGTAGGTTATCTTGATAATTTCCATCTCTTACTCCTATTCTAAATGTAGATAAATTATCTAATTGCAAAAGAGGAAAATAATAAGAGATGCACATAAGGGAAAACATAATTTTTTTAACTATCAGTCTTAAATGAAATGGAATCCAGTAGTTACTAATAGATTCATCCACATTTATCCTTCGATTCCCAATGAAACTATTTAACATGACACAAAACAAATGAGATATGAAGGAGAATCATATATGAAGAAGAAAATGGAATCACCTATACTATAATTATAATAATGAAATAGAATCCACATGCTTATTATAGAATCACATATATTATTTTTTCAACTTTCAATGAAAAACTAATCTATGGGCAACAAAACATGAAAAGAAAATTAGGTAAATGGAATTATAGAGGCAATTCACCATCAATTTTTCCAACCTTTGTATTATCAAAAGAGATTGCATTTATATTTTTCTATCATTTCTCAATTCTAGTAGGGAAAAAATCATTCATTAGATAGAAATTAAGAATAAAATGTGAAAATATCTAATTTGCAATATGGAAGGAATATGTGACATCTTCTCTATTGATGATTCTAACTCCATAACATTTTTGAGAACACATGATGAGTGTTCATCTTCATGCAACCTCAAGAATCTTGTAGAAATCATAATTTTCTTCATATTCTATGTTTTGATTCAAAGTCCATATACTTCATTTTATAACAGTCACTACAGCTTTGAATTTCCATTATTGATCTTAAATCAATGGTCAAGATTAAATCATGATAACCCTTCTTTGTTTTTCCCTTTACAATTTATTGTGTGGGTCCCTCTATGTACATGTTTTGTGTGCACATATTATCACATTATCTAAACTTTGTACATCTTTGAAAAGAGAGAATGCAATAGATGTTGATCTTTTCAAATTTGACAACTGAGATTGAAAGCCCTAAACCCTCTTTCATATCACATCTTTGCAACTATCATTCCTTTTATGGATTGATTCAATGTGATGATATGATGAATGGCTTCCAAGTTAACTTTGACTTCTTTAGAAAGCTCACAACTTAGAAGTCTTAACTCATCTTTAACACTATGATGATGTGATTCCTTTGTTCTTGCTCTGTCACTGCCTTAACTAGAGGTTATCTCTAACCACTAGCAATGATGCAATCGCTAACTTTCACTCCATTGCAATAATAACCTTAGGTTACCCTCAACTACTAGGGATTATATGACAATTTTTTGTGTTAAAGATCTGATAACTCTAACTTGGAAATCTTGATTCTCTAGTTTTCTCTACAATGCAGGTCCACTTTCTAGCTATGCACATCATGGAAAACAAGTGGCACTATTTCATTTCCTAGAGAATCAGACATTGTCCTACCTTGCCTTAGGCACTTTGAGGCTAGGTTCTAGCTATATCTAGTGGAACATGATTGGCCCATCGGGACATGTGTTGTTTTGTCATAATGTTGCATAGATTAAAACATCACCACCTTTCCATAATGACAAAGTGAAAGCCATACATCTATCTTGAGATCAATGATCCTCGTTGTGTTTCTTAATTACTACACATCACCAAAAGGAGGTCCTACGTATTCCACATATCATGTTATCATTATGTCACTTTGGTTATTCTCCACACAACTCATTATAGTGACTTAACAACAAACATTGATTAATTTGGAGATCAATGGTGAAAATAATTTCTTAAGAACCTAATTTTAATTTGTATAAAATATATCAATTGAAGACACTTGTCACCTCATTTGAAAATTGTACCATCTACAAAAAAAAATGTCCCACAACAACATGTGTCATTCTGTAATAATGTTGCTATAATTAATAGTTGAGAAAATTTCTATAGAAACATAAAAAAAACCATCAATTTCATGCTTGAACTACAATAGAAATTCTCCTCAAGATCTTAGCCTCTATTGGGTCCTAAAGAAAGGTGCCAACTTGTCATTATGTCATTATGATTATCAATCATGGAACTTGGAAAAGGACATAGCAACAAGAATAGATGTTTTAAGATCTGATGATTGAGGATATACATAGTTGGATACTTATATTTCCATAGTATGATGTAGGAGCATCTATTGGCGTAAGGGCAATCTTGTATCACCCAAAAATATCCTTAGTGTTAGTTTCTATTTAAAGTGTTTTCATTTCTGGATTCTTCTAATTTTACACTAGCTTCTAACATGATTTCTAGAACCTTCTATTTTGGTAGTAGATGCCAAATGGCATATTCTAGAATGTATTCCTAACCCTAAACTTGATTGGGGTTTATTTAAGAACATTTTTGGCATTGTAAAGGTAGTTCTTGGTAGAGTTTGAGAGAAGGTACTGAGGACTTTTCTCTAAGATCTGACCATTATAAGCACATAGGGCATGTCTTTGGGTCTATTTACATGTATTAAATGTAGTAGCATATTTTTTTGATAATAAAATTCATTTTTTTTCCTGTTGCATTTATTCTAGTTGTGGTTCATGCCCTCAAGTGGCATTAGAGCAAGTTTTCCTGAGCGTGTAGATAGAGCACTGACTGTGAGGTAGTTTTCACTAGGACTACGTGGTTGTGGGTTTGAGACAAGAAGATGCCTCCACAAAGGGAGCATGGTGGAAGGACCAGAGTTGTTACTCCTAAGGTTAGAGCTCTCTAAAGACAAGTCTAAGAATTGTAGGAGGAGATCTGTAGAGGGATGAATGTTGCTATAGGTGATGAAAGTGAGGAAGAAAATGAAGAAGAAGGAATTATTGGGATAGAAAGGGAAGGATATGGAGAATTCATAAACTAGGTATAGGAAAGGCCTTTTAGGGCCATTGCTAAGCTTGGAAAAAGATATAAAATTAACTTAGGGTATGTTTTTGGGAAGTCTAAACCCAAATGAGTTGACCGACTGGATCAATGAACTAGAGGAATTATTTGAGTATGAGGATATTGGGGACCCAGATAGGGTTAAGTTTGCGAAGGCCAAAATGAAAGACCATACCAAAATCTGGTGGCAAGAGATTTAGCTAGAAAGAAATAGAAGAGGAAAGGAGAAAATAACAAGATGGGATCACATAGTGGAAAAACTAAAGAAATAGTTCATTCCTATAGATTATGAGCTTGATTTGTTCAAGAAAATGCAAGGGTTAAAGAAAGTAGGAAAAGTTGTCCAGGAATATATAGAAGAATTTTACTGAGTTATTATCAAGTTAGGTCATGCATAAGAAAGCAAGGAGAAGGTTTCCTATTACCTTAGTGGGTTAAGACCTAGCATTCAGGAGGAGTTAAGTTTGGTTAGAATGACTAGCATTGAAGAGGCATACTAGTTTTCCACACAAGTTGAAGAGAAGCTTAAAAAAAGGTTTGATAAAAGGAAGAGAGGGCATGGAAAAGGATAAATGGGTGGTGACAAGTCATTTGGAGGCCAAAATAAGAACCAGAGGAAAAATGAAGATGTGGGTACTAGCCAAAACTAGAGGAATGAGGGTTTCAACCGCTCCTATGATCAAAACTTTAGAGATGAAAGAGGAAGAGATAAAGGACATTTAAAAGGTTTAGGAAGAGGAGTATTCCATGGTACCTATGTTCATTGTAATGAAGAAGGTCACTGTGTCTTTGAATGCCATCAATGCCAAGGAAGGATAAATAGGAGAGTTGATGGTCAAGCTATTAGAATAAAACCATGGATAGAAATAAAAAACTACAGGCAAATATAACCAATAACAGAAAATAATAGATCACATAGAAATGAACACAAGGCACCAAGATTTAATGCGGTTCACCCAATCCCTAGGCTACATGCACCAACCAACAAGTCTGATCTTATTACAATCCAGTAGTTACAACCTAATTACAATCCGTAATCCCTTAAAACTCAATACTACTACAAGAAGAAATTTTGCATCACAACATAGTGAAAAATAGCTAACCCTAAACCCTTTTATACATGTATTTTATGTTATTTTAGGGTTACAATATGTCAGCCATATGTCGGCTACAATGTTGGTCACTAATTATGAAGTATGTACAGTACTTTCCTGATCAGTCACCATAATCTAATACAGGCAAGGGTTACTCATGTAGGTGAGGATGCATAGTCATCACATTTAGAGGATTTACTAGGAGGAGAGGTTCTAGTAAATGAAAAGTTCCTAATAAGAAGTGAGACTGAACTTGGACAAAGGAGGAGTTTGTTTCATTCCAAGTGCAAGTGCGAGGGTAAATGTTTTGTTGTGATTGTTGATGGTGGAAGCACTGACAACTTGGTGTTAGAAGAGATGGTCTCAAAGCTAAAGCTCAAGAGAGAGAAACACCCCCAACTCTATCAGATTTCTTATGTGAAGGATGATCATAAGGTCCTGGGTAGTGAACAATGTCTAGTGAAGTTCAAGATTGGGAGCTACCATGATGAGGTTCTCTATGACATCATTCCAATGGATTTCTTTTAGTTATTGTTGGGAAGGTTGTGGTAGTTTGATAAGCATGTTGTACATGATGTTCATGAAAATACATACTCTCTAACAAAGGATGGAGTTCACCACAAACTAAAGCCCTTGGTAAAGGAAGGTGAAAACGTATGCAATAGTCCTAGGGTATGCCTTGTTGATGAAAGAAATTTTTTGGATGGCATGAAACATCAATGTATGTATTATTTATTGATTCCTAGAAAAGATAAGGAACTTAGTAGTGAAATTCCATTTCAATTTTTAGGCCTATTAAGTGAGTATGGAGATGTCTTCTTTGATAATGTTCCAGAAGGGTTGCCACTAGTAAGGCAAACTAGTCATCAAATAGATTTAATCTATGGAGCTAGTTTTCCTAACAAGGTTGCTCATAGGATGACTCCTATTGAAACTAAGGAGCTAAATGGACAAGTTTAGGAGCTGTTGAGGAAAGGTTTGATTCAAGAAAGCCTGAGTCCATGTATAGTACATGTAGTAATGGAATTAAAGAAGGATGGTGAGTGGAGAATGTGTATAGACTCTTAGGCTATAAATAGAATAACCATCAAGTATTGATTCTATTTTCCAAGAATGGATGATCTTATCAACTATTAGAGTGGAGCTCAATACTTCACAAAGATAGATCTCAAGAGTGGATATCACTAGATATAGCTTTGAGAGGGAGATGAGTGGAAGACTAAATTTAAGATGAAGGAGGGTCTATATGAGTGGTTAGTCATGCCCTTTGGACTGACCAACCTGCCAAGCACGTTCATGAGACTTATGAATAAAGTACTAAAGAAATTCTTGGGAAAAATTGTTATTGTCTATCTAGACGATATTTTAATTTTCAGCAAGTCTTTGGATGAACATTTATTGCACATTTATTGCACATTTTTAGTGTCCTTGAAAGGTTGAGGGAAGAGAAATTTTTTCTTAATTTGAAGAAGCATAGCTTTATCAAAAAGGAGTTAGTCTATTTGGGGTTTGTTGTATCAGCTGAAGGTCCCAAAATGGATTTAGAGAAGGTAAAAGCCATCCTAGAATGGCCTACTCCAAGGTATTCTACTGAGGTGAGGTCATTCCATGGCCTAGCTAGTTCTTACAAGAGGTTCATTAGAAATTTTAGTGGCTTATGTGCACCCCTGATTGTAACAATGAGGGGGATAGAAAAGAGTTCAAGTGGACTACAAGAGCTACAAGGAGTTTTGAATTGTTGAAGAAGAAGGTGACAAAGCAACCTATGTTGGCACTTTTTCATTTCAATAAAATGTTCTAGGTGGATTGAGATGCTAGTGGTAGTTCCATTGGGGCTATACTGAGCCAAGAAGGTAAGCCTATTGCCTATTTAAGTGAAAAACTAAATGATGCAAAGAAGAAGTAGTTTGTTTATGATCAAGAGTTCTATGCAATAGTTCAAACCTTAAAGAAGTAGAAGAATTATTTATTGCCAAAAGAATTTGTCTTGTATACTGATCACTAGGCATTTTAGTACCTAAATAGCCAAGGTAAATTGAATTAGAGACATTTGAAATGGGTATAGTTCATGCAAAGCTATATATTTGTGTTGAAACATAGGAGTGGAAGATCTAATAGGGTAGCAGATGCATTGAGTAGGAGATAGTTGTTGTTGAAAGTAATGCAGATTGAAGTGGTTGGGTTTGATGAACTTAAGAATCTGTATCCTAAGGATCCTAATTTTGTCGAAGCATGGAAGGCTTGTAAAGAACCTATTACTCTAGACACAACCAATTGGATAGATTATTTGATTCAAAATGGTATGTTGTTCAAGGGCAGTCAATTATGTATTCCAAGGAGTTCTATGAGGGAGAACTTGATCAAGGAGAAACACAATGGAGGAATGGTAGGACACTTTGGTCAGGATAAGACTGTTTCCATTATTAAAGAACATTATTTTTGGCCTCAATTTTCATAGGATGTGAAGAAGTTTGTGTAGAGTTGTCAAGTATGTCAAGTAGCCAAAGGATTTAGTCACACTATTGGACTCTATCAGCCATTTCCTATTCCATCAAAGCCTTGGGAGGACAAAAATATAGTTTTTGTTCTTAGATTTCCAAGGAAATAAAGGGGTAATGACTTAGTATTTGTGGTGGTTGATAGATTTTCCAAGATGGCACATTTCATTCCATGCCACAAGACTCATGATGTAGTACATATTGCAGATTTGTTTTCTAGAGAAGTGGTGAGACTACATGGTCTCCCAAAGAGTATTTTTTCTAATAGAGATACTAAATTTGTGGGGTATTTTTGGAGGACTTTGTGGAAGAAGTTGAGGATGGAATTGAAGTTCAGTTTTAAACATCATCCACAAAGTGACAAACAAACAGAGTGGTAAATAGAAGTTTGGGCAATTTGCTGAGGTGTTTAGTGGGAGATAAGTCCATGGGATGGGATTTGATTCTACCACAAGTAGAATTTTCTTACAATAATTATGTAAATAGGAGTACTAGTAGATCACTATTCCAAATTTTGTATGGGAGTAGTCCAAGGACTGCACAAAAGCTGAGAAAGATGGAGCAAGGGGAGAGGACAAGTGCTAAGGTAGTAGAATATGCTGAACATGTCAAGAATCTACATGAAGAGGTACATGCACATATTACTAAGATGAACCAATAGTTTAAGGGTAGGGTAGAACAAAAGAGGAGACATAAAGAGTTCCAAGTAGGGGATCTAGTTATGGTATACTCAAGAAGGAATGATTTCTAGTGGGTACCTACAACAAGCTAATGACAAAGAAATTTGGTCCTTGCAAAATTTTGAAGAAACATGACTTAGGAAATACATATGAGGTGGAGTTGCCAGATGTGATTTAAATTTCTCCTATCTTCAATATTGTAGACTTAATAGAATATCATGATGATGATGTAGATGAGAGGTTGATGTTGGAGCCATGTCCAATTCCTACTTTGGTGAAGGAAGAGATTGAAGAAATTTTGGATAGTCATGTGGGCTAGAGTACCAAAAATAGGCAGTATGAATAATACATGGTGAAGTGGAAAGGATAACTAATAGAAGACTCAACTTGGATATCTCTAATGGAGGTTGCCCATTTAGGTTTCACTCTAACTACTATAAAGTGACAGGTTCACTTTCAATCTACCCTAGGTGTCTAATATAGAAGCATCTAGTGGTTTAGGGGAGATCATGTATCACCCAAAAATATGTTTACTGTTAGTTTCTATTTAAAATTTTCCATTTGTGTATTCTTCTAATTTTAAACTAGCTTCTAACGTGATTTCTAGAACCTTCTATTTTGGTGATGGATGCCAAATGGCATATTCTAGAATTTATTGCTAACCCTAAACCTAATTGGGGTTTATTTAAGAACATTTTTGGCATTGTAAAGGTAGTTCTTGGTGGAGTTTGAGAGAAGCTACTCTTAGGAGGACTTTTCTCCAAGATCTATCCATTATAAGCCCATAGGGCATGTCTTTGGGTCTGTTTAAATGTACTAAATGTAGTAGCAATTTTTTCTAGATAATAATATTCCTTTTTTTCCTATTACATTCATTCTAGTTCTAGTTCATGCCCTCATCATAATAAAACACCATCCATTGATCTAGTCTTCATTTGATGACTTGGATTTAGTCTTTAAGCCATTTGAGTTGTCAACATTGCAATGTATATGTGTAGATTAAATATTAACCATTGATTTCATTTCAAAAAAAGTCATACCACCTTTTACCAGGTTCAATTACCATTGATGATGATTTATTTTCTTCTCTTGCATTCAATCTTGATCATCTACAATGTCTTCCATGAAAACAACAATATAACATGATTCCTTGTCTCCAACATGATTAAGAATAAAGAAAGATGAATCATTAAGATATCTAGACCCTCTTCTCATTAGAGGAATGCATAACAAACCCTCTAAAACCTAATCCCTAGCCTTGGACTAGCACATTTCTTCCCTGGTTTCCCACCTCAGATTAGGTCAAAGGAATGATGAGAAGAAAGGCCATCCTATGGGCATTCTAGACTTAGACTGAAGACATTGACACTTGATTTGACTCAAACCTAAAACAAAAAGGGATGAACTACAACTTGAGCAACATGATACTAAGATAGTATCTAATTCTAATCATAATAATACTTCAAGTTCTAGTGGTAATATTGGGATAGGGTCATAGAGAAGACCAATCCAGATAGAAGGGTATAAGCATGTATGTTTTGGTGGGATTCCTAGGTATCCAAATGTTATTTCTCAAGAACTAAGAAATAAGTTGACTAAATTTTTTGGAAATAATGTCATGTCTTGTGAAGATTATTTGAGATGTTTCTTAGGCTTGACAAATAATTATGAGGTTGAACACAAAGATGTAGTTATGAAATTATTTGTGTAGTCATTGACTAAGGATGCAAGGAAATGGTTCAAATGGTTTCCTATAAAATCTATATATTCATGGATGGAATTAGAGAATTGTTTTAAAGAGAAGTGTGGTGATAAAGCCAATGCTAGTTATATTTTGAATGAATTCAATAATATAAGGAAGTTACAAAGTGAATCAATCTCTAAGTTTACTACTAGATTTTAGAAGGGTATGTACAAGTTGTTTCAAGTCATGAGGCTTAATGACAAAGTATGTCTCACTACTTACTTTAATGCTTTTGATGGTAAAATGGGGTACCAATTAAGATATAAGGAACCATGAATTCTTAGATTTGATTTTAGGATTACATTAAATATTCAAAACAATATGAGAATCTCTAATAAATTAGGAAGCTAAAGAGATGATCCTAGGTTGTTTAGGGGTAGGTTTAATAGGAAAGATGAATAAAAACCTCAAGGAGGTGAAAATAAAGAAGTAGGTTAAATAGAACAAGTTTTAAATGCCATGAAGGATCTTAAAATTTTCATATAGAAGGCTAACACAGGCCCCTCCATAAATAAACCCCAATACCAAGGGAATTTTAGTAGGCATAATAGGCTTTAGAATTACCCTTACAATACACAATTCAAAGATGGTTGAAGCCAATTCTTCATTCCCCTAAAAATACAAATGAGAAGGCTACCTCTAATCCACTACAAAGGGATTCTGTCAAAATGGTAGAATATTCTCAATGTTGTATGGTTTTCCCAATTATCTCATTCATTAGAACATTGTGTTCTTGCAATTTTTTTCTCTCAAAACCAAGATGAATATCATGAATACTTTGATCAAGAAAATGCTCGTGATGATATAGGGTGTAAAATGTTTGAGTTGTATTATAATGATGTATCTAATTTGATGATGTTAATACTAATGTACATGTGAAAAGACAAGATCATGATGTTTTTCATGAATAAATTTTCTTAGATAAAGATGAAGTAGACGATTTAACTTGTAATGATATCTTCAAAAGAGGAAGTTGTATTAAGAAGACCTACTAATAAGGAAATTGATCAAATCACTTCTAATATGGTAGCACAAGTAAAGACTAGGTCATGTTATCTAGAAATGATGATGGCAAGGAAGCCAATACTTTTTTTAAAGAAAATTGTCCCCAAGGAAAGTAAGATGGCTAGACCTAAAGATAGATATAATGTTAAGGTTTAAAATGTGAGAAAAAAATGGGAAGCAAGAAGAAAAAATTCATAAAAGTTCCTAAAATAAAATCTAATGATAAGAAAAAAGGAATAGAGAAGCCATATAGCACAAAAAATTAAAAGGAGGAGTAGCATAATCATAGTGTTGTTGATGTTTCTTAAAGACAAAAGGAGGTGAAAGGTACACAAATATAAATTTTCCCTACTACTATTGATATGCTATCTATGTTGTCATAAATCATTGTAAAATTTCCACTCTTAGAGTTGTTAAGAATCCTAGAACATAAGGATAAATTCATAGCATGGATTGGGAATGTTAAGAAAAATGTTGATATTGTTGGCAATATGGTCAGACCAATGTCTTGATGGTTTTCATTTATGACAACTTAAATTCAACATTTCATTTATGCATTTATAGATAGAAAATTGTCTAAGTTTTAGATAGTTTGTAGTAGCAAAGAGTACAGTTGTTAAGGGTACAGATGACTTATTGAGTGTTATCTCATGCACAATTGAGGGTAGCTTCATGACAACATCATGATGATGTGTACCAATGCATAGATGTGTATGGATAGTATGACACAACTTATGATTAAAATACCAGTGCAGATATTTGATAGTGTAGAACAAAGCATAGTAGAGAATTTGATTGTATGGCCTTAGGAATTATATTGATTAAAAAATAATTACTAAGTTTTGAAAAGTTAGCTATGGGGATATTATTCCATAGGTTATTTTATATTATGTCAAGCATGTGAAGACATGAAGGTCGATAGTCTAGAGTGTTTTAAATGTGTAAGGTATAAGTAAAGATCTTATCTTGCATAGTTATTATGAAGTTGTGTGGATTAGATGTGATATGAAAAATATTGTGAGAACTATATATGAACTTTATGTGATGCAAATTTTAATGTATGATTAGAAATAGTGTGAAGTAAAGAAATGAGAAAAGTATTATATGTCTATCTATTCCTATGAAGAACCCAATTGTATAAATCACATGTTTGGGCAGTTGGCTCTTCTTGCACACATTGTATAATTTGTTCTACCAACTCCTAACAAGGTTGAGGCTTCTAATAAGGCCTAGTCCACTAATAAGGACTTAAGACACTATATATACTTAATAGACTCCTAGTAGGGTCAATATCCTAAACAAGATACTATTTTTTAGTTAATCATCTAGTGGGTATCATCCTCACCAAGGTTTTCCCTTGGTCAGGGTTTCCCTAGTTAACAAATAATGGTGTTATGATTTTTCTATGTGCATGGTTATATTTGATGTTTAGCATTGTTGGTTTACTTTCATATGCAAGTTATAAAGTAATTAACAATATTTAGTTGTGGGAAAAATTTTGAAAGATTGAAAGCATAGGTGATGAAGATTTTCATGAGGATTAGGGAAATATGTGCAACAATGACTTATCCCTAAAGTCTGAGTTTGTACACCTAGAAGGATTGAATCTAGTAAAGTGTATGTCTGATATAGAATTTGACAATCATGAATGGACCTGAACCATATTGAGTAGGGTACATGATGATCTGTTTTAGTTAGGATATGAAAGTATTTAATGTAGGAGCATCTTGGGAATGAGGGCAATCTTTCATCATCCAAAAATATTTTTACTTTCAGCTTTTATCTTTTTAGTTTTAGGATTTTTTATTTTAACAAGGACTAGTAGATAGGGGGTTACTATTTTTGGGAACTTACTAATTTTAATAAGTTTTTTATACAACCTTAGAATGTTTTGATTTTTCTCTGAAAGGTTCATTTTAGAATTATAAGCCTACCATAAAAAGCTCATGCTCCAACTTCCATATTATAGAAGTTATTGTAGATTTTTGGTGGAAAATTTTGTAGAAATATGTTTGAACTCAGTTTTGAAGGATTTAGAGTTTCCAAAATGGGGTCAAATGATGACTAAGTGGCACTTCACATCTCAACTATTGTAGTATAGGATCTACCCTTTCCAAAAAATGGTTATAATAGTCAATTAGAGCTACAGTTTGTGAGTTATAGTCTCTATAAGTTTGGTTACCTTACTCATGGTCATAAAAATTAAGTTTGTAAATATTTGATCCAAATCTAATGTAATAAATATAATTTATGTAATTTAGGGTTTGTTTCAGCCTCAAAGGTTAATTTCTAGAACTTTATCGAGTGGCATAAAATTTCCTATTTAAGAAAGGCCCATATGATTGTTTAGGATAGTTCTAGATGGCTCTTGCTATTAGTTTGTAGTTTTGTATTGCAGATTTCTATAATGAAGGAACCCATGTGGTTTAGCATATTGTAATCCTAAATTTTGTAGCTCCACATTTGTCACAATAATATAAAGCCCATATTTTGTCCTCGCAAATTATTGTTGTTTCTTTGCTTTCTATTATGTGTTTGTAGTATTAAGGGAAGCACCCTTCATCAAGTGCTATTAGAGCTAGAGTTAGTAAGTGTGTGGATAGATCGCCAATTGTGAGGCAATTTGTACTAGGACTATGGTTTGGGCTGAGCATGTAGAGAAATTGCTAATTGTGAGGAAATTTATACTAAGGTTTTAACAAAAGTGTGAAAATGCATCTATGAAGAGAGCATGGTAGAGGAGTTGTAGGTGTTACTGCCAAGGGTTTTAGAGCCCTCCAAAGACAAATTTAGGCATTGGAGGAACAAGTTACAAATATTTAGCGGAATAAATCTTCCTATAAGATATGAAAGTGAGGATGAGGATGAAGTATAAGAAAATGTAGAAATAGAGGCAATTCTAAACCCAAAGGAAGAGAGGCTTCTAAAGGCCATCTCTAATATTGGAAAAAGACCTAAGTTTGAACTTCCCACATTTTTAGGAAATCATCACCTAGAGGAGATGATCAATTGGATCAATGAACTAGAGGAGTACTTTGAGTATGAAGATATTGAGGATCCTGATAGACTCAAGTTTGTAAAGGTGAAACTAAAGGGACATGTAAATATCTTATAGTAGGAGGTTCAATTGGTGTGAAATAGAAAGGGAAATGACAAAGTGACTAGATGGGATTAGATGATAGAAAAACTAAAGTAACAATTCATTCTTGTGGAGTATGACCTTGATTTGTTGAATAAAATGTAAGGGTTGAAGCAAGTGGGAAAATCTATTCAAGGGTATACTGAAGAGTTCTACTAAGTTCTCATTACAACTAGCCATGCAAAAGTTGATAAGGAGAAAGTGGCCCGTTATCTTAATGGGTTAAGGCCAAGTATTCAGGATGAGCTAAGTCTAGTTCAAATGACCAAGAGTGAGGAGGCATACCAATTTTCCTTAAGAGTTGAGGAGAAGCTAAGAAAGGATTTTGATGATAAGAATAGTGGAAGAGGTCATAATAGAAGCTATGGTGGATGGCCTTATGGTGGCCAAAATGATCAAAGGGGAAACCATTTCAATCATTTCCATGATCTTAAAAATATAGATCAGAGAGGAAGAGGTAGAGGACAAGGATTTGGAAGAGGAGGCTTCTGTGGGAGATGTTTTGACTATGGAGAAGAAGTGCATTGAGCATTTGAATGTTCCCAATAGCAAGCAAGTATATATCAAAGAACCAAAGTCTAGGCTAGAGTTTCACATATCAATGAAGATGCAAGATCATCACACTTTTAAGATGCTAAAAGAGGAGAAGTCCTTGTTAATAAAAGAGTCATGCTAAGTGGTAAGAATAAACCTGATCAAAGAAGGATCTTATTTCACATATGGTGTAGATGTGAGGATAAGTGTTGTTATGTAATCATTTATGGTGAAAGTAATAACAATCTAGTGTCAAAAAACATGGCCACAAAGTTGAAGCTAAAGAAGCAGAAACACATGTGCCCATACCATATTTCTTGGGTGCAAGATGACCATAAGGTAATGGTCATTGAGCAATGCTCAATAAAGTTCAAGATTAGAAGTTACCAAGATGAGGTATTGTGTGATGTCATACCTATGCATATATGTCATATATTGTTAGGTAGGCCATGTTAGTTTGACAGACATGTTATAAACAATGGGTAAGAAAATGCCTACACTCTCACTAAGGATGGAGTGAAACATAATTTGAAGTTGTTGAACGAGAAAGAAGAAAAGATATGTAGTGCTACTAGAATATGTTTCATTGATGGAAAGGATTTTCTCAAACGTATGAAGCATGAGCATATGTGTTTTAATGTAATTTCAAAAGATAGTAAAGAAGAAGTAGAGGAGGTATCTAAAGCAATTGTAGATATGTTGGGAGAATTTTTTTATATTGTGATAGGTAATGTACCTGATGGATTACCCCTAGTAAGGAAGATCAATCACCAAATAGATTTGATTCTAGGAGCCAATTTTCCAAACAAGCTAGTGCACATAATAAAACCAATAGATAGTGAGAAGTTGAATAGACAAGTACATGAGTTGTTGTAGAGGGGGTTGATTTGAGAGAGTCTGAGTCCATATGTTGTACCAATAGGATTAGCACCTAAGAAGAATGGAGAATGGAGGATGTGTACAAATTTTTGTGTTATCAACAAAATCACAATCAAGTATAGATTTCCATTGCCAAGGATAGACAATATTATGGGCTATCTGAGTGGAGCTAAGTATTTCATGGAGATAGATCTAAAGAATGGGTACCATCAAATTCGCATTAGAGAAGGAGATGAATGGAAGATTTCTTTCAAGACAAGGGAAGGACTATACGAGTGGTTAGTCATGCCTTTTGGGCTAACCAATGCACCAAACACTTTCATGAGGCTCATGAATGAGGTATTGTAGGAGTTTCTAGGTAAGTTTGTCATTGTTTACCTAGATGATATTTTTATCTTTAGTAAGACATTGGAGGATCATATGATGCATATTTGCAAGGAGCTTGAGAAGTTGAGGGAAGAAAAGTTGTTGATAAATTTGAAAAAGTATAGTTTTGTGAAGGAGTTGGTATACTTGGGATTTGTAGTTTCAGGTGAAGATTTAAAAATAGACCTTGAGAAAGTGTAGGCTATCCTTAAATGGTCTAATCCAAGGAGTACGATAGAGGTAAGATCATTTCATGGACTGGCTAGCTTTTAGAAGAAGTTCATAAGAGGTTTTAGTAGTATTTGTGGACCCTTGACTGAAACAATAAGGGGGATAGGAAATAATGTAAGTGGACCACAGGAGTAGATAAGAATTTTAATTTTTTGAAATAGAAAGTAACCAAGTTCCCTATTTTAGCACTTCCTTATTTTAAAAAGGTGTTTCAAGAAGATTGTGATGCTAGTGGTACTACAATAGGAGTTGTTTTGAGCCAAGAAGGTAGACCTATTTCCTATTTTAGTGAGATATTGAATGATGCAAAAAGAACATATTTTGTTTATGATCAGAAGTTTTATGCTATAGTTCAAGCATTGAAGAAATGGAGATACTATCTTCTTCCTAAGGAGTTTTTTTTGTATACTAATCATCAAGCTTTAAAATATTTGAATAGTCAAGGAAAATTAAACCAAAGGCATTTGAAGTGGGTTGAGTATTTGTAAAGTTATACATTTGTTTTGAAACACAAGATGTTGAGAAATTATTGGAAGCATGAATGTTGATGATATTCCTATGGGAAAGTATTATAGATATGTTACTATGATGATATGTTACATTCATGATTCAGTTTGTTATTGATGTCAACATAGTAGTCTACTATGGTATCTGATAGAAGAACAACAGAAATATCAAGTTGGTATAGATGGCTAGTTGAGTATTCTCACTATCTAAGGTTATGAGAGATACTTTTGAGTGTCTGGTATATTTAGTTAACACCAAAAGAAGAAATGATAAGTTTGGAAGAATTTATGTAAGTTTTGGTGATGTCTATTTTCAGATAGAGTTTACAAATGCATGTTCTAGTAAACTTATTATATCTCTTAGTAGATTTTTTATTTTGAGGATATGAAGAAGGCATGTTGGTAATGAAGTGGCTAAGTTCACTTGTCATAATATTACATGTACAAAAAGATATTCAAGTTTCAATCTAGAAGATTAATGTTATCACTAAGTATAATGAGTTCTTAATGTGGTCCTATAATGATTAATTAAGAAGGTCTAATAGCCAAATTAAGGACATTTTCCTTTATCATGTAGAATGGAAGAGTGTCAATGAGAAGTGGTTGTAAGAAGCAGGGAGAGCAGAATGCAAAGTTGAGCAGAGCAGAGCAGAAGTGTAGGAAACTTCATCACTAAGGTTTTGCTAAGTGATTCGAGGTTCAATATTTGGATCCAAAGTTTGTGACCTAGTCTACAAGGTTTGGTAGTGATTTTTTTGGTTGAAAGAACAAAGGAAAGAAAATAAAAGTAAATTGCATGTTTGAGCAGTGAGCTCTTCTTGTAGTTGAAATTGCATGTTTTGGCAGTGGGCTCATCTTCTATTCATTATACTTCAACTCCTAATAGGGTTGGAATCTACTAATATGGAGTCATGTGTACTAAATATTGTAATAGACTCCTAACAAGGTCCATCCTCTAAGAGGGAATACTTATATTAGTACATCAGCTTGTGGGCATCATTCCCACTGGGGTTTTCCCTCTGATCAAGGGTTTCCCTAGTTAACATATCTGGTGTAATTGTCTACATGAATCTTAATCTATTTTTTTTAAAAGTTTGGTTGAAGATGTTACCAGAGTCATTTAAGCACCTCATACTCTTGCAATCTCTGAAATTAGATGGATGTGAAAAAATCACACTTCACTCAGAGGACTTTGCAAACATCCAAAGGCTAGAGATTTTAAACCTTGATAGTTGCAAGAAATTGGAAGAGTTTCCACATCATGTCATTAATTAGGCACTCTTGAGAGAGCTACATTTAAAATATACCAATTTAAGGGAGCTCCTAGTGGAATTAGGTCAACTCAGGAAATTGCTAAATATGGTGATGAAATGTGAGTCTCTCACAAGCTTATTGAGTTCCATAAGAATTTTGTCCTCCCTAACTAATCTTGAAATGTGTGATTTCTCCCTAGAATGTTTTCCCTACTCTATCAAAGGTTTTTTTTCATTGACTCATCTCACAATTGATGGGAGTCTCAAACTAGAATGCTTGTTGGACTTAATTGGGTGCCTTCCTCTCTTGGAGAATTTGATGATAGGATACTTAGGAGTGAAGTCTCTTCCAAACTCAATTACCCAGCTCTATAATCTTCAAATGATGTGCATAGATGATTTTCCTATCATAGAGTTGGATTTTTGGGTGGCCTTGTTCGGCATTGGTTTGAGAAATCTAAACTAAATAGAGCTATTTATTACACATGTGTGTAGAATTTCAATTTCTAAAGAATGTTGCCCCTGGCTTGAGATTCTTAGGGTTTTCCATAACTATCATTTGATGGACATTGAGGTATAGCCAATGGCTATGAAGACCATAATATTGCAAGACTAAAAAAACTAAAAAAAACTTCCTAGTTTTCCACAATGAACTTCTCTGATCAAGTTTGAACTAAGTGAGTGCACCCAAGTTGATAAAATTGAAGGTATAGAACATTGTATTTCATTAGAAAGGTTGAGAGTAAACACCTATAGGATTGAGCTCGACATATAGGGGGTGGAGAATATGCATAAATCAACAAGGTTGTAACTCAAAGTAAACAAAGGATTAGCTATTGAACCTTGCATTGGAAAGATTAAGGTACAAAATTAACATTATTTTCATCTAGTTGTATACTTGGTGATACAAAAAGAACAACATCTCAATTTAACAATCATGACAATGTTGTTACATACTTTATCTTGTTCTCAATTAACTGAATGTTGTGGTACAAATTGGAAGAAATGGACTAAGGAAATACAAATGTGTACATAGAAAGTCACTGATGTAGCCTCACATTTAAAATCCATGCTCCCTGAGAAAATTGATGAGGTTGACTTGTCCACTCGGAGGAAGATTTACTCAAGAATTTCACTATTGCAGAATTATTGCTCCAATGGCAAAGCCTTCATGCTCTATTTTGTGGTTAATTGTGTTTCTTCACAATTGACATTGTCCATCACAAGCTATTCTATATCAGGATATTCCTACCATTATGCAATGTAGATGTATGAGGGCTAATAGATATGGATAGGCATGTTCAACAAGGGAAATGAGTTCTGTGAAGAGGTGTTTAAAGTAGATCAGCTCATACACAAGAGTGATAAGTCTAATAGAGTTGTAGACACTCTTAGTAGAAGACACCTTTTGCTAAAATAAATGCAGATTGATGTGGTTGGGTTCAAGGAACTCAAGAATTTGTATCTAGATGATCCTAATTTTGGTGAATCTTGGAAGGCTTGTATGATACCTATTACGCTTGATAGGAGAAAGTGGTTGGATTTCATAGTCTAGGATGGTACATTGATTAAATGGAGTCAGTTTTGAACTCCAAGAAGTTCTATGAGGGAGAATCTCATCAAGGATAAGCAAAATGGAGGATTGGCTAGAAACATTGTTTGAGATAAAATAATTGCTAGCTATAGTTGTCGCAAGATGTGATGAAGTTTGTGTAGAGTATGTTAGATGGAAAAAGGAGTGAAGCATAATATGGGGTTGTATCAACCATTACTTGTACCAGAGAAGCCATGGGAGGATGTCAGTGTGGATTTTTTTCTTGAATTACTAAGGACACAACATGGGAATGATTCTATTTTTGTGGTGGTTGATAGGTTTTCAAAGACAACACATTTCATTCCTTGCAAGAAGACTAGTGATGTTGTTCATGTAGCAGAGTTGTTTTTTAGTGAAGTGGTGCAAATACATGGTCTACCAAAGAGTATAGTTTTAGATCAAGAAATCAAATTTCTTGGGTATTTCTAGCATAAATTGTGGAAGAAGTTGAAGAAAAATTTGAAGTTCAATTCATTGCATCATCCACAGACTAATGGACAAACTAAAGTGGTGAACAAGAGTTTGGAAAATTTGTTGAGATGTTTGGTTGGAGAAAAGCCAAAAGGATGGGATATGATTTTACCATAAGAAAAAATTTCTTCCAATAACTATATCTATAGGACTACTGGTAAATTACCATTCTAGATTATATATGGGAGCAATCCTAGAAATGCTTCTAAATCAAGGGAGTTAGATAAAGGAGATGTAAGTAGTGTTGAAGGAGAAGAATTTGTTGAATTTTTGAAGGACATCAAGGAAGAGGTGAGGAAGCATATTATAGAGATGAATAAAAAGTACAAAGCTAAGGCTGATGTTAAAAGGAGGTATAAGGAATTTCAACTTGGGGATGAAGTCATGGTTCATTTGAGGAAGGAGATTTTCCTAGTGGGTATATATGATAAGCTCAAAATGAAGAAATTTGGACCATGCAAGATAGTGAAAAGGAATGCTTCTAGAATTGCCTATGAAGGAGAGTTGCTTGCTGATCTAAATATTTCCCTAGTATTTCATGTTTTAGATTTGATAGAGTTTTATGAAGGAGGTTATGGTGATATAGTTGTAGAAGAATAGTGAAGTACTCTAGCAGCTACTTCAGATACAAAGGAGAGTGAAGAGATATTGGATAGTCATACTAGTAGAAGTATAAGGAACAAAACCTATTAAGAGTACCTAGTCAAATGGAAAGGGTGACCAATCAAAGATTAATCTTGGCTAGCAAGGGAGGAGGTTGACCACCTTGGTTTTCCTCTGAACATCTAAGACATGACATAGTTTCTTCTCAGATTAACCTGGGTGTTTGATCCAAAAGCATGCTAGATGTGAGGGAAATCTTCCATCACCCAAAAATATTTTTAATTTCAGCTTATATCTTTTTAGTTTCAAGCTTTTCTATTTCAATAAGGACTAGTAATTAGGGGGGTTAATCTTTTTGGGAACTTGTTGTTTTTTGTTAGTTTCTCATATGAGCTTGGAATGTTCTAATTTTGTTCATAAAAAGCTCATGGATCCAACTTCCATATTAGAGTAGTTATCACAGATTTTTGGTGGAAAATTTTGTAGAAATATCGTTGAACTCAATTTTGAAGGCTTTAAAGGCTATGGAATAGGGTCAAACACTAGTTCAGTGGCCCTTCACCTCTCAATCATTGTAGTTTAGGATATACCCTTTCGAAAAAGTGGTTATAATAGTCAATCGGAGATATAGTTTGTGAGTTATGGTCCCTAAATGTTTGGATACCTTACTCATGGTCATAAAAATTAAGTTTGTAATTCTTTGAGCCAAATCTAATGTAATAAATTTAATTTATGTAATTTTGGGTTTTGTCAACCACTATCGTTAATTTCTAGAGCCTTCCTAGGTGGCATAAAATTTCTTATTTAGGAAAGGCCCATAGGTTTGTTTAGGACAATTCTAGATAGCTCTGGGTGTTAGTTCACAATTTTGTATTCCAGATTTCTATAATGAAGGTGCCCATATGAGTTAGCATATTGTAATCCTAAATTCTCTAATTTTTCATTTGTGATGATAATAGAAAGTCCATATTATGTCCTCATAAATTATTATTGTTTCTTTTCTTTCTATTATGTGTTTGTGTTATTGAAGGGGGCACCCTGCATCAATATAGCCGAAGACAATGAACTAATTCACAAGGTCACAAGATTGAGCAATGAGGTTTGTAATTTTGTTGATGAGAAGAATTTCATGAAAATGGTTGAGATGAAGCGGAAGATAAAGTTTGATGGAAGGAACATGAAATTTGATCTCGTCCAAGATAAAGGAGTGAAATTGTTAGCCATGATATTAGTGTACAAGTCAAACCATGGATCAGGGGTTAACTCATTACTAGCTAGATTTTGTCATGTGGCATATGTGATGGTACTTGAAGGAAGAAAAATTAAACTATGTGAGATTATCATATTACAACTATTGCACAACATTGCAAAGATGAAGAAAACTAATTGTGCAATTTTCAGATTTGAGTCCCTATTTATTCACTTATTATTTAATGTTACAAGGATGTTTTCTAGATTGATAAATTGTGATAGTATCAAGTGTGCAACGAAAGTGGTGACTTGGTGCTATAGATCCAAGCTTGAGAATGTTAGAGATTGTGAAACTAATCAAATGATGAGGAGTTCTTAATCTAAGATCAAACAAAGGCATAGAATACCTCCTTCTATGGTGGAGAAATACAAGAATGATTTATGCTTCATAACAGAGACAAATAACACCTACATAGAAGAAGTGATTCCTAGAGTTGAAATCATTAAGCCAATGGGCTATGAGATGAACACATAACTCATAAAGGGTTATCTATAGATCATACTTGAATCTAAGTAAGACATAGAGTGCCCTAGATGGGGAACCTATGAGGAAAGATCAGGGATAGTTTAGTTTGAACTATATAATAAAGAAAGAAAGAAAAAGGTTGAGAAAGAGATAGATTCCATTCTTAAGGAATCTAGTATGACTAGAAAAGAGTTCAATGAGATCAAAGGAATTTCACTAGAGATGAAGGCCAATTGTCAAATTGAGGTGTTGGCAGTAACTCCCATTATTGTGGGAGGACCTTCAAAAGGAATAACAGTGGCACAACCTTGTGTGTAATTTCCTATTGCACCTTATGCAGCATGAGTTGCACAAGTGCAACTAGTGAAAGTAAGAAATGAATAGACTAGTAGGTAGCGAGAGGTGGAAGAATCTATTGTATAGAGGAAGTCTGAGAGATTGGTAAAGGTTAAGCAAAAACCTACACAACAAGCCAATAAAAGGGTCAAGAAGACCACCAACAGACTAGGAAAGAGGAGGAAAAAAATCTTGATAAGAAGTTTAGAAAGTTCTGAGGATGAAGCTAGAGATAAACCTATTAAACAAGATGTGCAAAAAGAAAGAACAATAGTAGGAAAGAAATCTTGGAAACCCAAGGTAGAGAATCTGAATAAGAAAATAATAAATGATGATAATTTTTTATAGTTGAATAAATATTAAAGTATGTATAGCTATGCATAGAAAGCAATTAGAGAATGTTGTTATATGAAACATGATTTTGAAGAACAAAAGGTTTGAGAATATACATAATAAGGTACCAGAAGATCTGTATAATAGGCTCATAAATAGAAAAAAGAGAATATTAGAGGAAGATATGAATATGAGGATCCCAAAAATAAATAAACTATGTGATGTTGGATCCAAAGAGGAATCAAACAGAAATTTGAAGGGTATTGAGCCCTTGTTGAGGAACAAAAGAAGAGGAATTCTTCTAATGGGAGGCAACTATGAGGAAGTTAGACAAGAAACAAAGGAAGAAACAATGAAATATATGTCCTCGGTACCTAAGGTGAGTGTGTAGACCAAAGCTAGAAATCTCGTGTATGTGTAAATCCATACACCTTCTAGGGAAGAGGAAGAAGTAGAGTAGACACAATAGACACTTTCACCACCTCACATTGTTATGGGTACTAAATCCATGCAAGTGGATAGTATGCACATAACTATGGATGCAAAGTAAAATCATTTTGTAGGTTATAGAGAAAAAATTGTTGACAATATCACTAATATCACTGCATATTCTAGCTCAGATGATGATGAGGAAGAAAAAAAGAAGAAATAGGAAGAAGAAGAGAAAAGAAAAGATGTAGAATAAAATAAAAGAAGAGAAGAAGAGGAAAAGAAGAAAGAAAAAGAGGAGGAGGAGAAGAAGAAAGAAGAAGAGGAGAAGAAGAAGAAAGGACAAGAGGAGAAGAAGAAGAGAGAAGAAGAGAATAAGAAGAAAGAAGAGGCAAAACATAAGAAGAAAGAAGAGGATGAAAAGAGGAAGAAAGCTAAAGAGGATACAAAGAAGGAAGCCAAGGAAAAGAAGAAAGAAGAGGAAGAGAAGAAAAAGATAGTTACACTTATTTCTACTATAGCTTTAGTAATAATAGCAGATGGAACATCAAAAATAGTATCTATTATATCAGATGATGAAGATCAAAAAGGGTTGATGATTACCTTAAGTAAATAGTTTGAAAAGAACAAGTTATTAAAGTCTTTGGAGAAGATATTAACTAGAGTCTTGGATAGAATATAGAAGATAGTTACTACAATTGTAGCCATTCTGGACTTACAATTGAAGGCGATGGAGTTGGTGATAATCTTTGATAAGAAATTCAAAACTTTAGCAAAAGTAGCTTTAGTGCAAGATTAAGTTACTCGTGATGAAAAGCTATTTAATAATATGCACAATGACTTGAAGGCACTTGATGGGAACATCAAAGGACTTAAAAATCATATTGATGAAGACAAAAGATTGTATTGATAATGTGTGTAGTCATACAAGTACCTTGCAGAATTTGAGAGTCGGATAAAAGGTAAGATGAGTGAGCTTGAAATACTTACTATCATGCTACAACTCATAGATTCCAGTATTGAAGATTATGGAGTAGAAGTGGAGAAGATACATGGTATGATTAGAGACTTGGAATATGATAAAGAGAAAGAAAGAAGAAGATTCTCTACTCTTAGAGAAATTTTTTCATCAAAAGTCAACATTTTCCAAAGGCAACTTGCAGAATGTCTTCCAACTAAGGCTTCCTATGGGAAGTTTTCCTATACTGACTTGAGTGTAGTTGAAGTGGCATCCTATGCACTTGGCACACTAATATGTATCTCAAAGACAATAAAGGAAAACTATAAGAAAGAGATAAAATGACTAATAGTTATTTATGTAGATTTTTTTCCTAATTAACAAGTTAATCAGTAGTAGAAGACCCGAGTTTTTTGTATACAAATTTTTGACACCTTTTCTATTGATTTCAAAGGAGGAGAGTAATATGCAAGGAAAATTGTAGTAAGGATTATATGTAAGAAAATTGTATGTTTGTAAGTACTAAAAAGGAGTATACACAAAGGGGGAGTAATATTTTATATGTAAGGGGGAGTATAGTTATGTATCAGTGTAAAGCACTGATAAGGGGATGTAATGATCCATCAAAACATGAATAAAATTTCTATGTTTTGAAGGCACTTTTTATAGTTACTTTTATTTTGTTTTGTTATGGATGACATCATTTTGGGACTTTGCCAATTTTACCAAATGTTTCCATCAATGCCAAAGGAGGAGATTGTTGGAATTATGGTCAGATAGATGTTTTGATGGTTGTTATTTATGGTAACATATATTCAACATTTCATATATGCATTTAGAGATAGAAAATTGTCTAAGTGTTCGACAATTTGTAGCAAAAAAAAGTACAAATTTTAAGGGAATAGATGACTCATTGAGAGTTAGCTCATGCAAAATTGAGGGTAGTTTCATGAAAACATAATGAAGATGTGTACCAATGCACAGATATGTATGAACAATATGATGCAAGTTATGATTAAAATACCAATCTAGGTATTTAATAGTCTAGAATAGAGCATAGTAGAGAATTTAATTGCATGGCCTTAGCAATATTTTAGTTACAAAATAATTACTAGGTTGTGATGAGCCAACTATGTGGATATTATTCCATAAGTTATTTTATATTATATCAAGCATTTCAAGACATGAAAACTCACAGTGTAAAGTTTTGTAAATGTGTAAGGTATAAGTAAAGATCTTATCTTGTGTAGTTATATTGAAGTCATGTAGATGCAAACTATTATGAGAACTATATACAAGCCTTATGTGATGTAAATTATAATGTATGGTTAGAAAATGTGTGAAGTAGAGTAGTGAGAAAACTATTGTATGTGTATCTATTTCTGTGAAGAACTTAATTGTATAAATTGCATGTTAAGGCAGTGGGCTCTTCTTGCATACATTATATTTTTTCTACCAACTTATAATAGGTTTGAGGCTTCTAAAAAGGTCTAGTCCTCTAACAAGGACTTGAGAAACTATATATACTTAATAGACTCCTAATAGGGTTAATATCCTTAACGGGATCCTACTTTTTAGTGAATAATGTACTGGGTATTATCCCCACTAGGGTTTTCTCTTGGCCAAGGTTTCCCTAGTTAACAAATAATGGTGTTATGAGTTCTCTATATGCATGGTTATATTTATTATTCATCATTGTTGGTGTACTTCCATATGGAAGTTATAAAGTAATTAATAATATTTAGTTGTGGGAAAAAGTTTGTAGAATACTGATTCACCACCCCCCTCTTAGTATTATCTATTTCTAAAAATTTGTATCGAATCCTAGTTACTTTAAAGAGTCTTAACAACCTAAGTAAGATCCTCATGAATATGTAACAGTTGTAGAAGAACCTTGAAGAAGCTCTTGAGCAGACTAATCTTCTTACAAAAGAAAGAGACAACTTGAAATATAGATACAAAGATTGAAAAGTGTACATTGGAAAATTGAAAGATGAAATTGATGACGTAAAATTTGGCAAAGAACCATTTGCATAGACTAGTGATAATGATGATACATAAAACCTCAAGAAAGAGAATGAGATATTGAAACATAAGTTGAAAATTGTTGAGCTAAAGTTGAGTCTTAAGACTAGTGTTAGTAAGAGTGAACCTAATTTGAAATATGAAAATGTTGACATTAGATCCTACTTGAGTGAAGTGACATCTAAATTAGATTCTATTACATGATGAGTTTGAAAAATACAACATTATTGTGAAAGGAGAATTGAGAAAGCAAAACAATAGTTAGAGAAACTTTACTCAAGTTCTAAGAAAATTGATGAACAACATTGCATCAGAGACCTTCTTATGACAAGATAGGCCTTGGATATCTTATTGGAGAAAAGTAAACAAAGAAAAATGAGATTAGGAAGGAACTAGATTTTAGTGTAGAAATCCCTAAAAAAAAGATCAGGTGGGATAATGAGGTTGAGAAAATTGATTTTTCATGGTTATGGACATAAAACTATAGAATGCAAGAAACCTAAATTTGATTATAATAATGGGACTAGTAGAATGTTTAGGAATACTAACCCTACAGAGGTAGATCCCAGAGTAGATCTAAGGATGGAGAGAAACCTAATGGCAAGAGAAAGTAATTTTTTTGTTACAAGTGTAATGATCCTGGACACATTGCAAGGAATTACAGGGCACCTAAAAATTAGAATGGAACCAACCATAGTAGAAATCCATCTGTATGTTAGTTATGGAATAACTTTGGACACACATTAAGAGTCTATAGAATGGATAGAGGAACTTTAACATGAATCTAAATCATAGAATAACAACAACAGGAATGATAGAATGAATGAAAATGGAAGTGACAATGGTCAAAATGATACAGTAAAGGAACATGTTGATTAATTCATGGAAGCATTTTTGAAAGCTTGTAATCTAGAAATCTCTTGTACAGTCTTGGAAGAGCAATATTTTGGTGCACCTAATGGGAAGTTGAAGTCACAGATTTTTTGTGGCTCAACCTATCTAAATTAAGCTATTCAAATGGTAGTAGATCATCATTTAGTTAGAATTGATGTTAGAGAGTGAGCTAGAGAATGCGTAGATAATAGAAGATAATAGAAATAGAGAGGAAGCTATGGTCAAGTGTGCAAGTCTAGATGTGATTGCAGAAATGGGGAATTATGAAAAAAGCCTCACCAGTAAATAGAGATAATATTTTTAATTTGTGGTAGATACACATTTAATGCATGATATGATTTCAAATAATTTAAGGATCATAAGAAATAATTAGTGTACCATTTGTTCATCTGAAGTGTGTTGAGTGAACTGAAGATCGATTTTACAGTGAATTCAAGTGCAAATGGAAGTTTGAGAAACTGAAAGTTACAGAAGCCCTAAATAATGATGTCAGGTATTTTATAAATTATTAAATCCAATTTATTCAAGTATTTATAGTAAATAACAATGGAAATTCAAAAAGTGTATGATGTTAGTGATAGACCAACATATTAGTTCAAGAAACATCCATTTTTTCTTTTATTAGATGATCTAGTAGGCACATTTTTGAAAGTTCTAGAAAATGTGTTACATGTCAAGGATATATGAAGTTACATTCACTATAATATTGAAAGTGTTGGTGATGAAGAGATTCATGAGGAATTAGGAAAGATGTGCAACAATATCCCTAAATTCTAAGTGTGTGCACCTAGAAGGACTAAATGTAGCAAAGCATATGTTTGATACATCATTAGACAATCATGAATGGACACAAATCATATTGAGTAGGGTACATGATGATATTTCCTAGTTAGGATATTCAAATATGTTTATAGACAATGACCTAATTCACAAGGTCATAGGATTGAGCAATGATGGTTATAATCCTATTAATGAGAAGAATGTCAAGAAAATGGTTGAGATGAACCTAGAGACAAAGCTTGATGGAAGGAACATGACTATCGATCCCATTCAAGATAAAGAAGTGAAAATTTTAACCAAGATATTAGTGTAGAAGTTGAACCATGGATCAATGGTTAACTTAGTACAAGCTAGATTTCTTCAGGTGGCATATGTGATGGAAATTGAAGGAAGAAAGATTAATCCATGTGAGACTATTAGATTGCAACTATTGGGAAATATCATAAATATCAAGAAAACAAAGAGCATTATTTTCAGATTTGAGTTCCTATTGACTCACTTACTCTTTTATGTTGCAAGGAAGTTTCCTAGATTGATCAATTAGGATAGCCACAAGTGCAAAATGAAATTGGTGACTCAATGCAACAGATCCAAGCCTAAGAATGTCAGAGATGATGACATTCACCAAATGATGAAGATTTTTCAATCCAAGACCAAAAAAAGGTATAGAATACCTCTTTCTATGGTGGAGAAATACCAGAATGATTTATGCTTCATGATGGAAGTAGTGATTTCAATGGTAAAATTCATTGAGCCTATGGGTTATGGGATGAGAGCAGAGCTCTTAAGGGGTTATCTGCAGATCATACTTGAATCTAAGAAAGACATAGAGTTCCCTAGATGGGGAACCTATGAGGATAGATCAAAGATAGTTTAGTCTAAAGTATATAGTAAAGAAATAAATAAAAAGGCTAAGAAAGAGATTGATTCCATTCCTAAGGAATCAAGTATAACTAGACAATAGTTTAATGAGATCAAAGGAACTAAACTAGAGATGAAGGCCAATGGTCAAATTGAAGTGTTGGAAAAAACTCCCATTATTGTGTCTGGACCTTTAGAAGGAATAATAGTGGCACAAGCTTTTGTAGAAGCTCCTATTGCACCTTATGTAGTAGTTGCAAAAGTGCAACTAGTGAGAGAAAGACATGAGCAAACTAGGAGGAAACCAAAGGTGGAAGCATCAATTGCATAGAAGAAGTCTAAGAGATTGGTAAAAGTTTAGTAAGAACCTACACCACAAGCCAAGAAAAGGGTCAAGTAGACGACCAGTGGACTAGGAAAGAGGAGGAAAACAATGTAGATAAGAAGTTCAAAAAATTCTGAGGATAAAGCTGGAGATAAACATGTTGAACAAGATGCACATGAAGCAAGAATGATAGAAAAAAAGAAAGCTTGGAAACCCAAGGTAGAGAATATGAATATGCAAATAATAAATAATGATAAATTTGTACAATTGAATAAATATTATAGTATGTATAGTAGTATGCATAGAAGGCAGTTACAAAATGTTGTTATAAGAAAAATTATTTTAAGGAACAAAAGGTTTGAGAATATACAAAATAAGATACTATAAGATCTATATAATACACTCATAAACAAAAAAAGGAGAATATTAGAGGAAGATATGAATATGAGGATCTCAACAATAAATAAGCTATGTGATGTTGGATCCAAAAAGGAATCACATAGAATTTTGAAGGGTATTGAGCCATTACTGAGGAACAAAAGAAGAAAAATTATTCTAATGGGAGGCAATTATGATGAAGTTAGACAAGAAACAGAGGAGGCAATAGTGATATGTCCTCTATACCTAAGGTGAGTGCATAGACCAAAGCTAGAAGGCTTGTGTATGTCCAAGTTTATACAACTTTCAAGGAAGAGGAAGTAGAAAAGTAGACACAACATGCACTTTCACCACCTCACATTGTTATGGATATTGAATCCATGTAAGTGGATAGTATGCACATAACTATGGATACAAAGAAAAATCCTTTTTTAGGGTATGGCAAAAATATTTTTGCCAATATCAGCAATATCACTACATATTCTATCTCAGATGATGATGAGGAAGAAGATAAAAAGAAATAGGAAGAAGAAGAGAAAAGAAAAGAGGTAAAATAAAAAGGAAAAAAAAGATGAAGAGGAAAAGAAGAAAGAAGAAGATGAGAGGAAGAAGAAATAAGAAGAAGAGAAGAATAAGAAAGAAAAAGAGGAGAACAATAAGAGACAAGAAAAGAAGAAGAAGAAGAATGAAGAGGAAGAATAGAAGAAGAAAGAAGAGGATGAAAAGAGGAAGAAAGGTAAAGAGGATGCATTTATTCTATCAGATGATGAAGATTAGAAAGGATTGATGAGTACCTTAAGTAAGTTGTTTGAAAAAGAACAAGTCAATAAAGTCTTTATAGAAGACATTAACTAAAGTATTGGAGAGAATGTAGAAGACAATTACTACAACTATAGTTATTCCAAACTTGCAGTCAAAGGCCATGGAGTTGATAAAAACCTTTGATAAGGAATTCACAAGTTGGAGTTAGTGAAAACCTTTGATCAGGAATTCTCAACTTTAGCAGAAATATCTTTAGCACAAGCTCAAGTTACTCATGATCCAACACTATTTAACAGTGTGCACAAATATGCACAATAATTTGAATGCACTTAATGGAAACATAAAAGGATTGAGAAAGATTATTGATGAAGGGAAAGATTGTATGGACAATGTGCGTAGTCATACAAGTACCTTGTAGACTTTGAAAGTTAGAAAAAAGGTAAAATGAGTGAACCTGAAAAACTCATTGTCAAGTTACAACTCCCATAATCCAACATTGAGGACTATGGAGTAGAAGTAGAGAAAATACATGGTATGTTTATAGACTTGGAATCTGATAAAGAGAAAGCAAAAAGAAGATTTTGTAGTCTTACAAAAATTTTGTCGTCAAAAGTCAACATTTTGCAAAAACACCTTAAGGAATGTCTTATAGCTAAGGCTTCCTATGAAAAGTTCTCTTGTACTAAATTGAGTGCAATTTAGGTGACATCATATGCACTTTGCACACTAATCACTATCTCAAAGATAGTAAAGAAAAATTGGAAGAAAAAGATAGAATGACTAAAGGTTGTTTATGCAATTTGTTTTTCCAGATTAACAAGTTAATTAGTACAAGAAGACACAAAAATTTTGTATATAATTTTTTGGCACCTTTTCCATTGATGTCAAAGGGGGAAAGTAATATGCAAGGAAAATTGTAGTGAGGATTATATGTAAAGAAATCGTATATTTTTAATTACTAAAAAAGAGTATACACAAAGAGTGAGTAATATTGTATATGTAAGTGGGAGTATACTTATGTATTAGTGTAAAGGAGTGATAAGGTCATGTAATGATCCATCAAAACATGAATAAAATTGTTATGTTTTGAATGCAATTTTTGTAGTTACTTTTATATTGTTTTTCTTATGTATGACATCATTTTGGGACTTTACCAATTTTTCCAAATGTTTCTATAAATACAAAAGGGGGAGATTGTTGGAAATATGATCAAATAGATGTCTTGATGGTTCTTATTTATGGCAACATATATTCAGCATTTCATTTATGCATTTAGAGATAGAAAAGTGTGTAACTGTTAGACAATTTGTAGCAACACAAAGTTAAAATGTTATAGGTACAGATGACTAATTAAGAGTTAGCTTATGCATAGTTGAGGGTGGCTTCATGATAGCATCAAGATGATGTGTACTAGTCCATATATGTGTATGGACAATATGATGCATGTTATGATTAAAATACAAGTGCGGGTGTTTAATACTATAGAATAGAGCATTGCAGAGAATTTGATTGTATGGCCTTAGGAATTATTGAAGAGAATATTATTCCATAGGTGGTTTATATTATGCGAATCATGTGAACACATGAAGATCAACAATGCAAAGTTGTGTAAATTTGCAAGGTATAAGTAAAGATCTTATCTTGCATAGTCATAATGTAGTCATGTAGATTAGATGTGAGATGTGAACTATTGTGAAAACTATTTGTGAGCCTTATGTGATGTGAATTTTGATTTAAGATTAGAAACAATGTGAAGTACAATAGTGATAAAATTATTGTATGTATATCTATTCTTGTGTAGAACCGAATTGTATAAATTACATGTTACGGTAGTGGACTCTTCTTGCATACATTGTATTTCTTTTACCAACTCCTAACATAGTTGAAGTAACTCCTAACAAGGTTAAGCCTTCTAACAAGGCCTAGTCCTCTAGCAAGGACTCTAGACACTATATGGACTTAATAGACTCCTAACACAATCAATATCCTTAACAAAATACTATTGTTTAGTGAATCATCTAGTGGGTATCATCCCAACTGGGGTTTTCCCCTAGCCACAGTTTCCCTAGTTAACAAATAATGTTGTTATGAGTTCTTTATGTGCATGGTTATATTTATTGTTCAACATCATTGGCTTACTTTCATATGCAAGTTATAAAGTAATTAACAATATTTAGTTGTGGGCAAAAGTTTGTAGAATAACTATTCAACCCCCTCTCTCAGTATTATCATTTTCTAATAATTGTTTTCAGAGCCCAGTTACTTTGAAGAGGGTTAAAAACTTAAGCAAGATCCTAGTGAAATGGATCAATTGAAGAAGCTCTTGAGTAGATTGATCTTCTTAAAGAAGAAAGAGACAACTTGAAAGATAGATACAAAGATTCAAAAGTGTACAATGGTAAAATAAATGATGAAATTGATGATCTACAATCTAGAATAGAACCATTTGTGCAAACTTGTGATAATGGTGATACATAAAACTCAAGAAATAGAATGAGATCTTGAAAGATGCATTAAATTTTGTTGAACTATAGTTGAGTCTTAAGACTAGTGCCAATAAAAGTGACCCTGATCTAAAATTTGAGAATGTTGACCTTAGATCCCAGATGAGTGAAGTGACATCTAAATTAGATTAAATTAAGTTAGAACATGTTTAGTTTGAAAAATAGAACATTTTTGTGAAAGGAGAATTGACACAAGAAAAAAAATATTTAGAGAAACTTTACTCAAGTTCCAAGAAAATTGATGAACAAATATTTCATTAGAGACCTTCTTGTCACAAGACAGGCTTTGGATATCTTATTGGAGAAAAGTTAGCAAAGAAAAATGAGACTAGGAAAGAACTAGATCCTAGTGTAGAAATCCCTAAAGAAAAGATGAAGTGCACTAATGAGGTTGAGAAAATTAATTTTTAAGAGCAAGTTGGTGTAAAAGCACAAACCTATGTCACCCTTTTGTAAAGGAAAAGGCTGACAAAAGTATAACTATTCACCTTGAATGAAATAAAAATTGTAATATTATTTAGAATTTAAAAGTGAAGTAAACTAATCAAATGTGTAGAAATGGATGAAGTTTAGGATTATAACTTTTAATAATTTTTTGGAATTAGAATTAATATATTTTCAAAAATTTTATAGATAATTTTTTAGTTGCTAAAAAATGTTGAAAATTAGGGGTTTAGTTCCCACCATAAAACTATATGGAAATAATTATATTTCCATTTGAGCTCAAACTATGTTATAGATAACATATATAGCTAGAATAATCAAACATAAAAATTGACTTTAGATTTATATTTTCTCTTTTATAATGATTCAAATTTCAACTCATCTAAAATCAATAGTTTTTATCTCCCATTCATAACAAATCTATTCTTACTAGAAGAAAAATTAGACATTCTTATAGAGGACTCTCTCCACTAGAACATCATAATTTTTTAATATTTTTGTGATATGATTTAATAAGAAAAATTAGACATTCTTATAGAGGACTCTCTCCACTAGAACATCATAATTTTTTTATATTTTTGTGATATGATTTAATACTTTTTTCTTTCTCAAAATTAACATTTTTCTATGTGGTAAAATATGTGCTTGTAGAATGTTTTAATTATTAGATACCATATCTAGTTAAAATGTTGGTCTCAGATTGGTTTTGACAATTGAGTGTCAACATACTTAAGAAAATTATAAGGTTGATGCTAACTATAAAATAGAAGTTGAGCTATAGTATGTGTCAAGTGAGATGTTCAATAGGTGTCAAGAAAGTTTCAAGTGCCGAGTGATAAGTGATCCTGAGTCACTATAGGTGCCAAGCAAAGTATAGGAGCTGAGCAAGATAGAATTCCTATATGTGTCGAGCATCAACAATCAATAAGTGTTGAGTAACACAAAATCAACATATGAGTTTGTGATTTTAGAAACTCAAATGTAAACCATTTTTGAGTGACTCAAGATGAATCTCAAATGATCTAAAAGATAAGATTGAATCTATTACATTGACTATGTAATCAACATTAAACCTATCAAAAATATGGAGAAAGCGGGCAACCAATTAGGAATTTAAAAGAAATGAGTGTGAAAAGATGGATGAATCTCGATTGTGGATTCATACCTAACCCTAAGTCTCGAAGCCTTTATAAGGAGGTTGAAACCCCATAGTTTAGAATTGATTACAAGTGTGGGAATGCATAAGAGAATTCTAGTGAAGTTTTGGAAGGGGTGAGAATACTTAGAGGAAGAAAAACATTATAGAATCAGTTGGTCAAGAATAGAGCATCAACACAATTAACATAGAGTTATACAATCATGAAGGATCAAACTAGATAGGATAGAAAAAAGGAATGGAATTAGAAATTGAAGATTGTAAGTCATTAGATCAATAAATTCTACTATGCTTTTTAACCATTGTATTAGGAGAATGAAAATCCTATGATGATAGGTTGGCTTAAAACCTATATTGTAAATCCTTAACAGGGTGACATTCCAAGTGAATGTTTGTAAATCCTTTAACCAGTAACTTTTAATAGGGTGTAAAGTTGTTATCAAGGCAAGCCTTTCATAGGGCAGACCATTGTTGATGTCTAAACTTTGTAACCTTAACTAGTCACATATTGCTACAATGATAAGTTATAGGTGTCATCCTCACCCCAATTTTACCTTCTCATTTTGGAGGGTTTTTGGGTGACCAAAATCTTGTATTATCTATTTTCATGCATGTCTTTACTTTCATGTTAAGTATATGTGTTAAATGCATGTGAATGATATCAATTAAAAATTTTAGAGGTTAAAGCTAGTTACTTTTGATTCACCCTCCCTCTTAGAAGTAAATCTTCTCATCTGTAAATTCCAACAATTGGTATCAGAGTTGAGTTATCACAAGGAGAAACCTTATAGCTTAGAGAAAAAGATCTAGAAATGGAAGTATACAAACTTGAGAAGATTATAGAGAACCAAGAGATTGAGATACATCTCATTATACATTATTTTGAAGAAGCTAGGGAAGAACAGAGAAAATCCTTAAAGAGAAGACGAGAGATTACCATAACTGAGAATGATATACAATACAAGGAGATTGACACCTCAAAAGTGTTTGCAAATAAAGATTCTAAAAAGATTCAAGTAGCAATAGTAGACCTAATGGAGAATAATAGAGCTCAAGTAGAAGAAATCAGAACTCTCAAGATTGAACAAGAATCATAAGCCATGATGCTTTGTGAATTGATTGAACAAAAGAAAGGAGTCATTGAATATAAGGCTATGATAGAAGATGACAAGAGAAACCTTTCCAATAGATTGGAGGAAAAGTCAATTGAACTTGCAAGAATTTCCAACATGCAGCTAGACACCCTAAGCTAGATGATGAATGCACATCATGGACTAAATGTCAAGGACATGAGATCTCCACACTAAACATGCAAAATGAGCAACTACAAAATCACTTGAAAAGAGAGAAGAAAATTGCAAAAATCTTCAACAAACCTAAAGAGGCTATCAAGTACTTTGAACAACTACTAAAATCACCAAGAGCTAACAATGACACTTTAGGACTAGGATACACCAGCACTAAGAAAGGAGAATCATCAAAGACTATAGAAGAAAGAAGTTAAAAAAGGTAACAACACTAAACCCACTTTTCATTTTTGTGGTAAAAAAGGACATACCTCTAATATGTGTAGGAGTAAGAATGCCCATTAGCATGACAAACCTAAGAATATGGGTCACTATCATAAGTGCAAAAACAAAGGACATTAGGCACATGACTATAGGATTGGAACTATTAGGACACAAAGATTTGAAGGTCACTACTACAATTGCAAGAAGTATGGGCATAGAGCTTTTGAGTGTAGATAAAAGCTTATGTGGACACCTAATCAACTAGCAAGGTCAAACAATCATGGACATCACTAAAATTGGGAGTACAACACTAGGCATAGCTATCACTATTGTTAGGAATATGGAAACATCCTTAAAAATTGTACAAGAACACATT
Organism: Cupressus sempervirens; assembly: GCA_028749045.1. NCBI lineage: Eukaryota > Viridiplantae > Streptophyta > Pinopsida > Cupressales > Cupressaceae > Cupressus > Cupressus sempervirens. The sequence continues at coordinate 102,880,913 of CM053785.1, forward strand.
TCAACAGAAACTACAGCAGATGGCTGAGCCAAACTACACACTTCAATTTTTTGAAGACTGGACATATTAGTAGAAATTGCCCAACAAGGTCAAAGGCAACCAACTCAGAGTTCAATAAAGGAAAAGAGAAGGTATATGTTGAACACATCAAAGGAGAGATGAATAAAACATGGGAGAAGAAAGATTGAGGCAACACATCTAATGAAAGGATCACTTCACTCAAAAGGTCATGTGGTCACAACTCATCCAACTAAGAAAAAGAAGGTATGTGAAACTGATCTTTAATGTTTTATCATACATCAAATCCTAGACAAGTAAGTATTAAAAAGGAAAGGTCGGAATGAAAGAGATGCAATGTTAAAACTTCAAGTTTTTACAAGTGTTGCTAAGTTTCCTTCATATGCCAAGTGAAAACATAGTACATGTCAATTCATCTATCAAAGTGAGTAGAAGCAGAGTGTTTAGTTGTAGCTGAGTTAGTAGTGAATGCTAAGTGAAGACAAACTCCTGTATATGCCGAGTGTCTGAAAATCAATGGAAGCTGAGTAAAGTAGAAATGCTTAAAGAGCCAATTGGATAACTATAAATGTACTAAACATTAAATTCTATGAAATAAGGGTATATGATCACATTTTGAATCATTTTTCAAGGGATCTAAAAGATAATATTGAATCTATTACATTCCCTATGTAATCAACATGCAAGAAATAAAACAAATGGAGAAAGCATGCAACCAATCAAGAATTGAAAAGAATTGAGCGAAAAATGATGCATGAATCTTGATCATGGATTCATACCTAACCCAAGTCTCAAACACTTTATAAGGAGGTCAAAACCCTATAATTTTGAGTTGACTACAAGCGTGGGAATGCATAATAGAATGCTAAAAAAAAATTGGAAGGGATAAGAAGACTTAGAGGAAGAACAACATTACAAAATTTGTTGGTCAAGAATAGAGCATTAGGACAACGAACAAAGAGTTATAGACTAGGAAGGATCAGATTTGATTAGATAGAACAAGGGTTTAGAATCAACAATTGAAGATTGTAAGTCATCAAATCAATACATTCTACTATAGTTTCTATCCATTGTATTAGGAGAATGAAAATCTTATGATGATAGGTTAGCTTAACACCTATATTATAAATCCTTTAATAGGGCCACTTTTAACAGTGTGTAAAGCCTTTAACAAGGCAAGCCTTTCATAGGGAAAACCATTGTTGATGGTCAAACTTTGTAACCTTAACCAGTTACATATTTTTGTAATGATAAGTTATGGATGTCATCCCCACCCTAGTTTTACCTTCTCATTTTGGAGGATTTCTAGGTGACCAAAATCTTGTGTCATCTATTTTCATTCATGTCTTTATTTTCATGTTAAGTAGATATGTTAGATGCATGTGAATGATCTTAGTTAAAATTTTTAGATTTTAAATCTTGTTACTTCTGATTCACCCTCCCTCTTAGAAGTAAATCTTCCCACTTGTAAATTCCAACAATTCATATCAATGTTGAGTTCTCACAAGGAGAAGCCTTACAACTTGGAAAAAAAGATGTAGAAATGAAAGTATACAAACTTGGGAAGATTATAGAGAACCAAGAGATTGAGATACATCTCATTCTAAATTCTTTTGAAGAAGCTAGGGAAGAACTGAGAAAATCATTAAAGAGAAGAAGAGATATTGCCATAGCTAAGAGTGATACATAGTACAAGGAGATTGACACCTCAAAAGTGTTTGCAAATGGAGATTCCTAAGAGTTTGATGCAACAATAGTACACTTGTTGGAGATGAATAGATCTCAAGTAGAAGAGATTAGAACATTCAAGATTATACAAGAATCACAAGCCATGATGCTTTGTGGAGTGACTAAACAAAAGGAAAGAGCCATTGAAGATAAGGCTATGATAGAAGATGACAAGAGAAACCTTTCCAATAGATTGGAGGAAAAGTCAATTGAATTTGCAAGAATTTCCAACATGAAGCTAGACACCCTAAGCTAGATGATGAATGCACATCATGAACTAAATGTCAAGGGAATTGAGATCTCCACACTAGAGATGCAAAATGAGCAACTACAAAATGACTTGAAAAGAGAGAATGAAATTTCAAAAAGATTCAACAAACCTAATCAGGCTATCAAGTACTTTGAACAAATACTAAAATTGAGCTAGCACTGACATTTTAGGACTAGGATGCACCAACACTAAGAAAGGAGAATCATCAAAGACTGTAGAAGAAAAAAGTAACAAAGGTAAGAACACTAAACCCACTTGTCATTTTTGTTGTAAAAAAGGACATAATTCTAATATGTGTAGGAGCAAGAATGCCCACTAGCATAACAAACCTAAGAATATAGGTCACTATCACAAGATCAACAAGCAAGGACATTAAGCACATGACTATAGGACTAGAACTATCAGGACACCAAGATTTGAAGGTCACTGCTAAATTGCAAGAAGTATGAGCATAGAGCTTTTGAGTGTCGATCAAAGCCTATGTGGAAACCTAATCAACTAGCAAGGTCAAATGGTCATGTACATCACTACAATTGGGACTACAACACTAGGCATAGCTATCACTACTGTTAAGAATATGGACACATCGTTAAAAATTGTATAAGACCACATTTCAGTAGAAACTACATGCTTTAGTTGCTTGAAGACTAGACATATCAGCAAAAAATGCCCAGCAAGGTCAAAGGCAATCAACATCTGTAGTTTCAAAATTTCTTTGTGTTGAAACCCTAGATTGCACAAATGGCCTCCAGTTCTAGGAGACCTCAGGAGAAAGAGTTGTTTGAATTTCAATTAATGTCAAATGAAGTTAAGCAACCTAATTTTTAACCTATCCATAGAGTTTCCTATAAGAATGACCTAGCCAAAGCCCTATCTATAATTCCTCCTAAGGTGGTAATGATGCCAAATTTTAGGAGATGTTATAACTATAATATAGGTGCCATTGAAGACATGGAAATTAGAGAGGCATATGATAGATTGTCTAAGAATGGAGTCTTGAAGGAAGAATATCAAATTATTGAGAGGAAGAGCTTCACCCATGACCTAGAATTCTCTACTATTTTCAAGACCGAATGGATCAGAATTGTGGTGAGCCTATACATGATGGTAGTTTGTGGCTAGAAGATGGCCTAATTAAGATATTAAAAAGGATTGTTCATAGGGTAATAGGGTATCCAACCCTAGGTTGACCTAAGACCATAAGAAGTGACTCCAAGGAATCTATTGAAAAAAATGTTGGAGCCAAATGGAATAAGAGAGGCATGACCATAGATACCATTAAGGGTCCTCTTGTTGATTTTTTTGTTAGAGTAATTTCCTACAAGTTTTACCAATCTATCAAACTCAACAATGTTCCATGCATTATAGTAGATGTTGGCTACAAACTTTTTAAAAAGGATCATACCTATGATCTGATGGAATTTCAATTGTAGCAAATCAAGGGAGCTATAAGAATGAATTTCCATCTTTTGGAAAGGTTAGCTAGAAAACAAACAGGTCCATTGTAGCCCGAGTGAATGAATATATTGAACAAATGAGGGCAAATTTTGAAACACTCATGACTAGTTATTTTGAAGATTTCAAGAATTATATGAAACAAATACTGAAGATACATGTTTCATTAGTGGAGTAGCATACAAATGACATTTTTCTTTCTTTTTGATATTGATTACACTTACATTTAGGTAGTCCTACCAAGGGTAAGATGGCTTAAACCACTTGGGTATGAGATAAACATTGATGAAGCATTTGCAGCCATAATAGCTCAATTAGAAAAGGAAGTAGATAAGAGTGCCCTACATTTTGGCACATATGATATAGTGAGACCCAAGGTTGATATGGAGTTGAAGAAAAAATTCTACACTAAAGAAGAAGGACAAACTAGTGAAGAAGCTCAAAGAAAAATTGGAGAAGGCATAATAGAGGCAAAGGAAGAAGATGATGAAGAGGAACAGGGTCAAGGACCACTAGCATTAACCAAAGGAATGGGTGAAGATGCTAAAGAAGAAGAAGGAGCCGAGAAATAAAAAGAAGAACCTAAGGTAGAGCCCAAAAAGAGGAAAGCACAAAAGTAGTGTAGTAGAAAGCCTAAAGGAAAGAAGAAAATAGCCAAGCCAACCCAAACTAACCCTAACACAAGGGTAGATACAAGTGCAACAATGAAGGTGGTAAAGAAATAGGAAAATAAGAAACCCACAGAATAGGGAGGGCTAGTAGAGAAAAAGAGGAGAAAATATGTGGCATCTCTAGAGTTAGATGAGGAGAGGATAGAGTCTAATTACAATGAACAATTTAGAGTGGTAATTCACACCATTAAATCCAATCTAGAAAATATTTGTGATAATATTATGGATAATGTAGACTTGTATGGATTGAAAAGTATTGATTTTAATAAGTTAAGTAGAGAGAAGAAAAACATAGTGGAAGAATCAATCTACACTATAATGGCCAAGTTCAAGAATACTCCTCTTGAACTTGATAATTATATGCCTAAGGAGCTATACTCCATTATAGAAAATAAATGGCATTATTGCCTAAACATGGACAAAGAAACAAGAGAGTCAACATTGGCTTGTGTAATGCCTGACCTCACAAAAGGTCAAATAAGAAAGGCAAGTAAGAAACATGGGAGCAAATTTGCACCCAAATATAGAGCCTTTAGTATTTTGAAAAATAAAATAGAAGATGTTGTGAAGAAGTCAACTCTCATTTGGAAAGTGATTTATGGCCTTTAGACAGTCAAGGAAGGACAAGAAGATCCCTTTGAGGGAAGGAAAAATGATGAGGAAGAAGAGGAAAATGAAAAAATGGAAGAAGGAGAGAAAGAAAAGGAAGAAGTTACAATTGAGAAGGAGACACAAAAAGGTGATATGACAACAGTTGAGGAGTAGCAATACGAACAGAGTGTCCAAGACACACAACTTCCACCACCTAGTCCTCCACATGCAACACCTACACTTGCAAAGACAATAATTGTGAACAATATTCTTGACACCTCTAGTCAAAACATCAACCCACTAACTACAGAGGGTCTTAGAAAAATCCTTCACCAAACTACTTTGTAAGCACAATTGTGTACCAATCTAGTCTTGGTGAGTATAAAGGAACTACATAAGGCAATAGCTGAGATAACCAAGGAGAAGGTGAATCCACAAGAACCACCTTCACAAACTCCAATAGCTACAAGTCAACAACCACAAGAGAAACTAGTATAAGATGCATTAGCTAATTTTGATTCCATAGCTATAGTTATAATGACTTCAACTACCGAGGAGCAAGTAGAGGAAAAGATAGGATAGAAGGATACCTCTACTTCTACAACACAAATTCAAGGTGTGCCTCCTCAAATAACTATAATTGACCAAGGTAGAGTTGAAGAGATTAAGGAAGAGAAGAAAACTCCTAAGGAGAACAAACATGAGGCAATCCAAACATTGATCAATTTTCCTATTATAGGGACTCCCACTGGAACAACATAGAAGCCAAGCATTGATGTAGTACCACTAAAAATATCAATACTAAAATCAAGCTCTACAAAGGTAGCAAGGGTACTTCACTATGGAGACCCTCCACTTGATGAGGATATAGTCGTACTAAGCTATGACTACAAAACAATGAACATAGAATAGATCAATGAAGTGCAAGAGGCACTAGAGAAGAAGAAGAAGAAAGAGATACAGAGGAATGAGTATAGGCAGAGCTAAGCACTAATAGAAATCAAGGACATCTTTTTAGATGTTTTCAACTTGCAGGTACCTAATGAGACAAAGCCCATCATGGAGTAGCTATCCAACATAGTGGACCAGGTATAGAATGAAGACCTAGATATCAATGCTAAATTGCTTGAACGGTCTAAGAAGAAATCCTAGATGAAGGTAAATGAGAAAATATCTAGTGAAATAGTACTCTCTCAAGTGGAACTGGCTAAGAAGATAGAGAAGGTGAAAGTAGTACTTGAGAATATATTCTCACTATACTCAAAATTGTGTGATTCCTCATACTTCACACAAGAAATAAGCCAAAAGATATTGAGCTTGGAAAGGAACCTCAAAGTATCTAGCACTTAGCTACTAAAGGATCCAGCTCAAAGTGAGAAGCATTTTGCTACAATGCTTCACACTCAAATGAAATTATTTGTACTCACAATAGATGAGGTTATCACCAAGGCCATGTTGATATAGATACAATCTTCCATAACCTCTCACATGGAAGTTTTGCACAAAGAAATGACCTATGCAAAAAATCTTTTGAAGAAAGATCCCAATCTTTCTACATTGGAAGGCCTGGTACACCTTGTAGCAGAGACAACCATCTAGCTTAAAGCACTGGAAATTGCACTAGACAATTTAAATGCTTCTCTAAAGATCATAATGGAGGTAAATAAATATTTTTTTGCTAATTATTCAATTTGTTCATAGAATCCTTTGACATAAGTGTCAAAAAGGGAGAGAAATACATTTTGAGGTAGATAATAAAGGAGATTTAATAAATTGGGCTAGATAATACGTGAAACCTAGAGAGGGAGATACCCAAAGGGAGAGATTTTTATAAGGAGAAAAAACCAAAAGGATATAAAAACTACAAGGGAAAATATGTGAAAAGGGGAGTATAAATAGAGAAAACAAGGGAAGAAATGACAAGGCAAAGATAAAGAGTATCAGAGTAATTGGTATGAGACAAATCCAACATAAGGAGTGTTTGATAAAAAAATGGTACATTAGGTCAAGGGGAGTTACAAGTTTTGAGGTATATAGTCTTCTACAAAATTTTGAATAGGTTTTTGAAGTTTTGTACATATGTTGAACAAGACTGTACTCATAGAGATCAGATTCATAATTCTTAGTTAAGTTTTTTTGACACTCATGTCAAAGGGGGAAATTTTTGGTCTCAAATTGGTTTTGAAAATTGAGTGTCAACACACTAAAGAAAATTCTATGGTTGATGCCAAGTATAATATAGATGCCAAACCATAGTATGTGCCAAGCTAGAAGTTCAACTGGTGCTGAGTGAACTTTAGGTATCGAGCAAGTTTGAAGTGTCAAGTGATAAGTGATGCCAAGTCACTATAGGTTCCAAGAAAAGTATAGGAGCCAAGCAAGATAGAATTCCTATATGTGTCAAGAATCAGCAATCAGTAAGTGTCAAGTAACATAGAATCAACATATGAGTTTGTGCCTTCACAAACTTAGACGTAAACCATTTTTGAGCTGACTGAAGAAGAATCTTGAAGGATCTAAAAGATAAGATCAAATCTATTACATTCCCTATTGAATCAGCATGCAACCTATTAGAAAAATGGAGAAAGAATGTAACCAATTAGGAATTAAAAAGAATTGAGCAAGAAAAGATGGATGAATCTCAATCATAGATTCATAGCTAACCCTAAGTCTCAAAGCCTTTATAAGGATGTCAAAACCCCATAATTTTGAGTTGAGTGGAAGTGTGGGAATGCATAAGAGAATGCTAGAAAAGTTTTGGAAGAGGTAAGAATACTTAGAGGAAGAAAAAAATTGTAGAATTAGTTGGTTAAGGACATAGCATCAACACAACAAATAGTTAGTTATCAAATCAGGAAGGATCATAGCAAATTGGATAGAACAAGGGTCTAGAATTAGAAATTCAATATTGTAAGTCATAAGATCGATACATTCTACTATACTTTCTAACCATTGTATTAGGAAAATGAAAATCCTATGATGATAGTTTGGCTTAACAGTTATATTGTAAATCCTTAATAGGGTTGTAAATCCCTTAATAGGGTGACATTCCAAGTGAATGTTTGTAAATAATTTAATTAGGTCACTTTTAATAGGGTATTTTGATGGTCAAACTTTGTCACATTAACCAATTACATATTGTTGCAGTGATAAGTTGTGGGTGTCATCCCCACCCGAGTTTTACCTTCTCATTTTGGAGGGTTTTTGGGTAACCAAAATCTTGTGTTATCTATTTTCATGCATGTCTTTACTTTCATGTTAAGTAGATGTGTTAGATGTATGTGAATGATCTTAATTAAAAGTTTTAGAGGTTAAAGCTTCTTACTTTTGATTCACCCCCCTCTCAAAAGTAAATCTTCCCACTTGTAAATTCTAACATAAAACTCTATAAACTCTATATGAAAAATATTTTGGACTTTGAGATCTATAAAATGGTGTTTATATGTTACTAAAAGAATATCATGAAAAATAGTAAGAGCTATTAAAACATGAGTTTTTCAAAATAATTATATTTCTCTAGTAATTAGATACAAAGTAGTATAAAACACGTATTTAATAGATATTTCCAATTGCAAAAGTGTAAGACCATATATAACTTAGCTAGAATGAATGTATCTAGATCATATGTTTGAAAAAAATTGACATTTTGACAAAAATACTCAAATTCAGTTGTTCTAATAAGTTATCTTGAAAGGTGACACAACTTTATACTTTTACCCATTGATGAACCTAAGCAAGATGATACATCCAAAGAAGTCATACATTAATTTAGAGGTAGATTCTTCATATGCAATGAAGTTGGACATATGAAGAGAGATTGCACAAGTAAGTCTTTTAAATCTATTACTAATTTTTATGGTTATAGACATAAAGTAGAAGAATGTAAGATACCTAAATTTGATGATAATAATGGGAATTGTAAAATATTTAGGAATACTAACCTTCTAGGTAATGGAAGAGATAGATCATAGAGAAGATCTAATGATGTAGAGAAACCCAATGGTGAGAAAAAGCAATTTGTTTGTTACAAGTGGAACAATCTTGGACACATTATAAGGAATTGTAGAGCACCTACAAGTTAGAATGGAACCAATCAAAGGAGAAATGCACATGTATGTTAGTTATGCAATAACTTTGGACACAAAACAAGATTTTGTAGAATGGATAGAAGGAACATTAACATGAATCCTAATCACAGAAGAAACAAGAAAAGGAATGACAAAATGAACAAAAATCAAAGTGACAATAGTTAGAAGGAAGTAGTCAAGGCACACGTTGATGAATTCAAGGAAGCATTTGTGAAAGCTTGTAATCCAAAAAGCTCTTGTATAGTCTTGGAAGAGTATCATTTTGATGCACCTAATGCGAAGTTGAAGTCACAAATTGTTTATTATTGAACCAATCTAAATTGAGCTATTTTAGTAGTAGAAAAGAACCAATTGGTTAGAACAACTGTTAGAGAGTGAGTTAGAAGATGCACCATTAAAAAAGTATAGTAGATATAGAGAGGAAGCTATAGTGGAGTGTGCAAGTCTCGATGTGATTGCAATAAGTGAGAATTATTAAAACAAGTTCATTGTTAAACAAAGGCACTATTTTGAATTTTTGTTACACATGCATTTAATTTACATTAAGATTAAAAATGATTTAAGATTGTAAGCAAGATTTAGTGTACCATTTTTCATGTGAAGTGTCTTCAAGGAATTGAAGAGTGATTTGATAGTGAATACAAGTGCGAAGTGAAGTTTGAGAAGTTGGATGTTGTAGAAGACCTAAATCAAAATTTCATGGTATTTTATGAAGTATAAAATCTAGTTTATTCCAGTATTTATAGTTACAAACTAATGGAAAGTCAAAAAGTGTATGATGTCAGTGATAGATCAAGGTATGAGTTCAAGAAACATCCATTTGTTTCTTTATTAGATGATCTAGTAGGCACTGTAGACACCTAAAAATTTTTAGAAAATAAAGTATTTTTATTTTCTGAAAAATTCATGATGACATCATCATTTATTAATTAATTATTTAATTAATTAATTAATTAATTTTTATGCCATTAAATCCCTTTATCTTAATTAAAAATATTTAATTAAAGAATCCCTCCCAAAAATGTTTAAATCTTTTTTAAACATTATTTCCTTATTTATTAATTATTTAATTAATAAATTAACCAAAAAACCCAAAATAAATTAAAAATTTATTTTTTTCCCAAAACTTGGCCAATTTCCTTAAGACCACTACACTCTTCCAAAATTTTCTAATCCTTCTTTAATTTTGATTAAAGGCTAATCCCATCATTTCCTACCCCTAATCCACACTCAAAATATTTAGTTAAGATTAAATATTAATCCTCATGTTTACTAAAAAAGTTTTAATAAATATCTCCTCAACCCAAACTCTTGAAATAAATAAAACTTTATTTATTTCCTAAAAATCTAATTTATCCTCATCCTAAGAAGTTCTAGACTCTTCTAGAAAGTCTTCATCCTCATCCTAGGAAATTCTAGACTATTCTAGAAAGTCTTTATCCTCATCCAAAGTCTAGACTCTTCTAGAAGATGTCTTTAAACCTAATCCTAATCCCCTCCTAACCTTGTCACATTCTCTAAACATGGGTTAAAGCTTACTAACCCAAGCAAAAGTTAACAAATATCTCCTCCTTCACCCACCCTCATTAAATGCCATCCACTTGCCTATCCCTAAGCTAATCCTATACCATCCTAATCCATCCTCTAATCATTTTCACAATGCTAAGCAAGCTTAGAACTTTCCTAATCAAGCCCAAGTCGAAATTCCTCTCATCTCCTTCAAAATATCCCAACCATAAAACTTTATGAAGCCCACTAGGCCATAAATGACTCTTCCAAGCCCTTTTATTGCTCTTACAAGCCATTATGAGGGTCTTTATGAAGATTTTATCCCTTGAGCCTCCTTTGTTGACTCACCCTTCCCCTTTCTTCCATCCTCTCACCCTGTGACATGTGTCACTCTCTGATTGGCTGTAAGGAAGCACAATCCATGTGCTCTCCTCTCATGCAATCTGAGCCCTCCATGAGCTTTTTCTCATCTTTGCATCTTAGCCCTCAATCCCTCAAGCCTCTTGCCTATAAATTGGATCCTTACCCTTTGCAAAACAACACAATCCATGAAGTAAAGTCATAATGCCATTTTAAGAAGCCATTTTACGTCAAAACTATACACTCACACCCAAATTCCAACTCCATTTGAAGCCATTTTAGAAGCATAAGCTTGAGCATACATCCTATCTATTTAGACAAAGCCACTCAACAAGAGAGCTTCTTATTGAGAGAGTCCATTAATGGCTCATATTCTCAATTGAGAGTTCATCTTAGTCTATCTTGAAGTTTATGAATTTTGTCTAGTTTGTAGAAGCTTTATTTAAATTTGGTTTCTATTAGCATACTAACATTGCTCATATACATTTTGGCACGCCCGGTGGGACCTCGCATGGGTCATCTTCGTTAACTTTTGTAGTCAAGTTTTGTATGTCATTTTCTAATTTTGGCTAATTTTGTTTATTTTTGTGATTGGTAGGATTGTATAAATTGGTTTTGTAGGTCCACATGACCATGAAAAAGACAAAGGAACTCATAATCTATCTCATAGTGTTTGCAGATTTTTCAAGCTTACAGGTGGACAAAGCACTTGGAATTCTTCTTCCTCTTCTTGTCTATATTCTTCTTATTCCATCTACTTCTTCTTCTTCTTCTTCTTGTGGGAGATCTTGGCCATTTTTTTTGAAGGAATCAAAATCATACACACTTCTTTTTAGTGCTTAAAATGAACCCCTAAATCATACTTAAATTCATTAAAAACTAAAAATTTGCAAAAAAAAAAAAGCCTTTTAACAAGTGAAACTAAACCAATTCAATCATTTGCATCCTTGCAACATCAAGGTTTTAGATGCATTCATGCAAAGTTAGGAACACTTCATTTTTGGAAATTTAAAAAGAACTTCAAGTTTCCATTTCAAAAGGTTCAAAATCAACACTAAGTGCACACTAAAATCTAAATCAAACTCAAAGCATCAATCAAGGATAAAATGAACCTCATTTGCAAATATTTTAAAGTTCTTTTAAAAATCTCATGAAAACTAAGAGTCCTAAATGGTTGCCAAAAATTGTCCTAAAAGCTTTGTTATTTGTTCCAAACAAATGTCTTGTTGCAAAATCTTGAATGTTTCTTAGGTTTTTCATGCATCAAAACAATCTAGGAATATCATTTTTGGGCTTAAAATATGAAAAATAGAACACAAAATCTTGAATGAAAACCAAAGTCCAAAGAGTCATTTTCAATTTTGAGTCCAAAACAATCTTGAATGATCTAAGGTTAAAACAAAGCACTTCAAAGTTCTTAAAACAACACACAAAATATCAATCTTGAATGCTCAAAGGAAAAAACTTGAATGTTTAATCACTTGTCTCTGAATGCATGTTGATAAACACACACTTGAATGCCATGGATTAAAATCAAATTTTCCTTGAATGCATGATTAAAACAACAAATCCAATATTGAATGCCAAGGATCAATTAACCATTGCAATATCAAACACTTCATTTGGAGCTTCTAAAATTGAACAAAACAAATCTCTTTTCCACATGCAATTTAGGTAAAGTTTGATTTTTGGACATTTAAAGAAACTTTGTTAACTTAAATACAAATTTGCAAAAATCAATTTGAGTAGTTCCTTGGACTCACCTCTTTTCTAATCACCCATCAATTCAACCATTGGTTGCAATCTCAATGCCATTTATAGGGATGGGTCTACTTGAAAAAGGTGTTAAATGTTCCACAATCTATCTCACTCACTTGGTCTTTGAACATTTGCTTTAACTTTATCAAAAAATTTAAATGACCAAAACTCTAGATTAAATTGATCACACTTCAATTTTGGGCACTAAAATTGAACAACTATTGATGTGGAGGGCCTTCGGGCGCGCGCTTGACAAATCGAGTCTCACACATCTTTGCTTTGGGCTTAAAACAAAATCACACCAACTCTTGAATGATTTAAAGGAAATTAATCGATACTTGACGTGGAGGGCCTCTGGGCACGCGAGTTTGCTTTTGTTGACCCTAACTCTTCTTCTTGTTTGCATTCTTCAATTGATTTACTTTTGTTGGCGCTTCAAGTTGGAATTGAACATTGTCTCTTAAACATGAGTGCTTGCAAAGTCTAGATTAGCACACATAAGAGTCAGTTGGTAAAAGAACAAGCCTATTTTTTTTTTAGCCCAAGGTCATCCAAGTCTTCTCTCCCCTTGTCATCTTTTGAGGCCATCTTGGCTACATAAGATTAGGATCCAAAACCTTATTTCTTTTTAGGAGGCCTACTTGGGGATTTCATCACCCCTTGGACGACCTCAACTCCAGCGTTCTGGTGGAGTATAAGAATCAGGAAGTGAATCGAAAGACACCTCTCTTGGAATCAAGATTTTTGTCACTTAGTCTAAGCCTCAAAGAATTTTATACCCTTGAGAAATGAAAGAGGAGAAGTGGGTTACCGCTCCTCTTGGCTGTGTGACATCTTGTTGGTTTCATCTACGGATTTGGGCCTCACGTACCTTTCGGTATATCAAGGACTCCCTAGCTAAACCAACTGTCAGCCTTGTAGACAACCATCTAGAGTGTTAATGTATTTGAAGTGACTGATCGAAACATTTGTAAAACATACACACTCCTCAGCGCAAGTATCACATTCTGAGAATCAAAAACTTCTATCTGGTTATTCCTATCTATTGCTTGCTTTTTTATTTGTTGAATGAATGTTTGCCAAACTTAGTCAATCCTAGCTTAGGGTACACTTAGCATAGTCACTGCCTATTCCAGAAGCTAAACAAGTTGAAGCAAAATAATTGAGGTCTCTCAAAGCCAAGTAGATTCAAGAATTGATGTTAGAGCAACCCAAACCCAAATAGAAGTTCCACAAAGTTAAACTCAAACCATCTCAGGCATACCAAGAACTTTCAGCCAAGAGAAAGGAACTAACACCAAGTCCTTGAATTTCCAAACTCCACAAATTAGAGGATAAAACTACCAATGAAGCACTTCAAGAGGCCTGGTTAGAACGCACCATCAAATTTAGCCAACATCCAGGAGTTAATCCTACTTATGCCTTACCAACTAGGCATGATTTCTATGATTAGACACCCTTATTTCTCCACACCTTCTTGGATAAGCTTCACCTTAGAGTCATCTTTGTAGAAAAGTCAGCCATCTTAGGTTATCCCCTTAAGCACTATTAGCTCATCCATCTCATTTAGGACCAAACCATCTAGGCAGTAATCCAAAATCTTCACATCCAAGCCTTCAAAAATTGTTGTCACCTTGCTAAAAGTTTTCCATTCCTAAAATCTTTCTAAACCACCAATCTCACCAAGGTTATCCCTTTGACAAAGCTTTGTCTAAGGTAATCTAGCTTTGCCACTTGTTATCCCTTATCACCTTGAGCTAAAGGTTGGGATCTAGAAGTGGTCAATCTCGTGTTCTTCCTAAAGGATCATCATTCTATCCTTAAGTTGACACAATCACCGCCAAGCTTGCACATAGGAAAGCAGACCTTTTGTGCTTTGGCAACATATCTTTGAAGTTAGAATCCCCAACCCAATCCTCCTTAGGTTTTGTCATATAGCTTTGCCTCAACCTAGGAAATCATTTGCATAGAAAAGCCTTCCTCCCTTTTGCATCCACCAACATTTGTTGCATCTCATCCCTAGGAGCATTTTACATGCCACCTATCACTCACTTAGCCAAGAAGAAAGAAACAATGGAGCCCTATCATTTGGATCAAACAGCCTCACCCCCCTTGAGCACTCAGCCATCCTTTAGCCTAGAGAAAGCTATGCCATCATCTACTGACATTGAAGCTTTCATGAACCAACCAGGAAATGCAGTATTGGTAAACGCCATTATAGACAAGAACAAAGAGACAATCATGGCTGATTTTCGAAGGGACAATGTAGGTACCTTTGACTTTGGAAGACCCCCTCCATTATTAGATCCATCTCACCCATTGTTTGGGTAGCTTCCACCACCCATAGGCTCTTATGATCCAAATTATCCTCAATATATGCCAAAAGAAGAGCGTCCAGCCAATCCATATGATCCAACAGACCCAAACATACCATCATCCACCCAAGTTGAAATCTCCATGGCACAAGCCAAACCAGCCACCACCACTCCATCCTTGGTTCATACCTCTTCGCTCTGAACCCCCTTTACAGAAAACACCTCACCGTTCACGCCCTTCACTATTGCTGCTGCTGCTCCCCAACCCAACCTTTCAAATCCACCCATCTCCCAAATTAGTGCTAGCATCTTTGGCCAACCTTAGCAATATACAATAGGGATGCTGCCCATGGGGCCAAGTAATCAACCTTTCATCACCCCCAGCTTGTTCACCACAACCCAAAGAACAATCCCATCATTTCCATTAGGTCTTAGGAGCTCAATGCCATCAGCCACAAATCCACAAGCTACTACCTTCACCCCACAAAGCTATCAAACCCCCAAAAGCTACTACCAATGTTCTGCCCAGCTCTCAAGTGACCCAAGCTCCCACCACCACTCTACCAAGCTTCCAAATCTAGCCACCAAGCTATCAAACCCCATCAATTCCATTTCTTAGCTTTCAATTCCCACCACCTCCACCACCAACTAATCCATTACCTCCTATTACCAACTACTTTTTAATGCCACTTCTAGGAGGTAACCCACCAATCCAGCCAACTGCCAATTATTTACAGGTACCATCCCAAATGGGGGCGCAGCCCACATACCTTGGTCAAACCCCACAAGCCCCCCAATTCTTATGTTCCTCAATCCCAACCTCAAATCCCATATCAACAGCAAGCCTCGCAACACATGCAACACTATGCACCACCTCCCCCTCAGAAAACCATCATCCACCATGCAGCTGCCCAAACAATACATAATCCCTATCAGCAAATCCCTTACAGCCATCCATATTCAGTGGCCCCATCTAGTGCATACCTACCTCAAGGCACTCCTACATTGGGGGCACCCCACCCATCACCCATTAATTCAAAATGGGAAGCCATGAAAATAGCTTTGAAGAACATCCAAGAGGGAAATGATCCAAAAAATTTCAAGTTTGAGAATGTGTGCCCTTACCCATTTAACAGAGCCATTACCATGACACCATTCCCCGAGCATTTTGAGACACCCAAATTTGACAAATTTAGAGGAAAAGGAGACCCTATCACACATATCAAAGAATTTTACATGCACTACCAAGAAGTGTCATACGATGACATCTTCCTCTTGCATCTCTTTCCTAAAAGCTTGGGCGGACCAGCTCTTGAATGGTTTTATAGAATCCCCTATGGCACAATTAAAAATTTTGCTGAATTATCTGAGGCATTTGTAGCCCAATATGCCCATCTTGTTGAAACAGAGCTATCAGTAGTTGATCTTGTCCACACCAAGCAAAAAGGTGGAGAAAGCCTTCCCAAATATCTGCAAAGATGGAAAACCCTTACCACCCACATATCTTGCACCTTGCCAGAGGGCCATTTGGTGAAAATGTTTATTGATAATGCCCATCCTAGCTTGGCTCACCACATGACCATGAACTATTTGCAAACTTACAAAGATATCAAAGAGAAAGGAATGATCCTTGAGCAAGGACTCATTAAAGATGGTGTGGTCAAGATTTACAAGGAAGCCAACCAAAATCAATCACATTCCAATGACAAGTCTAGGTATTGGAACAAAAACAAGCATGTTGCAACAAATGCCATCACTGACACCAGACATGTGAATATTGTTGGTCCTTCTCACAACCAATCCAACCCACCTTATCAACCAAACAATCAGTAAGCTATCAACTACCAACAACAAAATAATCACAGCTATCAAAACCACAATCCAAGACCAAACTTTCAAGGGTCTAGCAATCAAGCTAATGCCATCAATGTAGTTGCAGGACAAAAACCCAAATTCCAACCTACACCTAGAAACTATACACCCCTTGGTGAGCCATTGGATGTCATTTTTGAGAAATTAGTCAAGGAAAACCTCATCAAATTTCCTCCTACCCAACAAATTGACCCAAGCCAATCTAAAGTTGCATGGTACAAAGACAATGAGTACTGCAAATTTCATAGGGTAAAAGGTCACACTACCCTCAGATGTATGAAACTGAAAGACTATGTGCAGGACCTCATTGATCGGAAGGAAATCATTGTTGGTGCCCAAACCTCTCCCAATGCAGGCTTATAGATCTATCAAAATGCTTTTCCTCCTCATAACAATCAAAATCCTAGAAAAGCACCTATCCAAACAAACAAAAACAACACCAACAACCGTCAGGCAAACCAACAGCATGGGAAGGAAAATGACCACACTTCATCCTATATAGACTATGGTAGCCTTATAGGTTGTATATCCGAGAAAGAGCCTTCTGTCAATGTTATCAATATCCAAGGAACAAACAATGAGTGTGCAGTCACCACTCGAAGAGCCCAATTTAACATCGCAGGCCCACCCATTTCACCAGCACCATCAGCTCCATCAAAAAGCCAGTACAATATCTTAGAACACCTTGGGAACATGCTAGCCCAAATCTCCATTTTAGACCTTCTTTGCACTAGTTCTATGTACAAGAACATCCTTGATAGTGCTCTCATAGAATCCTATGTCCCTTCTGATATCAATGCTACTGATTTTTGTAATCTTGTTGGACACCTTTCATCTGTTGGATACAATTAAGTAATTGTGTATTGTCTTTGATGTTACACAAATGCCATATTAGTTATCAGACAGAGTCTACCGAGTTCTGTCGGTCAAGAAAATAGTTTACAGAGTCTACCGAGCTCAGTCGGTCAGTAAAGCCTTTTGCAGTGAATATCGAGCATTCCTGTATGTCACACGGTGAGTTAGTGTTAACCGAGTTCACATGGTAAGCTAAGGAAAGTTTAGTTCTTACCGAGATCACTCGGGTATCAAAGGATTTTGTAGCGAATGGTTAGTATTAACCGAGTTTGCACGATAAGCTAAGGAAAGCTTAGTTTTCATCGAGCTCACTTGGTAGTCGAAGAAAGCTTTTATCGAGTCTAGTCGGTTTCCAAAGGAAGTGGCAGGTTTACCGAATTCCTTGGTAACTGTAGTTTTTATCGAGTTCTGCCGGTTAACACAAGAAGCAATTTTTTTTTTTTGAGCAGCGTCGGCCAGTGAAGAATTTTGTTTTGATTGTTAGTTCAAGCCGACTTTGGAATATGTTTTGTCAAGTTGGTTGGGCTGACCTGGTATTATGTATAGTATATAAAGAGGTGCTCAAGATGCGGAAAAGTGTGGAATAGAGAGTGTATACGGATAGTGCAAGGAAGTGCAAGGAAGAGACTTGTGTGTGCCTAAGCAGAGTTGAGCAGAGGGAAATCTTGGAGCTGCAAAGATATACTTAATCAGTAAGGATCTTGTGGAGCTAAACTGAGATCTGTATTCAGCAAGATAAGTTGCATGTATTTTCAGATCATTCATTGTTGCTTTCTAACCATTGTAATAGTGATTCCAAAATCTCCTAACAGAGTTGGTTTAATAGCCATTCCATAAATCCTTTAACAGGGTGGCAATTCAGTTGAATTGTTCTAAAGACCTTTTACAAGGCCACTCCTAACAGGGTGATTAAATCCTCTAACAAGGTCACACCTAGCAGTGTGTTTTGTAACCTTTAACAGGGTTGGCTCCTAACAGGGCTCACTTTAGAAGAGTCAAAATTGGTGACTAGTTGCTGGTGGTTTTTCCCATATTGGGTTTCCACGTAAATCTGGTGTCTACTGTGTTCATGATTACTTTCTTTTGCATGGTCGCTTATTTCAGTAAATGCTTAATAAATTAACTAAACATCTATCAAGTTTTAAGCAGTAATTTATGTGTTTACCGAGTAGCAGC
Source organism: Cupressus sempervirens (assembly GCA_028749045.1). Taxonomy (NCBI): domain Eukaryota; kingdom Viridiplantae; phylum Streptophyta; class Pinopsida; order Cupressales; family Cupressaceae; genus Cupressus; species Cupressus sempervirens. The sequence goes on from CM053785.1 coordinate 102,899,580, forward strand.
AGCAACTAAGTTTAAGGCATCTTTGGGACTGTTGAATTTTTTTTTGTGGTAACTGATTCACCCCTCCCCTCTCAGTTACCCCATCTTCATTTCACAACAATTGGTATCAGAGCTTTTGGTGCTTGCAGGAGGAGATTTCAAAGATCTAAGCCAAAGATCAAGATGTCTTACAAGAGGGAAATCTCAAAGCTTAACCGAAACAACTTCTTAGCATGGCAGGGATTAATGAGACTTCATCTAGCTTCCATTGGTGACACTGGTCTGAAATATCTTGATGAGAAATATGTAGAACCATCAGGTACATTATCAGTCAATGACATTGCTATAAAGAAGACTCATAACATTATGAAGAGTTTGATGATGTCAAGGACTGCACTACTGCCTATGAAATGTGGGAAAGACTGAAAGAGATCTATGGTGGAGATGACAATGTCAGAAGAGCCAAAGCTAAAAGTTTGAGAGAACAGTTCGATCAGATGAAAATGAAAGAAGATGAAAGCATTGCCAAATATGTTGAAAGAATTAAAGCATGTGTCAGTGCTATCAAAGCTTCTGGAGGAAGTATCAGTGAAGAGACAGTCATAAGTAAAGTTCTTAGAACTCTACTTCCAGTTTATGCCATCAGGGTATCAGCTATTCAAGAAAGAAGGTGTGAGGCCAATCACAAGATAAACCTAGAGGCCATAGTTGGAAGATTGACAGCATTTGAACTAGATAATTTTGATAATTATGTTCCGGCTGCAAAGAACATTGAGTCTGCATTTGAAGCCAAGCTTTAACTCAAGGAAAAAGGCAAGAAGAAGAAGGAATCTCAGTCAGAGAGTGAAGATCAATCAGATCGGAGTTCTGACAGCGACCTTGAAGTAATTGAAGCTCTACTTGCAAAGAAATATTCAAGAGGAAGAGGTAAATACAAAGGTAAAGTACCCCTAGTCTGCTTTTCATGTGAAGAAGTCGGTCATATTGCTGCAAGGTGTCCAAACAAGAAAGATAAAGATGAAAAGAAAGATAATAAATGGAATAGTAAGAAATATCTCAAATCATTTAAAGATAAAAGTAAGAAATCATGTTTTATGGCTAAAGATTCTAATGATTCTAATGATGAAGAAGAGGATGAGATTGTTTACATTGCTGTAAAAGATGAATCTGACAATGAAGAAATGGCACTCATCTCTCACATAAGTAAAAATGATACATGGATCATTGATAGTGGCTGCTCACATCATATGACTGGAGATAAAACAAAGTTTGATCAATTTGAAGAGTATGATGGTGGCACTGTAAGATTTGGAAACAATGAACCTTGTTGCATCAAAGGAAAAGGAAGAATCACTCTAACCCAGGAACTTGTATGTGATAATGCTTATTGGGTAGAAGGCCTAAAGCACAATTTGTTGAGTGTGGCACAGTTACTCAACAATGGACTCAAAGTAGAATTCATCCAAGGCAAAGCAAGACTGTTGAACGGTAAAGGAAAGCTGATTGGATCTGGTACTCAAACTAAAGGTAACTTGTTCTATCTTGAACTTGATGAACATTCATGTTTTATTGCTCAAGTAGAAGAGAGTTGGTTATGGCATAAAAAAGTTATGTCATGTGAATTTTGACAATTTGGTAAAGATAAGAAAATTCAAGAAAGTGAGAGGCATTCCTGATTTAAAGAAACCATAGGTCGGTTTATGCAAGAATTGTCAAATTGGAAAGATGGGTAAGTCTAGTTTCAAAAGCAAAAATTATCAGTCTGAAGATTTATTAGAAATTGTGCATACTAACTTATGTGGACCTATTGGAACTGAAAGCTATACTGGTGAAAAATATTTTATTCTTTTTGTTGATGATTATTCAAGAATGATGACCGTCATGTACCTAAGGAACAAATCAGAAGCATTTGAAAAATTCAAATGGTATTTGGAAAGAGTAGAAAAAGAAATAGGGAAAAGATTGAAATGCCTAAGGTCAGACAGAGGTGGTGAATTTATTTCACATGAATTCAATAAATTTTGTATTGAAAGAGGAATCAAAAGACAGGTTTCAGCACCAGGTACTCCTGAACAAAATGGCATAGCTGAAAGAAGGAACAGATCCATCATAGATTGTGCAAGAACCTTGATGATAGAAAAGAATGTTGCTATCAAATACTGGAAGGAGGCTATCAGTACAGCAGTTCATACCTTAAACCAAGTACAGTTAAAAAAAGACTCATTCAAAACTCCCTATGAATTATGGTATGGCTATAAACCCAATGTAAGTTATCTGAAAGTATTTGGAAGCAAATGTTATATCTTGAAAGAATCTAGAAAAGGTAAATTTGATGTAAAAGGTGATGAAGGTATATTTCTTGGATAGTCATGCAAGAGTAAAGCATATAGATGCTTGAACTTATCTACTCACAAAGTCATAGAAAGTATACATGTGAAAGTTGATGAGTTTGCAGAAAAGACTGAAGAAGAAAGCAGAAGAGAACCAGAAGATTACAAAAGATTCATCTTCAGTGAACCAGATACAATATCAACTGCATCTGAGAATCAAAAACCTTCTTCTACCGAGTCATCACTAATTGAGTTGTAGGAAACATCTACCGAGCCAACGTCTACCGAGCCAACATCTACCGAGTCAGAGAATACCGAGTTAGAGATTACCAAGCTAGTTGATACCGAGCCAGACCAAACTGAGCATGAAGGTGAAATGCAAGAAGATAACGACAAGATTCATCCAAAAGGAAAAGAACCTGTTCTAGCCCAGTATGTCAGGAGACATCATTCAGCAGATCAGATCATTGGAAATAAATCTGAAGGAACCATCACAAGAAGTAAGTTGAAAGGTACTTGTTTACGTGCTGATTTTGAACCTAGAACTGTCAAAGATGCATTAGAAAATGATAATTGGATTGAAGCAATGAATGAAGAAATAGAGCAAATAGAGAAAAACAAGACATGGACTCTTGTATCTAGGCCTAAAGACAAAAATGTAATCAGTACAAAGTGGGTTTTCAGAAGTAAGTTGGATGAAAATGGTAAAGTATCAAGAAACAAAGCTAGATTAGTGTGCAAAGGATATTCTCAAGAGGAAGGCATAGATTATGGAGAAACTTTTGCTCCTGTTGCTAGATTGGAAGGTGTTAGAACCTTATTAGCATATGCTGCTTACAAAAGATTTAAAGTTTATCAGATGGATGTCAAGTCAACATTTCTAAATGGTATACTGGATGAAGAGGTCTACATTGAACAACCTGAAGGTTTTATAGATCCAGATAAAAAGAACATGGTTTGCAAATTGCACAAGGCACTGTATGGTCTGAAACAAGCCCCTAGACCATGGTATGAAAGATTGCATAGCTATCTTATTCAAATTGGATTTCAAAGAAAAAATGATAATAGTAGTTTGTATATCAAGGAAGGACCAGAAAATAAGATTGTCCTGGCAGAAATATTTGTAGATGATACTATTTTCACAGAGAATGATGATCTTTGCAAAGAATTTTCAGAACAAATGAGCAAGGAATTTGAAATGTCAATGTTCAGTGAAATCAAATTCTTTGTTGGACTTCAAATTCAGCAGAACAAGAATGGCATCTACATCACTCAAGCAAAATACATCAAAGAGATATTGAAAAAGTTTGGTATGGAAGACTGTAAACCAGTTGGAACTCCCATGTGTACTGGACTAAAACTTACCAAAGAAGATGATTCAAAGGAAATAGATCAGACAGTGTACAGATCTATGATTGGAAAGTTGCAATATGTAGTTCATACTAGGCCAAATATTGCTCTTGCAGTTAGAATTGTGGCAAGATTTTCAGCCAAACCAAGAGAAAATCACATGATGGCAATCAAGAGGATAATGAGATATCTGAAAGGAACTGAAGATTATGGATTATGGTATAAATTTGGAGGAAACCTAGACTTAAAAGTGTTTACTGATGCTGATTGGGCAGGAAACCTTGACGACAGAAAAAGCACAAGTGGAGGTGCATTCTTTCTTGGAAAGAGGTTGGTTTCTTGGACAAGGAAAAAGAAAAATTGTACATCTCAATCAACAGCAGAGGCAGAGTATGTTGCTGCAGCAGTAAACTGTTCTAATATTGTTTGGTTCAAGCAGTTGCTACAAGACATGAAGATGGAAATCAAGGAACTAGTTGTCATGTTTTGTGATAATACAAGTGCAATCAACATATCTAAGAATCCAGTAATGCATTCTAAGACTAAGCACATTGCAATCAAGTATCACTTTGTCAGAGAATTGGTGCAGGACAAGGAAATCAGATTGGAATATGTCCATACAAAGGAACAAATTGCTGACATATTCACAAAGCCTTTGCCTAAGGATGCATTTTTGTATCTCAGAGATAAGTTAGGGGTCATTCTCCTATCTGAAGTTCACTAAAAATAAGTTTTAGTGATGCATCAGCTCTTACAAAATTGAACAATCATCAGTTGATGCAGCAAATCAAGGAAATATTGCATATGAATCAGTACTAAAGGTACAATGAAATTCATTGAAATTGGATTGTCTTTGGCATGTGTTGTCAAAGAGGGAGAGTTTTACTGTCATATCTTTCCGAAATTTGATTATGTAATTCCTTCACAGAGGGAGATTACTGTAAGAGGGAGAGTTCTCTATCTTAGAGGGAGAATTGTTAATTGTGTTGTGTTGCTATAGACTTGCTTTCAAATTTCATTTCTGCTATGACATGTTGTGTTGCCATCAATGCCAAAGAGGGAGATTGTTGGATACAATTAAGTAATTGTGTATTGTCTTTGATGTTACACAAATTCCATATCAGTTATCAGATAGAGTCTACCGAGTTCTGTCAGTCAGGAAAATAGTTTACAGAGTCTACCGAGCTCAGTCAGTCAGTAAAGCCTTTTGCAGTGTATACCGAGCATTCCTGTATGTCACACGGTGAGTTAATGTTAACCGAGTTCACATGGTAAGCTAAGGAAAGTTTAGTTCTTACCGAGATCACTCGGGTATCAAAGGATTTTGTAGCAGACGGTTAGTATTAACCGAGTTCGCACGGTAAGCTAAGGAAAGCTTAGTTTTCACCGAGCTCACTCGGTAGTCGAAGACAACATTTTACCGAGTCTAGTCGGTTTCCAAAGGAAGTGGCAGGTTTATCGAATTCTTTGGTAACTATAGTTTTTATCGAGTTCTATCGGTTAACATAGGAAGCATTTTTTTTTTTTTGAGCAGCGTCGGCCAGTGAAGAATTTTTTTTTGATTGTTAGTTCAAGCCGACTTTGGAATATGTTTTGTCAAGTTGGTTGGGCCGACCTGGTATTATGTATAGTATATAAAGAGGTGCTCAATATGTAGAAAAGTGTGGAATAGATAGTGTATACGGATAGTGCAAGGAAGTGTAAGGAAGAGACTTGCGTGTGCCTAAGCAGAGTTGAGCAGAGGGAAATCTTGGAGCTGCAAAGATATACTTAATCAGTAAGGATCTTGTGGACCTAAACTGAGATCTGTATTCGGCAAGATAAGTTGCATGTATTTTCAGATCATTCATTGTTTCTTTCTAACCATTGTAACAGTGATTCCAAAATCTCCTAACAGAGTTGATTTAATAGCCATTCCATAAATCCTTTAATAGGGTGGCAATTCAGTTGAATTGTTTTAAAGACCTCTTATAAGGCCACTCCTAATAGGGTGATTAAATCCTCTAACAGGGTCACACCTAATAGTGTGTTTTGTAACCTTTAACAGGGTTGGCTCCTAACAGGGCTCACTTCAGAAGAGTGAAAATTGGTGACTAGTTACTGGTGGTTTTTTCCATATTGGGTTTCCACGTAAATCTAGTGTCTACTATGTTCATGATTACTTTCTTTTGCATGGTCACTTATTTTAGTAAATGCTTAATAAATTAACTAAACATCTATCAAGTTTTAAGTAGTAATTTATGTGTTTACCGAGTAGCAACAACAACTAAGTTTAAGGCATCTTTGGGACTGTTGAATTTGTTTTTGTGGTAACTGATTCACCCCTCCCCTCTCAGTTACCCCATCTTCATTTTACAACATCATCCTCATGTGCGCTATCGTTCAAACCCACCAACATACTCGTGGTCGAGCTAAATCACACCCTTCCACTTCGCATAGCCATCATGGTATCCAATTTTGTCGTGAAAAGAGTAATGATAGATAATGGATCAGCCTTGAATATTTGCACCCTAAAATTCATAAAATAAGTTGGATATACTGAGGTAGATATCATCAGTGAGGTTATCACCATCAAAGCTTATGACAACTTGGAAAGAACCACAGAAGGAACTATTTTGCTGCCAATCAAGCTTGGGCCAGTCATCCAAGAAACACTCTACCATGTTATTGATCTAAACCTACCATTCAATATCCTCCTCAGTATCCCATGGATTCATGCCATGAAAGCCATTCCATCCACTTACCATCAGTGCGTCAAATTTCTGCATCAAGGTACTGAGGTAACCATACATGCCGATCCAAAACCCTTTGCTTACTGCAATGCAGTTGAAGCTTCATATAAAAACCATTTCCCTAGAATTGATATCAGCACATCCATCGCCAGCTCATCCCACACTTGTAATGACCCAAAAACCATCCTCGCCTCTACCCTGTCTACCGTGAAGATCAATAACAATGGATGTGGAGAGTATAGTCTGTCGGATGCATTTGATGTCGAGGCACTCCCACTTGATCCACATGCCCATGGATGACTAACATATCAAAAAGCTAAGGAGATTCCACCTCCTTGATATGAATAGTTTGGCCCAACAACCTTTGTATCCTCGAAAATCCCTCTTCATGAGGAGCTCACTCCAGATATCAACAATTGGTTACATAAGGATGCACCTCAAAGGAATCAGGCACACCTTGATTACTTCAGCCAGAAGTATCCTAAGAACATAAGCTCATCACTGAAAAATGGAACTATCAAGGTGGTGGTCTAGGACTAGAAGAAAGAGGCATGCAGTGCTCCATCGATGCACACAAGTGGGAATCGAAGTCAGGTCTTGGCTTTGGCATACCCACAACTGAGGGCACCAATACAGATGGTCATACTTTTTTGAACATTCACCGCGACCTTGTCAAAATCAAAGACATTCCTAAGGAAGTTTAAAAGAGAGCCTATGATGATATCCTAGACCAAATCTCCCTTGGAGACTCTGTTCTCCAAGAGCTATCCATCCACCTCATTGACCTACCACTTTCCCATCCACAACTCATAGATTGGGACCAACCAAGCATCATACACATTGATGAGTACACATCAGAGGAAGCACTTCTAAGATTCATGGGAGCTGAAACACCTCACAAGAAAACAAAGCCAGATTCTACCTATATCTACAAGCTAGATCCCAAGGGGTATTTTGGAGAAAATCCCCAACCTAGTTCTGATACACCCAAAATTGGAACTAAGGTGAACTTGAGACTAGCTAAGGCAGTGAAGAGAACCCCTTAGCAAGAACATCCAGAGCCACAAGAAAAACATGAAGATTTAGCATTACCTCCTCAAGATAATCGACCAGAGATATCTTCTATTCTAATTGAGGATACTAGGGAAGTCAACATCGATTCTTTAGGGATCCCTAGGCTTGTTCACATTGCTGCATCCCTATCACAAGACCAAGCTGATCTCCTCTTTGAGGTCTTAAGAGAGAACATTGGCCAATTTGTATGGTCATATCAGGACATGCCAGGGCTTGATCCAAAGCTTGTAGTTCATCATCTTGCAGTCAATCCATAGATCAAGCCTGTCAAACAAAAGCTTAGAAAAATGTACCCCAAGGTGGCATTACTGGTCAAAGCTGAGTTAGAAAGAATGTTAGCTGCTAAGGTTATCCGGCCTATCAACTATTCAGAGTGGATCTCCAACATGGTCCCTGTCACTAAGCCTTCTAGTGACATCAGAATCTGCACTGATTTTAGAGATCTTAACAAAGCTTGTCCAAAAGATGATTTTCCCTTGCCCAACATACATATGATTGTAGATCTTACAGCTGGACATGAAATTTTGTCTCTCATGGATGGATTTTTTGGGTATAATCAAATCAAGATTGTAGAAGAGGATCAACATGAGATAGCATTCACTACCTCTTGGGGAACCTTTTGCTACAACATGATGCCTTTTGGCCTAAAGAATGCTGGGGCTACCTATCAAAGAGCTATGATAGCCATTTTTCATGATCTCATCCATAGCATTTTGGAGGATTATGTGGATGATATCTTGGTCAAGTCTCATACCTTCATGGATCATCTTGCTGACCTGGAGAAAGTCTTTGATAGGTTAGCCAAATATTATCTCATGTTGAATCCCAAGAAATGTGTCTTTGGGTTCACATCTGCCAAGCTTCTAGGCTTTATAGTTTCTAAACGAGGTATAGAGATTGACCCCAAGAAGGTCAAGGCTATCTTAGACATGCCTCCTCCCAAGACACTGCGACAGCTTCATTCTCTTTAGGGAAAGCTTCAATCTATTTGGCGCTTCATCTCCCAGCTTGCAGATAAGTGTACACCATTTTCACATTTACTGAAGAAGGATGAGAACTTCAAGTGGGATCCTTTATGTCAGTGCAGCTTCGACCATCTCAAGTAGTATCTCATCAATCCCCCTATCTTGGTTCCACCAGTTCCTAGTCATCCCTTGATTTTTTACATATTAGCAACACCTACTACTCTAGGGGCACTTCTACCATAGCTCGATGACTACAATAGAGAAAGAGCCATCTACTACATCAGTAGAACCCTAGTTGGTTATGAACTCAATTACACTCCTATGGAAAAAGCTTGTTTGGTAGTTGTTTTCTCAACTCAAAAGCTTCGTCATTACATGCTAAGTCATACCATCCAACTAGTCTCCAAGATTGACCCTCTCAAGTATATGCTCTCTAGAACAGCACTTACAGGCCGTTTGGCCAAATGGGTTATGCTCCTTAGCGAATTTGACATCCAGTATGTGGACAGAAAGGCAATCAAAGGGCAAGCTATAGTAGATCACCTAGCTGATGCACCTCTAATAGATGCTTATCCATTGATCATAGAATTTCCAGATGAGCATATCTATCTAATTGAAGAACAACCCCCATGGAAACTTTATTTTGATGGCTCATACACATCTCATGGATCAGGGGCAGGAATATTGTTGGTCACACCTCAAGGAGATTACATTCCAAAAGCCTTCAAGCTACAATTCCCTAGCACCAACAATATAGCTTAATATCAGGCCCTCATAGTAGGATTAAAGATAGCTGTAGAATGGAACATTGCTGAGCTACAAATCTTTGGCGATTCTCAGCTCATCATCAAGAAATCCCTAAATGAATATCAAACCAAAGATGAAAAGCTATTACCCTACAAAGAGCTAGTTGATTGGCTAACCCAGCATTTTACAAGGCTTCAGTTTACATAAGTGCCTCGAATACAGAACAAAGCAGTAGATGCTATGGCTACTATCTTGGTTGGTCCCCAATCCCCTTGGTACCATGAGATTCATGCTTACCTTAACGATGGTATCATATCCCCTCACCTCACACATACCCAACACCAAAACCTCATACAAAAATCATCCCGCTATGTTATCATAGCCAATACCCTATATCGTCAGGGTTATCATGATACTCTCTCTCGATGTTTAGACCAAAATGAGGCTGTGATGGTGTTAAAGGAAGTACACTCTGGACTTTGCGATGCCCACATGAGTGGTATTGTCCTAGCACAAAAAATCCTTAGAGCAGGCTACTATTGGCCTACCATTGAAGAAGACTCCTGTGACTTTGTCAGAAAGTGTCTCCCATGTCAGCAGGATGCAAATCTTGTGCACGCTCCAGCACAGGATCTAGAGCCTATTGCACCACCATGGCCTTTCGCTTGTTGGAGCCTTGATCTAGTTGGAACTATAAAACCCCTCTCATATAATGGACATAAATGGATAATAACAACTACAGACTATTTCACTAAATGGGTGGAAGCAATCCCCCTAGTCTTAGCTACAGGAGTTCAGATCTCCAAGTTCATCTTGTACCACATTTTTTGCCACTTCGGCATCCCATCCACCATCTTCACCGACCACGGAGGTAACTTGCGGCATTACATCAAAGAGCGGCAAAATGTAGACACCTAAAAACTTTTAGAAAATAAAGTATTTTTATTTTCTGAAAAATTCCTGATGACATCATCATTTATTAATTAATAAATTATTTAATTAATTTATTTATTTTTATGCCATTAAATCCCTTTATCTTAATTAAAAATATTTAATTAAGGAATCCCTCCCAAAAATGTTTAAATCTTATTTAAACATTGTTTCCTTATTTATTAATTATTTAATTAATAAATTGACCAAAAAACCCAAAATAAATAAAAAAATTATTATTTGCCCAAAACTTGGCCAATATCCTTAAGACCACTAATGTCTTCCAAAATCTTCTAATCCTTCTTTAATTTTGATTAAAGGCTAATCCCATCATTTCCTACCCCTAATCCTAACTCAAAATATTTAATTAATATTAAATATTAATCCTCATGTTTATTAAATTTTTTTTAATAAATATCTCCTTAACCCAAACCCCTGAAATAAATAAAACTTTATTTATTTCCTAAAAATCTAATTTATCCTCATCCTAAGAAGTTCTAGACTCTTCTAGAAAGTCTTCATCCTCATCCTAGGAAATTCTAGACTATTCTAGAAAGTCTTTATCCTCATCCAAAGTCTAGACTCTTCTAGAAGATGTCTTTAAACCTAATCCTAATCCCCTCCTAACCTTGTCACATTCCCTAAACATGCGTTAAAACTTACTAACCCAAGCCAAAGTTAACAAATATCTCCTCCTTCACCCACCCTCATTAAATGCCATCCACTTGCCTATCCCTAAGCTAATCCTAAACCATCCTAATCCATCCTCTAATCATTTGCACAATCCTAAGCAAGCTTAGAACTTTCCTAATCAAGCCCAAGTCAAAATTCCTCTCATCTCCTTCAAAATATCCCAACCATAAAACTTTATGAAGCCCACTAGGCCATAAATGACTCTTCCAAGCCCTTTTATTGCTCTTACAAGCCATTATGAGGGTCTTTATGAAGATTTTATCCCTTGAGCCTCCTTTGTTGAGTCACCCTTCCCCTTTCCTCCATCGTCTCACCCCCTCTGACATGTGTCACTCTCTGATTGGCTATAAGGAAGAACAATCCATTTGCTCTCCTCTCATGCAATCTGAGCCCTCCATGAGCTTTTTCTCATCTTTGCATCTTAGCCCTTAATCCCTCAATCCTCTTGCCTATAAATTAGATCCTTCCCCTTTGCAAAAAAAAACAATTCATGAAGTAAAGTCATAATGCCATTTTAAGAGGCCATTTTACATCAAAATCATACACTCACACCCAAATTCCAACTCCATTTGAAGCCATTTTTGAAGCATAAGCTTGAGCATACATCCTATCTATTTAGACAAAGCCACTGAACAAGAGAGCTTCTTATTGAGAGAGTCCATTAATGGCTCATATTCTCAATTGAGAGTTCATCTTAGTCTATCTTGAAGTTTATGAATTTTGTTTAGTTTGTAGAAGCTTTATTTAAATTTGGTTTTTATTAGCATAATATACAAGCACATTTTTGAAAGATTCAAAAAATGTGTTACACGTCGAGGATATAAGAAGTTACATTAATTGTAAGATTGAAAGAATAGGTGATTAAGAGATTCATGAGGATTACGGAAATATGTGCAACAATAAATTATCCCTAAAGTCTAAGTTTGCACACTAGAAGGATTGAATCTAGTAAAATATATGTTCGATACAAAATTTGACAATCACGAGTGGACCCGAATCATATTGAGTAGGGTACATGATGATATATATTATTATACACAATGACCTAATTCACAAGGTCATAGGATTGAGAAATGAGAGTTATAATCTTGTTAATGAGAAGAATGTCAGGAAAAAGGTTTAGATGAACTTGATGAAAAAGTTTAATAGAAAGAACATGAAAATTGATCCCACTTAAGACAATGGAGTGAAATTGTTAACTAAGATATTAGGGTACAAGTTGAACCATGGATCAAGGGTTAACTTAGTACTAGCTAGATTTCATCATGTAGCATATGTGATGATAGTTAAAGGAAAAAAAAATTAATCTCTGTGACATTATTAGATTGCAATTGTTGAACATTGCAAAGATCAAGAAAACTAAGACTATAGATTTTAGATTTGAGTCCCTATTGACTCACTTATTATTTTATGTTACAAGGGATTTTAACAAATTGATAAATTGGGATAGCACCAAGTGTAGAATTAAATTGGTGACTCAATGCTACATATCTAATCTTGAGAATTTTAGAGATGATGACATTGATAGAATGATGAAGAGTTTTCAATTTGACATCCTTATATGGTGGAGAAATACAAGAATGATTTATTCTTCATGATAGAGATAGAAAACACCTGCATGGAAGTAGTGAATCCTAGAGTCAAATTGATTGAGCCTATGGGTTATGAGAAGAGTGCAGAGCTCATAGAAAATTATGTGTATATCATACTTTAATTTGAGGTGGACATAGAGTGCTCTTGATGGAGAAGCTATGAGGAAATATCAAGCATATTTCAATCTAAACTATGTAGTAAAGAAATCAAGAAAAAGGTTTAGAAAGATATAGATTCCATTCTTAAGGAATCTGGTATGACTAGACAAGAGTTCAATAAGATCAAAGGAATTGCATTGGAGATGAAGCCTAGTAGTCAAACTGAAGTTTTCATAGCAACTCCTATTTTTTTGAAAAGACCTCCAGAAGGAATCATAATGGAACAAACTTGTACACAAGCTCCTAGTGCACCTCATGCAATAGCTGTGTAGGTGCAACCAGTGATAGAAAGACACAAACAAACTAGGAGGCAACCAAAGGTGGAAGCATCTATTGTGTAAAGGAAGTCTACAAGATTGGTAAAGGTTAAGTAACAACCTACACCACAAGCCTAGAAAATGGTCAAGTAGACCACCAATAGACAAGGAAAGAGGAGGAAAAAAGCATAGATAACAAGTTCAAAAAATTTTGAGGATGAAGTTGGAGATAAAACTATTGAACACGATGTGTAGGAAGAAACAACACGAACAAGAAAGAAAGCTTGGAAACCTCAAGTAGAGAATCTAAATATGAAAATAATAAATGATGATAATTTTGTATGGCTGAATAAATATTATAGTATGTATGGTAGTATGGATAGAAAATAGTTAGAGAATGTTGTTATAAGAAACATGATTTTGAGGAATAAAATGTTTGAGAATATACAGAATAAGATACTAGAAGATCTATATAATAGACTCATAAATGTAATAGGAGAATATCAGAGGAAGATATGAATGTGAGAGTCTCAACAATAAATAAATTAATTGATGTTGGATCCAAAAAGGAACCAAACAGAGTTTTGAAGGTTATTGAGCCCTTGTAAGGAACAAAAGAAGAGCAATTTTCCTAATGGGAGTTAATTATGAGGAAGTTAGACAAGAAATAGATGAGGCAATAGTGAAATATATGTCCTCAGTATGTAAGGTGAGTCTATAGACCAAATCTGACAATCCCATGTATGTGCAAGTCCATACACCTTCTAGGGAAGAGGAAGAAGTAGAGGAAACACAACGGGCACTTCCACACCTCATATTGTTATGGCTACTAAATCAATGCATGTGGATAGTATGCACAAATCTGTGGATGCAATGGAAAATCCTTCTATAGGCTATGGAGAAAAAATTGTTGCCAATATCAACAATACCACTACATATTCTAGCTTTGATGATGATGAAGAAGAAGAAATAGGAAGAAGAGAAAGGAAAAGAGGTAAAATAAAAGAAAAGAAGAGAAGAATAGGAAAATAAGGAAGAAGAAGAGGAGAAGAAGAAGAAATAAGAAGAGGAGAAGAAGAAAGAAATAAGAAAAGGACAAGGTGAAGAGAGAAGAAGAGAAGAAGAAGAAAGAAGAGGTGAAACAAAAGATAAAAGAAGACAATGAAAAGAGGATGAAAGATGAAGAGGATGCAAAGAAGGATGCTAAGAAAAAAAAAAAAAAGAGGAAGAGAAAAAAAAGGTAGTTACACTTATTCCTACTATAGCTTTAGTAGTAATAAAAAATGGAGCATCAACATTAGTATTTATTCTATTAGATGATGAAGATAAAAAAGGATTGATGAGTACCTTAAATAGGTTGTTTGAAAAGAACAAGTTAGTAAAGTCTTTGGAGAAGACATTAACTGAAGTCTTGGACCAAATGGAGAAGATAGTTACTGAAACTTTAGCCATTCCAAACTTAGAGTTGAAGACCATGGAGTAAGATCAAGTTACTCATGATGCAACACTATTTAACATAGTGTGCACAATGATTTGAAGGCACTTGATGGAAACATCAAAGGACTTAAAAAACATATTGATGAAGGAAAAAATTGTATGGAAAATGTGCACAGTCATACAAGTACCTTACAAAATTTGAGAGTCAAATAAAAGGTAAGATGAGTGAACTTGAAACACTGATTGTGAAGTTACGACTCCCAGAATCTAGTATAGAAGACTATGGAGAAAAAGTGGAGAAGATACATGGGATGATCAGAGAATTGGAATCTAATAAAGAGAAAGTAGAAAGAAAACTCTCTAGTCCTAGAGAAATTTTTCTCTCAAGATTTATCTTGTGTAGACAGTTGTTACCAAGCTTTCAAGGTTAGCAAACAAAATTTAGTTGTTACCAAGCTCACTTGGTCATCAAAGGGAAATAGTGCAGGAAATAGTTCTTACTGAGCTATCATGGACAGTAAAGGAAATTTAGTTCTTACTGAGTTAACTTGACAGCCAAAGGATTTTATAGATTTTGAAATGTTAACCGAGTTAAGATGGTTAACTTAGGGAATTGTTCCTGGAAGTAGTGCTTACCGAGCAAGGTCGGTCAATGTTGGATTTCACTATTTTGTGAAATAAAGTTTATTTGTTTAATGTTATATTTTTAGCCAACTAATGTATGGTTTATTGATAAATATAATGTTTGAATGAGCTGACTTGATAATTTGAATGGTATATATAAGAGGTAAATTTGTGAATTCTAAGTGTGTGGTGGATTTGATGTAATATGAATGTGAAGGAGGATTGATTATTGTGAAAGAAAATTTTGAAGAATGATCAGAGATCACTAAAGAGTAGCAAAGCTATATTTGATCAAGGAGGATCTAATGGTGCAAAATAGAGATCTATAATCAACAAAGTTAGTTGCATCCTATTTAGGTCAATTCATTGTTACTTTCTAATCATTTTAGTAGTCATTTCAAATCTCTTAATATAGTTGGTTTAACAGTCATTTTGTAAATCCTCTAACAAGGTGATAGTTTAGTTGAATTATTCTAAAGACCTCTAGAAAGGCCACTCCTAGTAGGGTGATTAAATTCTCTAAAAGGGTCACACCTAACAATGTGTATTGTAACCTTTAACAGGGTTGGCTCCTAGCAAGGCTCACTTTGGAAGAGTGAAAATTTGTAGCTAGTTGCTTGGTGGTTTTTCCCATATTGGGTTTCCATGTTAAATCTAGTATCTCTTGAGCTCATGTTATTTACTTTTTTATGCATGTTAATAATTATGAATGCTAAAGATTAGTAACAATTTAATCTACCGAGTTACAACATTTTTGTGATGTGTTTACTGAGTGACAATTTCTACTAGTTATTTAAGTAATCTAAGGGATTAGGATTTATTTTTGTGGTAACTGATTCACCCTCCACCCCCCCTTCTCAGTTACTACATTCATAATTCCAACACTGTCTACCCATTTGCTCAACACTTTACTTGTATTCCCATAAAACCATCTAGTATGGTCACTTTTAAACCTATTATGCTCATACACTAAATAGAACATGTATGAATAGAAATACTTTAATGCACTCCTTTTTCTCTTTCACTTGACTTATCATTGTGGAATTGTAAGGTCATCTCTAAAGTAATAAAAACCTTTATGCCTCTCTGCCCACTGACCAACCATATGACTGGAGGACCCCAAAGTGGACCGCTCCACTATTACAAAATGCACAACTATAACCCATGAGACATGAAATCCTTTACACCCTTATGTCACTTGGTGAAGTGTGGCCATAGAAGCATGAGCAAGAAAGAATTTCATTCTTATGAGAAACCCTAACACTGTAAGACTGTAAAAGGAGGAACTTTGGCACTTTGTAAACCCTTTCAAAATTTGAAAAAGAACCTAGGGTTTCAATAGACTTAGGGCATTTTAATGATAGTGTTGATGACAAACCTTGAGAATTCAATAAAATTCAAACAACACAGAAAGTAGGGCATGATCAGGGTAACACAAAATTTGAAAAATTATAAGGAAAGAAACCCTAATGTATAGGATACAATGGCTTAAATGATTTTTTCACCAAAATTTAAGAACTTCACTGCACTATGAAAAATCAAACCAACAATGGCTCTATATAGGGATGATACACTACTTGAGTCTATGCAAGAATTTAGAATCTATAGTAGAGAAGACCACATACTTGATACAACAATGACAATTTCTTCAGAGGGCACAAAAACAAAACTACAAAAATAGGGAACCAAACCAAATAGAGATACTTATAGGGATTTATAAAATATACAAAAGTTATAAGAACACAAGGAACTCTAAAACTATTGTTCATGGAATATAGATACTTTTAGGAATAGTACCTCTTCAAGAATTGTCCATGAACTAGAAATTCAAGAATATCTCTAGTTAAATCCTTCAAAAAAATACGAGTCTTCACCATTTATATCACAAATGTTGTATGGCCCAAGCTAGATGTGATAAAATTTACCATGCTTTCCTTTATCTTCCATTATAGCATTCCACATTAATACCATGTCACCTATTTCAAATATCCTCTCAATGGCCCTCTTGTCATATAAATGCTTCATCTATGATTGTAACTTGGCATTCTAAATAGAAGACTCTCTCCTTGTTTCTTTTAATTGCAAAATATCATCCATTCTAAGTTGCATCTCATCAATGATATCTTCTTCATAAAGTTGAACAAATTTATACATTCCCTTAGGGTTATTTTGTGGAAGTCTAGCTTGTATTCCATAAACCAAATCAAATGGAACACATCCAATGGCCTTTTTCACAATAACCCTATTAGCCTATAAAGCTAATGGAAATTTTGAATCCCATGCCTTATTTTTTTTCCTAAGATTCTTTTGATAATCTTTAATATACTTTTGTCACTTGATTCTGCCTGACCATTCTCTTGAGGATGATAAGGTGAGGATGTGTACTCTATAATGCCATATTTGTTAAAAAACTTCTTATATTCCTCAGATTTGAAGCACACAGCATTATCAATTATAATCCTCTATGGGCATCCAAACTTGGTCACAATATTGTTTAGAATGAAATTAATAACAACTTTACTTGTTGCACTCTTTGTAGGGATTTCTTCAACCCACTTAGTGAAGTAATTAGTGGTTACTAGGATCTAAGAATGTCTACCACTAGACTTGTTTGAGATCTCACCTATGAAATCAATTCCTCATTGTTGAAAAGGTTCCTGGACTTCAATGGTGGTAAATTCCTAGAAAATTTTAACTTTCCACTAAACCTTTGGCAAGTATGAAATATTTTCACAAGCTCATGAGCATCTCTAAAAAGTTAGTAGTTTTGCCATATAGTGACCACCACATACACCTTCATGCATATCTTTTAAGATCCTTTTAGACTCAATTTCATCTACACACTTCAAAAGGACCCCTTCCATATTTCTCCACCACAATTGGCCTTGTACTATGACATACCTTATGGCTTGAAACTTCACAGATCTTTTTTGGTTGTTTGTTAATCTTGATGGAAATTTCATGTTTTGCAAGTAATAGATTACATCTCTATACCAATCAGAAGTATCCATATGACATATATTATCCCTATAACTATTATCAAGTTGATTGATCTAGTTTTCCTCTAAATTGGATTTTATTGTCAATTTGGACAAACCTGGACCCCTAACCACTGTAGTGATCTGAATATCAATGTTAAATTCTTGTATCCTAGTAATCCATCTACATCTTCTACTAGATACCTCTTGTTGTGAAAAAATTTCCTTTATAGTAGTAGTAGGAACAAATGCAATAATAGTGGCTCCCATTAAGTAGCATCTAAATGCTTTCACCCATTTCACCAGTGCATATGCCTATTTCTCAGTTATATCATATTTGAGTTCTGCTGCCTATAATGATTTGCTAAAAAATGCAATCAGCTACTCATAACCTTCCTCAATTTCCTATAACATTACTACAACAATAGTGTGAAATGAGGAAAAATAAAATACATGCATTGGGTTATCATAATTTGGTGCTCTAAGAAAAAGGGCATCTTTAATTACTTTCTTAATCTTGTGGAATGCAATGCTAGGCTCACCATCCCATTTTATCTTAGACCCTTTATTTAGCATGCTTGATATAGGCCTACTAATTTCTACAAAATTAGTCACAAATCTTCTAAGAAAATTGATTTCTCCAAAAAATGACTAAATTCCCTTCACACTCTTGGGCTTTTGGACTTTATCTATTGCTTCCACCCTTTTGGGGTCAATCCTCACTCCATGCTTGCCAACTAAATGTCCTAACGACTTTCCCTTAGTAACACCAAAATGGCACTTCCTAGGGTTTAAAGAGATACCATACTTAAGGGTTTTGATAAATATCTTTTCTAAATGCATGCAATGATCATTCTTATCCTTAGAATAAGTAGTCAAATCATTCTGATATATAGCCAAAAACTTATCAATAATATCATCAAAAGCTACATCTATTGCATGTTGAAAAGTGACCCCAGCATTAGTAATCCCAAAAGGCATCTTGACATACACATAAGTACCCCATGGAGTGGTGAAAGTAGTCTTAAATTGTTCTCCTTCCTTAACAACCACCTGATTATAACTTGAAAATCCATCCATCATAGACATAAGTTCTAAACCATTTACCTTTTACAACATAGCCTCCATGTTTGACAGACCATAGTTATCTTTTAATGAAGATATATTAAGATTCCTCAAATCAACACACAACCATATATCTCCATTTTTCTTCCTTACTGGCACTAAAGTGGAAAGCTAAGAGGAATGTCTAATGGGCTTTATGATCCTTGCATTTTTTAACTTGATCAGTTCTTCTTGCATTTTGGGAGCCAAGGTTGGATTTATTGGCCTCTATTTTTGTCTAAAAGGCTTAGCATCTGGTTTCAAGGGGATTTCATGCTAGAAAAGATCCTCTCTATAAGCCTTTAGATCATCATATGGCCATGAAAAAATATGCCTATATTTCCTTAATAGATCTATTAAACCTTTCCTTATTCTATGAGATAACTTCTTGTGATTATATACCTTCTTAGGTGCTTCTGTAGTTCATAAATTTACCTCTTCTAGGTCTTTAATATTATATTGACTAGCATCCATTTGTGACCTATCCTGGCTTTCAAAAATAGTTTCTAAAACAACTCGACCTTTTGGGATATTTTTGTCTTTAATTGCACAACTTCCTACCCAAAAATAGTATCTTTTCCATTTATATTTTTTACATAAGCTACACAATCAATCTCTTGCCTTGATATGTTTTCTAAATGCATGCAATGATCATTCTTATCCTTAGAATAAGTAGTTAAATCATTCTGATATATAGCCAAAAACTTATCAATAATATCATCAAAAGCTACATCTATTGCATGTTGAAAAGTGACCCCAGCATTAGTAAGCCCAAAATGCATCTTTACATACACATAAGTACCCCATGGAGTGGTGAAAGTCATCTAAAATCATTCTCCTTCCTTAACAACCACCTGCTTATAACCTGAAAATCCATCCATCATAGACATAAGCTCTAAACCATTGACCTTTTACAACATAGCCTCCATGTTTGATAGACCATAGTTATCTTTTAATGAAGATATATTAAGATTCCTCAAATCAACACACAACCATATATCTCCATTTTTCTTCCTTACTGGCACTAAAGTGGAAACCTAAGAGGAATGTCTAATGGGCTTTATGATTCTTGCATTTTTTAACTTGATCAGTTCTTCTTGCATTTTGGGAGCCAAGGTTGGATTTATTGGCCTCTATTTTTTTCTAAAAGGCTTAGCATCTAGTTTCAAAGGGATTTCATGCTAGAAAAGATCCTCTCTATAAGCCTTTAGATCATCATATGGCCATGAAAAAACATGCCTATATTTCCTTAATAGATCTATTAAACCTTTCCTTATTCTAGGAGATAACTTCTTGCCAATATATACCTTCTTAGGTGCTTCTATAGTTCATAAATTTAACTCTTCTAGGTCTTTAACATTATATTGACTAGCATCCATTTGTGACCTATCTTGGCTGTCAAAAATGGTTTCTAAAACAACTTGACCTTTTGGGATTTTTTTTGTCTTTAATTGCACAACTTCCTACCCAAAAATAGTATCTTTTCCATTTATATTTTTTACATAAGTTACACAATCAATCTCTTGCCCTGACAACATATTTTCACAATTCCAAAATCTCAGAATATCTTTCTCATTCTCAAATACTTGCCAATTTTGGACATTATTAGGAACAGAGGGCCTAGTTTGGATCTCAACTTTAGATATACCAACAAATGTAATGTCATCAGGTTTTATTGCCATATTTTCTATCAAATCTACCATCTTATTGTTAGTTCTATCCTTCCAAACTATCCCAAATGCATAAAAACATTTAATCATGTCCCCTACAACATTTTTGTATCGTTTAAACCTTTTATTCTTTGACACATAACCATTTCGTACTTAGAATACAACCAATTCAGAATCTCCTACAACATGTAAACACTTTATCCCATGCTTATCAGCTAGTCTAAGTCCTAATAGCAAAGCCTCATACTTTGCTATGTTTTTAGTACAAGGGAAACTCAATGTAAAAGAAAATTTATATGTTACCCTAGCAGGAGAAATCAACAAAATACCTGCACCTACTCCATCTTTGCAACAGGCACCATCAAAGAACATGGTCCATAAATCACCTTTATCTATTTTTGTGTGAGCTTCTACTTTCATCTAAGATTTGTGCTTTCCTTTCTTCAAAGTGATAATCTTAGCTCTGAATGCATTAACATTTGTATTCACAAAGTTTGTCATATCATCCTCAATCTCCTCTTCTATCATGTATATGCTCTTTGATTATCTATTTATTTTTACCAAATTCTCATCCATGTTAAAAGTAGCAAATGATAGATCACATTAAAAACTCCCTCCCATTGCAGAACTCCACTTTTTAGATAATAATATACCATACTAAGGTGGAATATCAACAACCAATACATTCATAGTAAGTTCCTTGTCTAGATAGGTTATCAATCTATAGGGCAAGGCATTAATAGTACATATGACTATCACTTTTCTTTTATCCATGCACAACATCTTCCCTGAGTAGTATCAACTTTCAAGCCTAATTCCTTTATTATTTCAAAAGGCATAATAATATTGGAGGCACCAAAACCAATCATGTAGTTCTTTAATGTTTTACCATTCACTAGGATACTTTAAAAAAAAAAAGCTCTACACTTCCTAAACATTCTTTCATAGAGCAATCCAAAAACATTTGAGGGATTTGAGACACAACTACTTTAGCTTCCTTGTCTTTTACTTTTTCCTTGTCCTCTTCCTTGGGGTCATAAATTTCATTGCAATCTTGTCTTACCCTTACATCAGTATTTCCCAACATTGCTATGGCTTTATTTCTATGTCCAGGGTGTTGACACCTAAATTTGATTACAGTGCTTTGGTAATCCTATTTGCTATCTCTAAAGGAATCATTAATTAAATTCCTATTTAATTAAATCCTTTTCCATCCCCTAGCTGATTAATTTAATTAATCATCTATAGTCCTAATTGATAAATCAAATAACCTATTATTTATCAATTAAATCCTATTCTCCTATCTAAATTCCAAATCCCCATTTATTAAATAAATCTATTTGATAAATCTATCCCTCAAATCTAATAAACCCCTAACCTATCCCTAATCCTCCATTTAGCCTAATCCACCCCATCCACCCATACTAACTAATCTTAGCCACTAACTCACCCACCCTCATGAATGCCATCCACTTGCACATCTCTAACATCCTTAATCTAATCCTAACCCAAGCCTAATTCCCCCCCTAACCTTGTCACATTCCCTAAGTGAGCTTAAGACTTTCCTAAGCCAAACCAAAGTCTCCTCCCTCAAAATATCCCAACCACAAAGCCTTCAATTGTCTTACATGCCCTTAAAAGCTCTTACAAGACATTATGTGGGCCATTTAAGGCCTTCAGCCTCCTTTGTTGACTCATCCATTCCCTTTCCTCCACCCACTCTCGCTATGACATGTGTCACTCTCTGATTGGTACTAAACAAGCACAATCCATGTGCTCCTCTTTGAGTGCATCCTGACCCTCCCTCACCATCTTGCCATCCTTGCATCCTAACTCTCCATCCCTCAAGCCTCTTGCCTATAAATTGAACCTCCTCCCTTCACAAAAAGAATCCACTCTCCATGCAAATTTATAATGCCATTTTGAGAGCTCATAAACTACCAAAATACCATTATAATGGCAAAATCACTCCATGACTCCATTGTTGCAACCTTATCTCACTCAACCCGTCCATCCATTTGAAGCTTGAGCTATACTTGTGAGCATACATACCTTAAATCGGGGACATATCTATTGCATCATTGTGTTATACCATTTGGAGCTTACCATTATTGGTTTGCCTCCATTTGTGGTGATAACAAATCAGTCATATCTTAAGTGTTTGCTCATTTTAGTATTGTTAAAGCTTTCATTTAATAGTTAGTTTTCATTTTACACTACTAAAATATGGTGATACATTTTGGCAACATACTTAAATCCATTAAAAACTAAAAATTTGCAAAAAAAAAAAAAAAGCTTTTAACAAGTGAAACTAAACCAATCCAATCATTTGCATCCTTGCAACATCAAGGTTTTAGATGCATTCATACAAAGTTAGGAACACTTCATTTTTGGGAATTTAAAAAGAACTTCAAGTTTCCATTTCAAAAGGTTCAAAATAAACACTAAGTGCACACTAAAATCTAAATCAAACTCAAAGCACCAATCAAGGATAAAATGAACCTCATTTGCAAATATTTTAAAGTTCTTTTAAAAATCTCATGAAAACTAAGAGTCATAAATGGTTGCCAAAATTGTGTTAAAAGTTTTATTATTTGTTCCAAAAAAATGTCTTGTTGAAAAATCTTGAATGTTTCTTAGGTTTTTCATGCATCAAAACAATCTAGGAATATCATTTTCGGACTTAAAACATGCAAACTAGAACACAAAATCTTGAATGAAAAGTCCAAAGAGTCATTTTCACTTTTGAGTCCAAAACAATCTTGAATGATCTAAGGTTAAAACAAAGCACTTCAAAGTTCTTAAAACAACACACAAAATCTCAATCTTGAATGCTCAAAGGAAAAAAAATTGAATGTTTAATCACTTGTCTTTTGAATGCATGTTGCTAAAATCAATCTTGAGTGCCATGGATTAAAATCAAGTTTTTATTTTATTTTATGAATGCATGATTAAAATAAAAAATCCAATCTTGAATGCCATAGATCAAATAATCATCTTTTTGGGCATAAAAATAATCCACATTTTGGAAACTTTCTAATTTATAAAAACAAATAAAGACACTTTGAGTAAATTTGTTTTTGGACTTACCCTCTTTAATCACTCATCATTCTAACCATTGGTTGCAATATCAGTGCCATATATGGGGATTGGTCTACCTAAGAAGGTGTTAAGTGCTCCAAAAAAATCAAATTCCACTCACTTGAGTTTTTATTGGTTTTTCTAAGATAGAAAATTTCTTGAATGCACATTAGTCTCGCTAACACTTCATTTGGGCATAAAAATTGAACAAATCTTGACAAGGAGGGCCTCTGGGTGCATGCTTGAAATCGAGCTTTACACACATCTTTGTTTTGGGCTTAAAACAAACTCACACTCAATCTTGAATGCCTTAAAGAAAATCAATCGATACTTGACGTGGAGGGCCTCCAAGCACATGAGTTTACTTTTTGTTGACCCTAAATCTTCTTGGTGTATTCATTCTTTGATCACTTCTCTTTTGTTGGTGCATTTCAAATTGGAATTGAACCTTTGCATCTTAAATCACGTGTGTTTTCAAAAGGTCTAGATCAAAAAACTTAAGCATCAATTGGAAAAGAACTCTATCTTTTAGCCCAAGATCATCCAAGTCTTCTCTCCCCTTGTCATCTTTCGAGGCCATCTTGGGTGCATAAGATTAGGATCCAAAATCTTGTTTAAGTTTTAGGAGGCCTTCTTGGGGATTTCATCACCCCTTGGGATGACCTCAACTCTAGCATTTTGGCAGAGTATAAAGATGAGGAGGTGAATCCAAAGATACCTCTCTTGGGATCAAAATTTTGTCACTCAGGCTAAGCCTCAAGGAACTTTATACCCTTGAGAAGTGAAAGAGGACAAGTGGGTTACTACTCCTCTCAAATGTGTGACATCTTTTTGGTTTCATCTATGGATATGGGCCTCACATACCTTGCATATATCAATGACTCCCTAGCTAAACCAAATTTCATCCTTGCAAAAAGCTTCCTAGGATGTTTTTGTGTTTGACGTACTTGCTCCAAACTTTTGTCTACTTGTTTGTTCATAGCTTTTGAATGAATATTTTCCAACTTTGGTCAAAATCCTAGAAAAGAAGAAATCTCCTAGCTCAAGGCATACTTAGTGTAGTCACTACCTCGTGAGAAAATCATCCAAGCCCCCCCGTCACAACCGAATCTATCTAGTTCTTTTCTTTAGAACAATCCCAAATCCAAAGTCCATCCAAATCATCCCCCCAACTAGCTACCAACCCAATCCAAAATCACCCAAGCCTTTAAGGAATTGTTGTTACTCTACCAGAGTTTTCTATCCAAATTCCTCAATCTCCCCAAGGTTATCCCTTTGATAGAGCTTTGTCTAGGGTAATCTAGCCTTGTCACTTGTCATCCCTCATCACCTAAGCTAAAGGTTGGGATCCACAAGTGGTCAATCTCGTGTCATGCCCATAGGATCATTTGTATATCCTCAAGTTGACACCCAAATCCACCAATCCTACACATAGGAAAGCAAAAATCTCACTTTTTGACAGCATACCCTTGAAGTCTTCCATCCACAGGAAAGCCAAAAATCTTCAGCCAATCCTCCTTAGGTCTATCATGCAACTTTGACTCTCCCTAGGAAATCTTTTATCAACCAATCCAAAATATACGCTTAATCCAAATCCAACCATGTGCTTCTGCATTCATCCATATGCAAGATGCCATCCCCATCCAACTCATCATCAAAAAATGAAATCCTAACCCTATCATGATGAGTTTGGTCGAATTGTCCTTTCTCCTGCTACATCCTATTCCAATGATGATGAAAATATTGTTGACTATGACGGGTATCTTGAGAGCCTTAGATGCCTTCCGCCAACCATGCCCCAAAATTCAAGCATTCCTCCAAACTATCTAGTCATGCCATCTCATATCCCAACTTCTCCACCATCACCCAATCAACCAAGCTTCCAATCTTCCACCCCCATCACACCAGCTATTCCTATCAATCCACCACCTCCACCTCTGACACACGAGTCTCCTAGGAATCTCCTAGAGGAATTACAAGAAAAGTTGCCTCCAACAGTCGATAAGCCATGTCATCTAATCCAACCATGTGAAGTAGTTAGTGATGAAGCTTCCTCATCTATAATATCACCTCCATCTCCCATAGCTATCATTCCCATGCCATCCATCAAATTTCTTAAAACCCTTCCACTTCCTGCAAGCATCAAAATCCCACCACCTATCAAATCCCTCCAAATCCTATCCACATCACCTCCAAGAATTTCTCAAATCTCCCGTAATGACCCATATGCATCCATCTTCTACTCACCCATCTCCACTGCTGAATCTTCCATCTATCCATCTGTTGCCTTTGAAGAATCCATCCCTTCACCTTTTGTCCCACCATCCACTCCAATCCAATCCTATCAAGATCCTACCCAAAAGCATGTTGACATCCCCCAAAGCATAAATGAAGATATAATCATAGCATGTCTTCCATCCATAGTGCAGTCACCATCCCCTCCATCTCCAAAACCTCAAGCCATACCTCATCTATTGCAGGATATCTTTTCATCCCATCAGCTAAATCAAGATCCTATCCTCCCATCTCCTCTACTCCATGCTTCCACCTTACCACCTATCAAGCTATTCCACCATCTATAATCTACCCTCTTGGTTCACTTACATTCATCCATGGTGGCCCCCTCTTAGTAGAAAAATTAAGAATAGTATCTCCCCATTGTAGTACATCTAGTAAAGCACTTTTACCATTTTCTACAAGAAAAAAGTTTCCTCAACTCGTTCAAATGCTCAATCGATGGCATTATCAAGGTCAAGGTTTAGGACCACAAGAGCAATGAATCAAAAAGAATATTATTGCACAAAAGAATCTAGGATTTCATGGTCTTGGATATGTATCCAAAAGCTCACCATCTAAAAGTGTTGGTACACGCCACCCCCAAACCAAGCCTATCTCCAGACCCACCATGCTAGCCTCCCATCACTCCTTCAAGAAATCTTATTTCATCCCCCCTCCACAATCTTTGCAACCCAAAAAAACCTACCAAATCCCCCCTTCATCCGCTAAATCCATTTTGGGTCCCTATGTACCAAAATCTACCATCAGCCATCCTCCTATCATCCAACATAAAAGTCCCACTCCTTTCATTCCTATTCAGGATCAATAAAGGCACATCTCTCTACCTATCATCTATCATCCTCCCACTATAAGCTCCTACATATCCTCTCCATCTCACAAAGCTTCTCATAACCATCTTCCCAAAGCTTACCACAGCAATGTGAATGCCAACTTCAAAATGCACAGAACTAAAAATCCACATCCTAGGCAATCATATGTCTATTCTTAAAGACACACTCCAAAAAGGAAAAATCCAATCAAAGAATGCAAAACAATGCAAAAGCCTATGAAAAGAAAATCCAAAACCATGTGGATCCCAAAGAAAAAAGTTGAAAGCCAATGCATAATGGCATCCACCATTGTTAATCCCCCATCTAGTGACTCATGTGCCCCATCTCCTAACTCCATCTTGGGTGCCTACATCCCCAAGAGTGCTTCCACAAATCCTCCATCAAGCCCGCATCTACCATCTATCCCCCATATGCTCTTTTCACACCCATCCAAACATGTGCCAATGTTGATCCTACAAGCATCCCCATCTCATACTCCTTTCCATCTTTTTCATCCCTCCATCTCCTACAATCAATCCCATCTAATCCAATCTATTGCATAAATCACACATCTGGTGTACCAACAACTAGCAACAAAATTAAACATTCCAACAGTCAGTGAAAAATCATTAAAAAAAAGAAGAAGCCAAAAATAGCTAAAGAAAGCCAAAATCATTCTAGCTAAGTCCAAAGTCAAAAAGTCAAAAAAATAAAGAAAAATAAAGTGTCCACTAGTGAAAACTTGGCAATTCAAGCACCTTGGACAAGTACCATGGTGAAAACTTGGCAAACAATCATCATGCGTAAATCCCTCTATCCAAATGCTCTATACACTTGGGGGACACATTCCATCACCCATCACACCCATCTCATCCCACCATACCAACCACATCCTATCCATTTCACCCACCATCCTCTTTTCAATCTTGATAGAAATAAAGTTTGCCACTAGATACATGCTTTTGGTCATCCCTTTGACATCCATTTTCCATCAAAGTTTGTACCCACCTATCCCTAATCCACCCATCCTCCTTATCCTCCACCTCATTAACCTTTCACATCCTAGCTTCCATCTATCTCCCTCATCCTCTTGTTGACCAATCTTCAAATCCCACCACATCCCTCATAAAGAATCCTCTTGAATAGCATATTGAAACTAGGGGCACTCTATTCCTTGGGAACTGTGTCATGTCCATCTTTCCATCAATCCTTATCTTTTTGCATTCCTCTACCCAAATCCCTCTATCCATTGTTCCCTTTTTCATCTATCCGTGCGTCTCCTAGCATTACCTCCATCTTTCCATCACCTGGTACATCCCTTATCATTGGTATTTAGCCCTCAGCTATCACCTCATCCTGAGCCTCCATTTGCTATCCTCTCATCCTAAGTTTTTTTAACCCGCTATCTCCTCATCCTGAGCTTCTTATTCCCACTATCTTAAGCTTTTCACAAACCATCTTCTCCTCTTGAGCTTTTCATCCCCTCTATCTCCTTAATCCCATGATTTTCCTCTAACCTCCTCATCCCAATCCTTCTATCCACTATATCTTCATATATATCTTTCCTATCGCTATCCTATCATGGTGCACTTTTGTCCGATAATCCCTTGTACATCATTGGATCTATAAGCTATCTATTCCTTACCCTTTGGTACTTCGCTTGGTCCCATTGTATATCTCTCATCTTTTCATTTCTGTTCATGCTTGATCATAACTTGCAGTTCTCTTGGTTAAGTGCTTTAACAAATCCTTGTACGAGATCCCTTGTC
The DNA here is from genome assembly GCA_028749045.1 of Cupressus sempervirens. Classification (NCBI taxonomy): domain Eukaryota; kingdom Viridiplantae; phylum Streptophyta; class Pinopsida; order Cupressales; family Cupressaceae; genus Cupressus; species Cupressus sempervirens. The sequence continues at coordinate 102,928,158 of CM053785.1, forward strand.
ATCAAAATGTTGTCCTAAAGAGTTCTACTTGCCCAGCTCATCCTAGTCCTCGATATTACTAATAGATCCTTGCAGGATGCATCCTTCCTCTCATTTGATCTTGGTCTATTAGTATCCAGTCCTACCAATCTCTTTAGCAAAAGGTTATCTTTTTTATCGATTTACATTTTATTTCAATTTATTTTCTTTTCGAGATTTTCAGCTTGACTCTTAATGTATCTCTTCCAAGTGATTTGGTTTGTTCCCTCCTCATGGTCACCATGATATTTTATATCATGATGTGCTATGAATGGGGAAATTCGAGTGCAAGGTCTTGATCAGGTCTTTTGTTTGTTTTTATTTTCTGCTTATGGGTTACCCAGTGTCAGTTCCATGCTGCTTCCTCTAGGATTCGTGTGTGATGCTAGGACAATCCTTGCATGTTTTTTTTGAGTCAGTTTGTCAGTCCTTTGGATGGTTGGTGAATAGGCCTTGATGTTCTTGGTAACCTTGGCAATTAACCAGTAGTCCTATAGCAAATCTTGTGCTCAACTACATGGTGGTACTTCTCTTTGAAGTATCCCCCCGCTCAAAATGCTTCAATGGATTCCCTTCATCTCCATTATCCCCCATCCATATCCAACATCCATCTCTCCCACCCCTTCTTGTGCATTAGTTATCTCTCAAAATCAACCATCATTCTTAGCTTTAGGGATCCACAATCCTAGTCTTAGGATCCACCAATCAAATCAATCCACCAAGCCTCATCTTTCAAGATCCACAATCCTAGTCCTAGTGATCTCTGAAACCCATCTTCCACCAATCTGACTCTTTGAAATCCTATTGCCTCAACTTTCTCTTCCCATCATCCATCCCCTCCTCCTAGTTTCCTTTTTATAGCACTCCACTCCTTGATCCTCCCCCCAATCCTGGAACATCTTAGGCTTGCTTCCTCTTGTGCAATCTGTGTCTCTGCTAGTCTTGAATTCTTGTGCATTTCAAGAAGCCATCAAGCCTCATCTTCTCTCTCTCTTCCACCTTCTTGAGGGGACATCTCTAAGTCTAGTCTCTCCTCTTCTTATCCAAGACTGGGACAACCTTGTTGCTAAAACATCTTCCTCATGTCATCTCCGTTCGAACTTCTTTGAAATAGTGTTGTCTCAACACTATTTCAAAGAGGGGCAAAATGTACACACCTAAATTTGATTACACCACTTTGGTAATCCTATTTAGCTATCTCTAAAGGCATCATTAATTAAATTGCTATTTAATTAAATCATTTGCCATCCCCTAGCTGATTAATTTAATTAATCATCTATAGTCCTAATTGATAAATCAAATAACCTATTATTCATCAATCAAATCCTATTCTCCTATCTAAATTCCAAATCCCCATTTATTAAATAAATCTATTTCATAAATCTATCCCTCAAATCTAATAAACCCCAACCTATCCCTAATCCTCCATTTAGCCTAATCCACCCCATCCACCCATACTAACTAAGCTTAGCCACTAACTCACCCACCCTCATGAATGCCATCCACTTGCACATTTCTAACATCCTTAATCTAATCCTAACCCAAGCCTAATCCCCCTCCTAACCTTGTCACATTCCCTAAGTGAACTTAAGACTTTCTTAAGCCAACCCAAAGTGTCCTCCCTCAAAATATCCCAACCATAAAACTTTATCCCAACCACAAAGCCTTCAATGCTCTTACATACCCTTAAAAGCTCTTACAAGCCATTATGAGGGCCATTGAAGGCCTTGAGCCTCCTTTGTTGACTCATCCATGCCCTTTCTTCCACCCACTCTCCCTGTGACATGTGTTACTCTTTGATTGGTGCTAAACAAGCACAATCCATGTACTCCCCTTTGAGTGCATCCTGAACCTCTCTCACCATCTTGCCATCCTTGCATCCTAGCCCTCCATCCCTCAAGCCTCTTTCCTATAAATTGAACCTCGTCCCTTCACAAAAAGAATCCATCCACCATGCAAAGTTATAATGCTATTTTGAGAGCTCGTAAACTACCAAAATACTATTATAATGGTAAAATCACTCCATGACTCCATTGTTGCCACCTTATCTCACTCACCCCATCCATCCATTTGAAGCTTGAGCTATACTTGTGAGCATACGTACCTTAAATCAGGGACATATCTATTGCATCATTATGTTATACCATTTGGAGCTTACCATTCTTGGTTTGCCTCCATTTCTGGTGATAACAAATCAGTCCTATCTTAAGTGTTTACTCATTTTAGTATTGTTAAAGCTTTCATTTAATAGTTAGTTTTCATTTTACACTACTAAACTAGGGTGATACACAGGGATCCTTAATAAATCATACAAATGAACCTTAACAGTGATCTAAGATAAAATAACAAGCATATCTATAAAAGAGTCAAAGGGATTATCAGTAGTCATGTTCTTTTTCTCATGATGTTTATCCAAAATGTTCAAAGCATTTTGATGAATCTTATCATGTTTAGTGATGATCATTGGTACCTTCTCATCTAATTTTTTGGGAACATCACTTGAGAGCTCTAAATCAATAGGATTACCCACTTCTTTGGTTCCCACTTTTTATTGGTAAGTTTAACCTACACAGCAGGGGCTTCTTTAGGTTTCACAATCTCCCCCTTTTTAGGATTATTCCCTTTTATAAAGATAATAGATACCTTGTCATTTCCATCTATTTGAGGCATGTTTCTAGTTTGAACTTGAGCTATCATACTATCAATAATTTGATCAGTCTCTTCCCTAGAAGGTTTTCTTAATGTTACTTCTTCCTTGGCATTTACCATATTACACACATTATCTTCAACATCACTATCATCATAGAATACTTGCTATTGTATGACATCTTGAAACTGTCTTTGGTCATGTACATCTCTGTCATAATCTTCATAGTCAGAATAATGTGATTCAAACATATTACATCCTACATCATCATTGTTTTCTTCATGTTCATGACATTTTTCCACTATAGTTTGATTTCTTGGGAATGACAATGCTACTACACAAGATTTAGGAGCATGGGTTAATTGACATGCAAAGCACCATGTAGGGTCAGTAGTAAACTTAGGATCATCTATCAAATTTACAAATTGTTTTGATAGAGGATTAGGGGTCACCTTGTTGTTACTACTTTTAGGGGGAGGAACTTTAGGCTGACCATCTTTCCAAGTGGTGTTTTAGGGGAAATTTTTCAACCTATTCTATCTATTGAAACTTGATTGATAAGGGATCCTATTGTTAGTTGGATTCCTATCATTCTTCATCTAAGATAGATTTAAGCTCTTTATAGCATTTAGAACTTGGCTTATCTCAGTAGGCTCTTTCTTTTTTCCACCTATAATTTTGTGATCCTCCTTCCTATTTCCCTTATTACCAAACAACCTAGGGTCATCTCTTTTACTTTCTAATCTCCCTGAGATCCTAAAACTATTTTCTACATTTATAACAATCCTAAAAACATCTGTTAAAGTCCTAGGTTTCTTATCCCTAAGTTGGTATTCCATTTTACCATCAAATACATTTAGATAAGTGATTAGACATACCATGTCATCAATTTTCATGGCTTGCATTAGCTTGTACACTCTCTTTTGAAATCTAGTACTAAATTTAGTGACAAACTCATTAGGTAATATTTTGATGTTATTGAACTCATTCAAAATGTAGCTTTGATTTTGCTTGTCACCATATTACTCTTTGAAACAGTATTCAATGTCCTTCCAATCCATAATAGAGAATTCAAGAAGTCTCTTGAAGAATTCTCTAGCATATTCAATTAATGATGAACAAATAACTTCATTATAACATATTTAGCTTCAACCTCATAGTCACTCATCATATCTAGAAAACTCCTTAAGTGATCCTCACAAGTGATAGCATTATTCCTAGTAAACTTATGCAACATTTTTTCTCTTTTCTTGTGGGATGGGGTTAGGAAAACCAAGAATTCCATCAAAACATATCTACTTCTAACCCTTTAATTGGACAAGTCTTCTTTGCAAAACAATCATAGGATGATGGGGAACATTTCTCTTAGCATTATCCATGGTATTACTATTACTACCATCACCAATAGGCTTATTTAGATCCACTTTTTGTGAAAAATAAGAAAATAAAGAAATAGGCACCTTAGTGGTATTTTGATTTGCATCATCAGATCCACCACCTATATTATCCTTAGACATAGCTATAGAATACCTCTTAGCATTTTCTAGGAATTTAATCTTATTGTTTATCTTATCTATAACTACCTCATTTTCTGCAATTTCCAATTTCTTAGTTAAAGCATCCTTTCTTTTCTTCTCTTTTCCAATTCAATATCAGAGAGTGACATGGAATCATGGATCCAGAAAATCTTTATTGGCTCATTAATCTTATCACCAATTTCCTTTTTTTTTCCTTTATCTTGAACATCAACAACATTTTCTACATCCCTTTTAACCTCTAGGGTCTTATAACTCTTGATCTATTGTACCACATGACCCTTTTGGTTTGTATCTTGGTTCTTTATCAACTTTTTCTCTTGTAATTTAAGCTGTTCAACTTGACCCACAATTTCAAGCTACTAGGCAATAGCTATTATCTCATTCTTCTTCTTCAAAGCAATAATTCACCTAAGTAATTCTGTCTTTTCTTCATAAGCTTTCATGATCTTCTCATCCCTTTCTTTTTGAAATCTCCTATTAATAGCTTCTTGCTTAGCAAGCTATATTCTCAAGATCTTATTCTCATCAAGGTTAGGAATGGTAAACTTAGAACTAGAAGTTTTCTCATCATTAAAATTTTCAGGTTCTAAATGTTTTGGTCTTACTTTTTCAAGGGAATAGTCTGACATGAAAGGTTTTGTACTATAGTGGAAAAGATTATTACTATTCCTATCATCCAAACTAAGTGCATGCATCTGCACAACTTTCTCCTGACATATCATTTCAGGAGTATTATAGAGCTCATCATCAGACAAACTTGGATGAGATCTAGGACCCTTAGAGAAGGGTTCCTTTCCAATAGCAAAATGGTAGGTATTATCTTTCCTTTCCATTTGCTCTTAGGAATAACTTCATTTCTACATTTGATTTCCTTTCATAGCCAAATTCTATCTTCCCCTAGGAGGAAGATTAGTTTGTAGTTTAATTCTCAAGTTTTTCTTCACAATTTACCATGTGTTCCTTTTATTTTCCATAATTTGGGACACAAAACTTCCAAATATTGACACTAGTTAAACCTTGCGAGTCACCACCCAACCTATCAAAATAGGAACAATTACTAAATAAATGACAAATGCTTTACTTACAACCTCAGGAAAATGTATATAACCCTTAAATCCATGGGAAACTCTATGTGAAACAACTATCTTAGACTCTACCCAAAGGAGACACAGATCTCAAATGATGCACTGGTTTATGACAACATAAAGTGTTATTCCCTAGTAGAGTTGCCATTTTGTTGGTGCTTGAAACTACTAAACAAAAAAATTCCCAATAAAAGAGTGATAATACACACATAATCTAAGGATTATCTATTTCCCATTGACAATTACATGTGCAAATCACTTTGGCCCAACTTCAACAAATTTAAAGATGGTTTTCTGCTCTTTAGGTCCTACAAAAACAAGGTGGGTATACCTAAGGGATGATTCACAAGGATATTACTATATGAGACTTAATTTAGTTTCATTTTAATTCTCATCCTCTATCTCAGACATATACACAACTTATCCATTTCTTGACATTCTTTGATTCATACACATCCCTCATAAGAAGATTTGGTCACAATTCTCCTTGAGTTCACAATTATTCCTAGAAATAGCAGCTACCTAAGACTCAAAAATAAAATATAAATGAGTGATTAGTAGCATTATAACCTTGATCAAAATGGAATGAAAATGATTTTTGAATTTATAATTGTTTTGACATGTAGAAGCACAATTTACTCTCAACAATTTTTGATTTATTTGACCAGTGCCTTATCCATGGGAGCAAAGAGTTAACTATTGGTAGGAGATCTTGTTCAATTAACTTGTAATTCAATTTATCAATTTTAATTGTCCATTTCTATTCTTATGAAATATCATTTTCATAACCTCTTGAATTCTACTATTTTACTAAGGCATTTACATAATCCCTTGAATTAAAAGCAACAATATAACCAATATAGAACCCATCTAGACTGCATTCAATGAATTGAACCTTATTTAGATGATCTCAAAATTAAAAACTCATGAAATGGAGACAAAAATTAGTGACATGGATCTAAAAATTATTCCTAATAGGGTAGATCATCAAAAGTGATCAATGTAAGCCTCAATAGGCCAAATTTATGATGCAATATTGAAGTTTGTGGGTATTATCCCACCCCATTTTTACTTGCTATTTGGAAGGTTTTTGGGTCACCAAATCTATGTGCTCATGTGTTATCAATGTTTCTATGTTTCAGTTTCTCTTGCATACAATTAGACTAGATATGTTGAAGAAAATGGAAATTGGATTATTACAATTAAGTTTTGGAATTGATAAAGTTTTTGGCATTACTGATACACCCCTCCCCTCTCAGTAACCTAGCTTAGCCTTAAATATTTCCAAAAATCATTATTAGAGCATTATGGTTCTCAAGAAAAAGTTTGATAGCTTGAGCAAAGATCAAAGATAATGGAGATATTCTAACTTAACAAAGCTATTGAAAATGAAAAGTTGGATCTAGAAATGGCCATTGCCCAACTTAAGAAAGAAAAGGAGCAACTTTTGCAATCTATGAAAAGAAGGAAGAAACTTAGAAATTAGATGAATAATCATCTCTACAATGAAGAAAGAATTAAAGACTTCTTCCCTTCAAGAAACTTAGATGAAGCTAATGATGCAATCAAAGAACTTCTAGAAAAGAATGGTTTCATACAAGAAGAAGTAAGAAAATTAAAAAGAGAACAAGAAATTTAGTCAATAAGGCTATGTGAAATCATGGAATAGAAAGGTAAAGAATAAGTAAAATTTGAAGGAAAAGATAATGAAATTCAACATCTATCTCTCTAAAAGACTGAATTCATCAATTAGCTCACCAATGCAAATGAGGAAATCATCAACATGAGATCAGAGAATAAAAGTTTACAGAGTGATCTAAGATCTGAAAGACAAATCAATGAAAGAATGTTGAAATCTCAAGAAGCCGTGAATCATCTAAATGAGAAAAACCTCCATAAGAAAAAAGGTAAAGAAGGAATTCAATACAAAGAAGAAGGTGAATCATCCAAACAAGGTGCTCAAAAGAATCCAAGACCTACTTGTAATCACTATGGTAAGATAGGTCATACATCGAAAAAAATGTTGGAGTAATAGAAATGAAAAATTTAATGGTAAGTGTTGTTGATGTTTGAAACTACTGAACAAAAAAATGCCCAATACCATAGTGATAATACCCACATAATCTAAGAATCAACTATTTCCCATTGGCAATTACATGTGCAAACCACTTTGGCCCAACTTCAACAAAACTAAAGATGATTTTCTACTCTTTAGGTCATGCAAAACCAAGGTGGGTATACTTATGGAATGACTCACAAGGATATTGTTGTATGAGACTTAATTTAGTTTCATAATGATTCTCATCCTCTATCTCAAACATATACACAACTTATCCATTTTGTGATATTCTTTGATTCATACACATCCCTCATAAGAAGATTTGGTCACAATTCTCCTTGAGTTTACAATTATTCCTAGAAATAGCAGCTAGCAAAGGCTCAAAAATAAAATATAAATGACTGATGACCAGCATTATAACCTTGATCAAAATGGAATGAAAATAATTTTTTAATTTATAATTGCTTTCACATGTAGAAGCAGAATTTACTCTCAACCATTTTTTATTTATGTGACTAGTGCCCTATCCATGGGAGCAAAGAGTCAACTATTGGCAAGAGATCTTGTTCAATTAACTTTTAATTGAATTTATCAATTGTAATTGTCCATTTCTATTCTTATGAAATATCCTTTTCATAAACTCATGAATTCTACTATTTTACTGAAGCATTTACATAATCCCTTGAATTAAAAGATATAATATAACCTATATAGAACCCATCTAGATTGCATTCAATCAATTGAATGTTATCTAGATGATCTCAAAATTAACAAACTCATGAAATGAAGATAGAAATTAGTGACACGGATCTAGTATAAATACCCTTTTGTATTATCCTTTTAGATGACTAATAGAATAACCAATAGGAACTTAGAGAAAAGCTAGAATATCATTCTAATTTTGTCATTTCTTTATATCATTAGAGAGTACATAATTGGAAGAAAAATCAAAAACAACTATATATGGCTGGACCAACTATTCTTTCCTTGAAAGATGGAAAATATGCAAGCATTCAAACCTTCACAATGCCTTGAAAACTCATTTATATAAGCATGAGTTGCAACAAGCAAAGGGAAAATGTGATGGGTAGGTGTCCTTTTACAATTAGAAATACAAAAACCTTTTCCAAAATATCCATGACACCTTACGTCAAAAAGAAACAACAAAAATAGTTGCAGATGATAGCTGGAGCATCAGATCTTTAATTTTTTCTTTTTCTTTAACTTCCCCCTATTGGTAAAGCCTTTATTTCTATGATTTCTTCTCATATAATAACCTCTCTCTTAGTTGGCCACTCACATGCTTTGGTTGTTGTTGATTCACCAATAGATTTCTTCCACCTAGCATCTATAATCACTTTCCCCTCTATGATAAATCTATTCATTTTAGTTTCAATTTTGAATAGAGTGTTAAGTTAATTAAAAGAAAATTCATTAATATCACCCTCAAAAATCAATGCCACCTATGACAATTCTACAATATGGTCAAAAGAATTAGACCATTCATTTAAATCCTTTACTTGATTTTCAGAATCAAGCACAAAAATAATTAAAGAATAAAAACCATTGGTAAGCACTTTCATCTTATTCTAAATTGTTGCCAATTTTTTTGTGAAGAATAGTAACAGATCCTTTACTTTGTCCATGCCCTCTTTAATAGCAATAACCTTATTAGGAAGGTCTAGCTTCTTGGCTAGCAATGGTATTAACCTACCAAAGAATTGCATGTAAGGTCCCCATTGTTGGAAAATTGGATCAATCCATCCTAGTGCTTCTTTGCACATCTGTTTTGTAGATTGTAAATTGATGAATGCATTATATGCACCTTGAGAGATTATCTTCAAGATACTTATTCTATGGCTTAGCACATTCATCATAAAACTCTTCTTTATTGCATTGTTAGATTGGGGAACATCTTCTTCCACATTAACCACAAGCACTGGCACTATCATCCCTATAGGTATATCTTTTGTTTGGGTGTCTGCTTCCATAGTGTACCTTACCTCTTCCACATGTCCAAGTGCATGTTCTACCTCTATTGTAGTCTTGATTTGGTCTTTTAGGGATGCCACTTCTACTTCTAGGCTCTAAATTCTCCCTTCTAACTCCATACAACTTTTTGACATCTAGACATTCATTACATGCAGTAGCTAACCTTTCCTCAATTTGATCTACCTTTGCCTCATTCATGAGTGCAAAGTGTTTGACTACACTAGAGATCTATTTTCTAGTAGTATTATCTAATGTCTAAACTATCATGTTTCCCTATGTAGTCTCATGTATGTCCATCATTTTAGGCTTTTTGTTGTCTACGGCAACACTCCACATTGCTAGGGTCTTTGTGTCTATATTAAATCCTAACACCCTCTTCAGTCCTTCACTGCTACTTGCTTCATAGCTGATTGATTTTTCTTGTCTCCTCATTTGATCAAGAACCAAAGCTCTCTCAATGTCCTAATTTGGTACTAGAATCATACCACTCCTAGGCACCAACTCCTTGGCTTCTGCAAGGGTCATTGTTTCACTATCTAGATCATAAGCCAACAATTTATCAACTATTTCTTTATTCTTCTCAAGATCTTCTCCTAGCATGAGGCTCAATGTGAGCTTGTTCTATTTTATTTTACATAAAAAAACTTTTAAATTCTAATGATTTAATGAAATCATCATCCTCCATAAAATTTTTAGATTGGATGAGTCTATCATCCAATCTTGAAGCTACAACTAGTAGATCGCTAGAGTGTTTTCCTAACTCTTTTTCCCTTTAATGCAAGTAATTTTTCCTAATGTCAGCAAAATATTCATCATTTCTTGGCATTACTTGCAGAGCCCTACTCACCACCCTCTCTTGGAGGTGCATTGATTTTTGCCTCTTGTTTCCTTTTGGAACCCAAGTTGAAGATGATGGCTACTCCTCAACATTGACCTCTTATTGTACATCTAGCTTAGGGGATTCTCTATTCATAGTGGTCTCCTCTCCCTTTGGATAATTTGGCATTTGAGACATGATATAATCAAATTTTTCTAGCATCTTTCTCAAGTTACTAGGGTATGCAATTTCTATATAGGAAACTTTGAAATTAGGATTGGTCCTTTATAAGGCCTCCTCCATCTTCCTTATTTCACCATCTCTTCCTAATAGCTAATCATCCTCCCCTATTGCTACTATGTTAGCAATCAAACATTCTATAGGGATTGGCTTGCTTGGAGGTAGAATGTAACCCCTAATGGCTTTCACCTCATTTGTAATCTAGTTCTCTGGGTCATACATCCTATAAGGTCCAGTAGCAAACTTATACTAACCTAGGTATTCACTCAACTCTTCATATACATTCTTCCCAATCTTAAAATCTCCTACCTTGAAACTTCTACAAAAAAATTTGGGTTTTTGCAGAGAAGGAGGGATCATCTTAGTATTCATTAATAAAAAATGCAAAAAGAATTCAATAATAGCTAACCTAGGAGGTAAATATTTGGGCAATATGTGAGGAGGTTGTGGGCATGCATATACTGTGATCAATGTGCACTACCTAAACAAAATTATTTCCTCATAGTTATGATCTAATTTGGTTTTTTTATCCAAAAAGGAGGGTCTAAGAAAATTTTTCAAAACATTTGGGGCCCTAAAGAAAGTATGGTCCACCGTTCTCATAATCAAAAAACTAAACAAATTGAAAAACAAAAGTGCATTTGAATAATGAAAGTTTTTATCCCAAATGTGGGTCCATAATTGCACAGTTAACTTGCCAAATTCATCATAATTTTGATCAATGAAGGCCTAGTTGATGTAGCCAATGTTGTTATACAAGATCAGGTGAATGAGGAATGAGTAACAATAAAATTTGAAATCATTCATCTGTCCTTTCTTTGCATTGATAGTTTGACTATGCATGTTGTCCATGATGAATGCTACACAATCATATTCTTTCTTGTGGAAGGGGTCCTGTATGTCACATGCCATCAGAAATAATGAACCATATACATAGCCCTCTACACCATCACTTTCCAAAACTTTGTGCAATCCATATATAGTATTCTTGAAGTAATTCTTCAATCTACTCAAAGTAAAATGCTCCCCTACCTTCTTTAGAATCAGCCCTACATTTTTAACATTATAAGGGATGTGGGGTAGCATCACATTGTTCACAAAATAGGTCTTATTCCTCCCAAATTTGCCTTGTAAATCTACAATGTATATGGGAACATCTATTTGTCCCTCCAAACCAAAAGCTTCTTTGAAAGAAGCCCTATCAAGCATGCATAAAAAAATCTTGTTATGCTTGTGGAATGTCCTTGTGACTCGATTGTAAGAATTTATCAGTTCCTTTAAAAAATCCACATCAATAACTCTAGGAATATTAATTTTTCCACGTTTCTATTCCATGGGTTGTAGACTGGTATTTTTTAGTTTTGTTTTGGAAGAAATTCAAAAACAAATTAAAACCATCAATCCTAGGAAATTTTACATCCCTGACTAGGAAGTAAGGTTCTTTGAAAATATGGTCATTCATCAAAATTGTGTTGGATGAACCTAGAAGAATTTTTAACCAGTCTTCTGCATGCTTGTTTGGCTTCCTAACCTTTGACTTCTCTACTTTTACAACACCCTTCTTCCTTTTTCCTTCAGCTATAACATCTACAACATCATCAACCTCATCTTTGACCTCTACTTCTTCCTTAGGAACCTATTTGACTTCCTTGTCAGCCATTTTCTCTACAAATTATATCTCAAACTCTTGCAAAATTAACACAAAAACCACCAAGCTATGGTCACTTTTGAATTTTAGAATAGAAACACAAGCTCTTTGAAATAGAAAATATCCTAATGTTCAATCAAATCTTTATGGTTTAATCATGCAATCTACCAACCTTTTTAAATAAATTTTGCATGCACAAGCTCTAAAACCATTTCTACAAGGTTTTAGGAAAGTATATAAACTATGTAATTTGATCCTGGTCTACTTTTCAATTTTCTATTTTACTTGGCCATGGTGAATTTTTCCTTACTTCTTACTTGGCATGACACCTTAACCACTCCCTTTTCCAATATTGGTCCTCTATTTACATGCTAAGTCAAAAAATTTCAATCTTCACAACCCCAGTGATACACTTAGCAAGCCTTTATATCTATCTAGTGGTACTTTAGAATGCTCCAATCGTAGAAGTGTTAGGGTTTCTTAAGCATTGTATCAAAATTCCTTTTACACTCTTATGCAACCCTTTATACCATAGAATCTCAAACCTTCTTTTTAGATCCTTATGTGCTTACATCTCAACACCCTCCTCATACTAGTGTAAAGCCTTTATTACAACTTTCACTTTACCCTTTATGCTCATATGCACATGTACCATCATAGCATCTAAAAACCTTCTTTATGATATTAAACTTATTCCAACATTCGGAGCATGATAACACTTTACACATCCATCCTCTATTGATACACTTAAGTCTTTACCCTTGGCATCATAACTCTTGTTATTTCTCCTTTATTCTCCTTTACACCTCTCTTGGTTACATAATACTCATAACATCAAAAAGATTTTATAGTTCACATCCCATTCTTACATTTCACTCTTCTTGTATCAGTGTAAAGCCTTCTTTTCATCTCCCTGTCTATCTTTTACACTTATACACTTAGACTTAACTCATAACCATGGAGATAAGGATGAAATAGCTCTTCATTCCTATGGTGACCATGCAATCACAAAAGCATAATAAGAATTTTTTCCTTTTACTTGTCAAAGACGCAGATCAGATCTCAAGAAAATAGAAAAAGAACATCACTATTGATTTTAGGCACATGAAAAATCTAAAATGTGAGTCATTTGCCTCATTAGCTAGGCCCATCTAACATGTATGATGTGTTACCATTCAATTTGTTCTCATTAGGGCCCATCTGATAACTCAACAGGTCCCACACAACACGCTTCTCTTTATATAATTGCTTTACAATTACCTTCAAGTCAAAGTAGTGAAGGCACATAAACAAAATTAAATTTTACTTTGCTCTTACTGTAGATATTCAAAAATGTTTCACATCTACGATTTCATCAAAATGAAGCTCCATTTCACATTTAGAGCACTTTTTGAAAGAAAAAGCCTTCTCTTCATTCTAACCTAGTCCTCATTTCATCTCTTAGGTCTTCTTTCATTCATATCTTCATTCACCACCATGATCATGTGCTTCGATACACCAAATAATCTTCATCTTGAATTCCTACATTCTTGCATCATCCTACACTATCTGTCAACCTTCTAGGGCTTTCCACCTAGTCCAGCCTTCGTCTGACCACTATTTGACCCTGTTTGACCTTGTTTGACCCTGACAAACTTCTAGGTGCCTAAAAAGTACAAAAAAGCATGGAAAAGCATGAGAAAGCATAAAAATTACAAATATGGCCTTGATGTACTCACTGGAGGTCCAATGTCTGCCCATCGTCAGAAGGAATGTACTCCACAGTGCTACTACCTGGGCAATCAATCCATTCTCCTTGCTCCAAAACTCTTTTCTTTCAAAAGTGAAAGTGAAAATGAATTTTAGAACCCTCTCCAAGTCATTTTATAGTATGTTGCTACCCAGATGGATGTGTAAGAAGTCCTTTTTGTGTTGGTTGCAATGCCCTTTTTCACTCCGGAGCCCATAACTTTCATGTTTTAACTTTGATTTTTGATTTCTCAATTGCTATGGTTTTTTTTCTCACTGTTGATGAAATTGACCTATCATATGTCTATGTTGGTCAATTTCTTGAGGGGCATAAATATATACCACATTATTACAACATGTTTTTATGGTTTTTTTGTTAGCATTCTTTGACACAATGCTCTAAATCACATTGTATGAAAGAGGGGCAAAATGTAGATGCTCAAAAATGGTTCACATCTACAGTTTCATCACTTCTTTCATAATAATTCATCCCATTTTCTCAATCCACTAATTTTGATCTTTTGGCGAACTTGATCATATCTCAATAATGTCTATCATCATCTGTATACTCTTTTACATCAATTTCAAATCGTTTTGAAATCATTTCATATCAACACAAAACCATTTCATATCAACTGAAAATCACCCCAAATCAACTTAGAATCACTAGAAATAAGTCCTAATCATCATGAAACATATCAAAGATATCAATCTATCAAATCTTATCAATCTAAACTTGGTACTATCATGGCTCTCAGTGCTAGGTCGAACTACATTCATGTCAATTGATCTTTGAGATCGTTGAGCCTTTCAGTGTTGGATCATTACATTATCAATAATTTTAATAATATTGACTACATCTGTCGATATTATTATGATCAACCCTATTAACCAATCTCAATCCTATAGCATTTTACAATGTCAGTTAAATGTTACATATCTTTAGTTCATGTCATGTGTCCTTTGTAGTGCCTGCCCCTAGTTCGCATTTTCGCTATCATTGCTTAACCCTTTTTAGGCCAATTTTATGTTTGATGATTATTCAGTGTTTTCAATTTTCGAAGATGATTAGTTAGATGGATTATTATGTGTTTTCTTATGGATACTTACCCCATACTTGCATGTGTATGGTGTGGTGTTTGTTTTCTTTATGTATGGCGTCTTTGATGTGGTTAAGGAAGGGAGTCATAGTCACCTGCTAGTCGGGATCTACACGATGCACCACTTCCTATCATTTCCTATTTAGCTTAGAATATTGTGTCTATACATGTGTGGATTTTATTCAGGTTGCAGGTACCGGGTATCGACTTTCCTGAATTGCCAGGATGAGCATACCCTATCGCATTATCTCAATGGTAAGAGAGGGGAGATAAATTCTTAAGTCCAAATCCTAAACCCTTTAGTCAATTGTCCTAATTGATAATTAGGACAAGTATCTGAGTCAAGTACCCTCCGACTGCATCAAATGATGTAATTTTGTGATTATAACCCTCTTGTTTGATTTAGTATGTGTTTTTCTATGATGGGTTTTCGTATGTTGCTTTATGAGTCCTTGATGTATTTTCTATTATTTAAGTCTAATTAAAAAGATTAATTAATGATTTAATTTAATGGAGAATTAATATGATATCTTTAATATTTAATTAATTGAGAAATTAATTAAATAAAAGAATTAAAATTGGAGATAAACGTTCAAAGATAAATTTAGAACGTCATAATATTAATTTAATTTAATAATAATATATTTAGAGTTCATTTTTAAATAAATGCTAAATATTATTATTAATTGAATTAATAAATATTTTATCAGTTAAGTTTCTAAAATGAATTAAGAAGTGGAAAATATATTAAATTATTAAAAAGATTCTACATTGCATTATGCGTGCATGAGTTTAAAATAAAAGAAATTAATTAAAAAGATAAAATAAGTGAAAATAATAAAGATATTTTAATTAATAAAGTGTGCATGAGATTAAAGTAATAAAGATTAAAAATAGAAGTCAAGAGGAAAATTAAATGAAGTTATTTAATAATCTGGTTAACATGCATGAAAAGATAAAAGAAAGATTAATAAAAGCTAAATTTGAAGTTGAGTCTTCTAAGCACGGAGTTATTCCAAGTGAACATATATTTGGTTCCTCGATTTAAGGAGGGAGAACTCCTTATTATTACTTGAGGGTTCATTTTCGAGGAGGGGGGATTGTTTTGAACACGAATTTTGGGAACAAATTTTGGAGACATGAATTTTGGGAGAGCAATTTTGAAGAGACAAATTTTAGATGCAAAATTTTGAAGCAAATTTTAGAAGGAGAATTCTAGGAGAATTTTCAGAGAAAGGTTCTTGAAGAGGAACAAATTCTTTCATAGTTTCAGGGGATTGTGTATTAGCATCAGGCTCAGGTAGGGTCTTGTGCTTTGACCATTGATTAATTATGCAATTATCTTTTCCTGTCTTCTTCGTGATTATAAAAAAAGAATTTCTAGGTATTTTTGAATGAATCATTTGCTCTCTTGTTATGAGCACTATGATATTATGTCGTATTTCATCTATATATAAGAATTGAAAAAATAAATCAATTTGAAACTTCGTCCATAGGAAAAATGAAATTTTACTTAAAACAGGGAGGGTTTGAAATCTAGGAAAAGAAAATAAGAAATTAGAAACTTGAATGGTTAATATTTCCTCTATCACATTATATTTGTTAATATTTTAAATGTGAAAATAAAATTAATTAAAAATTAAAAATATTATTATTTATTCAAATTATTATTATAGAAACTTAAAAATAAAACGAAACACACATTTTTATGAAAGAGAATGGATTTGAAAGTATTTCTAATAAATAAGTTTTACACATGTTGGAGGAAGATTTTTTTAATATTTAAAAAATATATATATTATAATAATAAAGAAATAACAAATAAAACTTACCCCACAACTTACTTTCTTTTCATATTTAAAACTGCAGCCTATGAAATCGCAGTACATTGCGCTTGCGATGGAGTTAACAAAGAGGCCGCTGACGTACATTAGATACATATTAATATGTGTTTTGTAAAAAGCTTTTTAGTTATTTTTAATTATCAACATTTGTTAAAAGTTTAAAAAGATTTTATTAGTATTTTAATTTTTTTGTAAGATACGTGTAAGTTTTTTTTTATAAACTTGCATTTAAGATATTTAAAGTTTCTTTTTATATAAACTTTTATTAATATTTAAATAAAATTGAGATGCGTTTAAATTTTTTTTTATAAACTTTTAATAATATTTTAATTCAAGTAATTTGTTAAATGTTTTAAATATATTTTAATTATTATTTTAAATGTTTATTAATAAAGTTTATTAATAGTTAATTAATATTTATTAATTAATTAATGAATACTTATTTAATAAATGTCATTTAATAATGTATTTAATGATTTAAATATTAATGCATTTTAATATAGTTGTTGTAAATATTAATTTATTAATAATTTTTGGTTAAATCTTAATAAATTAATAATTATGGAAGATATTAATATAAGAATTTAGATCAATGATTATTAATTAATTTAATTAAAATTAATTGAGTTAAAGTTAATTAATAAATGGGTATTATTTGATAAAATTATAGAATTTGATGGAAGTTATTAACGAGAGTTTAATTAATAATGTTAAAAATTTATAAATAATGATTTTAATAAATTCGTAATTGTTTTATTTAAAATCATTAAGGATCATTTTTATAACTTAATAAATAAAAGATTATCCTTAGATTGTTTATAGGGTAGTTGTGCAATCATTTAAATATAGCAATGGGTTAACTGTAAGGGCTAATTGTGGAAACTTATTACTTGAGACATACCTAAAATTGGAACTTTAAACCTTACATTAACTCAATAATGTATTATCATTCATACCTAACTATGTGATGATTTTGTTTTCTATGTGACTATTCTATTGTCTATGTTTTGGGGTTTGTTCTAGTGTTGCCCAGTTTAGGTTGTTACCAAAGGCTCGGGGGTTATGTGATTGTGATGTTATGATGATTTGTTCTTGATCTTTCTAAACCCAACCATGTTGATGTGTGATATTCTCTATGATGGATGTATTTACTGATTGTTCTTGCTTTCCAGTCTTCTTGTGTGAAGCTTAGGTGTATGTTTATGTGATATCTAACTTAACCATTTTTGCATCATCGATCAATTATATTTGATTTGTCTTCTAGTCACTTTGAGAGGACTGAGATGCTTTAGATGATTTTCTCTTGATGATTTTATGTTGTGACATGTTTGACTTGACCATTTTGGAGTCTTCGATCAATATTGTGATTTATTATTGGGATACCTTCTGGTTTCTCATTGGAGAACCATTGGATATTGTGATTTATCATTGATGCCTTCAGTTGCTGATAGAGAACTGTTGTGATCATTATGATTATTATTTGATGCTTTCCAGTTGCTCGTAGAGAACTGATGTGTATTGTGGATTATACTTGTGATGCTTTCCAGTCGCTTGTATAGGGCTGAGGTGATTTTGTGATTTGTGATTTCATGAGCTAGGGTAGGTTATGTATATGTAGTGTCGGGAAGTGGCTTGCAATGGGGGCCGGGGCCCTAAGTGGCTGCCAGGGTAACTCATTGTAAGTTGTTTTACTAAGTGATAACATTTACACTAAATGAGAGTAAAATGAACCTAATAAGATTAATTGTATGTTCTCTCCCATGCCTTGAGTGCTAGTATAGACTAGGATGGGGTAGAGAGAACGCTTGGTTGTGACCTTGCATTTCGTAGTATGGCTCATCAGTACGAGAGGATACTAGTGGCCACAGGAACACAGGGGACCCAAGATTCCTAGGGGATTGCTCGGGTAACTTCCAATGTGATTCATGCGATGACACTTTCCCACTTACATAGTAGGTTTCCTACATGTCTTTGTGGTGCCTCTGGGTCTAGATGTTAATCTATGTGTTGGAACCTTTGAGTTAGTATACTTTTAGGATTTCCTGGACCTAGAGAGTACTTGTGATTATGTGATTTGATATCTTGTTTGGGACTTGAGACTATTTCCTCAGCACGGTGGGAGTGGACCATTTAGGTTCCACGTGGTCGGGTGGTAGTGTTTTTTCACTCTTACCATTTGAGATCCATTCATAGTCACCGTGGCTGGAGCTTCTTGGGATGCTTGTTTATCATGATTAGATGATGTTATTTACTTATGTATTTCCTTATACTGATGATTAGCATGTTATATTTCTTTATGATTATGTTTTAGTATGTTTAGTAGTGACATCCCTAATACTATAGTACCGACGATCTTTACAAGTGAAAGAGGGAGGCTTTAACATTGTTTTTATTTCTTTATTCATTTGGCTTTCATGGTAGACTAGAGGGTGTTAAAATATGTTTATTGAGTTTGTGATTTTCTCATAGTATGTTAGACATTGGCCCATTTTTTGGTTCGACAATACCAACTCCATCTTTTAGTTCCTTCAATATATCCTGAAATGTAGGTGGAAGTTGTCTAAAAATGATATCATCACCTTCTTTATCTTCCATTTTCCTTGACCTCTTGGTGAAAACTATAGAGGATGGCTTAGGTGGCTTGGTGAAGATCACCTTTCCTTTCTTCTTTAGAGGTTCTTCTTCTTTCTTAGATTGCTCTTCATTCTCTACTTCATCTATGTCTTCACCTTTGCCCTTGGTTAACATAAGAGGTGTGCTAGATTTCAGTTTTGCTATCTTCCTCTTTCCTTTGTTAATCACTTGTGGAAGCATTATTTCCAACTCTATCATTTCCTTTGCTTCATCATATGTTCCAAATTATGGTGCCTTTAGATTAACTGGTTCATTAACTAGGGCTTCAATTATGTCTTTTGTTTTATCAAAATTCACCTCATAAGGAAGAGATTTGATCCATGCAATTGTGGGTTTTACTACCTGAATATAGACTTTGTCACTATCTACCATGAAACAAGCATCATCTTTGTACTCTTACACTAGTTTCTTACGTATTGTGAATACGTTATTCATTTTCTCCTTAAAAACATCAAAGTAGTTATCCATAATGCTAACATAGTTCTATCCCATTTTTTTGATGTATTCATTTATTTGGTATAATGCAGGCACATATTTGCTCCATACTACTATGGCTTTGGAAGGGAAGAACTTCTAAACATAGAAGAACAAACAAGTCAAAATTGAACCGAATTTATAAGGGTTGTTCTTGTATGTCCTGATACTTTTTATGTTTTTTTTGAATTTCATCAAGAACAAATATGCAAGATTATATGAAAAATTATTTCCCAATTAATTAAAATAAGATAATTAATTAATTCACAATTACAATAGCACTATTGACTCACATTCTATACAAAATCTTCACACATGCGATACCAAGTCTTACACACACACTGATATCACCACATGATTTTCCTCTATATCATGGTCTGACTACACATCTCTTCATTGCATGTTAGTTGAAAGATAGTGATTGATCATCCAAACACTATTTTCCAATACTCTATTTTTACTCTACTCTTAGTAAATCAAGTGTAAGTTTTGTATGCCATCAATTTAGACTTAGTCCTCTTAACCATATCATCAAGACATTCTCAGAAACATGGCCTTCACTATGCATTACTTAAACCTTCCTCAACTTTTACACATTACAAGATCTCTAAATGCTATTCTTCTAGTCTTTAAAGAATTACTACTATGTTGACTTCAATCATAAACATAGTCATGAATGAAACATATCAATACTCTCTAATGCTTAGGATACTCCCCCAATGTAGTATCATCAGCATTCATGCTAACAATCTCTCCACTTGGCATTGATAGCAACATAGATAAAAAAACATCTAAGTTCCAAGAATACCAAGTTGTACTCTGATGTTACTATTGTGGTTGTCATATTCTCAAATCCTCTTCATCAATGACTTAGTATGTATTTGATACTCCCCCATATAAGAAGCATCAAGATTTAGTCTAGTCTAACCATAGTGCTATGTACCAATAGACTAGTACACTCCTTGATTCATCTACTTAGAAGTAGGCAAGGGCATAACCCAAGCATACCTCTTAAGTACTCAAAAGTATCCTTAGGAAAAGTCTTCGTAAAGATATCTGCAATCTAATCTTTAGTACTTACAAACTCCAACCATATCTCCTTTTTAGTTTCCTTCTCTCTTGATACATGATACTTAATAGATAAATTCTTTGTCTTAGAATGCAATACAAGATTCTTAGACATACTCACTATACTTAAGTTATCATTGTAAATGATAATAGGATATATAAATTTAATCCCAATATCCTTCAACATTTTCTTCATCCACATAACTTGATTAGAGTTATTAGTTGTTACAATGTACTCTGCCTCATCTGTACTCCGAGAAATACAACGTTGTTTCATTCTCAACCAAGAAACCAATCTTCCTTTGAGAAAGAATGCTCCACCACTAGTGCTCTTTCTGTCATCCATACTGCCTGCCCAATCTATATTAGTATATGCAGACAAAGTGAAATCACTTGATACCAAATTCCATAATTAGATGTACCATTCAAATATATGAATGTTATTTTCACTACTACATAATGATATTCCTTAGGATCAACTAGAAATATTGGTACAATCCCAACTACATTTGCTATATTTGGTCTAGTGTGAGTTAGATATTGCAATCCTCCAATCATAGATCTATATTTCTTCTACTCAACTATAGGTGTCTCATCTTTACTAGATAACTTGTGACTAGTTATCATGGGTGTACCAATAGGTTTTAAATTTTCTAAACAAAATCTTTTTCACAAGTCTTTTAGATACTTGGCTTGTGAAATAAATATCCCATCTTTGCTCTCTACAATCTGCAATCTGAGGATAAACTTCATTTCTACTGTCATGCTCATTTCAAATTCATTTTTCATTTCTTCAAAAAAATTATCACGTTCTTTATCATTTCCTCCAAATATCATGTCATCCACAAATATTATAATGATAAAAAAACCATCATCAATTTTCCTTGGATACAAATTACCATTTTTCATATGTTTAATAAATCCAAGCTTAGACAAATACCTATCCAATATTGCATATAGGTTCTATGTGCTTGCTTTAGACCATGTAGTGCTTTCTTCAATCTACATACAAACTCTTTTTCTTTTGTCAAAGGGAATCCACCAAGTTTCTCAATGTAGACTTCTTCTTCAAGTTCTCCGTTCAGAAAAGATGACTTGACATCCATTTGATAAACCCTAAAATTTTTCCTTTTTGCATAAGAAAAGAGAATCCTTAATGCTTGCATTCTTGCCACAGGTGCATATGCTTCTTCATAACCTATGCCTTCTTGTTGTGACTAACCTTTGCAAACAAGTCTAACCCTATTTCTCACAACTTCTTTGTGCTCATTCATCTTATTTCTAAATACCTACTTGGTTCTTATCACATTCTTGTCTTTTGGTCTAGGAACTAATTCCCATGTCTCATTCTTCACAATCTAATCTAATTATTCTTTCATTTCTTGCATCCAGCAATCATTCCTACATGCCTCATCTACGTTTTTAGGTTCCACTTGAGAAACTAGACACAATTCCTCATTCACTTTATTACTTTTCATCACACTTTTATCCTTGCTCCCAATTATTTTCTCTAGAGGGTGATTCTTTTTCATGTTTTTGCTGGAGGTAGGAGTTGACATCTCAACTCTTATCTATTCTCTTGGTTTAGATCTCTTTTCTTCTCTATTCTCAAAAGATACATCATTCTACAATTCATTGTTAGTCTCAAAAAGAACTTTAGCATTTTGTCTAACAATTCCAAAATCATCCTCTTCTTCATTAGAATTATAATTACCATCTTCTCTTTAGTACCAAAATTTCATCAATCCTTACATTTGTGCACTCAACTATTGTCTTAGTTCTATAGTTGAAACATCTATATTCTTTACTTTGAGTAACTAAGAAACATACCTTCATCACTTCTAGGATCAAACTTACCAATATCATCATCTCTCTTTATGTAACACTTACTTCTAAATATTCTAAAATACTTGACTAGTGGTGAATGACAAAACTATAACTCATAGCATGTCTTCCTCATGTGTATGTGTGGGATCATGGTGTGCCAAAAAGTGGTGATCTAAAAGATATGTAGTTCTAAAATATCTCAAACCATTCAAAATCTATTCCAAATTTTTCACACCCACCCTGATACTAAATGAAAATAACTAATATATTTATAAGGTCTACTATGTCTTTTGATACCAAACCTATATGATCAATTTTAAAAAATCCAAAAAATGTGCTTTTAGCCTATTTTTATGTGAGTTTTACATAATACATGTAGCTGACAACTTTTTTTCACCAAAATTTGATGAAATGAAAAGGGTTTCTTAAGAATGTTCTTATCTTTCCATAAATGTAAGGTTTGTCAAATTATGAGTTTACTAAGTAATTATTACTTATTCTCTAATGGAGTTATGCATAAAGTGTTGATTGACACACTACTTGAAAAACAACTATAACTTTCAAATGGTACAACATGTTTTAAATTAGAAAGATGCATCACATTATATGTTTCTTCTACTATAAGGGGAAAAAATGAAAAATTGAATTTTGTAGAGTTTTGAATTAGTTAAGGTGGTCATACACGAGAGTTTTTTTATTCCAAAAATACTAAAGTCAAAAATTAATTAATTATTATTTATTTAGAATAAAAATACCCAAAAATATGTGTCACATCCAAGCATGAGTCTACTACTTATATCTAAAATATTATTAAAAAATATTATCATTTGATTTTTTATTAAGGTGGTCAGACATATGTCTACTTATTTTTATTCTAAATTTTTTGTAATATTGCAATAAAATTCAAAAATTTGACCAATCAAATTTTATTTAATTTTGAGATAAGTCCTAGTAGTTTAGAAACTAGATTCAATTTTCTAGAGATTCTTTTCTCTCAACTTTTTGATATAAAGTTAATAACAGGTAGAAAATTCTATGTTAAGTTGACATAACCCTAATTTTTTGATTTTTTATTTCCACTTAAGAGCATAGTTTGGTTGACCATGATCTTGCACATATCCTCATACCTTTTCTAATTTGTAGTCTATTTAGAGTATATACTACATCTTTTACTACTTCTCTACAAAATGTCTTTGAGACATCATTCTCAAATAACATTTCTCTTGCTACTTCTGCTAGTGATTTATTCCTTCTTTCAGCAATCCCATTTTGTTGATGTGTTCTAGGTGAAGACAACTATCTTTTTATTCCATTCTCTTCATAGAACATGTTGAATTCTCTATACGTGAACTTTTCTCCTCTATTTGATCTTAAACATTTAATCTTGACACCAGATTCATTTTCACCTCTATTCTTAAATATTTTAAATTTCTCAAAGCTTTAGAGTTCTCTTTAAGAAATGCTACCCACATCATTCTAGTGAAATCATCAACAAAAATTATAAAATACCTTTCACCATAGAATCCTTTGGTTCTTGCAGGAAAACTTAGATTTGTGTGAAAAAACTCCAATTTCTCTATAGTAGAGAAATTCTTGCTAGGAAAAGACAACTTTTTTTGCTTAGCCAAGATAAATTCCTTGCAGACAACATTAGTAGGCTCAATAATCTTAGGCAAATCTCTCACTACAGATTTACTGCTAACCTTCACAATATTATAAAAGTTTATATGACAGAACCTCCTATGTCATAACAAACTATTATCAACTTTTGCAACCAAACATGTCATTTCAGTAAGATTCAACTGAAATACATTACCTCTTGATTTGGTTCTAGTACCAATCAACTTACTATATTTGGTTTTGATAATACAAGTCTTCTTTGTGAACTACAATAGATATCCCTTGTCTACAAACTATTCAACACTTGAAAATTATGTTTCAAACCATCAACAAAGTAAACATCATCATTGTTAGTTTTACCATCAAGGGTAATAGATCCAATCCATGTAATATGATAGGTGTAGACACCTAAATTTGATTATACTGCTTTGGTAATCTAATTTAGCCATCTCTAAAGGCATCATTAATTAAATTCCTATTTAATTAATCCTTTGCCATCCCCTAGCTGATTAATTTAATTAATCATCTATAGTCCTAATTGATAAATCAAATAACCTATCATTTATCAATTAAATCCTATTCTTCTATCTAATTCCAAAAATCCCCATTTATTAAATAAATCTATTTGATAAATAAAATTCTCAAATCTAAAAACCCCTAACTTATCCCTAATCCTTCATTTAGCCTAATCCACCCCATCCACCCATGCTAACCTAGCTTAGCCACTAACTCACCCACCCTCATTAATGTCATCCACTTGCACATCTCTAACATCCTTAATCTAATCCTAAACCCAAGCCTAATCCACCCCCTAATGTTTTCGCATTCCCTAAACAAGTTTAAGACTTTCCTAAACCAAACCAAAGTCTCCCCTCAAAAATCCCAACCACCAAGTCATGAGTGCTCTTACAAACCATAGAATACTCTTACAAGCCCACTCATGACTCTTACATCCATCTTCCACACTCTTCCCTCTTCCACACTCATTCCTCTTACATGTCTCTTACATACTCAACCCCACTCATCATGCCTTTAACCAACCCTTTACCCTACCCTCTCACACTCATCCTCCTTGTGACAAGTGTCACCTTCCCATTGGTGCTAAACAAGCACAATCCATGTGCTCCCCTTTGAGTGCATCTTATCCCTCCTTAACCATCTCCCCATCCTTGCATGTAAGCCCTCCATCCCTCTACCCCTTGGCCTATAAATTGAATCCCATCCCAAGACATTTCATCAACAATCTTTGAGCTAAAGTTACCATGCTAGTTTGAGAAATTGAGAGCTCAAAAAGCTACCAATTTTCCATTACCCGCCTCCATTGAAGCAGCTTTTGAGCATCTTGAGCATACATCCACATCAAAAGGACACATCTATAGAATCAAGAAAGCATGGAGTGTTTTCTCTTGTGAGGTTTGCACTTTTTGTTTACTTTTCTTTGTCTAAACATATATGTGAATTTAGTTTTTAGTTTTTGAATTTTTCTCTTATTCTAAATGTTCTTTGCACGCTAAAATCTTGTTCTACAATAAGTTGCATTGTTACCAACTCTAACAATACCTCCACCATGATTCCTAAACTTAAAAAACTTCTTTAGATCACTAGTCATGTGATTTGAATATCCACTAACAATTGTCTAATATGATTTCTTCTCAACTTGGGTAACTAGAGCTCTTTGTTCTCTAATTTCTCTATTAAGATCATCTTCCTTGATAGCCAAAAATCCTAATTCATCATCACTTTCACTCTAACCTATTTCATCAGATTCTTAATCCTCAGTAGTGTTAGAATAAATAATTAATTAGTTATTCTATTACTTAAGCTTACTTAGGTTAATGCATTTATTTAATATTTAGTATTTAATAGTTGAAGTATTTAGTTGTTGACAACACGAGATTTTGTTCCCTTCTAGCATGTTCCACCTTTTTGTGGAAGAGTGCTTAGTTGCCAAGCTTATCTTCTACCACTTTCTAGCTTGTTCTACAAGCTTCTATAAGACCTTTATATTCGAGCTCTCTCATTGTATTTTCTCATTCTACTTTCATTGTAAATACAATTTTCATTATTTTGTAATATGTTCTCTCTCATGTTCATTTAGGGTTTTTCCAAGCTCCACCTCTTCCTTCTTGGTTTCCCTTCAACAAGTTATTTGCATGTAAGTGATCTTAGTGAGATGTGGAGTTGGAATTCATCAACTCTTACATGGTATCAGTGTCTCCATGCTGCTACTTCATTGAATGATTTTTGAAGCCATGATTCGGAGACACAAACCCTAGTTTGTTTATACATTTTTCTTTAATCCAAGGGAATAGCATTTTTTCAAAGCATTTTGGGCCCAAATAGATGTTTCTATTAGATCTAGAAGGTCATTTACAGTCAAGATTCATATAAAATTTTTCAGTTTTGGAGATAGAGCTCTAAGAGGCAAAAAAAATTGGTTACAGGGCTTTCCATATGGTTGTACGAATTTTTTTGGCAAAAATAATTTTAAAAAATAATAAACAAGTGCACCACCAAGTAAGACGCCACTACACCACCTAGTGGTCATTGGTGCCCCACCACAAACTGGTTGTGCCACCCCTACCGTGCTCAGCCTCCTCCATAGCCCACATGCCACTCCTTCTAGTGGTGCCTCTAGACTACACTACTTCTGACACTACTCCACCACGATCTGCTACATCTACTCCACTTCAATGCTGCCCTTTGCTGTGCCCACCCACATCAACACTCATGTGGCATTTTTTCTCTATCAGAAGCACTTGGTAGCATGTGGGGGTGACATGTGGCATGGTTGCCACATGACACTTTGCCACATGGACTTTGCCATGTCACTTGCCTAGTCAACATGTGCCACATGGCTGCCATGTGGAATAGCATGTGGCCTCCTTTTTTGTTGTGACAACTAGCAAGCTATCAAATTTAAACTAGCAAATTGCTAACATCAGCATGTTGTTAGCACTGTATTAGCATGCCTCTTACACCTTGCCAAGGCCATTTTGGACCTACTTGCAATTTTTTGGCCATAACTTAAGTATACGAAGGTATTTGTCTAATTCGAAAGAAGTGTTAGAAAGCTAGTTCCAAGATAGAGACATTGTTGTAGGTATTTTTAGGTTTTGATGTAGTTTTATTACCCATTTTTTCAGTTGAAGTCCAAAGATCTATTTTTTACTCTGGCATGCATATCTTTTGCATCCCATTTCAGTTTTTTGAAAATGTTATATTTTTGGAAAGCTAGTTTTTTCATCTTTTTAGAAATGTGGTCCTTTTTCTTAAATTCTAGCCCATGCTCTTTCTATCATGTTTTTGGCATTTTTTTCTCTATGATGGATGTCTTAGGTATTTCAAGTTTGAGGATCATTTTCCTCACATGGTTTCTTTTATTTTGAACTATACTACCTTTTGTGTCAACTTTTTTCCTATTTTGATCATTGTAGACATATTTTGTAAGCACTTTTATGTATATGCATTGAGATAAAGTGTCACTTTCATTTAGGGTTCATGAACATTGATTTTTGAGACAATTGTACTTACACTCTTTTTATAAAGCACCATAGGGGGATAGTTGTTTGCTATTTTAGGCCTTCTCCCTTTGTCAAGTGAGTGTCTCTTCCATGACATTATCCCCACATAGAATCAGTGTGACCGTGTATTTATAGATGTTTGTACCTCTTCCTCTTTCATTGTTCTTAGTTCTATTTGTAGGGGATTTCGGCCCACCTTCTCAGTTGCTTGTCATCTCACCCCATCTACATTAAGGGGGGTTATGCTATTGTTCTAATGCATCCTTAGTTTGATGGTTTGATAGTGTGAACTATGTATTCAATGGTTGATCCTATATATGACGTGATTGTAGTGGCTAGCTACTTATGCATTTCAGTGAGATAGATCATCTACCATATAGACATGCTCAGTTTGTGCCTTCTTCTTCCATGGAGGTTCTTCAAATCAGTAGTTTCTTTCTGATGGTAGAGTTTTTGGCTTCTTCATGGTTTAATGATGCTCTTCATGATCTTCTTTGTTCCTATTTTAAGAGACATTCCCCTAGTTGGAGACTTCTTCAATTTTTCAATAGGTTCTTAACTCTTTTTGGGGGAGGGTTTTTCCCACATGGTTTTCACTCTTTCCCCATTTATAGAGGTTGCATCTTTTTGCATTGTACATGGGTACCTAACATGGCCTCATTTTTGGGACCTATTCTACATTTTCATCTTAGTTTTGTAAGCTTAAGGCATTTCCCTAAGTTAACCGAGTCCTTTTTAAGTGATAAAAGGAGTTAGCTGAGTCCTTTTAGAGTGATAAAAGGAGTTAACTGAGTGCCTTTTGAGTAATAAAAGGAGCTGACAAACTGCCTTTTGAGTGATAAAAGGAGTTGACTGGTTCCTTTTTCTGAGTGAATATTTAATTTAATAAAATAGAATATGACCTCATAAATGGATAACTTTAACTAATTGAATAATTAAATTCAATAATTAAAATTAGGAGATATCTTATTAAATTAAATGTATTTAATTCCTTTGTATATTAGCTAAAGAGGTAATTTTAATTTAATTAAAGTAGAACACTTATAATTAAATTAATTTAAATCAATAGGTTTGTGTAGGTAATTTGAGTTGATATTTAGGAATTAAATAAATAATTTGATTAATGCAAATTATGGTTTTTTGCATTTGACACCCATGTCAAGTAGCGATTATTAGAATTAGAATTTCTTAGTAAAATAGGTTTTAGGAATAGTTGAATAAACCAAAGTTGGTTAATATGGCAATGTGCCAATTTTGGGGTATGTGTGAGTAGTACGTTCAATTCAAAAAAATTAGAAAGCATGATGTGAAGATTAAGAAATTAGATTGGCTCTAAAATTGATGAAATAGAGACCAATTGATAAGCTTTTAAAGATCATCTCCAAAATGGAGCTTAACCTTAAGGAATCCAAGAAAAACACTTTGATACCTAAAGTGATAAGCATTTTAAAGGTTTTCTCCATAACAAAGCTTAACCTTTAGTGATTTGAATAGAATGCCTAAATACCAAGATGAATAAGCTTTTAAAGATTATCTCTAGAATGGAGCTTAACCCTATGGAATCCAAATAGAACACCTAGATACCTAAATTGACAAGATTTTAAATATTATCTCTAGAATGGAGCTTAATCTTAAGGGATGCAGATAGAACACCTAGATACCTAAGTTGAATAAGCTTTTAAAGATTATCTCCAGAATAGATCTTAACCCTAAGGAATCTAGATAGAACACCTAGATACCTAAATTGACAAGATTTTAAAGATTATCTCTAGAATAGAGCTTAATCTTAAGGGATCCAAATAGAACACCTAGATACCTAAGTTGAATAAGATTTTAAAGATTATCTTCAGAATAGAGCTTAACCCTAAAGAATCCAAATAGAACAACTAGGTACCTAAATTGACAAGATTTTAAAGATTATCTCCAAAATGGAGCTTAATCTTAAGGGATCCAGATAGAACACCTAGATATGTAAGAATAAAAGAAAACATGATCGAATCATGAGTCATAGAATCATCCTCAAGAGTTGAGATTTAGACTATCCTAATACCTATCTATCAAACTTTGACTAGAAATATTATAAGATGTGATCAACTAATGAAAAGATGAGATAGATGACAAATGATGCCATATAGAGGGGAACAAGATGCCCCTAGTGGTGAGAACATAAGATGGAAACAAGATGCCCCGAGCAATGAAGATGCCCCGAGAAATGAAGATACCTTGAGTAATGAGGACATAAGATGGAAACAAGATGCCCCGAGCAATGAAGATGCCCCGAGAAATGAAGATACCTTGAGTAATGAGGACATAAGATTTAGGCTGAGTTGAATTTCAAATTCAATGATGTAATCACTTAGTTGTCAACCTTATCTTCTATCACTTTCCAACTTGTTCTACAAGCTTCCATGAGGCCTTTATATTTGGGCTCTCTCATTGTATTTTCTCATTCCATTTTCATTATAAATACAATTTTCATTATTTTGCAATATGTTCTCTCATGTCCATTTAGGGTTTTTCCAAGCTCCACCTCTTCCTTCTTGGTTTCCCTTGAATAGGTTATTTGCATACAGGTGATCTTGGTGAGCTTTGGAGTTGGATTTCATCAACTCCTACAATTAGCATATAAATAATTTATATCATTATCTCTTCTAGACTTAAACTTTCCTTTAAACTATTTCTCTTTTTTAGGACATTTAGATGCATAATGACCATATTCATCACAAGTCCAACACTTAAAGCTTTTCTTACCATAGTTCTCTCTTTTTACCAGAAGGGCTATTCCTTCCTCAGTCTTCTTCAGATTTGCTACTACTAAAAAAGTTTCCTCTTTTACTTGCACTACTTGATAGATTAAGTCAAATATTTAGAGCATTAAAAGTTGTCTCAACTTTGGCTAGTTCTCCAGACTATCTCAATTTTGCTTCTACAAACTCGAATCCTTCAAGCAATATTTCCCTAGTGAAATCTTTGGTGCAGGGCATTACTAGGTGAATCATCTGTGTTGTTTGTTTGAATGGTGGTGTTAAACTTTTCAAGATCTTCCATATGAATTTATCATCTTGTTTAGTTCTACCAATAGACTGAATACCAACAAATTTTTTTGATATTATTCCAACATAATTTCTTTTAGATTCATCTTCCATCATCTTAGCATCTTGAAATGCAAACCCAATTTTGAAATCTCATTCAATTTTCATGATCATCGCCTTAAAAAGTAACTTCTAATACTTTCCAAATTTCATGACAAGTTTGAAATATTTTTACCTGATTGTATTCATTCTCTAGAAGAGCTGATAGTAGAGCTTCTCTGGCTCTCATGTTACATATGAATATATCTCATTGTCCATCACTACATTCCTCTAGCTTTGATTCTTCAATTATTTCCTTCTTATCTTTTGTCAAAAGCCAATATCTTAGACCCATGCATAATAGATGAGTTGTCATATTGATGTAGAGCCTTTTGTATTTACCTTCAAGGAATATTAGTTCAACTCAAGGGATTCACAATAGGCTGGTACACCCTCAAGGAACCAAGAACATCTCAAAGATTACAACAAAGAAACCTAACATTATACACCAATAAAGACAACATCTTCATTCACACAATCAGATTTCTATGTCTGATTACATTATTTATAACTTTCATTCCTAAAATTTTCTTGCCAAACCCTTTGGAGTAATTGTTCAAAATTAGGAATAATAAAACACATTCAAATATAATACCCATCCAATAAACCAATTACAAGTCATTGTCTTTGTCATAAACCAGAAGTAAAAATAGTAACCTTGTATAGGGCATCAAATATATTTCACAAAACAAATTCAAATAACTCCAAACCAATTCTAGAGTATCCATTTGTGAGTCTAGTTTCCAAATCTATAAGCCATTTATTTTTCTCATTCATAAATAATTTTATAAGATCAAATCTTTGTCTACAACACATTGAAGGCATTTAAAAACTAGTTTTCACTCAAATCTTCATAACTTTAACAAATATAAATGAAAACTACAATCACAATCTTGCGAACTAGATGTTTTCCTTGTTAAGCTCCATCAACAACAACATCATCTCTCTCATGGGTTGGATCAAAGATAGAGAAATGCATGATGATGAGGATGGAAATGACAGGGATGGGGCTAGAATAAAGGACAACCTTGCAAAGGACAACTCCACTCCTGCTCAAGACCAGGGGAACCAAAGGGTACAACAGATGGAAATAGAGGAGAATCAATAGGCCTTTGACGCTGCTCAGGTGATGCATGATCTAGAGTGAAAGAACGAGAATAACTCTTGCCTGTTCTTTTGTTTATCACTGTCTTTTGGCTTTTTGTTCTAGCTTTTGGCCTTGGCTTTGATAGTTTCCTTTTCCTGGTCTTTTCTAAATACTCTTTCCTTTGGCTGGGCTTAATGCTTATTATCAACCTTCTTATGTACTAACTTTCGGGTTTCAAGTTCCCTGTAAAACCTATTTATCTAATAAAAAACAAATATAAATGAAAATGATTCAAACCAATTGGAAATGAAATATAGTTCACATATCTTTCCAATGAATATTATTATAGGTAATGATTCTCCAAGAGTATATCTATACCACATGCTATAACATGACTATATTCAAGGAATCTCAAATCTGCAAATACCCATTTTCACAGAAATGCTCATAACTTATTCATTTCTTCATAAAATTGAACCAAACCAAAAGAATGAGAAGGAGGATTCATCATTCTATATATTCAATACTATATTACATGGTTTCCAAACTATACATGGCCATACAAGGCCTGGAAACAACACTAAAACTAAAACACCAATCAAAACAACAATAATAGAATGCACCAAAAATGTATTAAAATATTTCCTCTTCTCAATATTGATATGGTTCAACCCTAAAATGGTATTTATATCCATTTGATAGTTATAAACCTTCCAAACTACCCCAAAGACAAACCATATAACTTTTAACATCATTTTTGTATTATTAGTAACTTTCTCAATGTTGCATTTTACAACTTTTTATGCAACTTTTACATTTTTGACAAAATGGCTTCATACCCTTCACAACTTGACCCAAATACAATATAAATGACTCAAATGTATTGAAATAACTCATATAAGGAATTTTAAATTTCTCATGTTATTGTACTTTAGGTGTTTCTGCAACATATATTTTCCTTCCAACTATCATAGTTGGCCCCATTGAATCTTGGACTATCCTTCCTGAACATATTCACCATTGATCTCCCAAAGTTTTTAAGCGTTATCTTCAAGGACCTCATGCTCTAATACCAATTTTTAAAATATATAGTTGATTAATATAACTATTTTGAGTGGGGGGGTGGGTGGGGGGGGCGGGGGGGGTGTATCAATTATCCAACTATTATCACATTTATTTATCTTTAAAAAAAAAGCATGTGAGTAATATAAACTGAAACCACAATAAAATGCTCATGCACAATTAACACTAGATATATTGACTACAAAAATCCTCTATTACAAGGAAAACATTGATGGGGATGGTATCCACAAGATGATGTACTAATATTATTATTCCTTATTAGAGGATAAATCCTATTAGGAGTCTATTACAATATTCAACATATAAGTCCCTATTAGGTGACTTTGAATCCTTGTTAGGAGATTTCAACCCTATTAGGAGCTGTAGAAGAGAGATGGACCCACTACCCAAACAGCTTCAAGGTTAAGATCAATGAATCCACTATCGAAATGATCTCTATATTATTCCTTGTAGAATAATAAAACTAAAATTTAATTTCTTCCTCCATCTCTATTCTCTCCACTAAACTTATGCTGCTTCAGATCTTGTAACCAAATCTCATATTGCACATCCAATGATCCCTTGGATAGCTTACATGCATCCTCCAAATGCTCTACCTCTTTTCACACTTTGTACTTCTTCTTCGCACTTGGATTCTCTTCCACACACTTGAAAGCAAGGAAAACATTTTTCATTTATACCACATCTTGGTAATAATTCCTTGAGTTGGCCTTGAGGCTTTCCCAACTAATAAAAATAAGATAATTAATTAATTAACAATTACAGTAGCACTATCTTCTCATAGTCTATATACGAAAATTCACATGTGTGATACCAAGTCTTGCATACATTTTGATGTCACCACATGAATTTCCTCTATCACTATGTGGCTATGCATCTCTTCATTACATCTCAGATTAAAGATGGTGATCGATCATAAGAATATTGTTTTCCAATAATTTGTTTCTACACTAATCTTAATAAATTAGGTGTAACTTTTGTACGCCATCGATTCAAACATAGTCATTTTTAACCACATGGTCAAGACATTATTAGAAACATGTCTTTCATTATGCATCACTTAAAACTTCCTCAATTTCTATGCATCGTAAGATCTTTGACTAATATTATTCTAGTCTTTACAAAATTACTACTATGTTGACATCAATGACAAACACTGTCATGAATGAAACATATCAATACTCTCCAATGCTTAGGATACTCCCCCAATGTGTTAACATCAGCATTTATGCTAATAGAAAGGGCATCATTCTTGTGGTATAGAGAACTATTTTTTGACTGGACTGAATGTTGATACTTCTTGTAAGGGGAGTATCTGAAAGAAGCAGAGTCATCTAGAACTCTTGGTAATTATTTGTGAACAATTTCTTTGGACACTCAAGCTAGTTAAAGACTTGGATTAGATGACTGACATGATGAAGCCTTTTTCATTAATTTGAATGAGGGAGAGTATGCATGAAAAACATCTCCTAAGTATGTGTGGGGGAGAGATTGATGTATAAGGGAGAAATTGTGATATTCTATGTTTATAGGGAGTAGCATTAAATAGGGGATATATGAGAGTTATCTAGTGTATGAACAACTAATGCTAGTTAAAAGAGTTGTAGAACAAAGTAGTATTGAAAATTATTTTATATTTGATTAATGAAGAGGATTTGAAAAGATTAGAACAACAACAAAAACAAGTGAGTGTTGTTTTGGTATTTTTGGAATTTGGTGTTTTTCTTCTATGTTTCCATAAATACTAAAGGGGGAGATTTTTAGCATGAATGTTGATGATATTCCTTTGGGGGAATTATCCTAAGCATTGGAGAGTATTTGGTAGTATTGAAATGTTACATTCATGACTATGTTTGCCATTGATGTCAACATAGCAATAATTTTGTGAAGACTAATAGAGTATTAGATAAAGTTGAAGGTCATATGGGAAGAGGATTAATTTTCAAGTAAAACATGGTTAAAGACATGTTCTACATGGTCTCCTAATGACAAAGTTAAGTATGCATAACATAATTCAAAGATGTACAAAATATATGTTTGATTTATAGAGAGTAATACAAAAATAGAGTACCTAAAAAGAAATTTCTTATGATTGTATTGTATTTCCTAATAGAGTTAGAATTAGATTATGCAAGGCTATCAAGTAAGAAAGGATACTTTTAGGATGTCATCAGTGAATGCACAAGGCTTGGAGTCACATGTGTAAGAATTTTCTAAGATTGTGAGCCAACAATGTTTTGTAGTTGCAAAATATTTAATTTTCTTAATGTCATCCTATTATAATTAATTAGAAAACCCTCAAGGCCAACTCAAGAAAGTCTTTTAAGATGTGGTATAAAGGAATGATGTTTTCCATATTTGGAAACATGGATGGAATTTGAATGTGATTAAGTGCAAAAAAGAGTAGAGTGTTTGGTAAATGTTAGTAAGAAATCCAAGGGATTATTAGATGTAAAGTTGGTGATCTGGCATCAAGATTAGAAGGAGTACAAGTTTGATTCATAGGAGAGAGAAAGATGGAGGAGAAGAACAATTCTATTCTATTATTCTACAAGGAATAATAAAAAGATCATTTGGATAGTGGGTTCATTGATCTTTCCCTTGAAATTATTTGGATAGTGGGTCCATTTTCTTTCTACAATGCCTAATAGGGTTGGCACAACTCCTAACAAGGTTGGAATCTCCTAATAGGGATTCAAAGTTTCCTAAAAAGACTTGATATGTACTAAATGTATTTCATAGACTCCAAATAGGTTCCATCCTCTAACAAGGAATATGTATATTAGGACATCACATTGTGGGTACCATCCCCACCAGGGTTTTCCCTTTGATCAAGGGTTTCCCTAGTTAACATATCTGGTGTTATTGTGCATGAGTATCTTGTTGTGGTTTTTGATTATATTGTTCATATGGTTAAGGTTTAATTGTGATAAGAGTTGGATAACTGATTCACTCCCTCCCCCCATCAGTTATATTAGTAGATTATATATTCTAATAGATAGACCCTAAAAGAGTGGAAGTTATTAACAAGAATAAAAAACTAAGACTATGAGAGGTATTTAATATGTCTTTGGGAAAATAAATTTCTTAAGGATATTTGTTAATATCTTTGTGAGAATAATTAGAGCTATCTCAAAATTCTAAAGAAAGAGGTGTTGAAACCAAATAGGATGGTGAACCCACTATATCTTTTCAATAAATTAAGAAAGAAATTAAATATGCTTTTAATCTTAGTTCCTTGATTATTCAAAATCTTTGCACATATTCTCTTTTGATTCATTTCATATTTTTGCAACAATCTTACTACAAATAAATGAGGAAGGATTTGAGCAACCCATTACATTCATCAGAAATCCCTTGCAAGCTGTAGACCTAAAATATGAAATAAATGAACAAAAACAATATGAATTAGTGAAGTTGTGAAGGAGTTTAGATGTTATCTCGTGGGGGCTATTGTAATTTCCTTTGTATAAAATGTTTTAGTTAAAGATATATTCTCTTAGAAGGAATTTTTAGGGAGGAGATGGAGATGAATTAATAGAATCTAAGAATTCAATAAAGACATTCAAATAACCAAGTTGGTAAGAGGAAAATGAGTTGCAAAGTTAATGATGGATGGTAATCTAGAAGTAAATTAAATAAATCAAATTGAAGACAATTGTAGAAATAACTAGTGTGATATGGATGCTTATGAATTGTAAAAGGGTTTAATCCATTATTTGCAATATATGAAAACTTCACTAGAGATGAATGATAATAAGAAAAGGGCATTAGAGTTGCAAGCTATTAAGTATGTCATTGTTAGAGGAGAGGTGTGGTGGAGAAACATGGAAGGTGTGTTATTAAAATTTGTTGATAAAGAAAAGTTAATCAAGATTCTAAGTGAGATGCATAGTGGAGTGTGTGGAGGCTATTTCATGGCTAAAACAATAAATCATAAAGTGATTAGGGTGGGATTTTGGTGGCCAACTTTATTCAAATATGCACATGAACTTGTTAAGAAATTTGATTATTGACAAAGATTCATAGGTAAGTTAAAGTACTCTGGTAACCTTCCATTAAGGCCAGTAGAAGTACAAGCACTATTCTAGCAATGAGGAATTGACTTTATAGGATAAATTATGAACAAATAAAGTGGTAGCCATTAATGGATTCTAGTAGCAATCGATTATTTTACAAACTGGGTTGAAGCAATCGCCACCAAAAGAGAAACTAGTAAAGTGGTGACGGATTTTATTAAAAATAACATTATCACAAACAATGCTACGTGTTTTAGATTAGAGGAATATGAAATATTTTGTAATAAATATAGCATTTCAAGATCTACATCATCCGCATATCATCTATGAGGAAATGGGAAAGAAAAATTTAGTAATAAAAGTTTGTTGAAAAACATTAAAAAGATTTTGAATGAAAACAAGAAAGCTTGGAATTCCAAATTACCCCTAGCTGTATGGGTTGACAAAGTAATAATGAAGAAATAAATATGATGTGCACCTTTTGAAATAGTATATGGAATACAAGCCATAATTGCACAAAATAATTTGAATATGATGTACATGTTAGAATTAACCACTGATGGAAATAAGAATTACATACAAATATAACCATTATCAAAAAATAATAAATCACACTGAAGAGAACATGAGACACAAGGATTTAAAATGGTTCACACACTCCCTAGGCTACATCCACAAACAAAATCTCCATTTTTATTATTATCCATTTATCATAATCTACAATCCCTTACAGCTCAATACCACCACAAGAACCTACAATATTAGCATAAATTATCAAATCCCTAACCCTAATCCATTTTATACAAGATTTTTTCTCTTACAATATTAGGGATAGAATAAGTCATCCAATAAAAAAATATTAGTTGACATGATTTACAATAGGACGGTCATTTTTGGCTTTGGGGGCAATACCCCTAAAAACCCTTGTAGAAATAATTTGGGGGGAAACTATGTTAAATAAACCTTTGAGTCTGATTAGGCTCCACATCTAAACAATCTCCCACTTAAAGACTATTCACACTCCACAACAATAACCTCCCACTTGGAGACCAATCATAGCACTGCTAAACCTATAACTCCCACTAGAATATCAAAGCACCTTGGACTCAAATGGTCTTTTATTCTGTATAGTCTAAAAGAACAACCAAAAAAGAAGAGGTCACCTTCTCTCTTGCTACTAACTTGGTAAATATATCTATTGGATTATCATCTATATGTATCTTCTCCATCTTTAACTTTCTATCCTCAAAAACTAACTGAATAAAATGCTACCACAACTATATGTATTTTTTAAATAAATGTAGAGCATAATTCTTCGCAAGATGAATCACACTCTAGCTATCTATGAACAAATAATTATCTGTATGTGGGTGTCCTAAATTTTCCATGAAGAACTGAAGCCATATAATCTCTTTGGTTGCCTTTGTAGCAAAAACTTTGTCTCTGTAATGGATAAAGCATTAACCTTTTTCAACTGAGAAACCTAGCTTACTTCTGCCCCACCAAAAGTAAATACATAATCTATAGTACTCTTCTTGGTATCAATATCTCGTGCCATATCTAAGTCAACATTACCTTTTAAATAGGTAGTAGAGATCCCAAAATATAAGCACTTACTAGATGTTCCTCTCAAATATTAGAGAATCTATTTAACTACATTTCGATACCCAATCCCTTGATGACTCATATACCGACTAGTTACTCCCAATGCATGTGAAATATCTAGCCTCATACATACCACATCATACAAAATGCTTCCTAAAAGTAAAGCATAATGTACCTTAGACATCTTATCCTCCTCTTCTTTTTTCTTTGGACACATCTCCTTAGTGAACTTCAAATGTCCATGTAAAGGTGTGCTTAGCTTTAGCATTCTTGATAGAGAAATTTTGCAACACCTTCAAAATATAATCAGGTTGAGATAAAGTCAAGTTTCTATTTTTCCTATCTCTACAAATCTTCATACCAAGGATTTTTTTTCTTTCTGCCCCCAAATCCTTCATAGAAAATGAATGTGTTAATTGACACTTCATCACCTTAATGTGATACATCTTAGGCCCAGCTAAAAGCACATCATCAACATATAAACATAAAATAATTTAGTTTTCATCATCCAACCTCATAAAAGAAATACAATGCTAAGAATGGAAATAAGTGTAACCATGCTCATGCATAAAGTTGTCAAAACTAAGATTCCATTATCGAGGTGCTTGCTTCAAGCCATATAAACTTTTGTAAAATTTGCATGCTAAGTTCTCCTTACCTTTGACCTCAAATCCTTGTGAAAGTACCATATATATCTCTTTATCCAAACCACCATGAAGATAGATTATTTTAACATCAAGCTACTCCAAATGCAAATCTTCAGTAGCAGTAATACTTAAGATAGTAAGAATAGAATTCGTTTTAACAATAGGAAAATGTATCTCATCAAAATAAATACCATTTTGTGTGAAAATCCTTTTACAACTATCTTGGCTTTAATTATTTTCTTACCTTCACCCTCTTCTTTCAACTATAAACCCATTTATTCTATAAAGCCCTTTTACTTGTAGGTAAATTACATTAATCTCATGTCTGATTTTTTAGCAAAGAGTTCATTTCTTCTTTTATTGCAAACACCCTCCAAATCTTAGTATCCACCTACATAGCTTGTTAACCATCTAACATTCACTGGGGATGTGGTATTTTTTGTTTCGATTATTGTAGAGTATGAAGGACTACTAGAACATCTTCCTTTTAACTATCATCTAGCTCTACATAATAATTTTCTTTCTTCTTATGTTGCTACAACAGATCTTTGTACAACACTTTTTCATTAAATATGACATCCATACTTCTTATAATTTTCAAAATCCCAAAGTCTATAACTAAATTCATCAATTCTATATCCAACAAATACACATTTCTTTGGCTTAGCTTCTAGCTTGGTTCTTTTTTCAGAATCTATATGTACAAATTCTTCACAATTGAAGATTTTGAAATAAGGAATAACTCAGCTTTTTACTAGTATGTGCTTCCTCTCGAATACCATAGCCTAAAGGAGTAGAGGGACATCTATTGTATTGACATAAAGGTCAATTTTCCTATTAGTGACCTACACTTATTCAATTGGTTACATTGTTGTTGAGGTTTGTAGTCACTACCGTGCTTATCTTTCAATCAATTGTGTTAATAAAGTGCTCCAGTTGTTCCCAAGACAAGAAGTCAATATAAATTTGTCATCATATTTTATAGAATATATGTACAATTCATGTCGAGCATAGCAATATCGACCAAGTTATTTAGTGGAATTGATGGAAACTCTAGTGTTAACCAAGCTCTATAGTGTTAACCAAGTTCCCCAGTGTTGACTGAGTTATTCATTGTTAACCATGTTCTATAGTGTCTACCAAGCTCACATTATTAAACAATGTGAATCTAGTGTTAACCAAGCCATGCAGTGTCAACCAAGTGATTTAGTACATGTGTAGGTTTTTTAGTGTTTGTTGAGTCAATAGAGATATCTGAGTTCTTACTACTTGAAAGTGATTAGTATGGAATGAGACTCTAATTCAACTAAGTGCTAGAAGATGCTGAGTGATAATAGTGTTTTATGAGTGTCAAAAATTCACTAAGTCTATTCTTGGAACGTGAGTTATAGCAATTGGGCTGACATTGTAGATTATGATGAAACTAGTATTATAGCCGACTCTAGTAAGTTACAATTTGGATTGGCATATATGTAATGTATTGTATCATATCCAAAAATATATATGTGAAGAATATATGACGAGAAGCAAAAATTAGGGGCTAAGTGTAATATATGGTGCAATAGAGACTCATCTATCACAAAAAGGTGATTATTACATTAAAAAAAATCTCAACCAACAAATTAGAGATACAAATTAGAGATTAGCCACTAGTTCATCCTAATAGGTGTATTAGTCAAATCCTTTAATAGGGTAGACTTAACATTATTTTGATAAATCTCTTTATCGAGTGCATACTTCATTATAAATTTTATAAATTGTTTCACATGATGGACTTAGTAGTCATTATTGCTCCTAACAATGCAAATCATCATAAGTAATCAATTGTAAGCCTTAACAAGAAAAACTTTATACTCTAGTACTAAAGCTTGTGGGCATCATCCCCACCCTAGTTTTACTCTATATTTGGAAGGTTTCTAGGTCACCATATCTTGTTTCAAAGTGTTATGAATGCTTTACTACTTTCATTCTTTCATGCATGCAATTAGTTTTGAATATTAAATAAATGATTAATTGGAAAAATAAGATAAAAGATTTTATTAGTTCCTGATTCACCCCTCCCCTCCGAGTAACCTTTCATACTTTATATTTCCAACAATTGGTAGTAGAGAAGTTTAGTTCGCACAAAATAAGTTTAACTACTTGAGAAAAGATCAGAGGTAATGGAGGTATACAAGCTAGAGAAGGCTATTGAGAATGATAAGTTGGATCTAGAATTGGCTATTGGAAATCTTAGAAAAGCAAAAGAGCATCTTTCTCAATCTCTGCAAAGAAGAAAAGAACTAGCATCACAATTGAATGACAATCTCTACATTGAAGAAAGAATTGAATACATATGTCTAGAAAGAAATTCAGATGAAGATGATGTAGCAATCAAAGATCTACTTGAGAAAAATCTTACTCTCCAAGAAGATGCTAAATAGAGAGTGATAAATCCAATTAGTCAGAGTATGTGAAGTCATGGAACAAAAGGAAAAAACCATAGAAGAGATAAAAGAGAAGAACAATGAAATCAATTGACTATCCCTTCAACAATTAGATTTTATTGATCAAATCATTGGTGCAAACAAAGAACTCATGAATCTAAGATCAGATAATGAAAAACTACATAGTGATCTCAATACTCAAAAGAAAACCAATGAGAGTATGATGAAATCTCAAGAAAGCATGAACCCATTGAATGAACAAAATCAGTATAGACACAAAGGTAAAGTAGGATTAGGTTATATAGAAGAAGAAGAATCATCTAAGCAAGGAGCTCAAAAGAAAAAAAGGCCTACTTGCAATCATTATTGTAACATAGTTCATACACCAAAAAAATGTTGGAGCAATGGTAAAGCTAAATTCAATGGAAAGTGCTAAAATTGCAATAAGCATGGTCACAAAGAGAGTGAATGCAAAGAGAAATCTAAGTTTGAAGGAGAGTGCTATAGTTGCAATAAGAAAGGACACAAATCTTTAGAATGTAAGACCAAGAAGATGAATCCAACAAAATGGATTATGAAAGAAATATTTGGATGGGACTACAACACATGGTGTAGATACTACTACTATGGTGAATTTGGGTACATTGGAGAAAACTATGTGAAACATCACATGAGAAAAAGAGACACCACTAGAAGATGTTTTATTTGTATACAACATCTTGCCAAGAACTGCACTAACATAAGAAGAGTTGAAGATGAAAAGAAAGCCAAAGCTAACAATATTAGAAAGTAGATGAAGCAACAATGGATTCCAAAATCTTTTGAGAATGCAAACCAAGATCATGAAGCAAATGATACCCAAGTCAATGAGTAGGGTGGTCCAAACACTTCAACTTAGTTCCTTATTTAGATCACTGAAGCTTTGATTTAGAAGAATAAATCTAACATTAGTTCTAGCCAATAGGAAGAAAGATCCATATCAGCATTCAAGATTCATACGGATCACCTAGTCATTGCAAAATTTTAAGACCTTACTAAGCTATATCAATTTGTAAGACCCTACTGAACAAGGTTGGGATACACCAGAGCATCATGTATGGAAATTAAGCTTTTGATGAATCTTCCAAGTGTCTACCAAGCTATGAATTTCTCCCAAATATTAAAGGTTGAATCTAGTGGAGGATAGTCTATCACTGAGCAAGTATGAAGTATGTAGCATTAATGGTGATTTAAGAAAAGAAAGTTGTTAAAAGGAAGATATTGAAGGCATTGTTTCACTATGAATTTCCAAAGCTATTTTTGAAGAAATAATTAGGAGCCCCTAAGAAATTTAAGTGTTCATTTTGAAGAATTTTTTAAGTTTTTAGAAACCCTACTAAGAAAATCATTAAACAAAATGAAAAAGGTTCTAAAATATTGATTCATGGAGTTGACTGCAAGATGCCAAATTTCAAGTTGAGTCTAGCAATTGTAGAGGCACTCAACCCAGTTGGTGCACAATCACAAATTCCACCTAAGGTATTGCTAGTGCACAATATCTAATTATTTTATTATTGTTCTATCGAAGAACTTGGAACCCTAGAGATAAATGAGGAATTTAGGGAATTATGTGTGGATGGTGCATTGAAACCTAAATATCAACATTTGGAAACCAAGGGATTGACACATATCTATCATATGCCAAGAGACTTTCAGGTCAAGTGGATGAGATATATTCTAAGTTATGTATACAATGGGTGGTTATGGTTAGAAAAACCCATTTAGATAATGAAGAAAATGATTCATAGAATCATTGGGCTCCCAATGCTAAATAAAGCATAGACAACCAAAATGATAAGTTGGATTGAACTGGCTAGGAAGACTCTTGCTAAGTGGGATGGAAGAGGAATGAACATAACTAGAATCACTGATAGGGAGCTAAAGTTTAGCATTCATATAATTGTACACAAGATCTATAGTTCTATTATATTAAACAATGTGTCATGTGAAGTTGTCAATCTTACATACAAAGTTGTGAAGAAAGGCATGTCCTTCAACCTTACTAAGTTGTTGTTGAACCAAGTCAACAAGAACATGGAGAGCATCAGATGTTCAAAGAATAATCCACGTAAGTTCAAATCACTTTTGACTTGTTTATTTTTCTTTGTAGAAAAGTTCTTCCCTTCCAAAGGTATAGTAATATGG
Source organism: Cupressus sempervirens (assembly GCA_028749045.1). Classification (NCBI taxonomy): domain Eukaryota; kingdom Viridiplantae; phylum Streptophyta; class Pinopsida; order Cupressales; family Cupressaceae; genus Cupressus; species Cupressus sempervirens. Next base: position 102,972,203 of record CM053785.1, read on the forward strand.
AGGAAGGATGTCCCTATTTTATATCAAATTCCCAAGAAAGTTGTAGAAGATTACAAGGATGATATTTGTTTCATGGTGGATTGTGATAAAGTATATATTCATATAGTTAGACCTAGATTGGCATGGGTTAAACCTCTAGAGTATGAGGTTAACATTGATGACACCAAGGATATCATAGAGGCTTTTCTAAATGATTTTTTGGACCCTAAAGCTACATATTTTGGGACTTATGATGAGGCAAAAGCAAGAATAGAGCTTGATATTAAACTTCCTCAAGTAGTAATAAAAGGAAAGAAGAGGGTGCCAAAGCTAAAACAAGCAAGTCCTACTCTCCTACTGATAGAAGGAAAAGGACATGATGTAGAATATGATGATGTAGAGGATGAGGAAGAAGGAGTAGAATCTAAGGAGGAAGAGCCTCCCAAAAGGAAAGGTAAGGTTATCATAACCAAACCTATCGAATCTTTCACTCCTATATTCACAAGAAGGGTAGCCAAGTCTAGGAGGAAATTTAAGTTAGGTGAAGAAGAAGATGAGAAAATTATCTTTCAAAAGAAAACTCCTACACTTCAAGATATATTAAAGAAGATGGAAGAAGGTTCTAGTATGAATAGCTTCAAATCATTGAAATATGAAATATGAACCTTGAGAAGAAGAAGAAAATTGAAGATATTATGTTATCCAAGTTGGGAAAATGGAAGTATTCACTAGATGAGATCTCTTAGAAATTTCTATATGCACTCCTACAAACCATTAAGCCATAATGGGATAATACAAAGAATACTATTATGGATATCATTGAGTAGACACTAAGATAACTTATGCTGAGTCTTAGAAACAAAGAGGTGAAGGAAGCATTAAATAAAAATGAAAAGAAATTTACACCTAAATTCAATACATGTCTTGTGCCAATGAAAGACATTGAATCTATGGTAAAGTTAGCCACTACTACATGGAAGAATATCTACCCATTGCATCAACCTAGTGATTTTGTTGTCCATATTAACGACAAGGAAGCTAATGATGAGTAAGAAGGTGTAGAAATAAAAGATGATGAATTTGATGATGCAAATCTAGATGATTAGGAAGAAGAATAGGAAGCTACTAGAGGAAGTCTTCTAGAGATACAAAGCATTGAGGAAACTAGTGTAGATAAGATTGTAGTAGTAGTAGTGGCTTCATTTCCTCATTCTGTAAGAAAAGTCTTAGTGACATCTAGGTCCAAGAAAGCTTCTAACAATTTTTTTGTGGACACCACTACTACACCAAGCGCCCAACTAAGTTCTTGACCTATTTAGTTAAGTATTTCATTGATAGAAGTGAACAACACTTCATCGAATAGGATAAAAATTCCTTCATCATCAAGCATGAACTTACAAAAACAACGTATTTCGAGTATTAGTGTCATCTCTACATTTTTTGCTGGCCCATTAGTTTCTATTTTGCATGCATCCATAGAAAATACAATGATAGTTGAGAACAAGTCTCAACTAAGTACCAAAGTCTTAGATAACGGAAAATATATTATTTCCACCATTCTAAAAGAAAAAGGTAAAGAAGAGGAAATTGATCTAGATGAGGATATAGTTATTCCAAATTATGATATCTCTACCCTCAACCCTAATCAAATTGATACCATGGGTGAACTATTGAAGAAGAGAGCTAAGAAACAAAATCTTAAAGAATAGAAGAAGAAACAAAACCATTTTTTTGAAGACATACAGAGCATATTTCTTGATGCTCTAAGTATGGAGATTGATAATACTCAACCTATTTTGGATCAGTTAGTAGAAATGGTCCACAAATTCGATGAAAACTTGAATGGACAAGAGAAGCTACTACAAAGAGCTGAAAGAAAGTTTGAAAATAGAGTATTGGAACAAGTTGCACAAAAAATAACAATAGATCAAGTAGAGTTAGCTACTATTCTTGGTTCACTAGAAACCTCTATTAATAATGTCATTTCATTATTTGTTAAGTTGAATGACACATCTATCTTCACTCAAGATATCAAGGAGAAACTGACAAAGATAGATGAAGACATGATGGCATGTGTGCGCCATCTGTCACTTGACCCAAGTTATAGTTCTACCCATTATTCAAAGATCTGATATCTTTTAGGCAGAGTTATTAAGGGAAGAAGCCAAGATCAGGGCCGCTCTTACAAAAATATAGAGCATGATTCTTCCAAACATGGACACATTAGAAAAACACATTGCACATGCTATAACTCTCATCCATGAAAAAAACTTCTCCATAGCTGATCACATGATGGAATTATTAGTAGAAATTTACATTACATTACATGTAAGCAATATGTTACAAGAGAATTGGGACAAGAAAATGGTACTAATTATGAAGGTGCATTCTAAATTCTTGTCACATTTTGGTATTAAGATATAGATAGTATACACATCTTTGGCATTTATGCCAAAAGCAGGGAGGAGTATAGTATGAAATACATGTATAAAGAAGATTATATATATAGAATATTGTTAATAAAAAGGAGAGAAGGATACTATACTCCAAATGTATGTGTAAAAAAGAGATATATGTATGGGAGAGCATCATAGTATTTTACAAATACATGTACAGATAATTAGAGAACATCTTTACAAAAGCAATTTTGAAAAATCAGAAAAACAAAGTATGTTACTAAGTTGTAGACACAGAATGATGAAAAAGAATGTTTTGACTTATTCAAATTTTTGGTTGATAAGTTTTTTTGTCACTAATGTCAAAGGGGGAGATTGTTGACATAAAGTTCAATTTTTTTATTAGTCACACTTAATCAATTGGTTATGTTGCTACCGAGCTTTATAGTTTCTACTGCGCTTATAATCTTTTAATCAATAGTGTTAACCAAGTGCTCTAATTGCTCTCAAGCCAAGATGTCAATATATAATTGCTACCAAGTTTCATAGTTGCTACTGAGCTTCAAAGTATATGTATAGTTCATTTTGAATGAATCAATATCTATCAATTTATTCAATGGAAGTGATGGAAACTGTAGTGTTAACCAAGTTCCCCAATGTTGATTAAATTATTCAGTGTTAACCATGTTCTACAATGTCTATGAAGCTTGTAGTGTTAAATTATTTGAATCTAGTGTTGACTGAGCCATCGAGTGTCAACTGAGTGATTTAGTATATGCCAAGTTTCTTAGTGTTCACTAAGTCAAAAGAGTTGACCGAGTTCCTGCTACTTGGAAGTGATCAGTATGGACTGAGCCTCTACTTAAATTGAGTGCAAGAAGATGTTGAGTGTTGATAGTGGTTGGAAAGTGCCATAACTTTAGCAAGTCTATTCTTGGAACTGAAGTTATAGCAATTAGGCCAACTTTGTGGAATATGATGAAATTAGTATTGTACCCAACTATAGTAAGTTATGATTTGGATTTGTACATATGTAATTCATTGTATCATATCAAAAAAAAATGTGAAGAATATATGATAAGAAGTGTGAATTAAGGACTACAAATAGTATATGGTGCAACATAGACTTATCTATCACAGTAAGGTGATTATTACATTGCAAAGAATCCCAACTAACAAAACAAAGTTGTAGATCAAAGTTCAACCACTGGTTCACCCTAATAGGTGTATTATTTAAATCCTTTAACAAGGTAGACTTAATATTTTTTTGATATATTTCTTTACCGAGTGCATACTTCATTGTATGTTTTGTAAATCCTTTCACAAGGTGGACCTAGTAGTCATTATTGCTCCTAACAAGGCATTATCATTAGAAGTGATTATTGTAAAGCTTTAGCAAGCCAAATTTATACTATACTAATAATACTTGTAGGTATCATCCCCACCCTAATTTTAGTTTCTATTTGGAAGGTTTCTAGGTCACCATATCTTGTTTCAAATTGTTATGAATGTTTTAATGTTGCCATTCTTTCATGCATGAAATTAGATCAGAATATTAAATGAAGGATTAATTGGTGAAATCATTTTATTGATTTTTGATTCACTCCTCTCCTCTTAGTAACCTTGTCTACCTTATATTTTCAACACTATTGATCAAACATACATCAATATTGATAGCCTCAACCCACATGTTTAAGGAAAGACCAAAATGCAACCTCATGCTCCTTGCATGCTTCATTATTATCTTGTTCATGCATTTAGCCACTTCATTTTCCTATAGAGTCCTTGGAGGAGTTTAGTATCTATGAATACCATTAGTGGAGAAATATTCTTCAAATTATTTGTTACAATACTCATTACCATTACTAGATCTGAGATATTTAATCTTTATAGCTGTCTCATTTTCAAACAAGCATTTCCATTTCTTAAAAGTTATTAATACATATGATTTTTGTCTAAAGAAATAAACCCATAATTTCCTAATTGCATCATCAATAACTGTAACATAATAATGATAGCCACTAAGAGAAGATACCTAAGCTAGTCATGATACATCTATATGCACAAGCTCTAATTTATCATTTTTCTTTTCCTTTCCAGTCTTCACAAAATTCACTCTCTTTTGTTTTCCATACCTACAATTTTCACAAAATCCACATTGAGACATTTTAGACCCAATAAAACTTTCTTTGAATTAATTAATTTCATAAATTTCTCAGTCATGTGACCAGGTTTTTTGTACCATTGTGTTGTATCAAAATATACAACAACTATTTTCTCTCCCTCCTCAACTACAACAACTATCCCTGAACATTTATTTTTCTCTGAAACAATTAAAGTAGAAGGAGCAGTATGACCTATACAAAAATATCAAGTGCCTAATTTCACACTTTTGCTACTACAAGGGAACCTTTTGAAACCTTCCAATTTTTATCATTAAAAGTAACTATGCAACTCTCATCACCAAGTTTCCCTACTAAAATTAAATTCCTCCTCAGCCTTGAAATATTTCTTACCTCACATAGTAGCCAATGATTCCCATGCTACAACTTAATCTTAACTTTTCCCTTTCTAACAATCTAAAAGGGTTCATTATCTCCCAAATAAACAAGCCCAAAATCTCCTTGGACATAATCAATACCATAACCTCTATGGAGTGTAGCATGAAATGAAGCCTCAAAATCTAAAACCCATGAATCTTCAACAATTTCTAAACAAAGAAGAAAAGAAACCTCTTTATATTTTTTAGCTACCACATTTACCTCCTTGTTCCCCTTTGGTTTATCTCCTTCATTATTCTTTTGATTCCAAAAATATTTCTCTGTATACCCTAGTTTCCCATAGTGCTAGTAATCTCTTCCTCCTTTGGATTGACACCTCTTTCTCTTTTACTTTCCTCTTGATTTCCCATGATTTCCAAACAAAAAAAAATCCTCTCTTAGTCTTTCTGCCTCTACTTGGTGCATTCAAAGAACTTCCTGATGTAGAACCACTTGAGGTTTATCCTACAAGTTTCCTTACTCATAATAACACCAATCACATAATCAAATTTTAGGGTATTAGAATGAGATAGATTTACTCACAATCATTAGAAAGTCATTCCAACTTTCTAGAAAAGAACACAGAATCAAGAGAGCCCTAATTTCTTCATCAAAATTAACATTAACAAAAGATAATTGACTAGTAATCATATTAAACTCATTTTAATGATCTACAATAGATCTATCTCCTACCATCTTCATATTAAATAAATGCTTCATGAGAAATACCTTGTTTGAAGTGGAGGGATTTTCATATAGATTTGCAAAAGCAACTCTTCACTCATCTTTTCTTTTGTAATGTTAAATGTTACTAATGGTGCTAGGCATTATTGAAAACTTCCAAGTGGCTCTCTATCTAAAATCTCTCGTATGTCATAGTTCCTTGTTTCTTGGCTTTTACTTCCAAAGACTTCCATAAATCCTTCTGAGAAACATAGTCCTCCATTTGCATTTTCTATAATTGAAAGTTATGTCCATTAATCTTGTTAACATTCATCTTACCCTTGTCTATCATCACTCCCACTCAACTATGAGACCTACCTATAGAGGATGGATACATAATAATGATGGTGGTCTAGCTTTAAATAGAAATGATGACTATCTAGCTCTGATACCACTTTTTAGGATTAACCATAGGCAAAAATAATATTTACATGTAGATATAACTAACATCTTAAAATAATCAATCGCATAGACGAGAACACAAGACACAAGAATTTAATGTGGTTCACCCAATCCCTGTACCACATCCACTAACAATAAGTTCAATATTATTATTATCTAGTGATTACAACCCATAATCCCTTACACTTAGTACTATTACAAGAAGCTACATTATTACCATACATTATAAAATCCCTAACCCTAAGACATTTTATACAAGCTTTTGTTGCTTACAAAATTAGGGCTAGAAAAAATTTTCCAAAAGAAAAATAGTAGCTAACAACCTTTATAGTAGGAGGGTCATTTTTGGCTTTAGATGTGTTTCCCATGAAAAGCCCCATAGAAATAATCTTGGGGGAAACTACACTGAATAAACCTCCAAGTTTGATTAGACTCCACATCACAATAGTGTTAGGATTAAACCACTGATAAAAAATAACAATTACATGTAAATATAACCAATGACAAAAAATAATAGATCACATAGAAAAGAACACAAGGCACCAAGATTTAACATGGTTCACCCAATCTCTAGGCTATGTTCATCAAACATCAAGTCTGATATTATTACAATCCAGTGATTACAACCTGATTACAATCTATAATCCCTTATAGCTCAATACCACTATAAGAACCTATTTTGCATCATCACTATGAAACAATCCCTAACCCTAAGCCCTTTTATACAAGTATTAAACCACTTTAGGGTTATTACATGTTATCCATAAACTAGAAAATAGTAGCCATTACTTTAGTGGCAAGTCTGCGAATGGTGAGTCTACAAATAGTACTTTCTTCATCAGTCACCACAAACTAACAATCTCCCACTTGGGGAATGATCAGTCACCACAAACTAACAATCTCCCACTTGGGGAATGATCAGGCTCCACAGTAAAAAATAATCTCCCACTTAGAGACTAATAGCAATGTAACTACTTCATGAGGCTCCCACTAGATCAAACCACCTTGAACTCTGTTGTTTTGTTATTCATGTTTAATCCAAAAGATCAACTAAAGTTGAAGAGGAGTTCAAATTCTCCCTTGTTACTACCTTTGTCAACATATCTATTGGATTGTCATTTATATGCTTCTCTAGCTTTAACTTTCCATCCTCCAGAATTGACCAAATGAAATGGTATAACAACTGTATGTGTTTGGTCTTAGAATGCAGAGCTGAATTCTTTGCAAGATGAATGGCACTTTGACTATTTGTAAACACATAATTATCCTTTTGAAGATGTCCCAATTCTTCCAAGAAGAACTAAAGTCATATCATCTCCTTGGCTACCTCTTTAGTAGCTACATACTCTACCTCTATAGTGGATAAAGCATTAACCTTTTGCAACCTAGAAACCTAGCTCACGGCTGCCCCACCAACAATAAAGACATAACTTGTAGTACTCCACCTAGTATCACCAAATCTGAGTCAACATAGCCCTATAAATCAATAATAGAGCCACCAAAGTGTAAACACTTACTGGATGTTCCTCTCAAATATCTAAGAATCTATTTAACTACATTTCAATGCTCAATTCCTGGATGACTCATATACCTGCTAACAACTCCCACTACATGTGCAATATCTAGCCTAGTGCATACCATAGCATACATCAAGCTTCCTACAACTGAATCATAGGGCACCTTGGACATCTTATTCTCTTCTTCTTGTGTTGTGGTACACATCTCCTTAGTCAACTTCAAATGACTAGGTAAAGGTGTGCTCACAACTTTAGTATTCTCCATAGAGAAATGTTGCAACACCTTCACAACATAATTAGCCTGAGATAGTGTCAATGTTTTGTTCTTTCTATCTCTAAAAATCTTCATACCAAGGATTTTTTTTGCCACCCCAAGTCCCTCATAGCAAAGGCATGTGCTAACTAGCATTTTGGCCCCTTAATGTGATCCATGTTAGACCCAACTACAAGAATATCATCAACATATAAACATAAAATAATGTAGCTATCATCATCCAACCTCTTAAAGTAAACATAGTGATTTAAATGACAACTAATGTATCCATTCTCATGCATAAAACTATCAAATTTTAGATACCTTTACCAAGATGCTTGCTTCAAGCCATATAAACTTTTCTTCAATTTGCACACTAAGTTCTCCTTACCTTTGACATCAAAGCCCTATGGCTAAGCCATATATATCTCTTCATCCAAATCACCATGAAGCAAGGATGTTTTGACATCAAGCTGCTCCAAATGCAAATCTTCAGTAGCCACGAGACTTAAAATAGTATGGATAGAAGTCATCTTAATAATAGGATAAAATATCTCATCAAAATCAATGCCCTTTTTCTATGCAAATCCTTTCATAACTAACCCGGCTTTAAATATTTTCTTACCTCCTTCATCTTCATGTAACATATAAACCCATTTATTCTATAAAACCTTTTTACCTTTAGGCAACTTGAACAAATCCCATGTCTTATTTTTTAGCAAAGAGTTCATTTCATCTTTCATTGTAGACTTCCACTGAATCTTACTATCCACCTACACAACTTCATCATAGCTTTCGGCTTCACTAGAATTAGCAAGTAAAATATAATACAAAGAGGGATAAAATATTTGTGGAGGTCTAATTTTCCTTGTTGACCATATAACATTCACTAGTTTGTTTGGTATTTTTTGTTATGGTTGTTGCATGTCATGAGGAATGGCTAGAACATTAGCTTTTGGAGTATCATCTAGCACTACATAATTATCTGCTTTCCTCTAATGTTGCTGCAACAAATCTTTGTACAAAACTTTCTCATTGAATATGACATCTCGGCTTCTTACAATTTTCTAATTTTCAAAATCCCAAAGCCTATAACCAAATTCATTAATGCCATATCCAAAAAATACACGTCTTTGACTTAGCTTCCAGCTTGGTTCTATTTTTAGAATCTATATGAGAAAAAGCTTCACAAATGAAGGTCTTGAGAAAAGAATAACTGATCTTCTTACCAGTCCATTATTCCTCTAGAATACCATAGCTCAAAGAAGTAGAGGGACCTCTATTAATCAAATAAACAAGAGCATTGATAGCCTTCGCCCACATGTGTAAGGGCAACCTAACATGCAACCTCATGATCCTTGTGCACTCCATTATAGTCTAGTTCATACATTCAGCCAATTCATTTTCCTATGGAATCCTTGGAACAATTTTTTGTCTATGAGTACTATTAGTGGAGAAATTATCTTCAAATTCATGACTACAATACTCACCACCATTATCAGATCTGAGATATTTTAATTTCTTACTAGTTTCATTTTCAACCAAGCATTTCCATTTCTTAAAAGTTTGAAATACATTAGATTTCTATCTAAGGAAATAAACCCATACTTTTCTAGTTAAATCATCAATAAATGTAACATAATAATGAGAACCACCAAGGGAAGATACTTGAGCTAGTCCCCATACATTGGTGTTTTAGGAATAAGGTGTCTCAACATTGTATAATTCCTATTCTTATTATTATTTGTGTTGTAAAATGTATTTTTGCAAATAATATGTAATGTGAGTGTACATGTCTAGTTGGCATGTTGATCACTTACATGTGTTGGCATCTTGAAGTGTGTGAAGGAGATCATGGCTGAAATGGTTATGACAGATTCCTATGACGCGTAAGAGCTATTTAAAGAATATGCTGTAAAAGGTGTAAGAGCATCTTATGACATGAGGCCTATTTGGGTACCCAAGAAAGAGTGGTTGGTGTGTGTAAGAGAATATGCCAAAAATAGGTTGGTATGATGGATTCCCTTACACTTCTCTTGTGACCGCTATTTTTGGTGGATTCTATGACAAGCTGTCATTGCCTATTCAAGGGATGGATGCCCTTTTCTTGGAATGGGATGTACATGTGGCATTGTACATGTTTCTTGGTGGTTGAGCCATGAAAAATGTCCAATTTCTTTGTGGGCATTTTGTTGGTCTTAAGATGTTCATTGCATGTTGTAATGCAATAGTGTGATAGATGAAAGTTTGTAGGTATTGAGGTGCTACTAGAATTTTTCTATCATTGATGTTGAACTTGCATTGCAAGTGTATTGTAATCTTGTGTTGTATATAATACATTGTACAGGTTTTGGAGGGGTGGGGTTGTTTTACCGAAAGGTTTTTCCCCACCGGCAAATCTTTGTGTTACGTGTTTCTTTCTCTATCTATTTTCTGTATGCATGGCTGGTTTCTATAATGTTGTTTACATGTTATTGAATCTGTAAGTGTAGAAGATTTTAAACAAAGGATTTTCACCATACTTTCCTTATGAGATTAGTGTAGGAAGCTATTTCTGCACCTGAGCTTGCTTACAAGTGGTATTAGAGCTTGATCAACTTTTGATCCTAGTTGTTGGGTAGGGTTTTTTGAGCTAATCTCAAGTTGAGTGGAAGTCTTGTGCAGAGCATCCTAAATCTTATTTGCAGATTAAGATGGCAAGTTCATCATATGGAAGAATGGAGGTGGAGAAATTTAATGGCACTAATTTTGTGTTGTGGAAACTCAAGATGGAAGACATGTTGATAGATCGTGACCTATGGGAAGCGACTACAATTGCTACAAGACTAGAAACTATAACTCAAGTAGATTGGGATATCAAAGATCGTAAAGCTAAGGGTCTCATAAGACTCTGTTTAACTGATGCAGTCATTCTAAATGTTCTAGATGAGAAAACTGCATATAGTTTGTGGGAAAGACTTGGGGCCATGTATCAGGCCAAATCTCTGGTGAACAAGTTGTTCCTGAGGAAGAAGTTGTATTCTTTGCAAATGCAGGAAGGTGGATCCTTAACGGATCATTTAAATGCATTTAATCTACTAGCTGCACAATTGACATCTACTGGTGTCAAGTTAGAGGAGGAGGATCATTGCTACACACTTTTGTGTTCTTTACCGGATTCATGGGACCATCTTGTGATGGCTCTCGGAAGCACATTAGTCACCTTCAAAATGGATGATGTGGTGTCATCACTGCTATCAGAAGAGATGCGAAGAAAGGCTTCCATTTCAAAAAAAGAAGCCCTTGCTGTTCATGGGAGATCCATGAAAAGAGGAACGAAAAATGACAATAAGTCTGACAATAAGGGTAGATCCAAATCTCGTGGGAAATCAAATACTTCCAATAAGTCCAAGGCAAAATGTTGGAACTGTGAAAAGACTGGGCACTTCCGTAAAGACTATAAAGAGCCTAAGAAGAAGAAGAAAGCCTCAGAGTTTGGTTTTGAAAAATCTCACGAAGATGGCGATGCATTCATCGTAGCTTTGGCAGCCCATGCATCTGATGATGTGTGGTTGGTTGACTCGGGTGCATCTTTTCACATGACCTCTCATCGAAACTGGTTCTCAAGATATGAAGAGTTTGATGGTGGAAAGGTGTACTTGGGTGATGATTCTCACCTGAAGATAGTTGGACGCGGAAGGGTCACTATCAAATTTCCTAATGGACAAGTAAAGGGAATCAATGGAGTTATGCACATTCCAGGTCTAGCATGAAACCTATTATCTTTAAGTATGCTGAACGATGTAGGTGTGCAAGTTGTTTTTTCGAAAGAAGGATGTAAGATGATTAGAGGATCAATGGTGCTTGCTAAGGGTACTAGGAGAGGTACTTTTTTTCAGCTAGATGCATGTACTCCTCTATGTAACAGTTCTTCATCCTCACCATCTGAATGAGCAGTGAAGAATTCTGTGGTTATAGGTTCCGATGGCAATGCAAACACTTCGGAAGGAAAGCTTCCTGCAGAAAAGACAATGTTGTGGCATATGAGACTTGGCCACATTGGTGAGAAGGGTCTCAGAACCCTGAAAAACAAAAATCTCGTTGAGGGGTTAAATGATTGCAATCTTGAGTTTGACTTCTGTAAACACTGTGTATATGGTAAACAAAATCGTGTTCAGTTTTACTCTAGTTCTCACAAATCTTCTAATGTTTTGGATCTTATTCATTCTGATGTATTTGGTCTTGTAAAAGTTCCTTCGATCTCCAAGTCTACATTTTTTGTATCTTTCATAGATGATTATAGTAGAATGACATGGATTTATTTCCTTAAAATTAGGACACAAGTCTTTAGTCGATTCAAGGAATTTAAAGCCCTTGTAGAGAATCAGGCTAGTAAGAAGATTAAGTGTGTGAGAACTGACAATGGTGGTGAGTTTTGCTCAGCAGAGTTTGAATAGTTCTGTATAGAACAAGGTATCGAGAGGCATAAGACAACTCCTTATACCCTGGAGCAAAATGGAGTTGCAGAGAGAATGAAAAGGACACTGATGGAGAAGGCTAGGAGTATGCTTGGTGGAGCTAGTTTAGAACAAAGGTTTTGGGCTGAAGCTGTGGCCACTACTTGCTATCTGATTAACAGATCTCCTACGTTAGCTCTTGTTGGTAAGACACCCATGGATGTGTGGTCTGGTAAGAAGCCTTCAATTAGACATCTTCATGTTTTTTTTTTGTGAAGCTTATCCGTATGTTCCAAAGGAGAAAAGATCTAAGTTGGAAAACAAAGCTGTTAAATGTATTTTCATTGGGTACAGTACTGGTGTGAAAGGATACAAGCTTTGGGATCCTGTGACTAGTAAGGTGTTGTATAGTAGAAATGTTATTTTTAGAGAGCTAACATCTTCTCCTATTTTACTACAACCAGATGAAAAAGAAAAGAAAAAAGATGTTATTCAGTTGCCTCCTACCCCTGAGAAGACTAAATAGAGAGACCATGTTGGGTCTAATGATGAGGAGAGCTCTAGCAGCTCTGATAGTTCAGAGGAAGACAAAGAACAACCTCAACCTCAGCCCTTGAGGAGATCCATGAGAGAAAGAAAGCAACCAAAAATGTTTGGTTATTCTATGTTAGATTCTAGATGTGCTTTTGCTTTGATTACTAACACTGATGAGCCTAGATATGTGAAAGAGGATTTGGGCATGGAAGATGCAGGTTCCTGGATTGAGGCTATGGATGATGAGATGGCTTCATTAGAGAGAAACATAACATGGGACCTTGTACCTTTGCCTAAAGGGAGAAAACCTGTTGGCTATAAATGGGTGTTCAAGAAGAAATTCTGTGTAGATGGCAGTGTTGAAAGGTACAAAGCTAGATTGGTTGCAAAGGGGTATTCATAGGTAGAGGGAATAGATTATGGTGAAATATTCTCTCCTATTGCAAAGTTGACATCCATTAGATTTTTGTTATCTCTTACTGCATCATATGATTTAGAGATAGAACAGATGGATGTGAAGACAACTTTCCTTCATGGTGATTTGGAGGAAGAGATTTATATGTCATAGCCTGAGTACTACATTGTTAAAGGTAAAGAATCCTTTGTTTGCAGATTGAAGAAATCTCTATATGGTTTGAAGCAATCTCCTAGGATGTGGTACCTTAAGTTTGATGCCTTTGTGTTGTCAATTGGATTTGTGAGATCGAAATCAGATCATTGTGTTTATTTCAGAGTTGAAAATGACCGTCTTCTTATTGCTGCATTATATGTTGATGATATGTTGCTATTTGGGAAGGGTAAGGGTATGATTTCTAATTTTAAATCTCAATTGTTAGCACAGTTTGAGATGAAAGATCTTGGGGCAGCTAGGTACATTTTGGGTATGGAAATCAGTAGAGACAGGTCTAACAGAAAACTTTGGTTGAGTCAAAGTAAGTATGTGAAGTCTATGTTAGACAGGTTCAACATGGAAAATTGTAGACCACTATGTGTTCCTATTTCTGTGGGAACAAAGCTATCTGTAGATGATTGTCCAAAATCTCCTAGTGAGGTGGAGGACATGAGTAGAGTACCTTATGCTAGTGCAGCTGGTAGTCTTATGTATGCTATGGTTTGTACTAGACCAGACATTGCCCAAGCAGTGGGAGTCCTGAGTCGATTTATGGGTAATCCTAGATGGATACATTGGGATGCAGTTAAGCGAGTATTCAAATATTTGAGGGGTACATTAGATTACTCCATATGTTATCATGGTAACTCTTCTAGATCTCCGCATTCAGTTTGTATTCATGGATTTTTGGATTCAGATTGGACAGGTGATATTGATCACAGGAGATCCACCAGTGGTTATGTGTTCACTATGTTTGGTGGTGCCATCAGTTGGATGACTAAGTGACAACCTATGGTTGCTTTGTCCACTACAGAAGCTGAGTACATGGCTGCTACTCATGCTTGTAAGGAAGCCATTTGGATTAAGAGATTGTGTTCTGATGTTGGTGTTGATGCAGAACAGATTACTATTTGGTGTGACAGTTAGAGTGCTATTTGCCTTGCAAAGAATCCAACTTTCCATGCCAGAATGAAGCACATTGATGTGCAGTTTCATCTTGTGAGAGATATGGTGGAAGATGGAAAGGTAAATTTGGAGAAGGTAGATACTGTGAAGAATGTTGCAGATGCATTAACGAAATTAGTGGGCATTGAGAAGTTCAGATGGTGTTCGGAGTCTATGGGCCTTTCGGCCTATAGCGGTTAGTTCCTGTTATGTTCTTGTTGCTCTTACAAGGTGTTCGACAAGTGGGAGAATGTTAGGAATAAGGTGTCTCAACCTTGTATAATTCCAATTCTTATTATTATTTGTTTTGTAAAATGTATTTTTGCAAATAATATGTAATGTGAGTGTACATGTCTAGTGGGCATGTTGATCACTTACATGTGTCGGCATCTTGAAGTGCGTGAAGGAGATCATGGCTAAAATGGTTATGACGGATTCCTATGATGCATAAGAGCTATTTAAGGAATATGTTGTGATAGGTGTAAGAGCATCTTATGAAATGAGGCCTATTTGGGTGCCCAAGAAAGAGTGGTTGGTGTGTGTAAGAGAATATGCCAAAAATAGGTTGGTATGACGGATTCCCTTACACTTCTCTTGTGACCACTATTTTTGGCAGATTCTATGACAAGCTATCATTGCCTATTCAAGGGATGGACACCCTTTTCTTGGAATGGGATGTACATGTGGCATTGTGCATGTTTCTTGGTGGTTGAGCCATGAAAAATGCCTAATTTCTTTGTGGGCATTTTGTTGGTCTTAAGATGTTCATTGCATGTTGGAATGCAATAGTGTGATAGATGAAAGTTTGCAGGTACTGAGGTGCTGATGGAATTTTTCTATCATTGATGTTGAACTTGCATTGCAAGTGTATTGTAATCTTGTGTTGAAGATAATACATTGTGCAGGTTCTGGAGGGGTGGGGTTGTTTTACCGAAAGGTTTTTCCCCACTGGCAAATCTTTGTGTTATGTGTTTCTTTCTCTATCTATTTTATGTATGCATGGCTGGTCGCTATAATGTTGTTTACATGTTATTGAATTTGTAAGTGTAAAAGATTTTAAACAAAGGATTTGCACCATACTTTCCTTATGAGATTAGTGTAGGAAGTTGTTTATGCACCTGAGTTTCCTTACATGGTGTGCACAAGCTCTAATTTCTCATTTTTGTTTTCCTTCCCAATCTTCAAAAAACTCACTCTCTTTTGTTTTCCATACACACAACTTTAAAAGAAATCCATATTAACACATTTTAGACTTGGTAAAACTTTCTTTGAATGAAGTACTTTCATACCTTTCTCACTCATGTGCCCAAGTTGTTGTGCCATGGCATTTTATCAGAATTTACAGTAGCTATTTGTTCTCCCTGCTCAACTGCAGCAATTGTTCTTAAACATTCATTTTTCTTTGAAACAATTAAAGTAGAAGGAAAAATATAACCTATACAAAGATATAAGGTGCCTACTTTCACACCTTTTGCTACTACAAGGGAGCTTTTTGAAACCTTCCAATTTTTATCATTAAAAGAAACTACACAAACCTCAACACTGAGTTTCCCTACCAAGATTAAATTCTTGCTCAGCCTTGGAACATGTCTTACCTCATGTAGTAGCCAATTATTCCCTTCTACAACTTAACCTTAGCTTTTCCCTTTCCAATAATCTGACAGGATTCATTATCCACCAAATAAATAAGTCCAAAATCCCATTGGACATAATCAATGAAATAACCTCTATGAGGTGTAGCATGAAATGAAGCACTAGAACCTAAAACCCATGAATCAATAGCACTTTCTAAAGATAGAAGAAAAGCATCCTCTTTGGATTGTTTACTTACCACATTTGCTTCCTTCTCTCCATTTGATTTATCTCCTTCATTTTTCTTTTGATTCTAGCAATCTTTCTTTTTATGACCCAGTTTCCCATAGTACCAGCAGTCATTTGGTCCTCTCGATTGAGACCTCCTCCCCTTTGACTTTCCTCTTGATTTTCCACAATTTTTAGAGTTACTTCCTCTCTCAGTTGTTATGCCCCTACATTGTGCATTCAAAGCACTGCGGAATGTATATCCACTTGATGTTTTCCTATGAGTTTCCTCACTCAAAATAACACCGATCAGATCATCATATTTTAGGGTACTAGATCCAAGAATGAAATTAGTCATAGCCATTATCAAGCCATTCCAGCTTTTAGGCAAAGAACAAAAAATCAAGAGAGCCCTAATTTCTTCATCAAAATTGACACTCGCAAAAGATAAATAACTAGTAATAGTATTAAACGTATTTAAATGATCTGTAATAGATCCACCTTTTGTCATTTTCATATTAAATAAATTCTTCATGAGAAATACATTGTTTGAAGTGGAGGGCTTTTCATACAATTTTGCTAGGGTTTGAATCACTTCTTTTGTCATCTTCACTTTTGTAATATTAAATGCCACTGATGGTACCAAGCATAATAAAATGCTTCCAAGTGTCTTTTTGTCCAAAAGATCTCATTCATCATTTGACATAGATCCCTAATTCTTGGCTTTTCCTTCCGATGACTTCCATAAATCCTTCTAATAAAGATAGTCTTCAATTTGTATCTTCCATAGTTAGAAGTTCTGCCCATTAAACCTGTCAACCCGCAGCTTACCCTTGTCTACCATCACTCCCACTTGACCATGAGACTCCCACTCAATAGTGAGACTTTCCTACATATGATAACTGAAAAAACAACCTCACTTTGATACTACTTGTTAGGATTAAACCATGGACAAAAAATAACAGTTACATGCAAATATAACCAATAACAAAAAATAATAGATCACACAGAAAAGAACACAAGGCACCAAGATTTAACATGGTTCACCCAATCCCTAGGCTACGTCCACCAAACAACAAGTCTGATATTATTACAATCTAGTGATTACAACCTTATTACAATCTGTAATCCCTTATAGCTCAATACTGCTGCAAGAACCTATTTCACATCACCACTATTAAACAATCCCTAACCCTAAGCACTTTTATACAAGTATTAAACTATTTTAGGGTTACTACATGTTGGCCATAAACTGGAAAATATTAGCCATTACTTTAGTGGAAAATCTACAAATGGTGAGTCTACGAATAATACTCAAAAAAAATTTAGGGTGATGCCCTGAGCCCCAAAGAATTTATGAAGTATGTACAATACTTTCCTAATCAGTCACCACAAACTAACAAATAGTACAAATTTATCCAAAAAATTTATGATGATTTAATAGGTAAAATGCAATCAAGAATGGATGAGATTATGTAACTAGATGAAACCAAAAGGAAGGATTCTACAAGAAATGCAAAATTTTAACTACAAGTAAAACATTTGTATGATAAAACGGCATAAAAAAGGAAAGCTAAATCAAAATAATTAGCACTACTCTAGAATGCTAGAATGGAGGATAAAGGTAAGAATGGGAAATTTGACCCTATTTGGCTTGGTTCTTATTTGATTCATGAAAAGTGGGGACATGATTCATATTTCATCAAATAATTATTAGGAGACATTCTAGAATTGTCAATTCGTGGACAATCTTTGAAATAATACTTCTACTAAAGGTATTTTCTATTCTATGAACAATAGTTAAGGGTTCTTGTATATCTATAAATACTGTGTGTGTGTGTGTGTGTGTGTGTGTGTGTGTGTGTGTGTGTCTATATATATATATATATATATATATATATATATATATATATATATATATATATATATATATATATATAATGTGATATGATGAAGTGTTTCCCTCTAATTAGTTGTCATCTTATCACATGTGGGGTCTACTAAAACTAGAAATTCTAGGCCCTTGCATGGATATGGAATACCCATCATTCCCAAATAGAGTCACTATTAGCCCCTCGTAAGAGTTTCTTCTTTTTCAAAATGTTTAGATTTGAAAGGTTGTTTGTAGTGGTCTCATTTTCATTTTTTTAGGGTGGGAAAAGGTTTTTAGAAACTCTAAATAAGAAAGGAAATGTTTTGCCCTTGTTTTATTTTTGAACCTTTCTTTCTAGGATTTTGTTTTGATATAGAGTGACCTCATTAAAATTTGTTATATATTATGATTTTCATGCCTTAGTTTCCCTTTGTTGTGAATTAACTATGGCACATCTTTAAATTTCAAATTCTTGATATGTTTTTACTAGTGGTGGACCCATGATATAGATCATTTACAATAGTCAGATCTAAATTAAATAATGAATCTTGATTTGTCATCATTGGGATGTGAAATAGATTTAATATCTATGAGAATGCAAAGTTCAAACACATGGCCAATGAGGCAATGGAATGCAATAGCTAAATTTTATTGCAAGATTTTGGATATAAGTTAGATCAAGTATTGTCATTATGTCACTCTAATTAGAAGTAAGGTTTCTCTCTAACACAATGATGTGAAAATGTGCTGCATGTACATGATGGGTCCTAGCATTAATAGTTTTATAGAAAAGGTGTCACTAGAGATGGACACTTGTTAGGATTTTATTTGTCAAGCTAGCTTTCTCTAAAGTTGTTAGGAATGTTGATTTAGTTTTAATAAAAAAAAGTCACTTTGTCATAAGGGGAAGGTACTCAATGTTTAAACAATGTGATAAACAAAGAACACGGCATGTTTCTTCAATGGATCATACCTTGTAGTCAAGTTGATGTCTCTCATATTGTTGATCTTTCCTCATATCAATAGTTGTCATATTATCACCATGGAAAGATGTATGATCTTAATATAATGCAAGAAAATGACATGATGCCATGTCTTCTAGTGGGCCATCTATGAGGAGTTCTTAGATTAAAATTAAGGTTGTTGATGTAGATGAATATCTAAAAATGTTGTGTTATCTCTATGGAAAGTACCAAGGGTTTTAAACAAAGTGACAACATGACATGACACCATGTGTCTTTTCAAGCCATAAGTGGAAAAGTAGATATAAATTCACTAGTCATTAGATCAACAATACATCAATAGTCATTTCATTGTTGCAATGGAAAAATACAAGGTTTTTATACAACATGACAATGTGACAATGTGATGCATGTTATTGGTGGGCCAATTTTCATGTAAAACATTGAAAGAAAGGGTTTTGATCTAAGTCATATGATGTAGGAAATATCTACAACCATCGATTTTTTGTTGTAGAAACATGTGATATTTTTAACCATAGAGACAAAGTGATTAAGAGCCACATGTCCATAGGTATTTTTCTAGTAAATTGAATATTTATAAAGACAAGGTATTTTCTAGATGGCAATTTATAATTGGTTTGACTACCACATTGTTATATTCAAGGGTGATGTAGAAATAAAATTCAATTGTGACTATAAGATATATTGTGAATCAAAAATTTATTTTCAAAATTACTTGTGAAATATACATACTCATTATTTTCAACACATTAATGGCATATTAAAGTTCCTCATGTGGGGATGATCTGAAAACATGATGTGCATGTCACATTCTATTCTACAAAGGAATGATTGAAAGCTAAAACATAGCATAAGGAATAGGGAATTCAGTGCAAAGGAGATTGTGAATTGTTACAACAAGGAAATAGAGAGAATATCTCAATAAGTTTTTTATCCCCATCTTGATAAAGAAATTTGTTGTCAAATTTTACAATTTTCATAAATATGCCTCCAAAATAAAACTTTTCTTAAAAGATAGACTTTCAATAAAAAAAATATTCTTGATGACTTCCATAAGAAATTGGGTGAATTAACAAACAATATGGCACAGAAAAAAAAATTGGCCCCTATCACAATGTGAGTAAAGCTAATTGAGGGTTTATATGACAAGGACAATTGGACCCCAGATGCAGTGAACACCAAGAGAGGATTGAAACTTTTTTAAAATTAGTTTTTGGAAAGGAAACTATTTGCCTAACTTGGAAATATTTGGAACTTTAATTTAGGAAAATTGGTGGCACCTAGATATTTTATGGACTTAGACCTCGTGGCTTTGATTTTGAATATTAAGACCCAGTTACTAAGTGTGTGCAGTGAGGCCTAAATGAGGACTAACTTGTGAAAATAATACCTAAGGAAGCTTGTGAGGTTTTTTAGATGGACCCATTTCCTAAGTACTGTTGTCACTTAGGTTTGCACCCTTGTCTAAGGCCTATGCGTGAGGACAACCTAGTGAAACATGGAAACAACCTCCAAGTTGTGGGACTTGAACTACGAGGTTGAGTCTCTGGAGAAGGCTGGCTTCCTCTTACTGTCAGGGCGCACCTATCTATTCTCAGAAGGGAAAGGGAGAAAGAGAGCATCAAAGCAAATCTACCTAGTCTAATCTAAGGCAGTGATGCACCAGAACAAAGTGTTCAGACTCATTCCTGCCCATATATATGCTACAAAACCAGAATAACATACAAAAGTCATACACATCCAGACTTATATCGATCAATAATCACATACAGATCAGAAGAAACCAACCGAATGACACTATGAAAAGGAGATTTCACTTATGTATTATTCGATAGGCCAAAGATAGATACAGTATGTAGATCGTTGATCTCAACAATACACCAATGAGAGGCAAAGTGATGCACATTCACACTGATGGCTGAAAGAGATGATACAGGCTATTACATAGCTCAGAGATAAAGGGGTTTTACACTGCAAGTCTGTAAGCAGTAGCAAAGAAAATCAGGAAGAATCGACCTTTTGAACAGATCACGAAACTGCTTTTATAGATCAGGCACAACTAAAGATTTTCGTGTTACATTCACTTCTTACCTACTGGCATTAACTTCTTGTCTTGAGAATCCAATCGAGGATCTGGATTGACATTGATGTAACACCCCAACCTTGTTTCCAAACCCCAAGCTCTCTCTCAGGGCTACCTTAGGTCATTCACTAGACCCACTAGGGCTTCTTCACACCCTATAATTACTAGGACCTTGCTCAAGAGATCCTAATCCTTCAGTTGGGGGTACACCAACAAAGTAACATCAAATTTCTTAGTAGCCGGCTCCAGTCCGCTATTAACCCTCAAGTCCATCTATAGCTCCAAGGGTACCAGTTCTTCATCTAGGTTTTTTTTTTAGACTCCTTCTAACATCCATGACCCTAAATATTGCTGATTTCATAGGCACATTCAATCTACTAGGGAAGATACACCAAATTGCTCCAAAAAGGCTACTAGGAATTAGCCCTCCTAAATAGCTGGAAACAAGATTTCTTGAAAAACTTCTTAACAACCCTACAAAAAAATTATATTTTTGGATACCCTTTTTAGAGTACTTCAAGATTCTGTAATTTTCTAGCCTCCAAACTTTCCGTACAATGAAAGTACAGTTTTAGGCCAAAAATGAGGATTTCAAGTGCTTTATCGCTGTTGTGATGGAAAACCACCTTAGACACCTTTCCAAGACCTCTCCTTTGGACTGGAGCAAGGTTAGACCTTCTCATTACTCGCTATGCAGCCAGATTAAGGTATTTGTACACTCAATCCTCTCCATAACTCATTTTCCAACTGTGATTCCTAGCCAAGTTGCATTTGGCTTGCCTAGGGAATCACCTTAAAAATGCTTTCTGATGCTTTCAAGGGCCCTCCTTCTTGATACATAATGTACATGGATCCTACTTCCAAATCCCAAAATACCAGAGGTTTCCAATGGTGGGAAGTGGCCCTAAGATCCCATTTTCTAAGTGCAGCCTTGTTCAGATCAGCAACTTGCCAAGAACAAAAAGATTTTTCTACACTAATGCAAATGAATTAAAATGATCAAACCAACACTACAAAAAGATTAAAAACAATATTTCAGAACTTTTCCAACACAAAAATCAGGCCATTCAATCCTCCTCTATTAAAAATGCCTTCAAATGCATAAAACCGGCAACAAAATACTTGCTCAATTCGTACAAAATGCAAAACCAACTTGTCCAACCCCCTAAAAATGGCTGTCCTCACGTTTTTAAAGGCTCCTCCATCAGTTCCATAACTGTTCTAAACAGTTAGGACGTTCTAAACACACAAATGCCAAAAAGTTGCTTTTTGCAAGAAAATGTTGTCATGACAACATGACAACATTTCAGCAACTTTTGTTCTACATGGAGTTAGACCTCCAAATTTGGCACAAAAACAAAGTAGAAATATAATATGCATAAAATGACTTCAAATAAACAATTCAAAGCCATTGGAACCTTTCTAGACCATTTTAGCCTTTTCCGGACCTAAGTCACCTAGTTGACAATAGTCGGCAACTTCTAGCAACTTGGTCACTTTGGGTCTTGCCAAGTCTCCTAAACACACCTAAGGACCACATAGGACCTATTATTAGAATAGTGATGTGGCTAGCATCACTACAAGCCAAAAATAAAGAAATACCTAGGTTTCACACTTAGCCTACCTAGGTGCTCCTGCACCATACTCCCCCCTCCAACAAAGAACTCAAGGTGGATCAGTTTGCAACAAATCTAGAGGTATGCCAACCTTCTTGAACTCTGTCTCAGCAACCCATGTAGCCTCTGAAATTGGTTTCTCCTTCCATTTGATGAGGTGTTCCATGTAAACCTTGTGCCTTGTAGTCTTCTTTACCCTTGAATCTAACACCTTTTCTACCTCCAACTTGTTGTTTGTAGGTGTTGAAGCAAGTTCAAGATCTTCATGAACATCGAGACTGAGCTGAGATGGGTCACCTTTGTATGCCACCAAGTCTTGCACATTAAAAATAGGGGATATGCCCAAATCGGAAGGTAAATCTACCTGATAGGCATTTGCTCCATATTTAGCCAATATTTTGCAAGGCCCTACCCTCTTCATCTGTAACTTAGTAGGAATGCCTTTTTGAAGCCTTGCTTTGTTCAAATGGACCATCACATAGTCCCCAATAGCAAACTGAACATCCTTCTTCTTTTCATCCACCTTGGCTTTGAGTTTTAGAGTGTTGTCTTGAATAGTCTTCTTGACTTGATCCTGAATCTCCTTCATGGTTTGTACAAAGTCTTCATCTTGACCACTAATCTGATCCATGTTTCCAAGACACCTTAGTTCACACACACCTCTTGGGTGCATGCCATAAACAATTTCAAAAGGACTCTTTCCGGTAGTCCTATTCTTGCTATCATTGTAGGCATATTCTGCTTGTGAGATGATAACATCCCAAGTCTGACCATACTCCTTAGTTAGGCACCTAAGAAGGTTACCTAAAGTTCTATTAACCACCTCAGTTTGACCATCAGTTTGAGGATGGTAAGCTGAACCAAAAGACATGTTAGTGCCAAGCTTCTTCCATAAAGTCTTCCAAAAGTGACTCATGAATTTCACATCTCGATCCGAAACAATGCTTAATGGAAGTCCATGAATCCTTACAACCTCTTTGAAAAAAAAATGAGCTATATGACTTGCATCATTAGTTGTCTTACATGGAATGAAATGTCCCATTCTACTGAATCTATCAACAACAACATAAATGCTATCATACCCTTGCTTAGTTTTAGGCAAACCAACAATGATATCCATACTTACACAATCCCATGGTCTGCTAGGAATTGGTAAGGGCTGGTAAAGACCTGCATTGTTCATTCCTCCTTTTTCCTTCATGCACACCATACATTGCTCCACATACTTGGTTACATCTTTGACCAATTTAGGCCAATAATAGAACCTTTGCACTAGTTCTATTGTCTTGCTGATACCAAAATGCCCACTCAAGCTGCCATTATGCTTCTCTTGTATTAGGTTCTCTCTCATGGAACCTCTTGGTACACACAACTGGGTACCCTTAAATAGCAACCCATTTTGCAAAGTGTATTCTAAAAATCTGCTATGAAAGTGGTTTCCAAAATCCATGCATACCTTATAGGCTTCAGCAAAGTCCTCATCATTCTTGTAAAGATTCTGAAAACTCTCCACTCCAATGCTATGGAGCTGAATCTCTTGGACTGTTAAAACCCTTCTACTTAATGCATCAAAAACCTTGTTCATTTGTCCTTTCTTATGCTTGATTGTAAAGGTGAAGGCCTGCAAATATTCCATCCACTTCAAGTGCATGTTGCTCAACTTCTCCTATGTGTTGATGTAGCTAAGAGCTTGATTATCTGTAAACACAACAAATTCTTTTGGCAACAAATAGTGTCTCCACTTCCTAAGACACTGGACTAAGGCATACAATTCTAGATCATAGGATGAGTATTTCTTCTTGGCCTCATTTAGCTTTTCACTATAGAAGGCTACTGGTCTACCTTCTTGACTCAACACCCCACCCACTGCTAGGCCACTTGCATCACATTCTAAGGTGAACAACTTTTCAAAGCTAGGCAATTTTAGGATGGGTTGAGTAGCTACTTGTTTTTTTAACATATCAAATGAATTTTCAGCCTCTAAAGTCCACCTAAACTTGGACTTGACTCCCCCCTTTATGGTATCAAGAAATGGTGCACAAATACCACTAAAGTTCCTAATGAACTTCCTATAAAATTGAGACAAACCGTGGAAACTTCTTACCTCACTAGATGTGGTAGGTGTAGGCCAACTTAGGATAGCAGCAACTTTCTCCTTGTCCATCTTCAAAGTTCCTTTAGACACCACAAAGCCTAGATACACCAACTCTTTCTTGAAGAAGTCACACTTCTCAAGGTTGATAGATAGCTTCTCCTCATGAAGCCTCTTCAAAACCGCTTCTACATGCTTGACATGTTCCTCTTTGGTCTTGCTGTAGATGAGGATATCATCCAAATACACCACCACAAATCTGCCTGTGAAGTCTTTGAGCACTTCATTCATGAGCCTCATGAAGGTGCTAGGGGCATTGGAAAGACCAAATGGCATCACAAGCCATTCATAAAGACCATCAGTAGTCTTAAATGCTGTCTTCCATTCATCTCCCTCCTTTATTCTAATTTGGTGATACCCACTTTTCAAGTCCAGCTTAGTGAAATACATAGCACCTCCTAGACAATCCATAAGGTCTTCAATTCTTGGAATAGGAAACCTATACCTGATTGTAATGTGGTTAATGGCCCTTGAGTCAGTACACAACCTCCATTTTCCTCCCTTCTTGGATGCCAAAACCACCGGGACTACACAAGGGCTTATGCTCTTTTGGATCAAACCTTGGTCCATCAACTCTTGGACTTGTCTTGCCACTTCAAGGTTCTGATCTAGGGTTAACTTGTAGGCTGCCTTATTAGGTAGTGAGGCACCTGGAACAAATTCAATTTGATGGCTGATAACTCTTCTTGGTGGTAGGGTAGCTGGTGTACCATCACTAACAATCTCCTTATACTTTACAAGCAACTCTTGTACCTCTGTTGGTAAAGGTTCTTGGACTGGCTTTTCTTCACTTGCAGCCTTTAGTATGACTGCAAATCCTTGGCTCTCCTCATGCTTGAGGTCTCTAATAAACTCTTTCTCTCCACATAGCAGCACATTAGGCACCTTGGACTGTGGTTCATCCCCTTCTAACAATGACTGAATTTTGAAGGTCTTGCTTCCTTTCTTAAATGTTATGGTATTTTCCTTGCCATCATAGACCACTTCCCTATCAAATTTCCAAGGTCTCCCTAGCAAAAGATGACAAGCATCCATTGGCAAAATATCACATAATAAGCAGTCTTTATATCTTGCAATTGAGAAGTCCACCCATGCTTGTTCATTCACTAGGATGCTTTGCCCTTTGTTAAGCCATGTGACCTTGTAAGGGTTTTCATGAGGTATCTTCTTCAATTTGAGCTTTGTAACAGCCTCCTCTGATATTACATTATCAGTTGATCCAGAATCAACCATCACCTTGCATACTTTTCCTAGGATCTTGCACTTGATCCTAAACAAT
Source organism: Cupressus sempervirens (assembly GCA_028749045.1). Lineage (NCBI taxonomy): Eukaryota > Viridiplantae > Streptophyta > Pinopsida > Cupressales > Cupressaceae > Cupressus > Cupressus sempervirens. The sequence continues at coordinate 102,998,324 of CM053785.1, forward strand.
ACCCTTCTATGTCTAGGCTCATTAGAAGCTGGTTGCTTGATCAGCACCCTCCTAAACATAAGATTCTCACCTTTTTTAGACTCAATATGGTCTATGTCAACATCCTTGCAACTTCTATTATCTTCTTGTGCATATGCTAGCCTTTTATCTTGGCTTGAGGAAGAGGGTTTGTCCGGGCACCTATAGGCAGGATGGCCTAGTTGACCACAATTGTAACACTTCATTGTTGCAAAGTAAGAGCTGCTCCTACCTCCTATACCCCTACTTGATCCTCCTTGATTGCCTCTCCCTCTATTATAACCACCTCTTGAAGAGTGGTCAATAGTTTTCTCCATGGGTTTGCTTTCACTTTGGCTCTTTTGATCACTACCTTTGCCTTGGTAGCCTCCTCTTTGATTTTTCTGATTTCTGCCTTTGCCTCTATCTTTGAAGTTAGAATCTCCTTTCCTCTTGTTCTTTTCTTCTACCTTCAAAGCTAGCTGATGACATCTTTGGATAGTGGTAGGGGCCCATAAGCTAAGCTCCTCTTGAATGTTCCACTTCAAGCTACCAAGATACCTTGCCACCTTGAGTGACTCCTCTTCTTGCTTCTTGGATCTCAAACACAACCTCTGAAATTCTTCAGTGTAGGAGGTCACATCAAGATCTTTTTGCTTCAATCCTTGCCTCTTTTTATGGAGTTGGATCTCAAAGTCTTCAGGTAGGAAGTTCTCCTTGATTTTGTTTGCCATAGCACTCGAATTTGCAATTGGATTCTTGCCCATGCTGACTCTTTCATCTTGTACATACTTCCGCCATGTTAAGGCTGAGCCTCTAAGCCTTGACTTAGCAACCTTAACCTTCTGTGCCTCTGAGATACCCTCACACTCAAAGTGGTTCTCCATACCCTCTAACCAATCCATAGCTGCATCAATATCCATCTTACCACTGAAAAGTGGCACTCCTTCCAAAGCTTTACCTCCTAAGGCTTTGATTGCCTTCAAGAAGGGCTCTTCTTGCAAGATAGGATCAGGTTCAGGTACAATATCTTCCTCTGCTTCCTTTTTACCATTCCCATCTTCTTCTTCATCTCTTTTCTTGGCTGCCTCTACAACTGCATCTAGTTTTTGCTTCACCTCTTCTAGTGCTTCTTCAAGAAGCTGATTTCTTTGCCTTTGCTCATCAACTTCTTTAGCTAACTCCACATTTGTCACCATCATGGATTCTCCTACTAATTCTTCAGCGGCTTCCAACATTAACTACCTTTCCCAAATCTTTAACTAGCTCTGATACCACTCTGATGTAACACCCCAACCTTGCTTCCAAACCCCAAGCTCTCTCTCAGGGCTACCTTAGGTCATTCACTAGACCCACTAGGGCTTCTTCACACCCTATAATTACTAAGACCTTGCTCAAGAGATCCTAATCCTTTAGTTGGGGGTACACCAACAAAGTAACATCAAATTTCTTACTAGCCGGCTCCAGTCCGCTATTAACCCTCAAGTCCATCTATAGCTCCAAGGGTACCAGTTCTTCATCTAGGTTTTTTTTTTAGACTCCTTCTAACATCCATGACCCTAAACATTGCTGATTTCATAGGCGCATTCAATCTACTAGGGAAGATACACCAAATTGCTCCAAAAAGGCTACTAGGAATTAGCCCTCCTAAATAGCTGGAAACAAGATTTCTTGAAAAACTTCTTAACAACCCTACAAAAAAATTATATTTTTGGATACCCTTTTTAGAGTACTTCAAGATTCTGTAATTTTCTAGCCTCCAAACTTTTCGTACAATGAAAGTACAGTTTTAGGCCAAAAATGAGGATTTCAAGTGCTTTATTGCTGTTGTGATGGAAAACCACCTTAGACACCTTTCCAAGACCTCTCCTTTGGACTGGAGCAAAGTTAGACCTTCTCATTACTCGTTGTGTAGCCAGATTAAGGTATTTGTACACTCAATCCTCTCCATAACTCATTTTCCAACTGTGATTCCTAGCCAAGTTGTATTTGGCTTGCCTAGGGCATCACCTTAAAAATGCTTGCTGATGCTTTCAAGGGCCCTCCTTCTTGATACATAATGTACATGGATCCTAGTTCCAAATCAAAAAATACCAGAGGTTTCCAATGGTGGGAAGTGGCCCTAAGATCCCATTTTCTAAGTGCAGCCCTGTTCAGATCAGCAACTTGCCAAGAACAAAAAGATTTTTCTACACTAATGCAAACGAATTAAAATGATCAAACAAACACTACAAAAAGATTAAAAAAAATATTTCAGAACTTTTCCAACACAAAAATCAGGCCATTCAATCCTCCTCTATTAAAAATGCCTTCAAATGCATAAAACCGGCAACAAAATACTTGCTCAATTCGTACAAAATGCAAAACCAACTTGTCCAACCCCCTAAAAATGGTTGTCCTCACATTTTTAAAGGCTGTTCCATCAGTTCCATAATAGTTCTAAATAGTTAGGACGTTCTAAACACACAAATGCAAAAAAGTTGCTTTTTACAAGAAAATGTTGTCATGACAACATGACAACATTTCAGCAACTTTTGTTCTACATGGAGTTAGACCTCCAAATTTGGCACAAAAACAAAGTAGAAATATAATATGCATAAAATGACTTCAAATAAACAATTCAAAGCCATTGGAACCTTTCTAGACCATTTTAGCCTTTTCCGGACCTAAGTCACCTAGTTGACAATAGTCGGCAACTTCTAGCAACTTGGTCACTTTGGGTCTTGCCAAGTCTCCTAAACACACCTAAGGACCACATAGGACCTATTATTAGAATAGTGATGTGGCTAGCATCAATACAAGCCAAAAATAAAGAAATACCTAGGTTTCACACTTAGCCTACCTAGGTGCTCCTGCACCAGACATCCTGGCCTGCACCAGACATCCTGGCCTGCATACCGAGAAATCTCATTTCTTCTGAGAAGAGCCTGGAGAAGATAGAAACGGCACCACAACATTCCCTGACATGGTAGATAGACCAACCGGATGGGTGGAGTGTCCTTATGTCCTGCATTCATTCCTGGTAGGTTGGAAATGATCGCGAAGATCAGATTGCAAGATACGTCAATCGCCTCTGCATTTTGGTTCATGAATCATCCAAGCCTATCAGTCGACCCGATTCCTTATAAGTCGACTAGGCCACGCAGGCCAATCATAATCCTTTGTATTACCACCTAGAGATTCCTTCCGTGGTTGACCGCCTTCATCGAACTAACCGTGCCACCTTATCACCTAACCGTTGGCCGTCAGCTAATTGCCACGTTGAAAACTGAAACGCGAGGACACGTGTCTTCCGAGCACTAACTCGCTATTGTAAAATCCGTGCAGTTCCTCCATAGCCAGATAACGCCGACCCTAGATTCTTGTAGATCTAATGGTGGAGAATCGACCCCTCAATGCCCTGATCACATCAAGAAAATTGGCCCCTCGACGCGTCTGTGATCTAACTCGGCACACTTGGTTGTTTTTGATTCGCCACGGACTCTCTTTCCTGTGACTGGGCCCCATCCAAATCGGTGCCACCTCAATGATATCCGGCGAGATCTAACCCCACTGATACATGTCAATCGGGCGCAATGTTGCCATGGTAAAAATCTTGGAGTTTTGCTAAGGTGACATGGCGCCTACCGTTGATCTTTTCTCATCTGACGGTTACAGAACCTGACCTTCTGTAACCCTCTGTTCCTATTGATTTGTTGGGCCTGCTAACACGTGGCGTCCCTCTGTTGGTTTGTCAGTCACCTCACCCTATCTGCTTCTGACGGCATGAAATGCAGCCTCGCTAGGACACGTGGTGCATGGTCACTATGTCGCTGATGCTAAAGTTCGAGCAGCTCCTAATGGCGAGATAGCGCCAACCGTACATCTTTGCAGATCTGACGATCAGAATGACATCGTACTTCACTCACCATCCCTCCTAAAACTACTAGGCCCATTGGTTGTCATGTCCTAACATATACACATGGCATCATCCGATTGGTGAACCCAAGACTTTATCCATGGAATGGCCACGCGGCGGGTGGGTGCTATGTCGCCATGATAATATCTGCGCATCTCTGCCATAGCGAGATGGCACCATCCATTGATGCAATCAAATCTAATGGTGGAGATCGCAAACCTTGACTGTTCCAACCATACTGATAGAGACTCCAGCCTGGTTACACGCGGCAGTTCCTCACTGGTCCAGTGGAACACCACTAGGAAATCTTGCGACTTGGCCTCATAGGGTGACCAAGTGTCGACCAGGCGCCATGTCGCTATGGGAAAATTGAGGTTAAATTTCCATAGTGCCATGGCACCCAACCGATGACGTGTCCTTTCTATGCATGGTTCCTTTTGATTCACTGCCGTGACACGGGCTCCGCCAACTGGGCAGATGAGGTACGTAATGGGGCCCAATATTTTGTCTGAAGTTCTCGCCATTTATTTTCTCTGGCCCACCAAACTTTATCTGACTGTCGCAATATTTTTTTGGCAATGTGAGCATCTCCACCGGGCACTATGTCACCATGGAGATTTTCTGGTTGGCATGCGATAGTGCCATAGCGCCTGCGGTGCCAGAAAACTTTCCCGACCGCCCTCCATTGTGACCCAACCACAGGGCCCACCAAACACGTGTCATTCGGGCACGATGTTGCTAATACTATCTCCCATGAAACTTTTGATGATGAGATCGCGCTGACCTTTGATCCATCTAAAATCTGACGAAGAGGAACTTGGCGAGTCGGGGCATTAAAATAACAATTTTTTGGCTAACCGTTGAACAGGCCGCAGATTTGAATTTAAACCTTTTGGCAGCAAAACCAGAGGTAACACTTCTGGCGACTCGCAGGGGGCATGAGCCTGCTCGATGCATGACCAGTGCCTGAGAATGATCCATTGGGCTATGGAGTCAGAAAGAGGACCAGGAGGCACAAAGCTAAGAGCTGCAAGAACCCTAACCCTTAAAGAGGAAATCAAAACATTAAAAACCCTTAAGGTTCTAGCTCTGCTTCTATGATTGGAAACAAAAAAAATAGGACCTCCTCAGCAGCGTGAGACATGTCAAACATGACTCACGAAGAGAGCCATGTGCTCGTGCACTTATTGCAAAATAGAAACAAGCAGGAAGCAACTGGATTAACTATGTACATGGATTCACAACCCTTCAAAAATAGGGCTTCAGATAGATCCCATTGACTGGAATGGTTAGAACTTCACCACTTGGCCTACTTAGCTGGAATGCGTTGGCGTGTTTGCAACTAGAAATTAGATAAGGGCCACTCCATAATGGGTCAAATTTGGAGTTCCTTCTTGGTTTTGCTCTGTTTGAGTCCCACTTGAGAACTAAATCTCCCTCTCTGAAGATTCTGGCCCTTGCCTTCTTGTCAAAATTCCTCTTCATCTGTTGCTGGTGAATCTCTAAAGTTTTCATGGCTTTGTTTCTCTTTTCTTCCAACTCAATTAGTTCTGCCATTCTTACTGACATGGCATCATCTTCAACCAGTTCCAGCTGATGAGCCAACTCCAAGGATGGGAACTCCAATGAGATTGGGAGTCTAGCTTCCCTACCATATACTAGCACAAAAGGTGAATTCCCAATAGATCTCTTGGGTGTTATCCTATCAGCCCACAGAGAAGTCCTTAATTTCTTGTGCCAAGTCCTCTGATTGTCTTCTATTGTCCTCTTCATAATTCTAATCAGATTCTTTTTGGAAGATTCATCCAAACCATTACCCTAAGGATAGTAGTTCGATGATGTGCTCAGGTAGATATTGTGATTCATGGCCCACGCACAAATTTGGGTTCCAACAAAAGACTTGGCATTATCTGAGATAATAGTAGAAGGAGCACCAAATCTAGATATAATTCCATCTAGGAATTCAACAACTGATGGCTCTGTGGCATCCTTCAAGGCAACTTCTTCTGTCCACCTAGTGAAATAATCAGTAGCAGCCAAGATCCATTTATGACCTGCACTAGATGGTGGATTAATGGGGCCTATAAAATCCAACCCCCACTAAGTGAAGGGCTGATCCACCTAAATAGGATGAAGAGGAAGAGCTACAAGTCTTTGTTTGCCTGAGAAAAAAGCACATTTCTCACATTTCCTCACATACCTGTAACAATCATGGAATAGAGATGGCCAATAATATCCAGCCATCATGGAGTTCTCTAATCACCCTTTCAGCCTGATCCTCTTCAACACATCTCAACAGGGTCCCATTAAAATCCCTCCTGAATAGGATATCGTCAATCACAACATAGGGAATGGATTGTAGTCTATATTGTCTTCTTTTAGCTCTGTCCAATCCCTGAGGGTATCCATTCCCTAATAAGAAATTCTTCATGTCATTTATCCAGCTCCTTGGACCATCAGCATACCTTTCCTCCTGCTGCTCTGCTATCACCATGGCCACTTCTTCATCTGAGTTCTGATCTGATAACATTTCTTTACATAATCCTCTTCCTCTTACCAATTTGGTAATCTGAATGTCAACATCATATTCCATTACCCTAGTGATCCATCCAACTCTCTTCTCACTGACATCTTTGTTTAACAGGAAGTCTTTTACACTTGCATGGGGCACCAATAAATGGATCCTATTATGGGATAAGAGGTGTCTGAACTTCTTCAAGGCTCTAATGACTGCAAGGGCTTGCTTCTCAAAAAATTTATACTTATCTTCATATTCCTTAAGCCCTTCACTAAAGAAGGCTATGGGCTGCTCCTCATTCCTGTCATTTGTTTGGGTCAAGACAACAGAGATACTTGACTCACCACCTAAAGTGTAGAGGATGAATTCTTTCTCAAATTTTGGGTTCATGAGGGTAGGGGCCGATGCTATGGCTGCCTTGATCTTTTCAAAACTCTCCTTCCCCTCCTTGGTCCATGAGAAGACCATATCTTTCTTGAGCATGGCTATAAGGGGTTTCACCATGGTGGCAAGATTAGGAATAAACCTTCTTACAAAATTTATCCTACCAAGGAAACTTTGTAGCCCTTTCTTGTGTTTAGGGAGAGGAAGGGCAAGTATTTCTTTTTTCCTTTCTGGATCAACGGTCAATCCATCTTTAGATACAATGTGTCCCAATAGTTTTCCTTGGTTTGTAGCAAAGACACATTTGGCTGGGTTGAGGGATACCCCAAACTCTCTACATCTTAGAAATACCTATCTCGAATGATCAAGATGATCTTCCACATTCTTGGAATACACAGTTATATCATCAAGGTATACCATGACAAACTTGTCAATTAATCTTCTGAAAGCTACCTCCATTGCCTTTTGGAATGTGGCACCTGCATTTGTTAACCCAAATGGCATTTTGCAATAAGCATAGGTGCCCCATTTAGTAGTAAATGATGTCTTGTATCTATCAGACTCTTTAACCAGCACTTGGTTATAACTTGAAAACCCATCAAGAAAAGAGAATCTCCTTGACCCACTGACCTTGGACAGAATTTGCTCCATAGAAGGGAGAGGATGGTGATCTTTAAGTGAAGCCTGATTGAGATCCCTAAAGTCCACACACAATCTGATTTCTCCATTCTTCTTCCTCACAGGGACAAGGTTAGCTACCCATGATGAGTGTTTGATAGGAAAAATTATGTTAGCCTCAATCAGTTTGGATAGTTCTTTCCTCATTAAAGGTTCAATCTTGGGATTCATTGGCCTTTGTTTTTGCCTTACTGGTTTGACCCTATCAACTAAATCTATGGTATGCTGAAACAAACTAGGGTCAAACCCTTTTAAATCATCATATGTCCAAGCAAATACATCACTAAATTCTTGACATAGATGAATGAAATCTTCTTGCTCAGCTTTAGAACATACCTTCCCCATGTTAAGAGATTTTCCATCAGCAATAGTAACTGGGGTATGGTCATCCTTTTCTGCAGCGAGATTCATCCCTTTGCCTCTTGTTTGATCATTAGGATTAAAGACACTCTCCAAGGTAATGAGACCCTTGGGCAGCTTGTTGGAACTGAGATGAATGATTTGATCACCATATTGATCTTGTAGTCTTAGCTGACTTCTCTCTGAAAATTATGCTTCATTCTGCAAGAAGCTTACAATTTTCTCATTAGACTCAAACACTTTCCAATGAGTATTATTATCAGGAACAGCAGGCCTCACCACTACCCTTATTTGTTGTTTCTTTTCTTCCTCAAGATTCCCTGGCACATCATAAGATGCACCCACTGCTGCAAGTCTGTCAGCATGTTTATTTTCTTTCCTAGGAATTCTCTGAATGTTAAATGCATTAAAACCCTCAAGAAAATCCCAGACTCTATGTTTATAAGACTTGATCAGGCCATTTTTGGTGATATTCTGATTTCTCACTTGGTTCACTACCAACTCGCTGTCCCCATATACTTTCAAGGCTTGAATTCCCCTCTTTTGGGCAAGTAGGAGACCTTGGATCAAGGATTCATACTCGGCCACATTATTGGTACAACTGAATTGGAACCTAAAAGAGAAGTAGTATCTTATTTGTGTAGGAGAGATCAACATAACACCAGCCCTTGATCCATTTCTATTCCTTGAGCCATCAAAGTACATACTCCATACTCCATTTATGTCATCATTAGTCCTAAAAAGGTCAGGAACTTGAACCTCCTTCTCTATTATGCAATATGTACTAAGGCCTGTCTCAAGGGTTTCTGACATAGGTTCAAACTGACATGTATTTGCCCACTCATCCAAGAAGAAATCAGGAATCTCTGCTATGGAAGTGATAGGCTCGTTTACTATGTTATTTTCGTTCACCTCTAGGATAGGGCAATTCATATTGATGAAGTTGGGAGTGTAGGGTTCAGTGTGATGAAGGGCTTGAGGTTCTACTCTTATTGAAGCATTGGCCCCATATCTGGTCTTAAATGACATGTAAGACCAATCAGTAGATATGAATCCACCAATTTGAACAGTGAAATCTCTTGAAATACAGATGGCAAAATAGGGCTTGACCTTGGCAATATATATGTCTTGAATCACAGTACAACCAAGGCATGCATGTAGGGCCATTTCCACACTTCTAAGGATGCCTACAATTTTGATAGTACTCCCATCTAGTTGTAACACCTCCTTAACAATGGGCTCATATCTCATCCCTAAAGCATCAACAACACACCTAGGCATTATTGAGCTGCTAGCCCCCGAATCTATCATGCAATTATGGACTAATTTGCCACCTATAATTAGAGAAACATAAAATGGAGGAGGTCTAACCTTTTTATTTTCCTCCACATCTCCCGCTGGTTGTACTAAACTGGTGGCACTCTCCATGGTAGATGACCGATCCTTGGGCTCAATCCTTTCCAATTCTTGCTGCAGCATCTTCCTCTGCATTGGTATGGTAGCAACAACATCCCACATGGAAATGTTTACATTGGTCTTCTTCATTTTCTCTACCACACTCAATGGTGCACTAGGAATTTTGGTAGAAAGTTTGGGGGCTGCACTTATAAGAGGTTGAGATGGGGCAACAAAAGGATCACTTGCGTCCTCATTTCTCAGACCTTGCTTTTGCTGTTGTGAGGTGTTTGTCTGCTCATTTGCTGTTTGTGTGTTAGGTATAACACTTGAAGTTGAGGCCTACTTAGGAGAAGGAGGAGCAACATGTTCCATAGCTCTCTTCTTGCTTCTTGTGTTATGAGCAACGGGGTCCTGGTTTACATTACAATGTTCCTCCATTTTGTGATTCATAAAAGAGCAATCACCCTGCCTCCGAACACATGAGGCTTCCTTAGGATGATCTTCTTTGTGTGATTGCTTTACTGTGGACTCCTGGACAGTTAGGGCCAAATAAGATTCTTCTTTCTGACATAGGCAGTAGGTATAAGAATAGTTGCATGAGGGACAAAAATCTTGGTCTTGGGCCAAGTTATTTTGAGGAACCATAGCTCTGTTCTGATTTGAGCTTGAAGCAGAAGCATGACTATTCTGCCTATTCTGATCAAAAGAGCTATTCCACTGATTAGGAGGCCTACCACTGCTTGGAGCCTGATATTGCAATTGGGGAGGCTTGCCACCCTGGGCTTGTTGCCTTTCTAGGGCCACCACCTTGCTACTCATCTTTTGTATTAGAGAAAAACTATCCTCTAGTTTCTTCCCTTGGTCCTTCAACTCCCTCCCCTGCTCTTGTAATTTTTTATCCAGGGTCTTTTCTCTTTTATCTGCGTTCAATACTAGACCTTGGAGCATTTCTTTGAGTTCATCTATTCCATTTGAGGATGTGGAAGCTTGGGGAACTGGAGTAAGGGCTTGCGATGTAGAAATTGTAGGGAGAGGGGCTATTGCTGGTTGGTGGTTGGGAACATCAGGAAAGAAAGGCATAGGAGGCCTTGGAGCCAACTTTTCCCCTTGTATTAGAATGTTCTCAGCTTTTATGTCTGTCTCATAAGCATTAGGTAATGTATCTCCTCCCATAGTTTGGATTGTGGTGGCAATATCACTGTTAAAAGCTCTAAGGTAATGCAAGAAGGCATTACCAGGGGTAGGTTTCACTATAGTAGGTATTCTATCCCATGTCTTTTGGAATCTATAATTAAAATCAGTCATACATTCATGGGGGGCTCTTTTTATTGTAGTCAGCTGCTCTAATAGTGACAAATGGTCACTCTTATCCTCAAAATGTTTGCATAATCCTACTCCTAGTCCATCCCAATCAGTTATGGAACCATGAGCTAAGCCTCTATACCACTGTAATGCTTTTCCTTTTAAAGATGAGGCTAGAAGTCTGACAGCAACATCATCTTCTATAATACCATGAATATTGCAGACATTCGCTACCTCCTCGATATGCTCTAGGGGGGAAATAGAAGTTTCACCAGTAAAATTAGGTATGCTTTTTAGTGCAACTACTGGTATATCATGTCTTTGGCCTAAAAACAGATGACTTCCACCATTAAAGGTGGCAAAAGGATGAACTCTTGGTTGTGCCATATAAACAAGTGTTCTATTGATGAGTGCTGATGGCAATCTAGGCTGAGTTCGGACAGTAGGAGGAGTAGAGACAGATCTCATGGGTATATTGATTGTTACTCCACCTCTAACTGGTGATAATGAAGCTCTAGCCCTCCTTCTTCTAGGACTTGAAAGTGAGAGTTCTTGATATTGAAAATTACCTCTAGAAGACGCCCTTGTTTTAGCTCTGGGCATGAATTTCTGCAACTTTGGCCTGAAACCAGATTTGTTGATGCTCAGAGTCGCCAAGTACTTGATGAGTCAGCCTCTTGAAGGCTTGAATACTGAAGCCAGCACTACTTCTTCAACATTAATCTCAGAAACTCTTTCTTCTTTTGACACCAGTAGACATGAAATCTTCTGATATAGGTCCCACTGGGCATGCCAAAAATTGTTGTCACTTAGGTTTGCACCCTTGTCCAAGGCCTATGCGCGAGGATAACCTAGTGAAACATGGAAACAACCTCCAAGCTGTGGGACTTGAACTATGAGGTTGAGTCTCCGGAGAAGGCTGGCTTCCTCTTACTGTCAGGGCGCACCTATCTATTCTCAGAAGGGAAAGGGAGAAAGAGAGCGTCAAAGAAAATCTACCTAGTCTAATCTAAGGCGGTGATGCACCAAAATAGAGTGTTCAGACTCATTCCTGCCCATATATATGCTACAAAACCAGAATAACATACAAAAGTCATACACATCCAGACTTATATCGATCAGTAATCACATACAGATCAGAAGAAACCAACCAAATGACACTAGGAAAAGGAGATTTCACTTATGTATTATTCGATAGGCCAAAGATAGATACAGTATGCAGATCATTGATCTCAACAATACACCAATGGGAGGCAAAGTGATGCACATTCACACTGATGGCTGAAAGAGATGATACAGGCTATTACATGGCTCAGAGATAAAGGGGTTTTACACTGCAAGTCTGCAAGCAGTAGCAAAGAAAATCAGGAAGAATCAACCTTTTGAACATATCACGAAACTACCTTTATAGATTAGGCACAACTGAAGATTTCTACATTACATTCACTTCTTACCTACTGGCATTAACTTCCTATCTTGAGAATCCAATCGGGGATCTGGATTGACATCCTGGCCTGCATACTGAGAAATCTCATTTCTTCTGAGAAGAGCCTGGAGAAGATAGAAACGGTGCCACAACATTCCCTGACATGGTAGATAGACCAACCGGATGGGTGGAGTGTCCTTATGTCCTGCATTCATTCCTGGCAGGTCAGAAATGATCATGAAGATTAGATCGCAAGATACGTCGATCGCCTCTGCATTTTGGTTCATGAATCATCCAAGCCTATCAGTCGACCTGATTCCTTATAAGTCAACTAGGCCATGCGGGCCAATCGTAATCCTTTGTCTTGCCACCTGGAGAGTCCTTCCGTAGTTGATCGCCTTCATCGAACTAACTATGCCACCTTAACACCTAACTGCTGGCCGTCAGCTAATTGCCACCTTGAAAACCAAAATGCGAGGACACATGTCTTCCGAGCACTAACTCGCTATTGTAAAATTCGCGCAGTTCCTCCATAGTGAGATAACGACAACCCTGGATTCCTGCAGATCTAATTGTGGAGAATCAACCCCTCAATGCACTGATCACATCAAGAAAATCGGCCCCTCAACGCATCTATGTTCTGACTCGGCACACTTGGTTGTTTCTGATTCACCACAGACTCTCTTTCCTGTGACTGGGCCCCATCCGAATTGGCACCACCTCAATGATATCTGGTGAGACCTGACCCCACCGATAGGTATCAATCGGGCGCGATGTTGCCATGGTAAAAATCTTGGAGTTTTGCTAAGGTGACATGGCGCCTACCGTTGATCTTTTCTCATCTGACGGTTACAGAACCTGACCTTCTGTAACCCTCCATTCCTATTGATTTGTCGAGCCTGCTAACACATGGCGTCCCTCCATTGGTTTGTCAGTCACCTCACCCTATCTGCTTCTGACAGCATGAAATGCAGCCCCGCCAGGACACGCTATGTCACTGATGCTAAAGTCTGGGCAACTCCTGATGGCGAGATAGCGCCAACCGTAGATCTTTGCAGATTTGATGATTAGAACGACATCGTACTTCACTCGCCGTCCCTCCTGAAACTACTAGGCCTACTGGTTGCCGTGTCCTGACATATACACATGGCATCATCCGATTGGTGAACCCGAAACTTTATCCATGGAATGGCCACACGGCGGCTGGGCACTATGTTGCCATGATAATATCTGCGCATCTCTGCCATAGCGAGATGGTGCCATCCGTTGATGCAATCAAATCTGAAGGTGGAGATCGCAAACCTTGACTGTGCCAACCGTATTGATAGAGACTCCAGCCTGGTTACACGCGGCGATTCCTCACTGGCCCAGCGGAACACCACTAGGCAATCTTGTGACTTGGCCTCACAGGGTGACCACGTGTCGACCAGGTGCCATGTCGCTATGGGGAAATCGAGGTTAAATTTCCATAGCACCATGGTGCCCAACCGATGACGTGTCCTTTCTATGCATGGTTCCTTTTGATTCGCTGTCGTGACATGGGCTCCGCCAACTGGGCAGATGAGGTACGTAATGAGGCCCAATATTTTTTCTGAATTTCTTGCCATTTATTTTCTCCAGCCCGCCAAACTTTATCTGACTGTCGCAATATTTTTTCGGCGACATGACCTGCCTGCCGACGTGAGCATCTCTGTCGGGTACTATGTCGCCATGGAGATTTTTCGGTTGGTGTGCGATAGTGCGATAGCGCCTGCAGTGCCGGAAAAATTTCTCGACCGCCCTCCATTGATGACGAGATCGCGCCGACCATCGATCCATCTAAAATCTGACGGAGAGGAACTTGGCGAGTTGGGGCATTAAAATAACAATTTTTTGGCTAATCGTTGTACAGGCCATGGATTTGAATTTAAACCTTTTGGCGGCAAAACCAGAGGTAACAAGTACCATGAAGGTATTGAATTTCAAGAATTGGAGAAGAGACATAAGGCCTAGAGGGTTTATGTTAGGAAATGACTATTGAAGGAACAATTGGGCTCTATTAGAACTTTTACTTCAGTTACAACTTCAATCATAGAGCCTTTCAAGAAAGAAATTTTTAATTATCATGCTTTAGATATATACATGTCTTTGTGTAGGGTTTTTGGGGAAGATGAACATAGTTATATGTCTATTAGTGTTATGTACATGATGGTGTGAATTTCTTGTTTTGAGTTTGATGTTATTTTTTATTTTGTCTAATTTTTAGCTAAGGAAATCCATAAGGGATTAGTTGGAATTGTAAAAGGAAGAGTGGAGAAACCTTTTGGGTGGTATTCAATGATGATGAACATGTTCCTTTTCAAGAGGGCCATGTATTTCAAAGAAGAGATGAAATTAACAAAATAATATGAGGGAGAAGCTCTACCTATCCAGTTATGGAGTGTAAACATGTCATGGGATGTGAATAAGGCCATTTTTTAATATTTGATAGATATTTTGCATCAAAATTGATGGCATCATTATCTAGCGATAATCCAAAGATTCCAAACTTTTTGTTGGAGTTTATTAGACCCATAGATTTCCCTACTTGGTTGAGGGTCTCACATGATTGGATTAACATCATTCCTTATCCAGTTTCTAGTATTTTCATAGTATATGGGTTCTAGAGAACCCCTCTTTTGTACCATACCAAGTGCATCTGAAGATGGGGCTAGTAGAGATTCTTTGGAAAAGTGGAGGTTTAGAGGAAGCTAAGTTAGCTAAAAGGTTTAGAAGTACAAGTTTTTCCACCTATATTGTTTCCCTTGAGCTTATAATTACAAAAGGTGGATGACCTTTCTTGTATAAGTTCTTAGATCCCTATAAGAAGGCAACATTGCATGCAAGATTTTATGACCCAGAGGGATTCTATGAGATATTTAAAAGGGAACAAAGAAAAAGAATCATGACCATAAATTTTACTACCCTAATGATATCATAAGGAATGAGTTTTCCCTATAAGAACAAGAGGTTATAAAGGAAAAATGGAGGGTTTATTACAAGGTACTTGAGTTTGTAAGTTCTTTTGATAAAGATTATAATAAGTTCACAGATGTTTAGACTATAGAAGATAAGATAAATAAATTGATGACAATTTTCACTAAGATCATCGATACATTGAATGAGAAGAAGGCCATCTTGATCAAAACATAACCTGATCAATCAAGAGAGGTTATGCAAAGACAAGATTTTATTCCAGTTGTGAACTTGGGACAATATGTCATCCAAGAAAAGATTAGGATATTGTCAAGTCAAGATGGAAGAGGAGCTCAATAAAAAAGGAAAAGAAATAAGTAACATCAGTGGCCTCTTCAGCACATAAGAGACCTACATTTGAAATGTACTCCTTTGAGCATTCATCCAAAATGAATAAAATTGGAGAAGTTGCTACTTCTAAAGGTCAAATGTATACACCATTTCTATCCCCTATTTCTTTTGAAAATCAAAAACATTCAATTGAGCAATTAGTACAATTCGGAAGCCAAGGTGATGTTTTTATTAGTTCTTTCAAATTGGAAGAAGGAACATTAAGGGAGCCTCCTATACCAAGCATGGAATTTACTCTAAGTCATTCAAAGGTAAAGAGTTGGACCCTAAAATTGAAAAATATTGTCACAAATTGTGTTAGATGATAGTTCTTTAAATTCTAGGGTATTCTCTCAATTTTTTTGGAGGTTAATGTTTCTAATTTTGAGGAAAGATGTCAAAAATGGTAAGCAGAGCAACCTAATAAAGAGGGTTATGTTGTTAAAGGTGAAATAAAAGAATAAATATTTAAGAGTTTTACAAAATAACTTCAGAGGAGGGAAGCAAAATGATTAGGAAGGTTGGAGTACAACTTCTTCATAATTGACATATTGTAGATACTATGGTCTTTGATGTAGTGAGGAAGATGTAAATACTATGTGCAAAAATGAAGAAGAATCCAAAAGGGCATCAAAAGGTGTGAAGTATAGTGAAGACCATATTGCACTAGTCATCTAGTCACTACAAAGGAGATATATATGTCATTCTTTTGAATAGTTTGATCCAAATATAATAGGAAGTTTAATTGTAAAGAGAATTGAAGATACTTCTAACAAATAAGTTTCCTTGACAAATGTTGGGACAATCATTTTTTCATTAGCTAGAACAAGAAGAGAAAAGAAAATAATGGTTAAATTACATATAAAATATGAGAAAGACCTGGCAGCTACAATGAAGAGATAAGGAGAAGAATGAAAGTTGAAAATGAGCTAGCCCAATGTAAGGGACAATAAATTAATCAAGTAGAGGTAGGGGAATCTTCCTTACAATTTATTGCATCCTCCCCTCCTCCACCACCCACTATGAGTTCCATTATTGAGATCCTTGATACTCCATTACATCCAATAGAGTCTTCTAAGGAAGATATAGAAGAAGAGAAAACTAGACTCAAGGCTACGCAAATAAAAGTATGGAAGAGATATGAGGAAAAGATAAGAAACAAAAATTTTGATTTTACATTTTAATTTGATACTAGGCTACTTTACCATATAATAAAAAAATTGATGATTATGAAAAAATATTTTGGTTAAAGTGAAGATAGGTTAATGGACATTCTAAATAGATAGATTGGGAGAGAAGAGATGATGGATAGAATGTATTTTAATGTTATTGATAAGGTAAATGTTGATTATCAAATTGAAAAGACATATGATCAAGCAACTAGTTTTAAGGATTTTCATATAGAAAGAAAATTATGACATAGGCAGATGAAATTTTACATCTCCAAATGTGAGAACAAGAATGCATTTCTTCCTTCAATTTTGAAAAGTGGCCATGAGATGTAGACACTCAGGGATTTGTATGATGAAATTATTTTCATGTTGACTGATAAGGTGAGTGCCATAATAAATAGAAATGATAATGATTTGTTCATAGAAGTTGTAGTGGACTTGATTGAAGCAAGGAGATTTTATAAATCCCTCATATCTGAGATCAAGTAACTGAGGGATAAATTGAATGACATCATTGGTAAAGAAGGAGATCCTTACTTTTGATTGTCTAGATGATGCTATTTAAAATGAATAAGAAAAAATATTCCTCAACAAAAGACACTTCAAAGGTGGCAGAAGAGGAAGAATAATAAGACATGCAAATAACTGAGGAAGAGTAAAAATTAGTTGAACAATTTTTCAAGTGACAGTTGAGGAAATAGATAGGGTCTATAACACCCCACTAGGGAACCTAGAAGAAATAACCTAAAGTTTTACTAAGTTTTCCAAACATAAGGAAAACATACACACACACACACACCATACACATGCAAGTATGTGGTGAGTATCCATAGAAACCACATAAAAATAATTCATCTAACTAACATCATTAAATAACTAAAAGTCACTACATGAACATGTATATATCATCATCAAAAAATCATGCATACATGAAATAACTAGGTAACTTAATATATAATCAACTAAGTATGAAATGCCATATAATCAAATATAATGACTAAATACTAACAATCATAAAATACAATCAAAAAATTGGCCTAAAAGAATTTGAAAATACAATTAGAAAAGTCAAGTAGAGGTAAGCATTACATCCACTCCCCCTAGAATTAGGCTTACTCTTGGAATCCTATAGGAAAAATAAAACTAAACTAGGGTTAGCATCATGACCACTCCCCATAGACTTAGCCTTACTCCCAGAAGCCTACAAGAAAGATAAAACTATACTAGGGGTAGGTATTGTTGCAATTGTTTAGAATAAATGAGAGGGGGGTTGAATTAGTTATCCAAGGTCCAGATGTATAAGTAAAACTTTTCACAACTTAGTGAACCCATAAAACATTCATACTCATGCATGCAACTTACTATATTATACAATTACTAAAACTTTTATATTACTATCAAATCAACTTGCCAAAATGTAAAGCATGAAACACAACACATTCATCAGCACACTTGACATAATAATTTGCATGGAAACCCAATTTGGGAAAAACCACCAATAACATGCTCTAGTCTTTTTCCTAAGAAAAATACTCCACCACTTTTACTTTCCCTATCATCAATGTTTCCAGCCCAATCAGCATCTATATAAGTTCTCAATTCAAATTTGTCATTTTTCTTATAGTATAGACCATAGTCTTCTATCCCTTTAAGATGTCACATTATTCTCTTGATAACCATTAAGTGATCCTCCTTAGGATTTATAGAAAACCTTGCAACAATCCCAATAGCTAGTGTATCATCAATTCTTGTAAATACTATATATTGCAATTTCCCAATCATAGACCTATAAAATGATTGATTTAACCTCAATAGAATCATTAGTTTTAGATAGTCTATTTCATGTCACCATAGGTGTGCTACATGGCCTTGAATATTCCAAACCAAAAGTTTTAAATATCTCCTTTACATACATAGACTGAGTCATATAAATACCATATTTCATTTGATACACTTGAAAACCAATAAAGAATTTAATCTCTCCAAACATAGACATCTCAAATTCTTTCATCATTTCATCAAAAAATGTCTTACATAATGCATTTTTTCCTCCAAGTATGATATCATCAATAAATATTTCAGCCAATAAAATTCCATTACCTCCCTTAGTCTTCAAGTATAGGTTGTTGTTTTCATCAGTCTTCTCAAAATCAATCTTCACAAGATAATTATGCAATCTTTCATACCATGTTGTAGGAGCTTGATTTAAGCCATATAAAACTTTACACAATTTGCATACCATGTTTTTATTGTTAGGATCAAAAAAACCTTCAGATTGTTCAATGTAAAACCCCTCTTACAAAATGCTATTTAAAAATATTGATTTAACATCCATTTGATAAACTTTGAATCTTTGGTATGCAGAGTAAGCACGAAGAGTTCTCACTCCTAATCTTGAAATAGTGGAAATTGTTTCCCCACAGTCAATTCCCTCTTCTTAAACATATCCTTTGCAAACTAACCTTCACTTATTTTTTTTTACTTCACCATTATCATCCAATTTGTTTCTATACACCCACTTGATTCCAATAACATTCTTATCTTCTAGTCACGGTATAAGGGACTAGATGTTGGTGTTTGAAACTACTAAGCAACAAAATGCTCAATATCATAGTGAAATTACTCACACAATCTAAGGATTGCCTAATTCCTAGTAGCAATTACATGAATAGACCACTTTGACCCAACTTCAACAAAACCAAGAATTGTTTTCTACTCTTTAGACTCTGCTAAACCAAGGCGAGTATACCTACGGATAATTCTAATGCAAAATGTAGTATGAAATTATCTTAGTTTCATTCTGATTCTCATCTTTTACCCTTAGGCACATACACAGTTTATCAATTTTCTCTAAAAGTTTCTTAGATCTATATGCATCCCCTATAAGTAGATCTGGTTATAATTCTCCTAGAATTTACAAATATTTCTACAAATAGTAGCAACCTAAGACTCAGGAATTAGATATAAATGAGTAGTTACCAGCATTTTATAACTTGTAAACAAATTGGAATGAAATGATTTTGATTTTAAAATTGATTTGATATGAAATAGAAGAATTCACCCTTGCTCACTTTTGACTTATGTGACCAGTGCTTTATCCATTGGGTAGAGTCTTAACTATTGGAAGGAGATCTAATTCAAATAACTTGTAATTGAATTAATTAATTGCAATCACCCATTTCCATTCTTATGAAGTATCCTTTTATAAACTCATAAACCCTATTGATTCATTAAAGCATTTCTATAATTCCTTGAATTAAAAGCAACAATGAAATCAGTATACAACCCATCCAAATTGCATTCAGCCAAGTTAAACCTTATTTAAATGACTTCAAAGTAGACAAATCCATAAAATGGAGACACAAATTGATGACACAAAAATAGTATAAATACCCCTTTGTATTATCCTTTTGAATGACTAATACAATAACCAATAGAAATCAATTGAAATCCTAGAATAGATTTCTTTTTCTATCATTTCAATATGTTATCAGAGAGTACAATTGGAAGAAAACTCAAAACAACTACATACTATTGGACTGATTGAATGTACTTTTCTTGAAAGACAAATAAAATTCTACAAGTTTTAGACCATCACAATGCCTTGAAAAGTAATTTATATAATGAGTTACAACAAGCAAAGGGCAATTGTGATTAACAAGTGTCCTTCCAAATAAGAAAAAAAATGCCATAACAAGAGACAAAAATGAGCATAATAGAATTCCAAGTGCACCAAAATTTCTTTAGGTAGGCTTGTTTCTATTACTACCGCAAATCATCAACTTTTGATTTGTCCCCTACTATTCTGGATCTTTAGAATACGTGGCTACCAAACTAGCTAACGAAGGGTTATCCTATGGTGCCTCCAGATCCATTTTTTCTTGTGGATTTTCATTGCTTTCACCTTGAACAAGAAATATTTCTTTCTCACCTTCTTCTTCTATCAGATCTAGTACTAATGTGTCAATGATCTACACCTTACCTTTCTATTCTTCATCATCATCTATATTGCCTTCTTCTAACTGCTCATTAGAAGCAATATCTACCATCCAGCTGTTAAATTGTGCATCATTAGGCTAGCTGAATTGCAAGATGTCATCTTTCTTCTTTGATATATAGTTAGCGTCATTTTCAAAACCAACAAACTCTTGTTTCAAAGAATCAAAAAATAACTAGACTTTAACCAATTCCTTTGTCATGATGGCCCACCAAGCATGCCCCTTTTTGTTTATAACTTTATTTATCCTTATGCAGAATAGGTCATCTAATTCTTTACTCCATGCATCTTTATTTTTCAATTTATTTTTTCCATCCAATGCACAAGGAAACAAATCAAATTTTTGATTCTTGTAATTTCTTAAATAAGAAACAATTTTCAGTTGCAAGGCAATTCTCTTGTTATCAAAATCTGATAGGTCATTAGCAACATCATACATTTTTTCAATATGGTTATGGGAAGACCTTATAATTGAATAACATAAAAGGGTGATTTCTTTCTCCCTTCTTCCCCACTTATTAACACTGGGCTTGAGGGTTTCATTATGGGTTTTTGGTTATACTTGTTACTCTTGCCAATTGATCATAGAACAAGGGTCATTCAATTTTATCTACTAGATACATTAGGGCCTTTCTAAGATTATCCTCATATTGCACATTTAACTCTACATGTAAGGTGCATAGCTTGCTTTTCTCTTCTTCAAAATACTCAGTTGTGTAATATTTTGGCCTTTGAGGTGTGTTTGGTATCTCTACAAAGGGGGTAGATTTAAAAGGTTCCACTGGAGGATAGGGATATGTTATTCTTGGCCTGGTGGACTTCCCCATTAGCTTGTCTTTGAGCTTAGTTCTCCTTTTTACCTCCTTATTATAGGCCTCACAAATTGTTTCATATTTATTTTGTAACTCAAACATAGCTTGTTCTTCCTTCCTAGAAGTGGCCAAAAGAAATTTGGATGAATCCACATTCTAGTGTACTACCTGCACATGTGAGGTATTAGCAACCCTTCTTACAATTATGTTTCCCATCAATCCAAACTCATCTAATTTTGATGGTGTGGCTCTAGATCCTCTTGTCAATGACCAACTGACCAATGTAGCTTGATCCTCAACAAATGTAGTGCCTCTAAAATCCTTTTTATTGTGATCTTGTAGATTCAATTTATTTGAAACAAAATTGAAAACTAAGGCATCAACGATATCCCAATTTGGTAACAATAAAATGTTAGATGCCTTCACCATTTTCCTCCCTTCCTCAGGGTTTATATTCTAAAATTCTTTCATCATTTCTTCTTTTGTTTTTTTCTGGATGGAAGCTTCATCCATTTCTAGATGCTCTGTTTTTAAGCTTTTGCATCTCTCTTCAAAAAAATCCATGTTTACCCTCCATGCAAACTAATAGAGAGCCCTAGATCTCATGAAGCTATCATCAGCCAAAAATTGATGACTTGCCTATTCTAAAATAAGGTCCAATTCCCTACCTCTATAGTCTACTATTGTTAGATCCAAACTTGGGAGGGGAGGTTCTAGAGGGTTTCCCTCATCTAATTCCACTTGAGTAATAAAAATACCTCCTTGTGATCCCATTTGTTCAATTTTCTCACCAGTGAGTTATTCTTCTCTAATCCTCTAAGGGGATTGAGTGGATGAATATTCCCCCACTTGAGGCCTCTCTTCTTACATTACTTTCTACCTCTTGGGACTAGGCTTGTCAGGCCTCTCCTCTTGGGCTGTACTGGTGGATCCCATTATTTGCTTGCCCTTATCTATAGGATCCCTTTTATTTTGAATTATAGTGTAACCAGGTTTCTTTTGTACAATTATTTGACCAACTCCTATATTATGAGTGAAAGCCAACCTCCTCATGACTTCTCTAGCCTTATCAGGATAAGAATTAATTCAAAATTATTTCTTCTCATTCATAGCTTCCATTATTTCAAGGAAGTTACTCATGAGCTTATTTATTTTGTCAGCCTCTTTATTAGCATTATCTAAAGGACTATATTTTTGATCAAAACAATGAATGAATTCTAGGACCTAGGAATAAACTCTCCATTTTTCTTTTTAAGTTTCCTACTCCTATAATGAGAATTCATTCTTTATAATGTCCTCTAGATAATATAAATCATGTTTGATCTATCCCAACTTAATTCTATGCCTCAAGGTTTGATTAAAAAATCCCTTAGAATCATAAAAATAGGGATGGGAGACAACCATCATATACTGATCCAAAATTTTATGCAAAAGGAGCCAACCCCCTTTGGTAATCACAAACTGATGGGCCACTGTGCAGGTAGGGAAAATTGATCCTAGTTGCCTTTTCAATAGATACATTTCTTCTACTCCTCCTAATTGCCACAAAACTTTAGCCATTCCTACCTTGAAAGGTACTTGGTAAGGCAATACATGAGGACTCCCTTTAAAACCATAGATTTTGAAAACTATAGAAATAGGGTAAGGAATGATATCTCCCCAACTATGTGAAACTTTCAAGTTATGGGGTTTGTCCATAGGCCTACAGAGGTTCATTAATACATTAGGATCCTAGGATTGTTACTCAATATGAGGCATCTCAATTTAGAAGCAAAATACCTATCAAATCTAACAAAGCTGGCATTATTTGCATCCCAGGTCATATCTGTGCTCCACAACTAGACTAGAAATGCTTCCCCATTCTCCTCACTGTTCAATTCCATCTCATTACCAAAATATGTCACCTCCTTGAACAAGAACATATGCATTAATAGAGAATAGTGGCCAAAAGTTTTCTCCATTTTTCCCTTCACAATTCCAACTAAACTAGTATGAATTTCTTGAGCCAAAAAGGAGACAAAATCAAAGATAACATCTACACCAAAAGAATTAATTTGAACCATCATATACATAAGGCCAATGGGCATGAAATCTTGCTCATCTTCACCAAAAACACGGCACAAGGTCTTGTATATCTCTACAACCTGGGAAGTGAAAAGACTCTTCTTAAATGGTTCTCTAGAGGCTACAGTAATTACTAGTAGAGTTCCTATTGTACCAATGTGTTCCCTTAGTGCATCTCCCCTAATTAGATCCTTCTTTTCTTTGTATTCATTTTCTAGTTCTGGCAGACTGATTGGCACATGGTAATCTGACAATGGTTCTAGGTGAAAAACCTCTCTAATTTATGTAGGACTAATTGAGATCAAAGGCACATCATCATTTCTTCTCACCACCCTATTAGCTTGGTCATAATTCTTGGCAATGGCTTCAAGAAAATCATAATCCATGAAAACACTTGGAACTACTAGCTTTCCCAAATCAAAATCCTAGACATTAGCATGTGGGGCAAACAAATTCCTTTCTAAAAACCACTTTTTAAACAAGAAAAGACCAGTTTTCTTAGTTGTTTCATCCCTAACCCAATTTCCCTTGTCATATAGGCCATCAGTAATCTTAAGCCTAGGGTTTAAGGAAGTTAAAATTTTAACTTGTGTAGGTTCAATGGTGGATTCTGGGAGTAATTCTAGCAAATCATCATGGACATTTCTATCCATATAATTAATTTTCCTAGAAAATGCTTTCTTAGGAGGCATCTTGATCATAATAATAGGAACTAGAAAGTTACAAAGGTTATATATGAATACTTACTTGACTTGCCAAAAAAAATCTTCTTTGAACCTCTGTAGTTGCTCCCGAACAAATAAGGAATTAGTTCATGTTCATACCAGGCTAAACACAATATGATCAACAAGCTCTTGTGCTCAAAAAATGTGAAATCTTTGTTTGTGTGAGACTAGAACTAATGAAATCTCTTGTATTATACTCTATTTCTAGAAAATCTTTCATTCATCGTAAATGCATAGGATAGAAAAATAGAGTGGCATCACACTTCCTTTTAAATTTGCGGCATTGATCCTTGAAAAATCCTAGGATCCCGGAATGAAAACTAGGCTGACTCACTTTTCTTCTTAGCATGTTGGTAGTCAAGCAAATGAATTGCCTCCATCTATACCTTTCCTTCAATGGTGGCATTCTAATTTGGGCCCATTGATGACTAGGGACATGTGTCATCAAGTTGCTACCTCACTATGCGTAACTTTCGAGCATCTTTCTATATCAAGATAGCGATAACCACTAATTTTGCTTTGATTGTGGTAGATATTTGAAACAACTCTTAAGAGAATAGTGGTGGGTCCCTTGTTCACTAACTTTCGATACATAATCTTCACACATCTTTCCATGGCAAGTTAGCGAGTATCATTGATCAATGCTTGATCTGACGATCAAAATTCTTTGCATATTTTATACATTGGAAGTGGGTCCAGGTTACTACTGGTGATAAGATAGTTTAATATGTAATCACATGTATACATTGTTGTAAACCTTTAGTGACATCACACATCCTTGGCCTTGTCATGTTTTTTATCTTCAGGTGGGTCACTACATCACTACCGACAAAATTACTAACTATCTAGCTAGTGATATATTGAGTTCTGATGAATTAAAAAATTTTGGCTTACAAATGCTCATTAGGAT
Organism: Cupressus sempervirens; assembly: GCA_028749045.1. NCBI lineage: Eukaryota > Viridiplantae > Streptophyta > Pinopsida > Cupressales > Cupressaceae > Cupressus > Cupressus sempervirens. The sequence goes on from CM053785.1 coordinate 103,023,289, forward strand.
GCCACCATGTCATTTGATATGCATAACTCAGCTTTGTCAAGTCACTCATTTGGGGCCCACCTTTGATGATTTCCTATTACATCACAACCTTCTGACTATTTGCTACATCGCTACTAACTAAATGACCAACTTTCTAGCTAGCGATATAGTGACTTTCTGGTGAATTCAAAATTGTTGATACTCAGAAATAAAACCATGAATGACACAACCTACATAGAAATAAAAGAAAAGCTTGCAGAAAATCTTCCTTGGGATCCTCAAAATCATTTCTTATTTTAAAAGAATGTTGTCTTTTGCAATGATTGGGCCCTCGCTATGTCACTACTGGAAAATTGATGTTTTCTCAGCTAGCAATATAGTGACCTCTGATAGATTCACAATTTTGGTGGCAGATAACAAAAGATACATTGATTGAAACTTCACAAATTAATACTAGTGTCAGAGAAGGTAGTCATGCATATTTATAAGACTGCATGAGAATTTCTACGATCACATCAACCTTAAACATGTTATTGCCTTCTTTAAAATCTGAGCACTTGCTACATCGCTACCAACAGGTTGCATAGATTTTCCAATAGTGACTTAGCGAATTGTTAGAGAAACATGAACTCTAGTGACACCATTTGCGAGTTTTTCCTCATGCATTCTTCTTAATACTAATAAGCCTGGGACATAGCACATGGTCACAATGTCTTCATATTAACACACATTTCTTAGCACCAAACTTCATTTTTCAGTATCACAACATAATTCTTTGATGGTTACTACCTCACTATGTGTAATTTTTGAGCATCTTGCTATAGCGAGTATGTGACAATTGTGGATTCAAATAAGATCCCATGGTGGGATAAAACCTCTTTCAAAAGGACTCAACAATAACCTCAATGTAGGTGGGAAAAGAATATTTGCTTCTCTTTTTCTTTTAAAACTTTCGCATCAGGATAAAATAAAAAGGGCAAGACCTAAGGCTTTATAAAGATTTTGAAAGAAATCAAAAGTATGAGACCAAAACCTAAAACCTCGGATGTAACAAAAGAACTCACATCTGATTTTTTTCACCATGATTCTAAGAAAAATTAATATGTAAAAAATCAGATCAACACCAAGTTTTCTTCTTCTCTATCTGATTAATCTCTTCTTTCAAGGCTTTAATATAGTCTTCATTTTCTAATGCATCCTTCATAGATCTAGGTTCATGTATGCTCAAAAAACATGTATCATTATTCAATCCTTTCCTTGTCATTGGTCCAACTTCTCTTCTACCAATGATTTTCTCAACTAGATGATGCCTTCTAACATACATTGATAGTCTTAGCTCTGTTCTCCTATCTTCAACAATAGGCCTTTCATGAGGTTCAATGTAAGGTTCATTGTGTACATCTATACTAGGTAATTCAACATTCCTTTCTTGTAATATGTTATTAGCATCATACTACAACTTGACTTCTAAATGCAACTTGATAGTCATTAATTCCTATTGATCAATAGTTTGATTTTCAAAATCATTAGCAGCCATTCCTTCATCGTAGTATATAAATATTTTTTAGTATTCAAGTTCCTTCTTTGGTTCATATTCTTGTATATTTGTATACTCATCAAAGTTTACATTTACACTTTCCACAAGTTTATTAGTGTTGGTATGTAAACACTTAGAAGATTTGCTTCTTGTGGAATAACCAAGAAATATACCTTCTTCACTTTTAGCATCAAATTTACATTTCTTGTTGTCCTTTAGAATGTAACACTTTCTTACAAATACCTTAAAATATTTTACATTGGGTGAGTATCCATACCAAAATTCAAAAGGTGTGATATTGGTACCTTTCTTTACTTGTACTTGGTTTAGGGTATAGACAGTTGTACTGAAAACTTCTCTCTAGTATTTCAAAGCAACATTCTTCTCCATCATTAGTTTCCTAGAACAATCCATCATAGGTCTATTCCTCCTTTTAACTATCCCATTTGTGCAGGGGTCCCAAGTGCAAAAGTTTGTCTCTTGATTCCTCTACCATCAAAGAGAATTTCAAATTCATTTGATGTAAACTCTCTACCTCTTTCAAATCTTAGACACTTTAGACTTTTACCAGTTTCCTTCTCAACTCTAACATGTACCACTTAAAAATTTGTAAAACATCATATTTTTCTTTCAAAAACATAACAGTCATCATTATAGCATAATCATCAAAAAATAGCATGAAATATTTTTCACCTTTGTAGCTTTGCACATTAATTAGCCCACATAGATCAGTATGAACTAATTCCAAAATTACATTAGAAGTATTAGTCTTAGTCTTGAAACTAGACTTTGTCATCTTTCCTAACCAACACTATTTGCAAACCACATCATCAGGTTTCTTCATTTTGGAAAAACTCTAACTCTTTTCATCTTACTAATACTGACCAAGTTATTAAGATTAACATGACATAATCTTTTGTTCCATATCCACACATCATCAATTTGTATAACCAGATAAGTAGCTTCATTCATGTCAAGATAAAATATATTACCTCTAGTTTGATCACCACTACCAATGAATTCACCATCAACATAATAGATCTTAGCTTTTCTATTTCCAAATTTAAATTTGAATCCCAAACTATTCCATTGTGATACACTCAACATATTATAGTTAAGTCCTTCCACATAGTAAGCTTTGTCGCACATGATATTATCTGTTAATTTTACTAATCCTTTTCCTTTTATTAGTCAATGTGCATCATTACCAAATTTAATACTATTTCCATCAAAATTAAAAAGAGATTTGAAATTACTTCTGTCTCTAGTCATGTGATTAGAGAAACCAATTTCAATTATCCATCAATCACTCTTGTTCACATAAGATACTAATGCAGTTTCCTCATCTTCATCAAAATCATCTTTCATAGCAATATTGACAACTTCATCATCATGATCATTTTATTATTCATTGGAATCCTCTTTAGAAATATAAAAATCCTTCTTTCCTTTGTCTTTATAATCTTTTTTGTTCTCATCTCTTTTACTCCACTTATATTGTGCTTCTTCTCTAGACACCTTATAGTAATATGACTACCCTCATTACAATTGAGACACATGATAGGTAACTTAGCCTTGTACTCTCATTTTCCTCTATGAAATCTCCTAGCCAACGATGCTTCAAGCTCTTCTAGCCAACGATGCTTCAAGCTCTTCTACATCATATTCATATGTATCAGTATCACTAGAAACATGTTCAACCTTTTTATTTTTGTTATCTTTAGTCTCTATTAGTGACAATTTAGCTTTGAAATCAGATTCAACATTTTCTTTTCTAAAATTATCAAAATTTGAAAGCACAAAAGTAGTAAGTCTACCAACCAATCCTTCAAGGGTTGGATTGTTACCATAAGTACATCTTAGTCCTTGTATAGCAGAGAATCTAATAGCATAGATATGTAGCAAGGTTCTCAACACTTTGCTAATACTAGTCTCATCTTCATTCTTTCCATTAGATCCTTTGATGGCATTTACAATTTCCTTGACTCTTGCACAATATTGGACTATATTCTCACCTTCTTGCATTCTCATTTCATTGAACTATCCTCTAAGACTTTTAAATTTGGCTCTCAGCACATTCTTATCTCCTCCATATATCTTGTGTAGTGCATCCCACATCCTTTTTGAAGTATTACACTCTTTGATGTCATCAAACTCTGTATAGCTTATGGAAGATGCAATCTCCAACATTGGTTGATTGTGTTCTTTCTTGTCTTTTAGTTGTTGTGCAGTCATAGCTCTAGTGACTTCTAGAAATTTGATAGTTATAGTTGATAATGCAAAATCGCCAAGTCCTCCTAGATGTAACTTCATCAAACTTTCCCATGCTGGAAAGTTTTCCTTTTTTATATTGGGTACCTCCTTTCTATACATCTTGATCTTTAGCTTCTAGTACCTTCAAATTGATCCCTTCTAAGCACCAATGCTCTAATAAAAAATGTTGCAATGTCTAGAATAACTAAGAAGGGTGGGGCGGGGTGGGGGATTAGTTATCCAAGGTCCAAATGTACAAATAAAACTTTTAAGTTGTGACCAAACATATAAGTGCATGCATTGATTAGATCATCCAATAACTCCATTACTTAGTAGGTCACTATCCTAGGTCAAATTTTTTGACAATTAGCTATAAGTAGTGATGTAATTTTTGTTGTTAATGGCAACACATGATGTACATGTTGTAGAAAACCTTAGAAATAAGGATACTTAGCTTTTGGTACTTAGAAAATTATCTAAGTATGAAAATGGTTTACTATAGTGTATTATTTTATATGTAGAATGTTTTTGATGTCATATTATGACTAGTAAATTTTGATGGGATAGTATACATGTTTATTATGACATGTATAACCTAAAAAATTAGTACACATAGTACAAAAGAGAGATATGCAAGATCTATTAGTATAACTATGTATAGTACAATAGAATTAAAGATAAAGGAATTATTTTGTTTACAAAAAAACTACTTGACTGATTGGAGCTGACATCCTAGATGTTTACTCTAAGTTGAAATTTTTTATTGTGGTCTTAGCCAATCTATCATCAATTTGTGAAAAGGAACACAACATTTATGCAAAGGCACGTGGTATTTATGCAAAGGACATCTTGTAAGGTTAAGCATGCTTTTTGTTGTACATTTTTATATTAAAAAAAAATTCTTAACTTCTTGTGAAGCAATTAATGCAAAGCTTTTGAAAACCTATTTTGTGATCTAAGATCAAGCTAAGGTAAGATATCATCTAGAAATAAGTGACAACATCTATACTTTTATACTTGAGGAGCTTAAAGTTCAGTTACTTGTTTGGGTAGTGAGCTCCTCTTCTAATTGAAAGTGCATGTTTGGGTAGTAAGCTCTTCTTGCATACATTTTACTAAAACTCCTAACAGGGATTTAAAATCCTCTAATAGGGACTCACATGTACTAAATGAGTTTATAGACTCCTAATAGAGTCCATCTTCTAAAAAGGAACATTTATGTTAGTACATCATCTAGTGGCTATCATCCCCACCGGGGTTTTCCCTTGGCCAAGGTTTCTCTAGTTAACAAAATATGCTATTATAAGTTCTCTCTATGCATGGTTACTTCTACTATTCAACATTATTTGTTTATTTTCTTATGTATGGTTCAAAGTAATAAATAATATCCAATTGGTAACAAAAGTTTGTAGAATACTGATTCACCCCCCCTAGCCCCCTCCTAGTATTTCCTATTTCTAACAAAAATGACTTTGTAGAAATGTAAACATTAAAGACCACAAACTCATTAAACAATTTGACACAAGGATTTGACCTCAAAACCCAATTTGGGAAAAACCACCAATAATATGCTACCAATTTTTACTCTTCTGAAAAGAGCCCTATTATGAGCCAACCCTATTAAAGGTTACAATGCACACTATTAAATGTGACCTTGATTTGAGTATTTCAGCCACCCTATTAGGAGTGATCATTTTTAGAGGACTTTTGAATATTCCATTAAAATTTCATTTGATTAAAGGATTTATAAATGACTATTAGGTCAAACTTAATCCAAAGCATTTATCCAGACTGATACAATGGTTAGAAAGTAGTAGTAGGACTTGATCTAATAATAAAACAAAACTCACTTGCAAACTATTGATCTCTAGTTTTTTCCTCCATTCTTCTTTGCATTCATACCCTTCATCTCTTATTTCTTGGTCACCCTTCAAGCCTTCAACTCCTTAAGCCTTCTTGCTCAATATGCCAATTGCAGATTCATCCCTTCAGGCACCATATGAAGCAACACCTCCTTTCTCTTAACAAAACTCATTACTTATGGCCTTGTATCTCCTTATAAAGATAATTATGATCTTTTTCTGCTCAATCACAATCATCCATCCTAGGGTTAGGTTAGATTCATTGAATCCTCCCTCTCTCCATTAGGTTCCCTCTAGAAACTTCTCTCACAATCCTCTTTAGATTCATCTAAAAATAGTTTACATTGAATTTTGTGCCTCCATCTCATCAAAATTATCTTCCACACACTTCACACAATTCGTGAAATAAACTTTTTCAACTCATATTTTTCAAATCTTTGATTAAACTCATCTTATTGTCACTCAACATCCATACCATTCACGTGGCAATAACAATCTTATGATGCTTGGTCAACACTTGGTTATTTGGCATCTAATAAGTCTTCCTTTCTTGGTCACCACTATTATTTCCTTGATACTCAAAACATACTATATTTTATTGACACTCAACACATGTTGAATAATGTTAAGCTTGAACTAAGTTTTCATGGCTTATAATGTTTTCTTGGTTAGACTTGGTAGACACTTTTATGAAAAAACTTCTTCTTGGCTTAGCTAAAGTAACCATTCACTTTGGCCTTAAGTAGATCAAAAATAAAGTGTATCATCAAAGTCTTACTTGGTCTTAGTGCTCCTTTTATACACCATATAACTCAACCTTTCTCTAGGAACTCTTGTTATGCTTTCTTTTAAATCCCCTTTATCAATCAATCAAATGATAATATTTAGACCAAAAAGAAATTATCTCACCAGAAAGTAGAAGGTTTGACATCAGTGACAAAATAATAATTGTTCCATGATATGTTTCACACTTCAAACAATCTCTTTTCAATAGATGAAGTTTCTTATGTTGCTATGAAAGAGGATTATGATGAAGATAAGAAAAGTTTATTAATTTCTTATGTGAACAAAAGTGATAGATGGATAATTGATAGTGGATGTTCCAATCATATGACTAATGATAAAGACAAATTTTAATATATTAGTCCATAGAATGGTGGATGTGTTAAATTTCGTAATGATATCCCATGTGTTATAAAAGGTAAAGACATTATTCAACTAATTGACAAGATAAGATGTGACAATATTTATTGGGTTGAAGGACTTAGCTACAAGTTATTGAGTATTACACACTTGAACAAATTAGGTTACAAAGTTGAATTTCACAATAGGAAGGCCAAGATATAAGATAGTGATGGCAAGCTAATTGGAACTGGTGAGCAGATAAGAGGTAACTTATTCTATCTAGACATATCAAGAGAGACATGTATGTTTGCACAACAAGAAGATGTTTGGTAATGCCACAAAAGATTATTTCACATTTTTTTATAGGTTGGTGAATATAAGTAAGATGAACAAAGTAAGAGGGTTGCCTAAACTAAAGAAGACTGGCCATGTTATGTGTAAATAGTGTCAATTAGGAAATATGAACAAACCTAGTTGTAAGAGAAAAACATATGCTACTAGTGATAATTTGGAATTGGTTGATACAGACCTATGTTTACCCATTGGTGTTAAAAGTTACTATGGAGATCAATATCTCATTCTATTTGTGAATGACTACTCTAGAATGATGATTGCAATGTTTCTTAAAGTTAAATCTAATGCTTTTCAATTATTCAAGTGGTATTTAGCTAGAGTTAAAAAAGAAAATAGGAAAAGCCTGAAGTGTTTGAGATTTGATAGAGGTGTTGAATTCATTACACATGAGTTTAGTACATTCTATAATGATAGAGGAATTAAAAGATAGATGTTAGCACCAAAGACCCCTCCTCAAAATAGGATAGTTGAAAGGAGAAACAGATCAATAATGGATTGTTTAAGATCATTAATGATGGAGAAGGGTGTATCATAGAAATATTAGAGAGAAGTAGTTAGTACTGTTGTTTATACCTTGAATAGAGTTCAAGTCAAGAAAGGTACAAATACTACACCTTTTGAACTATGGTATGGTTATGCTTCCAATGTTAAATATTTAAAAATATTTGGTAGTAGATGCTATGTATTGAAAGATAATAGGAATGGAAATCTTGACTCAAAAAGTGATGAATTCATATTCCTAAGTTATTGCACAAAAAGAGAAGCTTATAAGTGTCTAATTTCTAACACTATAAAAGTTGTGGAAAGTGCAAATGTGAGAATTGATGAGTTTGCAGAAAAGGGTGATACTTCATGTAATAAAGAACCCGAAGACTATAGTACATTCATTTATGTGGACGATGATGCTTCAAACACTCAATATGAACAAATTAGTAAAGCTACAAGTTTCCATCAAATAGTAAATGATGGAGTGCAAATGCAAATTGTCAAGCAACAAAGAATGGGTGCTAGGAAATAAAATGTAGATGTCAAGTCACATATAGGAAATGTCAACCATCTGATAGTGAATGTTGAGCATTATGAACCTATAGTTGAACTAGAAAAAGCAAGAAGAAATGAGCCTGAGATTATTTTTCCAAATGAACCTAAAGAAGAACCAAGAATAAAAATACCTATGTTATCAAAATATCTGAGAAGACATTGTAAACTTGATCAAATCATTGGAGATGCTAAATCAAGTGTTATAACAAGAAGAAAACTCAAAGATGACATGCTTAATATTTGATTTTAAACCCAAGGCAATAAAAGATGCTTTATACTATGAAGATTAGATACAAGCTAAATGAAGAAATTGACCAAATTGGGAAGAACAATACTTGGACCCTAGTTCCAAGACCTAAAGTCAAAAATGTTCTTGGGAAAAAGTGGGTGTTTAGGAAAAAATTCAATGAAAATGGTAAAGTAATAAGAAACAAGGCAAGATTGGTATGTAAGGGTTATGCATAAGAAGGAGTTGACTATGGAGAAAAATTTTCTCCAGTGAAAAGATTTGAAGGAGTCAAAACTCTTCTTGCATACTCATATTACAAGAATTTCAAGGTATATCAAATGGATGTCAAATCTACATTTTTAAATGGTATACTAGAGGAACAAATATACATTGAACAACCTAAAAGATTTGTAGTTCCAGACAAGAGGTACATGGTATGTAAATTGAACAAAGCTCTTTATGGATTGAAGTAAATCCCAAGAGCATGGTATGAAGGACTACATAACTATTTAGTGAAAATTGGTTTTGAGAGGAAAATTGATAACAATAATATGTATTTGAAGAATGGAAAAACTAATTAAGTACTATTATCTAGGATATTTGTTGATGATATTATATCTGGAGGAAGAGAAGCATTATGTAAATCATTTGTTGATGAAATGAAAAAGGAATTTGAAATGTCTATACTTCATTAAATAAAATTCTTGGTTGGATTACAAGTATGTCAAATGAAATTTGGTATTTTCATTTCACATTCCAAATACATCAAGAAAATATTAAAGACTTTTTACATGGTAGATTCAAGGTTAGTGAGTACACCTATTGTTATAGGACATAAGCTATCTAAGACTGATGATTCTAATAATGTGAACCATACCCTATATAGATACATGATAGGAAAATTGCAAAATGTTGTTCACAGTAGGCCAGATATTGCTTTGGAAGTTGGGATAGTTGCTAAATTTTCAAAAAATCCTAAAGAGAATCACATGATGGCTATAAAAAGGATTTTGAGATATCTAAATGGTACATAAGACTTTGAATTATATTACAAGAGAAGTCATAGATTTGGACTAAAGGTTTTCATTGACTGAGATTGGGTAGGAAATATTGATGACAAAAAAATAACAGGGGGAGGTGCATTCTTTCTAAAAAAGAGATTGGTGTCATAGACAAGCAACAAGAAGAATTGTATATCCCAATCAACAATTGAAGTCGAGTATGTGGAAATTCCAAAGAATTGTTCAAATATAATGAGGATTAAGAAACTGTTGAAGGGCATGAAAGAAGATATTATAGATCTAGTAGTTATCTATGGTGATAACATAAGTTCTATTAACATTTCAAAGAATCTAGTGATGCACACTAAGACAAAGCACATTGCTATCAAGTATCACTACTTGAGAGAATTAGTTCAAGACAAAGAAATGAAGCTAGAATATGTGAATACAAAGGAGCTAATTGCTGACATATTCACAAAACCATTACCCAAAGATTCTTTTGAATATCTTAAAGGTAAAATAGGGTTGATTCCCCTAACTAAGGCTACTTAAGAACACAAGGTGAATTTCATCACATGTGGTATTAGAAAATTCTACATAGTGGTACAATACAACTCTACTTTAGGACATGCATAAGGTAGAATACTCTATTAAAACATAAATAGATCACTCATAGACAAATGATGAGTATCATCTAGATGTACAAAATCTACATAATTTAGATTTTTGAAGAGTTGGAAATTGAGACAGCTACATTTCTTTTACATTATTGTCAAAGAGAGAGATTGCTAAGAAACAAAGATCTAAAGAGGGAGAGTATTAAGGAATAGATTACTGAGAAAACAAAGAAATATAAACCTCATAAGGGGAGACTCATGAAAGAGAAACAAACAAACAAAGGGAGCTTGCATGGACAAGAATTAGAATGAAACTAAGGATATTGGTCACCCATGGTAGTAAAATATTTTGGATTTTATGGCAACCTAGCTACTAATAGTATTTAGATGTTTGAGATGTTGTCATCAATTCTAGAGAGGAAGACTATTGGAAACTTACAATTGGAACAATTGTTCTTTTGTTAATGACGTCAAGTCTATGGATGACACATATTGTTACTTAATCTAAATGACATATCTATTTTATTGATGAAGAGGATTTCATAAATTGATCATAACTGTAAAACCTAGAGGAAAGGTTGAAGTTATGAAAATGAAGTTACAATGGACATTTGATTATATAGAGTTTGATAAAGAAAAGTAATTGTTTATGTCAAGAAAGCTAATCAAGCTGAACCAAAGAGTAAATATTAAGGAGTTCTAAGTAATGCTAGAGTCAACTAAGCAACATTTAGTGTTGATCAAATCTAGTGTTGAATAAACATTAACATTGATTAAGAAAGTTAGTTGATGCCAAGTCCAAAATATTTATGGCAACTAAGTATTTCACTATTGATCAAGTATCAAAATTTAGAGATTGTCAAGTGACAGTAAAGGAATAAATTCAAAGAAATCATAAGATCAAGATGACTCAGTTGATTTCTTGGGAGATGTAAAACATGTTAAAGATTGATGAGTTCTAACATTAAATTCAAGGATACTAGGTAAAGATCTAATAGATGGATTATAGAGAAGTCTCTAGAGGATGATCAAAAAGATGGATAGATACATTGAATCAACTTGAATCTGATCATAAAACCTAAAAACTATGGTGGATTTAGAAAATGGTATAGCATGAATTGCTTAGTTAAGGAGATACAAATATGAATATTTGTGCCAAGCCCAACCTAGCCTAGCTAGTGTGTGTGAGAATTTGTATGTGGAGAGAGACATAAAGAAAAATGTTTATCAGAAACACACAAGTGAGTAAATGTGAAGCTAAAGGAGAAAGCTCTAAGATATGATGTTGTTGTTGATAAATGAATTAGGGTAGAAGGCTTAAGTGGTGGTCAGAAGTGTGCATTGATTGCTTGAAGGGTGTATAAGAGACTCAAGATCAAAGATTTCAATGAAAGACTTATCAAGTTACAAATGAACTAGCATAAGGACTAGAAGGACTAAACATAGATCTAAACCAGAAAAAGTGAGTTGTAATCAGATAGATCAAACCTATTGTTTTCTTTCTTATCATTGTAAATAGTTTGTATTGAAATTCTTTTAGTAGAGGTTGACATTATAGTCATTTGAAGACTTAAAAGTCTATGTAAATCCTTTAACTAGGTGAGATTCTAAATAGAATGATCAAAGTCCCCTTACAAGTCCACTCATAATAGGGTGATTAAATCCTCTAACCAAGTCACACTTAAAAGTATGAATTGTACTCTTTAATAGGATTGGCTCCTACTTCGAAAGAGTGAAAAAGAGTGACATGTTATTGGTGGTTTTTTCACAAATTGGGTTTCTACATTATATCCCAGTGTCAAAAATGTGATGAATGCTTACATTTGATAATTTTTTCATTATGAAATGCAAGTTAAAGTTTATTATATTTCTACAATAGAGAGTGAGCAAAAATAGGATAAGTAGAACAAAGAAGTGTTTAATAATTATTCGTTCAAGTGATACATATAGACCTTGAGTAATTGATTCACTCCCCCCCTTGCCCACTTTTAGTTATTCTAAACACTCCTAACAAATCAATGCTAGATCTTGTAGACTAGGAAATAATATTGTTGGACTACTTTATCTTGGCTTGAATCTGATGCACTTGTTCATAAATATCATTTATGAATCTTGGCACATCTGACAAAATGTTGTACAAATGTTGTACTTTTTGTATTAGTTCTTTCATAAACTATATATCCTCTTGTAATTGCACTTTCTACTAGGCAATTGTTATGGAATTTTTTTCCACAACCTTATTCTCAAATTTTATAGATGCCTAGTCCATCAATTTTTCATTTGGTTCCATATTACCATCATTACTTGTTGAACTATATTTACAAGTTGGGTGATAATTGGAGCTTTGTCATCAAAATATTGAATATCAAAGGAATCAACAAAAATTTGTTTCACATCATAAAGTACCTATTTTTTCTTATGCTCTCTCCTTAACTCTTCTTGTCATTTCTTTTTAGCCAAAATCTCATGTAATAATTTTTTTTGTTCCAAGGTGAGATTTACCAAGTGTAATTTTGGCATCTCAATTATTTCATCAAGACTTAATTCAATGTCTGGTGAAATTTCCTTTATCATTTCTTTTTTCTCAATGATAGAGTGTTTCTTCTTGACACTACTTTAGGAGTTGGTGAAGGAGTATCACCACTTGGTCTTGCTTGTGCATTTGTTCTTGATAGAACAATAGTCACACTTAGTTCAGCTATAATTATCTCTTTATTTTCCTCAATATGAGGTGTTGAAATCATGTTACTATCTATACTTATGTCTTTTTCCTCAGTTCCTACCTTTGTACTTGTGAGCCTTGAATGCTTAGCATCTGGAGTATAAGGGGTGTCGACATATGTTGGTGACATGTTGCCTTGTAGACTCGACACACCTAAACTTTCTCCACTACTATGATCATCTCCGATGGTCATAGTTTCTTTATATGTCTCTGATCCCTTGGTTGATAGTCCAAAATGCTTTTCCAAAGAAATTGATCCTACCATTCTACAAATTCCATTTTATTTTGTAAAAATGAAAACATTTTTCACTTAGGTAAAAATATGCTCCTATACTTCACCAAAAAATATTTTCTATTGATCTTGAGATAGATTAGTCATGACTCTAACTAAAGTATCATTTCTTATCTTTTCCTCTACTTCTTATGCATGTAGCCATCTTATTTTTAGTCTATCATATAAATATTTAGGTATCTTCTTCTCAATTTCACTAGGAGATAGCTTATGATTAGTAATCATATCTACCATAGCCTCCTCAATTTTGTTTCTATCAGTATTATCCAGTGTATCATACTTTACAAATCTAAAATTTGGAAATCCCAAAGAACTTCTTAGATATGCACATACCTCTTAAATATACTTTGGTTGTCTTATGGGTGGTCCTTTGACCAATATCATTCTCTTAGTTTTAGGGGCAGTTGGCTTTGTAGTCTCTACATCTCTTTGTTTTGTAGTATTCTTGTCACTAGTAGCTACCCTAGTTTTTGTCTTAGTTGGTGGCAGAGGAGAGAGGGGTGTCACTATTGGATTCTTCTTAGTTCCTTAAGCCTTCTTTCTTGGTATAGTGAAAACAACTAGGGATTTACCCTTTTCACCTTCTTCTTACTCTTCCTCATCACCATTTTCTTTTTATTCATCCTCTCCAAGACCTTGTGTTAACTGGAATGGTTCTTTTCCCTTGCCTAGGGTGCCTAGTTTTGATTCTAGGTCTTAAATCATTCTTTTCCTTTTCTTCTCCTTAAAAGCTATCTTTATTTTTACATTTATTCTTGTCTTAGCTTCCTCATATTTTCCAAAATATTTATCCTCGATGTCAATTTCTTCTTCAAATAGTGCAACAATATTTACACTTACTAGATCACTATCAATTTCACAATCAACGCTTTGTAGCCAAGCTTTCCTCGACTTTACTTCCTATAAAAATGTATTGTCTCTGTATGCAAGAAAATATATGTCATTATTATATCTTGTAACCAATTCATTAGGAATCCTTATTATTATCTTCATTCTTTGCTTAAATTCATCAAAGTAAGCATCCATAACATTCTCAAACTTTTCTCCTAATCGAGTAATGTATGTGTATATCTATCCAATCATTGGTTTTTCTTGTTCCCAAACATCACCAATACCAAGAAAATATCTTTGGATATAAAATAAAATACATACAATGAGAGATCCAAACTTACACATTGAATTCTTTTCTTTTCTTATAGATGACAGATTCTCTACTAGTTGTAGTCTTTGTAGCTTGGTAAGATCATATTAATGATCTTTCATCACTATCTTCCATGCTTAATCTACTTCCATTCATGGAAATCTATTCAATCTGCTTGACTAGTAAAAAGTTTGAGCTATAACCCTCATAGAAAATTTGATTAGTGGATACAAAATGTTTTTAATGGATAGACCTCATCCATTCTACTCGGCTCTTGTGTTTGCTTCAATTTCCTCTCAACTCAGGCATCACATGGTTTTCTTTTTGTCTAGGGTTTGATAGTCTATAACTCTATGAATCATCTTCTTCCTTATCTCCATGGGTCTATTTTGTAACGAGAACTTCATATCATGGATTATATTCAAAACATTTTTGATCTATTCAATCTTGAAATTTCTTGAGAATTCTAGGGCACGAGTTAACCCTTTCCTTTCAACAACTCTAAATCCATCCTTCAAGAGTCCTCCATTAAATAGCTTCTCATACATTTTTTTGATCTCATAGTCTCCTACTTCTCCAATCTTACACATGTAACCATTTATAACATCATGGATCATAATACCTTTGGGTGGTATTGAGGATAGCACACCCATTGAATCTCCTTTCCTTGCAATTTCTAGAATAGCATGAAACTTTGGTGGAGGACAAGTGCCACTCTTCACCAATTGAATTTTACTAGCCACTGGGCTCATTCCTATTGTAGATGAAGTAGTCATATCTTCTGTTAGGGTTTGAAATTTCTACTTTCTCCTCTAAATTATTTGGCACAGTTCAAATCTTCATTTGTTCAAAATTCTTGTTCAAATCACTCTTGAAATATTTTACTCATTGCTCAAATCACCAAATCTCTCTATGCCCTTTAAATCTATATGCAATGTATGAGACAATGCCTTCTAAATTTTACATATACCTTATTTTGATCAATTTAGGGCATCCATTAATGTTTTGTATGTAGGTAAGTGAAATCTAGCTATCTTAGTCAATATTTATGCATTTTTAACTAGGTCTTTACTTTACCGCTCAGTCTCTTCCATATTATTTGGTCTCTTCCATTTCACTTAGTCTCTACCACATCACTTTTGAAATTCTCAATCCATGTTGCAATGCTCAATTATTTACTAATGTTTAACAACCTTCTACAAATTTTTTCTTTATGCATCTTCATATATGAAAATATGAACTTTTGGCAAATTTCATGTAAGGAACTAATGTATGATATATCAACTAAATATACAGTTCCATACATACCTTTCTTTCTGAATTTGAGATGACATGATCACCTTCTCTATTGGATTGGGTGACCTCAACTCTATTTGCTCCACTACTTCCATCTTCTTCTCTCTTTTACCATTTTTGATTCATTTCCTTCTCTATTTTTCAATGCCTACTTTTTCTATTCCTTTGTCTTTTGTTTAATTTACTAAATGTATTGAGTCCTGCAATTCCTTTTTAGATGTCCAAAGTTCTGACATTTGGAATAGGCATTTCTAGGTACATAATTCTACCTCTAATTTGTCCAATGAGGTTTTTTCTAAGATTTGCATTCATATGCTCTATGTGCATACTTTTGACAATTACTACAATATCCTTCAAATCTAGGTGTAGTAGATGCATTCCTCATTCTTGATCTACACTCTTGTATTTGATGTCCTTGTTTCTTGTAATAAAAGTTGTAACTAATAAATTTAGGTTTTGGATTTTG
This sequence comes from Cupressus sempervirens, assembly GCA_028749045.1. Taxonomy (NCBI): domain Eukaryota; kingdom Viridiplantae; phylum Streptophyta; class Pinopsida; order Cupressales; family Cupressaceae; genus Cupressus; species Cupressus sempervirens. The sequence goes on from CM053785.1 coordinate 103,039,204, forward strand.
CATACCAGGTTTTCTTCAATAAATGTTTGTAATAGGACCAAGTTTTCCATAGTGATAGCATGTTGGTTTTTCCTTTGACTTTGCATTCCCCAGATCTCCATTCTTGGATGATTCTCCTTGCTCACTGTATGAATGTCCTAATCCATTAGAACTACTAGATGACTTCATAAGTTCTTCAAAATATTTCATTGCTTCTTTTGGTTATCTAAATTTCTCCATAGATATGTCCTTTTGTGATCTGAGATTTTTAATTTCCAAATCCTTGTGATTCAATTCCTAATTTGCAAGCATTAGTTGATTCATCATGTCTAGTTGAGTGTTTGTGAGATTCTACACATTTGATATCCTTTCTTCAAGTCTGCTAGTCATTACTCTTTTATCTTCCTTAGGCATAGTCATGTCTTCTTCAACTTTCTTCTTTTGTGTAGTCACTTCACATAGTCTTCCTTATTGAGTTTCATGTTCCCTTTTCATTCTTCTTATTTCTTCATTTAGGATTTTTTTTTCTTTTCAAGTAGATCTATAGATGCTTTGTCATTTGGATTGATTGATTTAAACCCTCCTTCAATCTCAACTTCTTCATAGGAAAATTGTTTATCCTAGATAGCCAATTCCTTTCTCCTTTTCAATGATTTCTTCAAATCCCATCTTGCTTTCTCAATTTTCTATAGTATGAGTTGGATATCAATCACCTAATTGTCAATAACCTTGTCTAGTTTAAAACCCTCCATCTCTAAGATCTGATCTCCAAGTGATTAAGCTTCTCTTATAGAACCAATTCTCTAATATCAATTGTTGATTGATGGAGTTATAAATAGGATAACAAGATACTCATAAGCGAGGTGAATCAGAATCTTTAAACAAATTTCTTTTTCAACAATTCATTCATGTATTCACCAGTAAAATTTTGCATATAAAACTTGTAATGATAAACTTACTAAAATATGAAAATAAGCACATAAAACAATATTTGTTACCCAAAAACCCTCCAAGGTGAAGGTAAAACTAGGGTGGGGATGACACCTACAAATCTTCACTACTGCAGTAATAAAGATAACCTTTTAGGGTTACAATGTTTGATCATAATATATGATCTACCCTATGAGGGGTCTTCCATGTTAAAATCTTTAGAGATTGTTAGGTCTCACTTTGTTAGAAGATTTAACACTTTCAATAAAGTAAGGAATTTATTAGGAGATTTACAAAGATCTGTTAAGACCACTCTATTAACAAATTTACCCTAATTCAAGTTGATTAAAACTAATTTAGTACTTGACTCTTGGTATTCTTTGTGAGAATATTTTGAGTCTTCTCCTTGCTAAATAATCCTCTCCTTTAATCTGATAATACTTTTCTTCCCCTTTATTGCACTAATCAATTCACTTTCCCTATCAAGTGATAATAGAACATTTTCATCCACTTTTGATCTAATCTTTATCCTTCACTTCATTATTTCATTGTTACTCCTAGTTCACATACACACTCCTCTCTTCTCACCTTATTTCCATACATCACACACACCACATGATCTAGTTTAACAACTCCTATATTTAAAGAATTTTGTAAAGATTTTTTCTAGATACTTCCATATTTTTCCTCTTTATCTAAATCATTGATAAAAAAAACATAGGGGACTATGATCCACATCATGAATGCATAAAAGACTTTGAAAAAATCTCTACATATATTTCCATTCCTCACTTTCATGTAAACTTTGCATTGTTGAACCTAAACTAATTTTTTATACTCGACATTGTTATTTCTCAATTTGTATTGTGCTCAACACTTACTATGTAACTCAACACTTATATGCTTGAAACTACTTAATCATTGTTGATCTTAGCTTGTATAGAAAATACTCTATAGCCATATAGTTACTAGGCTCATATAGAGTATCTCAATACATACTTACTTAGTACATGACTTAGCCTATATAGAGTAGCTTAGTCAGAGTGATGACCGTCTGAATTTTCCTTGTAAATGATTAAGTATTTAATACTAATAGACAACTAATGTAGTGTAAGGTAGGACAATCCCTAAAGAGATGCAATAGCCCCCAGTAAATAACCACACAATAGAAACACAAAAAAAATGCAAGATCTGATACCAAATCAAAAAAATTTATTCACAGAATAGTTGATTACATGCAATGTGTTGGGTTGTAAGGCCTTCCTCATTATGGCCAAATACAAAGAATGTAATAGTTCTGCAAGATCCCTCAAGATCCCATCCAAACCCTACCTAGTCTAGATCTAAACTCTAGTAGAAACCTCCAAGGAAGATCTAAACTTGTGCTCACAAGCCTACCTAGCAATCTCCTTGTTTCCCAAGCCACAACGACTAGCTCTTCTCAAAATTTTCTCCTCTACCATATCCTCTTGTCCAAGATTGATGATAAATAATGATAAGACAAGGCTCTTTACTTATAAAAAAACTAAGCCACAAGTCATCCACGATAAAGTTACATTAAATAAACCCTCTAGCCACAAGTTACATTTAATAATGCCAACTATTAAATGTTTTTTCTCTCTTTTCTCCATTTATTTATTTATTTTAATTTTTTCACTTTTTCTCTCCTCCAATATATATATATTTCCCTTTTTATTGTTATTTTGAAGAAAAATAAAGGTCAACTTGTGGCTTGGTTTGGTATAAGTAGAGGACCTTGTCTTAGCATTATTCATCATCGATCTTGGAGAAAAGGATTTGGTAGAGGGGAAAATATTGAGAAGAGCTAGTAGTTTTGGCTTGGGAAACAAGGAGATTTCTTGGTGGGCTTGCGAGCACAAGTTTAGATCTTCCTTGGAGGTTTCTACTAGAGCATGGATATGGAATAGCTAGGGTTTGGATGGAATCTTGAGAGATCTTGTAGAACTATTAGTTTCTCTATATTTGGCCATAACTAGGAAGGCCTCAACCCAGCACATTACATGTAATTAGTTATTTTATGAATAAAGAGTTGTGATTTGGTATCAGATCTTGTATTTTTGTTGTGTTTCTATTGTGTGGTTATTTGTTGGGGGCTAGGACATCTCCTTTGGGGATTCTCCTACCTTACTCTACATCAACAACAATAGTTATAGATAACAACATTTTGTTTATTTATTCTTGATGATATTTTCAAATCTTTTAAATCATAAACCAATATATTGTGTGGTTGGGTGATATTAAACTTAATTTTTTTTAAATGAGTTGATAAATTTTAAGGTAGTTGGTTTGGTTACTCTGATTTCATGCTTGAAACATTTTTTGAATAATTCTAGGGGATCTATGGATTTGACAAGCCTAGTTTGTATAACATAGGTTGTTGATAGTATAGGTGATAAGTATTTAAACCATGGTGGACATTGGGAAATATCAATTCGAGAAGAAGGGTTCGATAGATTTTTTATTCTTTTATATAGAGAATAGTTCCTCTTACTTCAAACTTTTAATTTATTTTAGATATTATTTTTTAAAAATTAATACATTTTTTTCATGTTATATCAGTATATGTTTACAAGTGAAGGTGCATTTGACAATATAAATAAATGGTTGTTTGTACATTTTTACTTTCATTATAAGAAAAATTGTATAAAAAAATTCACATTTACAACTTCTAATTTATGGAGGTAGATAAAAAAAATTAAAGTATATTATATATGGGTTTACATGTGTAGAATTAATGATGTTTGTTGTGTAATAATATGGAATATTTTTCACTTAATAAATTATCTTCATCCATTAAACCCATTTTAAGTGTTGGTATCTACACATATATTGAATAGTGTAAACATTTATATTAAAAAATAATAATAAAAGCATTAAACCAGGCTCATTTCATTCAAATTACAACAAAATTAACCTATTTTTTCACATATAAAAAGTTCACAATCAACCACCACAAATCAATGTATCTTGCAAATTCAAAAAAAATAGGCAAAACAGAATCCAACCTAATCTTCATTTTCATTACAAATTTTCTTATAAAAATTTGATAGGTATAACTAAATAAATAAATGAAGAGATATAATTTAATGTATCTCTTATTATTTTTTCTTTAAAAAAAAATCTGAAAAAGATGTAATCAAGTATCAATATAGCTAATTTATTTACTATAATTGACATTTATTAAACATTTAAAAATTATTTTGAATTCTTTGAACTAATATAGAATGTTGAAATTGTATAGTCATTGAATATGTTTTTTCCTAATTGTATAGGCATTTAATATTTTCAAAATCAAAATCAACAGAATATTATACACAGACGTGCACACACACACACACACACACACACACACACACACACACACACACACACAAATATACAACAACCCTCTAAATAAGCTAAGAAAATCCAAATCACAAGTGGAAATGTCAATATTAAAAAGTAAAGAATTGGAACATCTCAATTCCCTTTGTTAATCTTAAAGAAAGAAACTTATTGACCAATTGTTGATGTTGCATGAAGTTATGCTAATTGTCACACTTTTCTTCCACATCACATGATTAAAAGACACAAAAAAATTCAAAATTGGATATACCATCTATAGATACCTTGTGTCACTCTTGAATGCCTCATCAACAATGTTGTTGGTAGATAAGATATTTCATAGACCTAATATTGCCTCGAACTTTTGTGGTATAGGAGGCCATAATCCCTCTAAGAAGTTGGTTGTGAAAGGGGACCTCTCTATATCTAGTTAATAGGATGAGGTCTTATTCATTAACAAAATTAACCAAATAAATCACTCCAACAACTAAGAAAGATTATACACCATCACTCATACAACCAAGAAAGAGCTCTCAATTTGTCAATCTTTACTATGTCTAGACCTAGCAAGTTTCCCTATGTATGAGATTTAAAGTTTGTGTTTTACTTTTTCATTGGTGTAATTAGGAAAGCCCAATGATATTGAGGCTTATGTATTTCAATTCCTTCAATTCCCAATGTTTATTGCCTCATATAGTGCCTGCCCCTAGATCGCATTTCTATTATCATTGTCAAATTCCTTAGGCTGATTTTATGCATCGATTAGTTTTAGAGATACTAAATTTGTAATATTATGATATTATTTCATGTCTTGAATTACAAATGCATCAGTTATTATTGCTTAGTTGATTTCATTCATGTGTTGTTAATGGTATTTTGATGATCCTAGTTAGTAAATGTGGTTTCTTTCATAAAAATGTTAACATGATGTCTTTAATGATGATTATGTTGTATTGATAGAGATGCATTATTATATGTACGCATTTGATATTAGACTTCTGATTTTTACGATACTTACCCCATACTTGCATGTGTATGGTGCGCGTGTTTATTTTATCTTTCTATCTGACGCGTTTATTTTATTTTATCTTTTTATTATAAAAGAATTCTTAAATTTCACATATAATAATACATAATTCATATTAATTTTTAAAAGTACATTAAAAATAAAAATAAAATAACAATAAAGAAATTTATTATTAAATACGGGGGGGGGGGCGGATTTTACCCACCCTTAACCCCGTACCTGATATCGGCATTACGGCCGCGGCAGCCAGTACCGCTGCTGCCGCAGGCAGCAGTTGTACTGCTGCTGCGCACAGCAGGGTAACCCGCTATCGCAGGTACCAGGCCGGTGCGCCTTTAAACACATCTTTTGATTTATATTTTTCATTTTTTATAAATTTTAATACATTTAAAAATTTATTTAATTTAAATGGTAATAAATTATATTATAAATTAATAACATTTTGTGTTATTCAATTTTATAATTATTTATTAATAATTTTACTTTTAATTTTTTTAAAATGTTTTATAATTAAATAAAATTTAAATAATTTTATTAATTATTCATTTAATATAATTAAATTTGATTTAATTAGGATCTATTAATGAAAAGAATTAATTAATGAAGTTATTAATTTATCATATTTAATAATATTGATTTTATTAAAATTATGGTTATTTTATGAACTGTTATTTTCTTTTTATAACCTAAATGGAATAAAACGATTATTTCTAGATTATTCTACTAGGAAATGATTTTTATTATGATGGTAATTTTACATATTTAAGTTGAATAAATGAATGAATTATTGGGTGGAATAAATCAAAAATCTCCTACACTTGAAACGTACATTGAACACAAAACTGAACTTTACGTTTGACTTTATTGTGTATTATCAAATCAAACCAAACTATGAAATTGTATTGTTTTCTATGTATTGTCTTTACTTGTGGAGTTTGGGGTTGACCTAGTTTGACTAGTCTAGGATGTACACCAGAGGCTTTGTCAGATTTCTTATATACTATTTATGGGACTAGATGTTGTGATGTGTTTTGTGATTCATATTGGAGATTATATTTATGAGGTTTATCTTGTGGAAAAATTATGTGTACTTGGATGGGAGAACCATCTTGTTATCAGGTTGCCTGTTAAGGAACCGAGTTTGATCTTTGTGGGTGTTGTGGTATGGGACACAACTGTGTTTTTATGTGCTTAGGAGAGGTTGTCTAGGTACGTGACTTGGGAGTGGCTTGCATAGGGGTCCGGGACCCAAAGTGGTCAGTACCAAGGTAACCTAATGCAAGTTATGTAATAAGTGATAATCTAGTAATTAAAACTTTTGGGGGGAAAACACACTTAAAAAGATAAGTTAGAGATATTTGATCCACCCATGCCTTTAGTGCTTGTATAGACTAAGGATGGGAATGAGATGAGTGCCTCGTCTTCTTGAGAGGGCTTTCTAGTTTCCATATGTGTGATGTTGAGGGTCCGGGGTTCTGAGTAATCAGTCCAGGGTAACTCAACGCTTGAGGGTCTGGGGTCTCTTAAGAGATTAGTCTAGGGTAACTCAAGCAGCCATGTGATGACACTCCCTAGTATGTAGCCTGAGTCTCCTTTGTAGATTTTGTGTATCTCTGGTGGTGTACTTATTGATTGTGTTTATTGTGGTTACTTACTTTCATTGATGATGATTGGTGATTCGTGATGTTGTACTTTTGACATGTGTTTATGGACTTGATGAGGATTATCTTTCGTTGACTTTATCTTATGATCTTGGTATTTGGTTTATACTTGGTTCGTGTATGATGTTTGGTTATATGGTGTCAGTATTGGATTGAGTGTTCTTACTTTTGGATTATTTTATCTTCTTGAGTAGCATGTGTTACCTTTGAGGTAGTTTTGGCTATAAGGGGTACCTTGCCTAGGAATGTTTTATGTTTGATAGCCGTATGTGGATTGTTCATTATCTTCCCTGCACGGTGGGAGTGGAAGCCTGACTAGGTAACCACGCGGTCGGGAGGTAGTGCCTTCTTACCATTTGGGTCCCCCTTCACATTGCCAGCTGTTGGATGTTCATTGCAGGAGATGTACCTTTATCGTTCTTATTTCTTATCTCAGAGACTTCTTTTCAGATGAAGTATATATGTTATCATGTATTTTGATGTATTGTATCTTTTCTCACATACCCTGCGACATGTGCAGTGGATGTTATTGATTGGATGTACTTTCATTGTATTGTTTATACTTATGCATTTGCGTATGCGACTATCTATCTGTTATTCCTTTATGATCTTGAGACATTGTATTTGGAAACTTAAACTAATTAATTTAAAATTACTAAATGTGACTCAACGTAAAGGAACCTTTGAGGAATTGAAACTATATCTGTAATTGCAAATGTGTATTTGATGTGTATGTTCATATTGCTTCCGCATTAATGTTATCTTGGTATTGTTTAAACTTTATAAAAAAATAGTTCAGTAAACATTATAACATGTTAGGTTTAATTCTCTTGGGTTCCCGATCGGGGCGTTACATATGGTATCCGAGCCTAGTTTCAACATTGAGAACTCTGGGCATTATGTGCGCCATCACTTGAGCAATTAGTAAACTTGCAACTTATTTAAATGACAAACTTATATTGACATCAAACTAGAAACCAAACTGTTGAACATTAAACTTTGAAACAATACAAATTCTAAACATTGAACTAGAAAACTTATAAAACTTTTTGGATTATTGCTTTATGTCTGTAAGTTATGACCCTATGGTTATGTTGGATTCTTAGATGTCGTTGTTGTATTTTGGTGTTGTAGGAGAGATGAGTTCTGGTTCTAGATCCATTGCTAGGGGTCGTAGCTCAGGACATGGTAGGAGTCATGGGAGAGTTAGTTACCGTATTCCTTCCTTGGTCCATTCAGGGGACCCTATTCAAGAAGAGGTTAGAGAGGATGATAGTGTTAAGCAAGATACTGAGACAAAAGGACCAGTCACTAGAGACTTGGTCAAGGAGATCCTAGCACCCCTGCCGTTACAGGATAGAACTCATCATTCAGAGCATGGAGATAGAGATAGGTCCATGAGTCCTAGAGGGAGGAACCTAGAGAGCATAAGGCAGTCTAGCCAGTCCATCCAGATGAAGGACCTATTACGGGTCAAGATCAAACCTTTTAATGGAGAAGGTACTTTATATGATGCTAAGAATTGGTTGATTGCTCTAGATAGATGTTTTTCCATGCAAGACTTTGACTCCAACATCAAGGCAAGATATGCCATCACCCACTTAGAGCTCTTTGCAGCAAATTGGTGGAATATAGAGGAGAAGAAACTTGGGATAAATATGCAGACTGTTACATGGGAGTTGTTCCTTGAACACTTCCATGAGCAATTTCTATCAGAGCAGTGGCAACTGCAGAGGGCAGATGAATTTCATGATTTGAGACAGGGTACCAAGACCCTGGTGGAGTATGAGCGTATGTTCTTCAAGCTTATGTCTTATGCAAAAGTTAGTGATAGCTCACCATTGATGGTCCAACATTTCATTAGAGGACTTAATGCTAACATCATTGGGGGTGTTAAGGTTTTCCAACCTAAAACCCTTAAGGATGCAATATTGCGAGCTACTTTGGTTGAGGTGAGTGTGACTTCAGGGCAAGGTGGCCTACCGGGTGTTCAGGCTAGAGGGGCACTTTATTCAGGAGCATTGAGGGATAACCAGTCTCAAGGGGCTGGAAGTTCTAGAAATTCTCCTAACTTCTCTAAGGGTAATCAGGAGAAGACGGGAAGAAAGTTCTTCCATGGTAACAGTGGTGGTTCATAGTCAGGGAACTATCGCAACTGGAAGCGTAGTATGCGCAACAGGTTGGATTGAGTTCCTCGAGCTCTTAGTGTGGATGCTAGTGTTGGTAGTTGTGATCAGTTGAGTGCACCTAGAGCTCAGGGAGGCTTTAGTGGAGATTGCTACTTTTGTGGACAATATGGTCATAGAGCGACCAATTGCCCCGATCGTGGACCTTAGTTTTGTGTTGATTCATGTCTCTTAGTAATGGGCTTTCAGGAGTAAGCCTAATTCTAGGGGGGGTGGATGTAGTGCCTGCCCCTAGATCGCATTTCTATTATCATTGTCAAATTCCTTAGGCTGATTTTGTGCATCGATTAGTTTTAGAGATACTAGATTTGTAATATTATGATATTATTTCAAGTCTTGAATTACAAATGCATCGGTTATTATTGCTTAGTTGATTTCATTCATGTGTTGTTAATGGTATTTTGATGATCCTAGTTAGTAAATGTGGTTTCTTTCATAAAAATGTTAACATGATGTCTTTAATGATGATTATGTTGTATTGATAGAGATGCATTATTATATGTACGCATTTGATATTAGACTTATGATTTTTATGATACTTACCCCATACTTGCATGTGTATGGTGCGCATGTTTATTTTATCTTTCTATCTGACGTGTTTGATGTGGTTAAGGGAGGGAGTCGTAGTCACCTGCTAGTCGGGATCTACACGATGAACCACTCCCCGCTATTGTTTGTTTAGTTTAGATATATTATATACATGTACATGCTCGTCTTTTATGTAGGATGCAGGTACCGGGCATCGACTTCCCTGAATTGACAGGATGAGCGTGCCCTATTATAAATACTCAAATGGTGAGAATGGGAAGATAATGATCAGGTCCAATCCTAGCCATAAGCCTATAATACTTGTCCTGCAAGGAGGACTCGTAACAGACTGTCTACCCTTTTTAAAATCCGCGAGTCTTTTGTGCGTATGTTGTTTTGTGAGTCTTTGATGAATTTCTATTAATTAAGTCTAATTAATAGATTAAATTAATAATTTAATTTAATGGAGAATTATTATGACTTTTTGAATATTTAATTATATTTAATTAATTGAGAAATTAATTAAATATAAAGAATTAAATTGAAGATAAAAGCTATAAGATTAAATTTAGAACATGATAATATTTATTTAATTTAATAATAATATATTTAGAGTTCATTTTTAAATAAATGCTAAATATTATTGTTATTTAAGTTAATAAATATTTATCAATTTAAACATTCAAAAATATATTAAAAAGGAAAAAGATATTAATTTATGGAAAAGATTTAAGTTTGCATGAATGAGTTTTAAATATAAGAGATTAATTTAAAAGATAAAAAAGCATGTGAACTTAATAAAGATATTCTAAGAAGGTGTGCATGAGATTTTAAAAGGTTATTAAATTAATTTAAAGTAAAGTAAAGTGGAAAGTTAAATAAAGTAATTTAATAATTCACTTAAAGTGCATGAAGGAATAATAAAAGAATATTTTAATTTAAAAAGAAAATTAATTGTGCATGAATGAATTAATTAAATAAGAGAGAATTAAATATTGGAGATAAAAGTTAAAGTTTAAATTTAGAACTTGATTGATTATATTTATTTAATGTAATAATAATATATTTAGAGTGCATTTTTAAATAAATGCTAAATATTATTGTTATTTAAGTTAATAAATATTTTATCAATTAAGTTTCTAAAAATGAAATTAAAAGTGAAAATATATTTAATTATCATAAAGATTATAGTTCGCATGATTTATGCATGAGTTGAAAATAAAAGAAATTAATTGAAAAGATTAAACATCTGAAATTAATAAAGATATTTAATCGAATTAAGTGCGCATGAGATTTATAAGTTATAAATTGATTAAAATAGAAGTTGAGTGGAAATTAAATAAAGAGATTTAATAATCCATTTAACGTGCATGAAAATATGAAAGATAAGATAAATAAAGGTTGATTTTAGAGTTAACGAGAGAAGATCAAGAGACCTCTCGGGTAAATGCACAATTAGTGCCCCGATTGTAGGAAGAGAACTCCTTATCAAAATTGGAGGGTTCATTTTTCAAGGGAGAGTTTTTTAGACACAGGTTTTCAAGGCACACACAAGTTTTTGGAGAGCAACTGGAAGGGTTTGGAAAAGAAGGAATTTTTCGTAGCTTGAAGGATATTGTTGCAGTAGAAATCTTTGTCCAGCTGTTAGAGTTTTAGCATCACTACGAGGTAGGGTTTTGAAATCCTGTGAATGCAATTTTAATTGGAAATATCTGTTTGCTTCGTGATTGTTGGGTGATTGAAATTATGTTTATCATCTCGATTGTTTCAAGATCTGATTGGTTAAAATTAGTTTCTCATTTATTATATAGAAGAATCATAGAGGAAATTAATTAAATCATGTAGGGTTTAAAGGAAAAGAAAGATTTAAAATTAGATATTTGAAATTTGATAGGTCAGACTTAGTTTTCTTGTCAGGGTAATAATGTAAATATTATATATATAATTATAGAATTATTGAAATGTATTCCATAAATTGTAAATAAAATAAAAATTATAAATTTATAAAAGAATTCTTAAATTTCACATATAATAATACATAATTCATATTAATTTTTAAAAGTACATTAAAAATAAAAATAAAATAACAATAAAGAAATTTATTATTAAATACGGGGGGGGGCGGATTTTACCCACCCCTAACCCCGTACCTGCTGTCGGCATTACGGCCACGGCAGCCAGTACTGCTGCTGCTGCGCGCAGCAGGGTACTGTGCTGTCGCAGGTACCAGGCCGGCGGGCCTTTAAACACATCTTTTGATTTATATTTTTTGTTTTTTATAAATTTTAATACATTTTAAAATTTATTTAATTTAAATGGTAATAAATTATATTATAAATTAATTACATTTTGTGTTATTCAATTTTATAATTATTTATTAATAATTTTACTTTTAATTTTTTTAAAATGTTTTATAATTAAATAAAATTTAAATAATTTTATTAATTATTCATTTAATCTAATTAAATTTGATTTAATTAGGATCTATTAACGACAAGAATTAATTAATGAAGTTATTAATTTATCATATTTAATAATATTGATTTTATTAAAATTATGGTTATTTTATGAACTGTTATTTTCTTTTTATAACCTAAATGGAATAAAATGATTATTTCTAGATTATTCTACTAGGAAATGATTTTTATTATGATGGTAATTTTACATATTTAAGTCGAATAAATGAATGAATTATTGGGTGGAATAAATCAAAAATCTCCTACACTTGAAACATACATTGAACACAAAACTGAACTTTACGTTTGACTTTATTGTGTATTATCAAATCAAACCAAACTATGAAATTGTATTGTTTTCTATGTATTGTCTTTACTTGTGGAGTTTGGGGTTGACCTAGTTTGACTAGTCTAGGATGTACACCAGAGGCTTTGTCAGATTTCTTGTATACTATTTATGGGACTAGATGTTGTGATGTGTTTTGTGATTCATATTGGAGATTATATTTATGAGGTTTATCTTGTGGAAAAATTATGTGTACTTGGATGGGAGAACCATCTTGTTATCAGGTTGCCTGTTAAGGAACCGAGTTTGATCTTTGTGGGTGTTGTGGTATGGGACACAACTGTGTTTTTATGTGCTTAGGAGAGGTTGTCTAGGTACGTGACTTGGGAGTGGCTTGCATAGGGGTCCGGGACCCAAAGTGGTCAGTACTAGGGTAACCTAATGCAAGTTATGTAATAAGTGATAATCTAGTAATTAAAACTTTTGGGGGGAAAACACACTTAAAATGACAAGTTAGAGATATTTGATCCACCCATGCCTTTAGTGCTTGTATAGACTAAGGATGGGAATGAGATGAGTGCCTCCTCTTCTTGAGAGGGCTTTCTAGTTTCCATATGTGTGATGTTGAGGGTCCGAGGTTCTGAGTAACTAGTCCAGGGTAACTCAACGCTTGAGGGTCCGGGGTCTCTTAAGAGATCAGTCCAGGGTAACTCAAGCAGCCATGTGATGACACTCCCTAGTATGTAGCCTAAGTCTCCTCTGTAGATTTTGTGTATCTCTGGTGGTGTACTTATTGATTGTGTTTATTGTGGTTACTTACTTTCATTGATGATGATTGGTGATTCGTGATGTTGTACTTTTGACATGTGGTTATGGACTTGAGGAGGATTATCTTTCGTTGACTTTATCTTATGATCTTGGTATTTGGTTTATACTTGGTTCGTGTATGATGTTTGGTTATGTGGTGTCAGTATTGGATTGAGTGTTCTTACTTTTGGATTATTTTATCTTCTTGAGTAGCATGTGTTACCTTTGAGGTAGTTTTGGCTATTAGGGGTACCTTGCCTAGGAATGTTTTATGTTTGATAGCCGTATGTGGATTGTTCATTATCTTCTCTGCACGGTGGGAGTGGAAGCCTGACTAGGTAACCATGCGGTCGGGAGGTAGTGCCTTCTTACCATTTGGGTCCCCCTTCACATTGCTAGTTGTTGGATGTTCATTGCAGGAGATGTACCTTTATCATTCTTATTTCTTATCTCAGAGACTTCTTTTCAGATGAAGTATATATGTTATCATGTATTCTGATGTATTGTATCTTTTCTCACATACCCTGCGACATGTGCAGTGGATGTTATTGATTGGATGTACTTTCATTGTATTGTTTATACTTATGCATTTGCTTATACGACTATGTATCTGTTATTCCTTTATGATCTTGAGACATTGTATTTGGAAACTTAAACTAATTATTTAAAATTACTAAATGTGACTCAACGTAAAGGAACCTTTGAGGAATTGAAACTATATCTGTAATTGCAAATTTGTATTTGATGTGTATGTTCATATTGCTTCCGCATTAATGTTATCTTGGTATTGTTTAAAATTTTAAAAAAAAATAGTTTAGTAAACATTATAACATGTTAGGTTTAATTCTCTTGGGTTCCCGAGCGGGGCATTACACCTCAAAACAGTAGAGGCCTCAAATTTTCAACATCAAAAATAGATTGAGAAAATATTTTATAAAAAAAAGATTAAGGAAAAAAATTCTTATAACCTAGTTAGAGATCAATTGCATAATAAATTCATAGAAAGAAGATCAATATAATTTATAACAATTAATACTCTAGGTTAATTAACTGCAACTAAATAGTGGTTCAACAAAATAACAGAAGCCAAACAAAATTACACAATAACACTGATACCCCTTGGAAATCCCATCTTAGGGAAAAACCCACAACTCTTGGATTTTCTATTTATCCTAATAGTAGACTTTATCTTCCATAATACTATAGAGTTTTCTACATCAACTTTTCATATATAAATCCCAACTTCTTTACCTTGCAAGCAAGGAAATAAAATTTCCTTTCTTTCATTAACTTTAAAATATCCAACTTGAGTCTCTTTAAGGAAGCTCCACCTTCCAAGCTACAAAAAAAATATGAAAATGATTACTCCTTAGCAAGGGAGGTGTTCTGCACAACACCCAACTTATTCCTGAAGAACACAAGCTTATTCTTCACGAAAGCCTTTGTCAAGATGTTTTCTATCTATTATTTAGCAGGAATATATTTAAGTTTTAGCATCTCCTTCTCCACACAACCTCTAATGAAGTGGTACTCATTCTCAATGTGCTTGGACTTGTCGTGAAACACTAGATTCTCAAAAAGTTTAATGTAGCTTTGATTATCACACTAAATTACTATAGGATCAAACTTCTAATCAAAGAACCCAACTACAATTTTATGACTCCAAATAGCCTCACATCTAGCCATACTAGAAGCCATATACTTAGACTGTGCAAAACTTTATGCAACTAACATATGTTTCCTTCTATACCAAGAGACAACTCTTGACCTCAAACTAAAACAACACCCTAAAGTTATCTTCTTGTAAACTATATTTCCTGCCCAATCTAAATTAGTAAAACCCTTAAGCTTTATTACATCCTAGTATACATATTTTAGCCATTTTTCCTTAGTAATATCTCAAAACTTGCTTTGTAGCTATCTAGTACACACATTTAGGTTCCACTATAAATTGACTGAGAGAGTTCACTACAAAAAAAATGTCTAGCCTAGTGTTAAATAGATACATAAGAGAGCCTATCAACTAGCTATATAAATTAGGATTCGTTTCTCTTCATCTAGAAGTATCAATCTTCCTCTAATTGTTGAAATTCTTTATACTAACTAAGAGGGGGTATGAATCAATTATCTAAGGTCTAGATATACAAATAAAACTTTTCTCAACTTAGTGAACCCATAAAACATTCATACTCATGCATGCATCCATATGAATATGCAATTACTAAAAACTTGCAAGTTACTATCTAATAAATTTGCAAAAATGTAAAGTATGAAACATAATAGATTGATCAACACACTTGATGCAATGATTTAATATGGAAACCCAATTTGGTAAAAACTACCAATAACATACTACTCCTTTTCACTTTTCTAAAGTGATTCCCTATGAAAGGTGAACCATATTAAAGGTTACAATACACATTGTTAAATGTGACCCAGTTAAGGGATTCCAATCACCCTATTAAAAGTGAGCCTTGTTAGAGGACTTTAGGCCATTCACTTGGAATGCCACCCTGTTAAAGGATTTACTAATGTTTTTTATGTCAACCTTCATCCAAAGGATTTATTCTAGATTCATACAATTGTTAGAGAGTAACAGTAGAGCTTTGATTTGATACAACTTACAACTTCTCTTGTAGATTAAAGATCTTTGTTCAACTCTCCATTTTGCTTGGCCTTTACACTTTGTAGCTCTAATAGCTTGTTCACCCTTTAAGCATATATCTCCTTAAGCCTTATTTCTTAGCATGCCATTACATATTCTTCTCTTGTGTCACTTGATGAAGTAAAACCCTTAATTCCTTCTTCTCTCTGAGTTCTCACATATGAAAACCTTTCTTTATGACCAAACATTCTTATAAATAGGAAATTAAGATACTTTGTCATTTTCCATTGTCCACTTTAGGATTTGGATGGATTAGGTAGGATAGAATGTATCTACCCTATATCTTGTATCTCTTCTAGAATCCATTTGAATTCACCTCAAAAATAGTTTGTATTGAATTTTGTGCAACCAATTCATTAACCTTATCTTCCTCCTAGTTCACAAGTTTCAAGAAAATAAACTTGTTAGCTTATATTTGGTAAATCTTCAATATTTTTCATATTGTAGTAGCTCAACATTATTAATCTTCTAATGCTCAACACATACTATGTTGCTCGACATCAACTGTAAAATCACTCGGTATCAACTAAAGTTTACTAGTGCTTGGCATCACCTAAACTTTACTCAGCATCAACTATCTCGCTCAATATTCACTAAAATTTTCTTTTACTTAGCTCTAACTAACTTTTAGCTTGGATTGTACTAACTTTTTTTCGCACCTACTATCCACTTGGTCAAGCTTAGCAGAGAAACTTTGTTTAACTTGTTCTTCTAAACTTTCTTAGTGTAATCAACATTTGTAACCTTAGGTAGATCATCAATTCATCATGTCATCACTATCTTAACTAATCCTCATACTTCATTACATAATCATAACTCAACCTTTCCTCTAGGTGCTTTTGTTACATCTTATTGATCGAAACGTCCTTGTTAGTCAACTAAGTGATAGTACTTGAATCTTGTAAGAAATTATCTTAGCAGCAAATAACAAGTTTGACATTAGTGACAAAGCAATGATTGAAACACATAATAATCTGCCTCATCTCTTTAATGATCTTTTCAATCAGATATCAACAATCTCCCTCGTTGGTATTGATGGAAAAGAAAACTAATCAACCAAGCCAATCAAATGATGAACATCTTGTTCAACCAAACTAACTAGGTTAAAATAGTAAGACAATACCAAAAAGAAAACTTTTATTGAAATTTCTCCTTCAATTAGGAACTTCCATCTTTTGATCAGGTTACAAAAACTCTTTCTTATAACTCCCTCTAACTTCCTTCTTAGTTTCCTTCTTATATCTCCCTCTTTCTTTTATACTGAATTGATTAGGTGAGTATTTTCCAATGGGTTCAATGATTTGATCACCACCACTCGACATGCTAATCATTTTTATCTTCTTAATTATGTCTCATCTTTGTGATATTATAGTATATAATTTTTTTTCATTTTATATCATCTCAACCCTTCTCGGCTATTTTGAATGAATTCCCAGTCTAGTTTTCCAGTTTTGATTGCAATATCCAGTTATGCAAAATAAATCTTTTTCAACGTTTACATTTTTAGTTCTCAAAAATAGTGTTGGACCCAAAGGTTTCAGCATTGAACCCAGTGCTCTAATACCATATGTAACATCTCATTTTCCTTGGTCCACATTAATGATTAACATACTCAAAGAAATATAGCTTTTACTTTAATTTCATAGGAAGACAATTATATCAATCATTTTCATGTGATTGAGATTTATCATTAAAATTAGTTAGACAAAATTTTCTTAAGAAATGCCATCAAGGAATTTACTATAGAAATTTAAATCCACATACTAGGAAATTTGAACTAATAAATCATTGTGAGAAGGCTTTTGCAATCACCTAGATTAAACCATAAATACCACTATAATAAAATCATATAATGACTACCATCCAATACTGCTATATCAAAATCAAATGATGATTACTATTAAAAAGACCTCTATATAAAATTAGGACATCACAAACCACTATATCAATTAGGGCATTTTATTACCATTGGATCATTTAGGGCTTCTAATACCACTAATTCAATTAGGGCTTATGATACCACTGATTTAGTTATGGCTTCTGATACCACTAAATCATTTAGGGTTCCATTTACCACTGAATCAATTAGAGCTTTAGATTCCTTTCCTTTTGATTACTTAACTATGGCGATAACTCTCATATTCGATATTCATATAAATGAAAAAAAATCCATAAATCTATCACTCGCATCTAGGTGTAAAATATCTATAATGATGAAATAACTCAATTAATCTTACCTTCATCTTGCATATAAATCATAAAATTTATAGTACATATTTATGATAAACAATTGAATGTATGACTTATCTGTGTCTGTTGTACATCCTACAACTTGGGGAGAGGTGAAATATTGTTAGGGGCTTAACCACCCAACCTCAAACCTCAACTTTAACCCCACACAATCTCTAATAAGAAAGGCCCTCCCTACCAAAAATAGATAGGAGGCATCTTGTCATCATCTAAGCAACCTGGTATCTAACCATACCCCTCAACTTGATAGCAGGAGATTACATTAAATAGAATCATGCATGAGTTATTAAATAATTCATATTAAACTGATAAACATTGATATGTCATAACTTATTATTGTTTCATGGTATTGCAGATTCATTTATGTCACCTCATCACCCATTTCCTTGGCTACATAGCTAGGTGAGTCCCAAGTGTTCAAAATTCTTAGAATAACCAATTTTGTCAATTATACAAGAAGATTACATGCATCCAGCATTTCACAATTTGTGATTACATGATTATGTTCTTTAAGGATTCCAAAATTTGATTGTTTGATTATAATATCTATCAATATAATGATTATGGATCCATATTATGTTTTTCTTGGCTTCAACAAAAGATTCATAATACTTGTCTTTGATAAGAGTACAAAAAGATTTTATATTCATAGCCAATATAGCGTGCTTGACCTGGGTCTATGGCTTAGAAAAGATTAAAATTGCTATGTAAATTATTTATTGGTTCTTCTTGAGAGTACTATCCCTTATTTGAGAGGCATATGGGAAATAATTTTCTATAAACTTGCATTGATATGACTTCCACTTAAACAAAGTTATGATATAAAAATCTATATTTTATTATGGAGTCAATATTCTGATTTATAACTTGATATTTAATACATAAGCTTATGTACAGCCATCATGAGGAACAAAAGATACTTGTATATGGTCTAGATTAAAGATCTCCTTCTCTAGATTTTATTGAATCACAACTTATATCTATATTTGAATAAGTATTTAAGAGAATACATGACTTGATCATCACTTCCTTGTGATATACAATGATTGCAATATCTAGTTCTTACTCTTGCTGAAATATAATTAGAAGCCTTTCGATTATGAAGCCCCAATCTTAGCTTGTGGAACTTGAATTAGGTTACTCAAATAAATAAAAATATACTAATAATTGGATGGATTATAGTCAATATGACTATGGTATGATGGGAGTATCTCCACAAAAAACTACAATCATGAGTTGCCATCGTACGAATAGATAAAGACAAGAATTTACTACCCAATATGCCCACTAAGGTAAAGCTAATAATAGAAAAGCTACACAAGTTTGATGGAATGATAGAAAAGTTTCAACACCTAGTAAATATTATGAAAATCAGTCTCTTGCTAATGAATCCCACCACATATAACTTGATCTCCTCCCTACTCAGTTATAAGCAAGATCAAGATGAAGGTGGCAATGATAGTTACAATGAAAAATAAGAAGCCATCGAATTAAGTGGTAGACATATAATATTTGATTTGGCCATTACAGTGACATAAGGCCTAATGAGAATGAATTTGACTCCTTTCTAGGTTCACATAAAAGAAAGGAGTCATGAGTTCTTAGCTTCCACCAGTTTCTCAAGATGTCCAATCAAATTCAAACATTAATTCAATTTGAAAATAAAAGAAATAAAGAGGGCAAAGAAATAAGGAGTTGAAGAGTTATAATTTTTATTTTATTATTATAGTACATTCTTATATATGTTCACATAATTCTATTGATGAGGTGACATCATTAGATTATATTATTATAATTTATTGGTACCATTTCATTTTTATATTTATGTGTTCATATGTAAGTGTTTATTATAATGATAAGACATAAATTATTAAATAATCTCTAGAGCTATGTATTATATTTTAACTCAATTATTTTATGTTTTTAAATTTATTTATTTAAATAGCTCATGGAGTTCCATAGATGTATCCTATTTCAAGTCGCTAGGTTGTCAACTCATTTGCCCAGTGATGGTGATGCTCATGTGCCTAATTCTTTTCTAACAATACTTCCACCCCATCAACATATTTCCTACAAGGAAATTCTCTATATTTAAATTATATTATCATAATAAATTATTTAATCATAATTAATCATAATGGTTAACTATTTTCTTAGTTCCATGAATTCATGACAATGATCAACTAGCTTGTTATCTTCATTTTGAAATTATAACAACTGACCATCTTACCATTTCATAGGATTATAACCAAATTAACTATCAACTAACTTCATGTGAATCTCAATGACTATATTTTAAATTCGGTTAAAATTTGGGATGTAACACTCCCTCTAATGATGATCCTTTTCTCTCTCTTATCAATGTCTCCCTCTTTGTTCTGACTCGATTCTTGATATCTTTCTCTGATATGTTTTCTCCTTATCTAATCACTTTCTCCCTCTCTATTTAGTAGATTCATTTAGGACTTTCTCCCTCTTATCTCTTACAGTTGATCAATAAAACTCTTCTTCTAATGATGATTAGTTTAATGCACTTTCTCCCTCTTTAACAACAATGCCAAAGACATGTTCCAAAAACTTAGCATCTTTAATATATGTAGATATAGGCTTTGGTAGGTTCTTTAATTTCTCCCTATATCACCTTACTTGTGACTGATTTGTAGTTTTAGTTATATGATTACTTTAGGTAGCTCCTAAAGTAAGGCCTTTTGCATCAACTTGTAATATTTGACAATCAACTTGTTTGATGCAAGGCAGTTCTCTTATTTCTTAGATAGCCTTTGATAGGGGTATCACCCCTAATTTATTTCTTAGATACTCATAAGCATCCTTAGGTAATTCTTTTGTGGAGATATCACCAATTTGCTCCTTTATGTTAACATATTCCAACTTCACCTCTTTATCTTGAACTAACTCTCTTACATAATGATACTTGATTGCAATGTGCTTAGTCTTTGTGTTTATCACTGGATTCTTTGATATATTGATAGCACTTGTAATATCACAATAAAGTATCAATGGTTCCTTGATCTCTTCCTTCACTCCTTTATGTAGTTGTTTGATCCACACAATGTTTGTACAATTTATAGCAATAGAAACATATTCTACTTCAGTAGTAGATTGGGAAGTACAACTCTATTTCTTACTAGTCCATGTAACTAGTCTTTTGTCTAAAAAGAATGCTCCTCCACCGGTGCTCTTCTTGTCATCAATGTTTTCATCCTAGTCCACATCAATGTAGGCTCTAAATTCAAACCTTTCATTCTTCTTGTAGTATACACCAAACTCTCTTGTTTGTTTCAATTATCTCATTATTCTTTTCACAACCATTAAATGATTCTCCTTGGGATTTGTAGAGAATCTTGTAACTATCCCTACAAACAATGTAATATTAGGTTTGCTATGTACTACATATTGCAATTTGCCAATCATGAATTTGTATAAAGTTTGATTCACCTCAGCTGAATCATCATTCTTTGACAGCTTGTGTCCTATCACCATAGGTGTACTCACTGGGTTAGAATCCTTTAATCCAAAAGTTTTTAACATCTCTTTGATGTATTTGACTAAGTGATATATATACTATACTTCATCTAGTATACTTGTAATCCCACAAAAAAATTGATCTCTCCAAACATATACATTTCAAATTCTTGCTTCATCTAATTTGCAAAGTCCTTACATAAAGAATCTTGTCCTTCAAGTATAATATAATAAAAAAAAAAATTAGATACCAAAATACCTTTTCCGTTTTCTATCTTCATGTACAAATTGTTGTTAACATTATTCCTTTCAAATCCAATCTCACAAGATAAGTATGAAGTCTTTCATACCATGCTCTTGGTGCTTATTTCAAACCATATAGGGCTTTGTGTAGTCTACATACCATTTTCTTATTGTCAACATTAACAAATCCTTCAAGTTGTTCTATGTAAACTTCTTCTAATATACCATTCAAAAATTCAAATTTAACATCCATCTGATAAACTTTGAAACCTTTGTATGCAAGATAAACAAGTAGAGTTGTAACTCCTTCTAATCTTGCAATAGGAGCAAATGTCTTTCTATAGTTAATTCCTTATTCTTGCACATATCCTTTGTAAAAAAATCTTGATGTGTTCCTTGTGACTTCACCGTTCTCATCTAGCTTGTTTCTAAATACCCACTTGGTACCAATTAGATTTTTGTATTTTGGCCTAGGAACTAGACTCCATGTTTTGTTCTTCTTAATTTGTTCAATCTCTTCTTCCATAGCCTTGTACCAGTCATCATTTTCCAATGCATCTTTTACTATTTTAGATTCCTTCATGCTTAACAAACATGATTCACTTCTCAATCTATTTCTTGTCATTGGCCTAGCATCTTTGTTTCCAATGATTTGATCAACAAGATGATGTCTTTTGACATATTTGGACAATCTTGACTCAACTCTTGTTTCTTCATTTTTTCTGTCAGCTTTAGAATCACTTAGTACACTTCTATCAGGTATCTTAGCATCTCTTTCATGTGCACTAACCTCAGAATCAAAATGTGTATCTACTTCACTTTGCAACTCTACATCTGAATGTAGCTTGGTTCCTGAATGTAATTTGGCATTCATAGGGTATGACTTGGTAGTCACTAAAACTTGCTATTGATTGCCAACTTGATTTGCAACATTTTTTTAGCAAGCATACCTTCATAAAAGTATACAACTTATTTGTATCCTTCTAGTTCCTTCATAGATTCAGCCTCATGTACCTTTGTAAATTCATCAAAATTCACATTTTCACTTTTCACAATTTTGTTAGTGTTAGTATTTAAACACTTGTAAGATTTACCTCTTATGGAGTAACCAAGGAATATACCTTCTTCACTTTCTGCATCAAGCTTTCCATTCCTAACATATTTAAGAATGTAACATTTACTTCCAAATACCTTAACATATTTTACATTGGGTGGATATCTATACCATAGTTCAAAAGGTGTTGAATGAGTACTTTTCTTGATTTGTACATGGTTCAAGGTATATACAATAGTACTTACAACTTCTCTCCAATATTTTAAAGCAACATTCTTTTCCATCATGAGTGTTTTACCACAATCCATTATAGATTTATTTCTCCTTTTAGCAATTCCATTTTGTGAAGGGATCCAAGAGCCGATGTTTGTCTTTTGATTCCTATTTTATTATAGAACATTTCAAACTCACTAGATGTGAATTCTCCTCCTCTATATGATCTTAAATATTTTAGACTTTTACCAATTTTCTTCTCAACTCTTGCTAAGTACCACTTAAACATTTCAAAAACATTATATTTCTATTTTAGAAACATGACTGTCATCATTCTAGAGTAATCATCAAAAAATAACATTATATACTTGTCCACTTTGTAGCTTTGTACTTCAAATGGTCTACACTGGTTAGTATGAACAATCTCTATTATTTTTTTAAAGGTATAAGTTTTACTCTTAAAGCTTGACTTTATCATTTTGCCTGGCTAACATTGTTTGCATATTACATTATCAGGTTTCTTCAACTTAGGTAAACCTCTAACTTTCTTCATGTTATTGATGCTAACCAAGTTATCAAAATTAACATGACATAACCTCTTGTGCCATAGCCATATAGCATCAAGTCTTACAACAAGACAAGTAGCATCCTCTATATCTAGATAGAATAGATTACTTCTAACTTGATCTCCTTTTCCAATTAGCTTCCCATCAATATCATCTATTTTCAAACTCAACCTTGAATCCTAAATTGTTTAGTTGTGACACACTTCATAAGTTATAACTTAATCCTTCAACATAGTAAACATTATCACATGAAATCTTGTTTGTGAGTTTGATGGAGCCTTTTCCTTTTATCAAACATGGTGCATCATTGCCAAATCTTACACTATTTTAATCATAACAAGTTAAGGTAATGAACTTACTTTTGTCTCTAGTCATGTGATGTGAGCATCCACTATCAATGATCCATCTATAATATTTTTTTACACAAGTCACAAGTACATTTGTCTCATCTTCATTAGATTTTTCCTTCATTGAAACATACACCACTTCATCATCATGTTCATTAGAATCATCATTTCTTCCTTCTTCAGCAATGTAGCATGACTTCTTTCCTTTGTCTTTGTAATCTCTGCTATCATATTCTCTTTTGTTTTTATACTTGTTGTCATCTTTGTAGTTCTTCTGTGTACATCTTGTAGCAATATGGCCAACCTCATTGCAATTGAAACAAATGATGGGTAACTTACCTTTGAACATGCCTTTAGCTCTATGAAATTTTCTTGCTAGTAGTGCTTCCAATTGTTCAACATCTTCTTCATATGTACATATTTTATCTTTCTTTTCTTCTCCTTCTGCTTCACCTCATCAATATCCTTCAATAACAACTTATCTTTGAAAGCCAATTCAAGACTCTCTGGTTTGTAATTGTCAAAGTTAGATAGCTCAAAAGTAGTGAATCTACCTCCTAAACCTTCAATGGTTAGATTATTTCCTAGAATACATCTCAATTCTTGAATTATAGAAAATCTAATAGCATAAACAGGCAGTAGTGTTCTCAAGACTTTACTTAACACAATATCATCATCTATATGACCAGTAGCACCTTTTATTGCACTAATGACTTCTTTTATCCTAGTAACATATTGAGCAATAGTCTCACCTTCTTTTATTTTGATGTCATCAAACTTACCTCTGAGGCTTTTAGACTTGGCTCTTTGAACATTTTTGTCTCCTCCATAGATGGTATGTAGGGTATCCCACATTTTCTTCGTAGTGTCAGATCCTTTGATGTCATCGAATTCGACATAGCTTAGGATAGAGGCAATCTCCAACATTTCCTAATTGTTTTCTTTCTTTTTCTTCATATCTTCAATAGTTAGGGGTCCTGTTGGATCCACTGTAATGGTAGATTGTGCATGATCTCCAAGTCCTCCAAGGTGTATCTTCACCAAACTTTTCCATGGAGGAAAGTTATCTCTATTGAGCTTGGGTACATATATTTTTGACGTCTTGATCTTTATGCTTCTAGTACCATCAAATTAGTCCTCTTAAGTAGATGGCTCTGATACAAATTGTTGAAATTCTTTAGAATAACTGAAGGGTTGGTGAATCAGTTATCCACGGTCTAGATGTAAAAATCAAACTTTTTTTCAACTTAGTAAACCTATAAAACATTCATATTTGATGCATGTATCCATACAAATATGCAATTACTTAAAACTTGTAGGTTACTATCTGATTAATTTGTAGAAATGTAAAGTATGAAACATAATAGATTCATCAACACACTTGACATAATGATTTAATGTGGAAACCCAATTGGGAAAAGCCACTAGTAACATGCTACTCCTTTTCACTCTTTTGAAGTAATGCCTTGTGAAAGGCCAACCTTGTTAAAGGTTACAATACACACTGTTAAATGTGACCTAGTTAAGGGATTTCAATCACCCTATTAAAAGGGAGCCTTGTTACAATACTTTAGGTAATTCACTTGGAATGCCACCCTATTAAAGGATTTACTAATTATTGTTAGGTCAACCTTTATCCAAAGGATTTACCCTAGACTGATACAATTGTTAGAGAATAATAGTAGAGCTTTGATCTAATACAACTTACAACTTCTCTTACAGATTACAGATCTATGCTTAGTCCTCAATTCTACTTGGCCTTTACACTTTGCAACTCTAATAGCTTGTTCACCCTTCAAGCATATATCTCCTTAAGGCTTCTTTCTTAGCATGCCATTGCAAATTCTTCTCTTAGGTCACTTGTTTAAGAAAAACCCTTAATTCCTTCTTCTCTCTAGGTTCTCACATATGAAAACCTTGTTTCATGTCTAAACATTCCTATAAATAGTAAATTAAGATACTTTGTCATTTTCCATTGTCAACTTTAGGGTTTGGATGGATTAGGTAGGATATAATGTATGTAACCCATACCTTGCATCTCTTCTAGAAACTTCTCCTAGAATCCATTTGAATTTGCCTAAAAATTGGTTTACATCAAATTCTATGCCACCAACTCTTCAATCTTATCCTCTTCTTGGTTCATAGGTTTCAATAAAAACAAACTTATTAGCTTATATTTGGTGAATCTTTGATCTTTTTCATAATGTAGCAGCTCGACATTATCAATCTTCTGATGCTTGACACATACTGTGTTGCTCAGCATCAACTATGAAATCACTCGACATCAACTAAAGTTTGGTGGTGCTTGACATCAACTAAACTTTACTTGGCATCAAATGTCTCACTCAACATCCACTAGAATTTTCTTTTACTTAGCTCCAACTAACTTTCTGCTTGGCTTGTACTAACTTTTATTGGCACCTACTATCTGTATCACCTAATCTAGTGGTATAAAATGAATACTAACTAACAAAGAAAGCATTAATATAGCTAAAGTAGTTAAAACTTAAGATAGGGTGAGGTTATCACCAAGAAAGAAGGAAAACCAAGAATAGTAGGCTTCTTATGGTATAACCTATGATGACGTAGATATGTCCCTAGTGGGTGGAGATGTGTACTCATGGTGTGATCAAGCTTCCAATTGATGGATGATGATCAAGTATGGAGGAGGATGGATGTTTCAACAATGGAGGTATGGAGGGTGTGTAGTATTATGATGGTATTTTGGTAGTTTTTAGGCTCTCAAAATAGCATGATAACTTTACATGGAATTTGGACACTTTTTGTGAAGGGAGAGGGTCTCATTTATAGGCCAATGGGTAGAGAGATGGATAGTTAGGATGTAAGGATGACAAAATGGTGAGGCTGGATCAAGATGCACTCAAAGGGGAGAACATGGATTGTGCTTGTTTAGAACCAATTAGGAGGTGACACATGTCATAGGGTGATTGGAGATGAATAGTCAACAAAGGAGGTTCAAGAGATAAGGGCTTCATATATGTTCATAAATGCTTTGTACGAGCTTTTAATGCTTGTTTAAGAGCCATAAATGTTTGAGGGTTAGGGTGAGGATGAGATTGTTGACTTTGGCTTGGGTTAGCAACTCTTACCCCTTGCTTAGTGTTGTGCACATATTTAGGATGGGGATTAGGCTTAGCTTAGAAAGGCGGTTAGGGAGCAAGTGGCTTAGCTTTGATGGGATGGGTTAGTTAGGAGGCTAAATGAGGTTAGTATGGGTTAATAAGTTGTATTAGGAGTAAAGGTTGGATTTAGGGATGTTTCAAAGATAATTTATTAAATGATTTATTTAATAAATAGGGGATGTGGAATTAAATTAAATAGATTTGAGGATTTATTTAATTTAATAGAGGAATAGGGTTTTAATTGATAAGTTGATTTGAGTTATCATTTGATTTTATCAATTGGACTATAGTTAATTAAATTAATTAATTATCTACGGGATGATGATTAATTAATTAAATAGTATATATCTAATCAATAATGTCCTAGGAGATGACTAAATATAATTACCTAGTGATGTAATCAGATTTAGGTGTCTACATTTTGCCCCGCTTTGACATAGTGTTAGAACAATTCTATTTCAAAGAAGTTTTAATATTGACAACATGAGGAAGACTTTTTAAATCAACATTTTTGCCCTCATTTTGAGTAGAAGAGGAGAGAATGGATTGTGGGATGCCCCCTCAAGAGGATGGCAGGGAAAGAAAATGAGGCATGGTGACTTCTTGAAAAGTTGCAATAAGCCAAGGGCTAAAAAAGGAAATTGAAGGGCTAAAGGAAGGTAAAAAGAGAGGAAATGCCAACAATAAATAGGGCATGGGGCAAAAGGAGGGCATTGGAGAAGTCATAGAGGAAGACTGGGTACCTTGGGGGCTTATAAGGCACTAGAAGGGGGCTAGAAAGGGTTATTTGCTTTTAGATGGACAAAGAGATACTGCTACTAGGAGCTCTAATTTAGATCAGATGATGGCTATGATTGGACAACTAGAGCATCAATGAAACATGGTACAACAAGTACAAGTGTAGCAGACACTAGATCCTTTGGTAGGGTCAAAAACCTTTCTTGCATTATTTATTTGTTATCAGTTATGACGTTCTCGCAAAGAAGAAAATTTGATCTCATGGACACGAGTCTAGCAGGATCACTATAGGGATCGACAAGATCATGATCCTACAAAAATAGTGATGGGAAAGGGGTAAAGTAGGCTTAGGAAATACATTTTGAGGGATCACAAGTTTGGGTAGGAATTTTCAATGGGATTGTGGTTAGGGTAGTGGGATCACAATCCTACTAGAAAAATGTGAATATGTTTGTGGGAACATGATCTCATAGGAGGCAACATAGGTCACATTGGCTAAGGGGTGAAAAGTCAAAGAGTGATCCCACAAGAAAATTGGTCAATGGGATCACCAATTTGTGAGTGTTCATGGTAACATGGGTAAAAGTGAAAGTGCATAAATAAAATAGGGGTTTGGTAGGGGAATGTGTGTAAACTTAGGATATGAAAATTATGAAAATGAATAATGTGTGATTTTTTTTGGTGTATAGTGGTCTTTGGACACTCTAGTATCATGTGAGTGATGAGAAGTCATACTAAGTGCTAGAGAGAAGCTAACATGAGTAGATTGGGCAAGGATTAAGGGCATTGTCATGGGATACTCTACAAGGTTTCCCCACACACATACCTATATGGCCATACTGACAGCATTGTGTGAGTGCTGGCATAGTGAGATAGGCACATTCCACCTGCCCATAGGGGAGATGACTATGACCCTAAAGGATGTATACAAGATTTTTAGATTAACAATGAGGGCGACACCAATTGATGGCAACAAGAGAAAAGATTACAAAGGTAGTGGTACAAGGGCTAGTAGAGCTAGGTGTTGCATTTCAAATTTGGAGAGGATAGTTTGCACTAGATGAGCACCTAAACTGAGTAGCCATAGAGAGGTGGATCTTTTTCTATGTGTGTAGGCTATTATCAGGCTACATTGCCCCAGATACATGTGGGGTAGGAGTTACCTTGGAGCTGATACTAGTTATCATATAGATAGTGGATGTGGAAGTCTCGATGGCATGGGGTCTTTGATGCTAGCAAAGTTATATTTTGATTTATACCAGATTGTGTATGAGGGGGCTGGATGGTAGGAGAGGAGTATAGGGTTCACCACTTTATTATAGGTTTGGGCATGGTAGCACATCACGACATCTAGGCTGATCAGACAAAAGGGATAGGTAGGTCAATGAGCCAATGGTATACAACTAGGGAGAGCCCTTGAGCTATCATCATATAGAGGATGTGGACTACTAGTGACTTTAGATTGATGAGATCAAGGTCATGGTATGGAGAATATATATGGGTCTGGGTCCATGGGTAGATGAGGGATAGTATTTATCTTATACCATATCACCATGTTTTATTTTTGGGTAGTGGAAGTATATTGTAGAGTAGTATAGGCTAGATAGGGCCTTGTGGTAGTTTGGATGGGTCCAAGTGGCTCCAAGAGAGCTAAACTAGTACCAATGAGTTACTTGGGAGCTAGTGACTATGTATGGGCCAACACTTCAATGAGGGGGATTATTATACGCTTGGAGAGAGTTAGCACCCTAGCCTTTGGATTGGTTTCATGGGGTGGTAGATGCAGACTCCACATAGGAGTACGAAGATTGGTTTTCTGTAGCCAAGGCCAGTAGGCTGAGCCCAGGTGACAAGAGGAACATTTGTAGTAAGGAAGATAGCATGAGCAGCATGACGAGGTAGATATGTAGTGAGAAGGCTATAATAGTGAGCAGAGGCTATAGTAGTGGGGGAGGGGCTAGCATGGTAGAGGTAGAGGGGAGGGAAGCAAGAGGAGAGAGGGGTATATCCTAAGAGAGGAGAGGAGAGCACAATGGTGGAGAGGAGACCATAAGGGTAGGAGGAGTAGAGGCCATAGAGGCCATTGGGTGGAGGAGATGGGGGTGGCTCTTTGGCAGGGGGAGAGGATGATGGATGGGTAGCCCAATATGCATCCTTATAGTAGACACATAATTCTACTAGATTATAGCTAGGAGATCAATTATGATAGGAGTGTGATGTAGCATAGGTATAGCTAGATTGGGCGGGGTTAGAGGTCGGGACACTATGGGTAGAGGGTGAGCAGGTGGAGGTAAGGTTGGAGGTGGTGAGCCTAGAGAGATAGGTAGCACAGGTTAGGGTGGACACTCTTCAGCAAGAGCAAGATAGACTAGTGGTGGAGGTGGCAACCTTGAGAGTGTAGGTGGTAGTTGGTGGAGGGATGTAGCTAAGAATATTATAGGGAGAGGTGGAGGAGTTGAGAGAGAGGGTAGAATTTTACTAGGGGAGGTATCATGTGGTAGTCCCAGTAGACCAGATAGAGCATTATAGATGACTAACATGGTCAGGCATAGCTAGGACCCACACAAGCATGCAGGGAAGGGGGGAGAGTGGATGGAGCATTGGGGGCTCAGAAAGGATAGGTGGGTCTCAGTGCATAGGGTAGAGCTACAGGATAGGGCAGAGCTAGAGGCATGATGGGGGGATGAGTGGGAGGAGAGATGAGGCAAAGAATTTAGGAACAAGAGGAGGATGGATGGGGCCACCACCTCCACTACTAGTAGTGCCAAGGGTAGAAAGGGATGCCTATGAGTCCCATGATGAGGAGGCAGTGGATGAGGGAGGGCAGTGATGTTTTCATTTTGATATATGATTTTTTGATCTACCGTTGGTTGTATTTTTGTGGATGTAGACCCAATGTATTTGATATATTATTTGAATGATGTGGACATTTGGATATTTGGACAATGAGGGACATTTGAGATTTTTGTAGGGATGAGTGATTTATTCTTTATTCTATTGTGGATGGATTCTATTTATGATATTATGCTGATTTTTTATGATGTAAATGTTGTGTTTGGATGTAGGATGTGATGGTTATGAGAGACATGATGTGACATGGTATGATGCAAGATATGTCATTTATGATGTGATTTGTATGGATACCACTAATTATGTTATGATGCAAGATATGATTTAATTGTACTGATAGGTTATGATGCAGGATGTGTTGAGCATTATGATGTGTTTTGTATGGATACCACTACTTATGTTGTGATGCAGGATATGATGTCTTGATGATATGATTTGATTGCACTGATAGGTTATGATGCAAGATGTGATGAGCATTATGATGTGTTTTGTATGGATAGTGCTGATATGTTGTGATGCAGGATGTGATGTTGTAATGATGATGGTATTTTGTATGATAACCTTATAAAATAATTACAAAGATCAAACCTAAGAAATGAATGTAATACAATGCTGACTGTGGGAAAAGATAATTAGAAATGAATATTTGTAGAAAAGGATAATGATAAAAATAAATTTAAAAAATCATGACCTAAGAGATGAACCATGAGGGTATGATAAAAATAAAAGTGTATGCAAATTTATGATGATGGTTTATATGTTTTGAACAAGAGTCATGAAACCATGATAAAAAATGATAAAAAGAACATGAACTATGATAATGACTTAGAATAAAATGAACAAAAACTATGATATTTTGAACATGAGATTTATGATAATGAAACATAATACAAATGAATTCCAGTTGCGATGATAAAATATGATAAAATAAACTCAAAGCTATGAGGAGAACATAAGATTAATGAACTTAAAGGTTTAGAATGATCAAACATGAGAAATATACCTAAATGTGTAATAAATGGATTGAACCTATGATGGTGAAACATGGAAAGATAAATCCTAACTATGATTAAAGACATGATAAATGAACACAAACTAGGAGGATTCAATATGGTAAATATATTTAACACTATGATGGTGAATAAGAAAAATAAAAATAAAAAAATGATAAAGTAATTGAAAACTATGATTCAAGAATATGATAAACAACATAAACTATGGTGGTGAATGATGATAAAGAATGAATCTTGGAAAATATGAGAAACGTGAGCACTAGGAATATGATGATGGGAAATTAATTAAAAAAATAACTCTAGCCATGGTGAGATAAAATATGGTAAATTCACCTAGGTTTAGGATAGTGAGCTATGATAAAGAATTCCTTTGGATGATGGTGAAACCTTAGCTAAGGGATAAGGGTTAGGTAATAATATGATAATGAAGACAAACAAAATGTTTTTGAGGATAAGGAAATTGAATCGATAGATTTTGATGAGTGGTGGCATTGCTAGGGATGGTGCAACATAATAGTGATAGGTCATGACCTTGGCTTAGGGGGGAAAGGATATGCACAAAATTAAAAACAAAATGAGTGTAGGAGGCTTGAAGGGAGGGGATTTTGGGAGAGAGGAAAAAAAGGGATAGGAGAAGAGAGCTTGTTGAGGGAGTGGGGAGAGAGAGGGTATGTATTGGAAGCTTAAGGGTGGGGTAATTCATAAAGAAGTACCACCATGTAGTTTGAGAGCTTTATTTGATATAGGAATATTAGGGATATGCCAAGGTTGTTAAGAAGGTCAAGACCCTTTCCCCAGTATTATATGGGACTAACTCAAATAAGCATGCAAGGATTCCCCTAGCATCACACATGAGTTCAATAGAAATCGGCATGGAAATGATGTTGGGTGATCCACAAGCAAATGATAGTCCCCAACTGCATCATGTGATCATGAATGAAACATTTTTGGATGTGCAAGGGTGATATCCAACTAACTCACAAGCAGAAAATGAGCTTGGGCAGAACCATGCTCTCAAGTTGCCCCATTCACAGCACACCATGATATAAAAGATCATGGTGACCATGAGGAAGGAAAAACTAAATCACCTAGGATGTTCTTTCTAAAAGATAAAAATATGCAAAAAGCCAATGTTAAAAGAAGTTCATGATAAAGTAACCTTTTGCCAAAGAGATCGAGATAACTAGATACTTATAGGCTAATAGGAGAAAGGATACCTCCTAGAGAATTATTGTGACAGTATTTGTTAAGATAAAGATAAAATTAGCAACCATAACCTTTTATGGACAACTAGCTATTGATATGAGTTTTACTAAAGGACTTTGAAAATGTACAAGCATGACTATACAATGGGTGAATGACATAGGAACTTATGACAAAATAAAGTAGCAGGTGTGCGTATGTTGGGGAAAAGCTTGGTATGAGGGGATAGGATTGATAAAATATATTTAATGTTACATTGGTATGATACATATAATGGCACTAGTGCTACAAGGATATGATACACAAAATACTATTGTTGTTATAGGGATATGATACATATGATACTGCTATATTGACAAGGATATGATACATATGATATTGTTGTATTTACAGGGATATGATACTATTGTTGGTATAAGGATATGATACATATGATACTGCTATTGGTACAAGGATATGATACATATGATACTATTTTTGGTACAAGGATATGATACATCAGATATGACATATGTGGTAGGGTATAAGGATAGGATGGCTATGTCATAATATAGTAGAATACATTATCTAGGTGGGGTTCTAAAAGAGATGGTGTGAGGTCATGGAGTATGAGGATGAAACTTCTTGGAATACCTTGAAGAATGGGAAGATGGGTGATGAGGGAAAAGGGGTGATGGGGGAGGTGTAGGTCATTGATAGATAATGAAAAGGCTAAGAACATCAAGTGCCTAATTGCTAGATTTTCACAAAGGTACCTATCCAAGGTACTTAAATTGCCAAGTTTTCATTGTTCAATGCTTATTTCTCTTTGCTTTGTGTGTGTGTGTGTGGGTAAAAGCACAAACCTATGTCACCTTTTATAAAGAAATAGGATATTAGAATGTGACAACTCAACATTAATGATGAAAAAATTGTATTTGTGTTTAGAATATGAAGATGATCTAAATTGATGAAATGTGTAGACTTGGATGAATTATATGCCTATAATATATATATATATATATATATATATATTTAATAAGAATTTATTCATTTTATTTTATTTTGAAGTCTCTTTTTAATTCTTAAAAATATAGGCTATACTTCTCGTCAAACAAGTATATGTAGATCATCTTTTTTTGTTCTAATTTGAAAATATCTTATAGGTGACATGTATAGCTAGGGAACAAAAAAAGAAATAATTATTTTTGATATATATTTTCTTTGTTATAATACTCAAGTTTGACCTTATCAGAATCCAACAGTTTTTTCCTCCCATCAAATTCGTACCTTCTTGAAAAAAAAATTACATATTTGTGAGGAGGATTCTTTCCTCTAAAGATAAATATGATTTTTTATTTTTTGATATGATATACTATTTTTTTCCTTTTTTGAGGTAGCATCTGCTGAAATGTTGAAATATTGACTTATAATATTTTGAGATTATAACATATTATAACTGATCAAAACACTCCAAATTTTATATAATGATGATATTGAATCTAAGATCTAAAAAATGGTATTTTTAGTTTTTGAAAAAAATTGAGTTTTGATAGAGAAATGAGACTTGACCAAAATAGTTTTTGGTATGGTAAACGGTGATACATATATATGCTTTTACCCATATTATTTTCTTTTGTTTTCTCCTCCATTTTCCCATCAGGAGGGAGCAAGATACATTAAGGATTTTTAAGAATGGAATTTCTTTAGGTGAATGATGTTGGTGGGATCATTTAGGACTTTTCCCTCAAGTGTGGATAACAAATAGGCCCTTGGACCAAAAGCTACTATGACCACATAAGTACCAAGCCATGTGGGCTCAAACTTGCCTCTCTTTTCTTGGTTAGCTTCGACCTTTATGTTTTTTTGAGGACCATGTCTCCTTCTTGAAATTGGTGTGGATGGACCTTCCTATTGAAGTTGTGCTTGAGTTAATTTTGGTAGACCATGAGGTGGTCATAGACCTATTGCCTTTTTTCATCAAGTAAATCTAGCTAGGTAAGTCTAGCCACTCTATAATTCTCATCTGATATCTGGCCCCTCAAAGAAATGTGCAAGGATGGTAGTTCAACCCCAATAGGTATTATTGCTTCAACACCATAGACCAAGGAGTATGGGGTTGTTCCTGTGGATGTATGGAATGAGCTGCAGTAGGCCCATAGGGTGGGGTTAATTTGTGGTGTAGGAGCACCTAGGAGGGCAAGTGTATCAATGAAGAACCTAGGGACTAAGAAGGAGATCTTGACAAAAAAGAA
Source organism: Cupressus sempervirens (assembly GCA_028749045.1). Taxonomy (NCBI): domain Eukaryota; kingdom Viridiplantae; phylum Streptophyta; class Pinopsida; order Cupressales; family Cupressaceae; genus Cupressus; species Cupressus sempervirens. The sequence continues at coordinate 103,074,411 of CM053785.1, forward strand.
ATAAATTGGAATATCCTGATGCCTATTATGGCCTTTTGTAATGAAGAATACAATGTAATGAATAAATGTCCTAAAGGTCCTAATAGAGACCTCAGGTCCAAAATACAATGTAAATGTGGTTAGGAGTCCAAAAAGATTTGTCAATAAGTTTAATCAAGTAATAGGGTCAATAGAATGGTGTTAGTATTAATTAGGGGTCAACTAGATTCTTTTCATTAAAAGTTTCAAATTTGAAAATAAGCCATAATGGCTAGTTAAGGGGTTTGGGCTTTTTAGGATAAATTTTACTCTTTTATCATTTGTAAATGCTCTCAACTAAATAGAAGAAGTTAATGGAGATTAGGAAAAGATTCTATAAATCCTGGTGAGGCCTATGCTCTTGATAGAGAAGGGCATTTATACAAAAATCATAGATTTGAAGTGAATAAAATATAGTTTATTCCTGTCATTTGCACTATTTCATTGAATGATTTCATTGTCTTTTCATTGACTACAGCATCTAACATCTATGATATGAATTAGGACTTTCATACAATAATTTTATGATTGCTTGAAGTGATCTTGGATTATTAAAGTCTCTTTGTTTTTTTATTCCTTCTAATAGTGTTGTAACAGTCCAAGGAATCCATTGTTTTGAGAGGTCCTAATGATGATTTGATCCATTCTTAGGGTATTCTCTTACTATTTCCTATATAATGGATCCATTGTAACATATTCCTAATACTACTAACAGATTTAAGTGCAAGAAGAATCAATTAGAGGGTGATCACCATGACTAACAATGGGAAAAAGTGGGGAAAATGCTCCTACAAGTATAGCAGTAGAAAATTTACCTTAATAATGGTATTTTTTTATGTTTGAATGAGTTAGGGAATTTCCTGAATATGGTTTTTCATCTTTGAATGGTTCCTAGAAGTGATTGGAAGTGAGAGAACTAGAAAACCCTTATTTTGTATCATTAAATGAGAGGGTTTGTTGGAAAGGGTACTTAGAAGAGTCGACTTGGAAAAAGGACTATGAAATCCTTAGTTTGGCATCAAAATACCATACTATGGAAAGTTTGGAAGTCTGGAGATAAGTTTGAAGTACACTTGCTTTGTAAAAGTGGCCTAATTAGGCCTAATTCTAAGACAAACTGCCATGTTTCGTACAATCATTGCAAAGGAGTGATGTCTTGTTTTTGAGTACGTTACACAACTCTAAAAAGGGTATCTGAAATAAGCATTTTTTTATCTAATTTCTTGTAAAGTTTGTGGAATAAGTCAAAAAAATAGAATTTGGATACCTAATGGAGAGAGCAACCTAGTCAAGGGGGGGTAACTTGGATTTGTGCATGAACTTGGGTTTTGGGGTTGTGAAACCTATTGAAAACTTGTCAACTTAATTTTGATAAATCACTTTGTGGTGTTGGAATAGATAGTTGAAGGTACATTCCAAAATTGTGCATTTGAATGTCTTTGAGAACCTAGAAACTTTGTGTAATCATTCAACATTGTGACTAAAGTTTTGTGGTTACCTCCTTGGCTCTACATCAAGTGGTATTAGAGCATCAGAAAGACCTAGTGAAGGTTGGTAAGGGTAGTTATCGCACCTAAGAATCAGATGGCAAGGGAGATAGAAGAATTGAGGGTAGCACTTGAGCAAAAGGAAAGGGAGAAAAGAGAATTAGAAGCAACAAGGGACAGAGAAGAAAGAAAAATGAGAAGAGAAAGACTTCAATTATTGGAAAAGATAGAAGCATTGGACAAAGAGACAAGAGAACCTAGGAGAGAAGAGGTTCCTAAAGAACACCATGAGGAAGAAGAAGTACACCATGAGAAACAAGTACATGAGGAGGATCCTTATGAAAGAAGGTTTGCAAGATTGATTAAGGTAGTACAAGGTACTAGTGGAAAAGGTATGATTGATTTACCTATGTGTCAAGGTAAAATGGAAAGTGAAGAGGTGCTTGGGTGGATAGAAGCACTAGAAAACTACTTTGAGTTGGAAGACATAGATAAAGACAAGAAGGTGAAAATAGCAAAGGCTAGATTGAGGGGAACATCCCTCACATGGTGGACCAGCATTCAAAATGGGAGGATAGAAAGAGGATTGTACAAGATTTCAAGTTGGGTTAGAATAAAGACTATTATTAAATAGCAATTCTTACCATCAGATTTGGCAATCCAATTGAAGATGAGGAGGAGCAATTTGAAGCAAAGGGAGATGGATGTTAGTTCATATGTAGAGCAATTCCACACTTTGAGCATCAGAGGAGTGGAAGATGAAGATGAGAAGGTGGTGAGATACATGAGTGGGTTAAGGTATAATATTTAGGATGAGATAGGGTTGAATGTGCCAAGAACCCTTGGAGAATGTTTTCAACTTGTAGTTAGAGTAGAAGAAAAGTTGAAGAGGAAGAATGAAAGGCATAGTAATAGCACCAGAGGAGGTGGATCTATGAGAGGTAGAGGTGGTAGAACAAGTTCTAATTCAAAAAGCAATAATGACAAGGACAAAGGAAAGGACACTATCTTAGATCAAAGAGGAGGATATAGAGGTGGAAGATTTGGAGGAGGAAGAGGAAGTAATGTTTTCACAAGTAGATTTTTCCATTGCAATGAAGTTGGGCATCAGTCATTTAGGTGTCCTAAGTGGAATGAATTAGATTAGAGAAGAGATAAAAGAGTGCATCTAGTACAAGAAGAAGAAGTAGAACCAAAGATTCTATTTTCGAAGGAAGGGGAGTGTCTTCTCCTGAGGAAAGGTGAACCATTACGAAAAGCAACCATATTCATATCCAAATGTCTAGTACAAGGCAAGGTATGTGATTTCATCATTGATTTAGGAGCACATAATAATTTGGTTTCAACTAATATGATCACTAAATTGGGACTACCAATAGTAGATCATTATAACCCTGACAAGGCCACTTGGGTTAATCAAGTAATGAATGTAGAGGTTAGTCAGAGAGCTCTTATTAGTTTTTCAATTGGTTCATATTAAGAGTAGGTAATATGTGATGTTATTCCTATGACATTGGGACTTATCATTCTTGGTAGGCCATGGCAACATATGAGAAGATCTATCCATGATGGGTATCTAAATAGGTATATTGTGCATAAGGATAGGAAGTGGTATGAATTGAGACCTCTGAATTCTAAAACTATAGATAAGGATATTATACTGTGTTTTGGAAACAAATTACAAGTGAATTTGCAAGGTATAAATTTGTATGATACAAGGTGGAATGAAGAAGGCAAAGGTAATATTAGACTGGTGCTGACAAAGAAATAGTGTAGTCTACAAAGATTAGAATTAGAGGAATTTCAATATGTTCAAGTGGGCACTATCCAATGTCCTATCAAGGAGCAGAAGTGCAGTGATCAAGTGTTAGAGTTGAACATACATGAAGAGAAGAGTGATGTAGTATTGTAGTCTATGCAAGCCTCTAGACAAGGGCACAAGAACTTAGTTTTTTCTACTAATGTTTCTAATAAGTTGGTTGTAGGATATAGAAGGAAAAAGGTGACACTTGGAGAATTCATATAAGGAGGTAGTAGATATGTTTCATCTCAGTTTGATAAGTAGCATATCCGGAGCAAAGTATACAACTCTTGGGACAAGAGTTTTCTTATTGATGGGGAGTATGGTGTAGGAGCACCTAGGAGGGAAAGTGAATCAATGAAGAATCCAAGGACTAAGGAGGAGATCTTGACAACAAAAGCAATAAATTGGAATATCTTGAATCCTAATATGGCCTTTTGTAATGAAGAATACAATGTAATGAATAAATGTCCTAAAGGTCCTAATAGAGACCTTAGGTCCAAAATACAGTGCAAATGGGGTTAGGAGTCCATAAAGACTTGTCAATAAGTTAAATCAAGTAATAGGGCAATAGAATTGTGTTAGTATTAATTAGGGGTTAGTTAGAGTCTTTTCATTAAAAGTTTCAAATTTCAAAGTAAGCCATAACAACTAGTTAAGGGTTTTAGGCTTTTTAGGATTATTTTATTGTTTTATCAATTGTAAATGCTCTCAACCAAATAGTAGAAGTTAATGGAGGTTAGAATAAGAGTCTATAAAGCCTAGTGAGGCCTATGCTCTTGAAAAAGAAGGGCACTATATGGAAAACATAGATTTGAAGTGAATAAAATATAGTTTGGTCTTGTTATTTGCACTATTTCATTGAATGATTTCGTTTCCTTTTCATTGACTGCAGCATCTAACATCTATGAGATGAATTAGAACTTTCATATAGTCATTTTATGATTTCTTGAAGTGATCTTGGATTATTAAAGTCTCTTTATTTAATTATTCCTTCTAATAGTGTTGTAACAATCCAAGGAATCCATTATTTTGAGAGGTCCTAATGATGATTTGATCCATTCTAAGGGTATTCTCTTACTATTTCCTATATAATGGACCAATTTTAACATATTCCTAATACTACTAATAGATTTAAGTGTAGGAAGAATCAATTAGAGGGTGATCACTGTGACCAACAATGGGAAAAAGAGGGGAAAATGTTGCTACAAGTACAATAGTAGAACATTTACCTTAATGAGGGTATGTTTTTATTTTTGAATGAGTTAGTTCATGTCCTAAATATGGTGTTTAATCTTTTAATGGGTCTTAGAAGTGATTGGAAGTGAGAGAACTAGAAAACCCTTATTTTGCATCATTAAATGAGAGGGTTTGTTGGAAAGGATACTTAGAAGAGTCAAACTAGAAAAAGGACTATGAAATACTTAGTTTGGCATAAAAATACCATACTATCTAAAGTTTCAAAGTTTGGAGATAAGTTTTAAGTACACTTGCTTTGTAAAAGTGGCTTGATTAGGCCTAATTCTAAGACAAACTACCCCATTTTGTACAATAATTCCAAAGGAGTGATATCTTATTTTTGAGTACATTAAATAACTCTAAAAAGGGTATCTAAAATAAGTATTTATTTTTCCATTGGTTTGTAAATTTTGTGAGATAAGTCAAGAAAACAAAATTTGGAGACCTAATAGATAGAGCAACCTAGTCAAGGGTGGGTAACTTGGATTTGTGCATGAACTTGGGTTTTGGGGTTGTGAAACCTATTTAAACATGTCAAATTAAGTCTAATAAAGCACTTTGTGGTGTTGGAATAGATAGTTGAAGGTAAATTCAAAAATTGTGCATTTGAGTGTCTTTGAGAACCTAGTGACTTTGTGTAATCATTCAACATTGTGACTGAAGTTTTGTGGTTACCCCCTTGGCTCTGCATCAATTTTCAAATGCCAATCACGGGAAAAATAATTAACAACTTTATTTAGGATTTTGAGTAGGGTTTTATTAGTTGTCTCTACCTAATCGTTACCTTGTGGGAAGTATGGGTTGGAAAAATGGTGATGGATATGAAGGGAAGTGCACAATTCCTCCATACTGAGATTTTCAAAATTGCCTCCATGGTCAATAAAAATGGTTGTTGGGATGCTGAAGTGACATATGATATGATAGAGGATGAACTTGGATACCTAAACTCCTATGGCAATGACAAGGGGGGCTACCTCAACCCACTTGGTGAGATAATCGATGAAGGTGATTATCCATCTATGTCCTTCTAAAGAGAGAGTTGCAATAATACCAATGAGGTCAATCCCCCAACATGAAAATGGACATGGTAGTGCAATAGGTTGTAGATCTTAAGTTGGGGCTTGGATTAGATTAACATATTGTTGATAGGGCATACACCTTTTCACAAAGTCGCATGCATCATGCCCTAGAGTAGGCCAATAATATCTTACCCATAAGATTTTCTTAGCTAGAACAATTTTTTTTGTGGGAGCAACATAAAGTCTTGCATGTACTTCTTTGAGAGTCATCCTATCCTTTTTTTGGTCTAAACGTCAAGAGAGAGTATCATGATAGCCATGATGATACAAGGTTTGAGCTATGATAGTATAATGGGATGCTCTATGAATAAGGTTCTAGCATTAGGTTCATGTGAGATGGGGAGATATGATACCATTTTGTATGTAAGAATGAATTTTGTGGTACCATAGGGATTGGGGACCAACCAAGATGTAGACCCATGTTAATTCATCATTCTTCTATGCAGGATCATGTAGTTGCTTAACTAAGAACTCATACTATGTAGCCTCTTGCAAGATCTCTAAATGGTATCTGCAACTTTATTTTGCAACTTGGGTATCTATATGAATCGTATTTGAGTAAAATGTTCCCTTAGTTGATCGACCAACACTTTGTAAGGTTACAACTTGTCATCTTTGGTCTGATATTCATCCAGGACCTATTTGATAATGAGTTGTGAATCTTTGAAGACTTGTAGCTCTATGATGTTCCATTCAACCACTATTTTGAGTCTTGCACTAAGAGCCTCATACTCTGAGATGTTGTTGGTACAGTAAAACTATAGTTTAAAAGATTTAGGAATGTAATCTCCCTGAGGTGTGACCAAGAGTATGTTGGCTCTAGAGCCATGGGATGTGTATGATCCATCAAAGTACAACATCCAAGATGGTTGTTCTTCTATTAAACAAAGGTGTTCATCTAGGAATTCCATAATGAGAGGGTGATCCACAACCAAAGGTGCATCTACCAGGCGATCTATTATATCCTAGCCTTTGATAGCCTTCTTGTCAACATATTGGATGTCAAATTCATTAAGAAGCATGACCTATTTAGCCAAATGTCCTATTAGCACTGTACATGACAACATATATTTTAAAGGATCAATTTTGGATATGAGTTGCACAATGTGGCTTAACATATAATGATGTAGCTTTTGAATTGAAAATACTATGGCTAAGCAAGACTTTTCCATTGGTGTGTAATTGAGGTCATATCCAACTAGAGTACAACTGATGTAGTAAATAGCCCTTTCTTTCCCTATGTCATCAAGTTGTTCTAGAAGAGCACCTAGTGTTATGGGAGTAGCTGTAATGTATAATATGAGTGAGCACTCTACAATTGGAGGAACCAAGATAGGTAGGTTAGCCAAGTATTTCTTGATGAGCTCATAGTTGCATTGATAAATAGGTTCCCACCTAAAATCTTGATCCTTTTTTAGTAGATGTGTAATTGGTTGGCACTTATCAATATGCTAGAAGATGAATCATTTGACTAACTGTAGTTTCCCTTGAAGAGAGAGAATCTACTTAAGTGTCTTAGGAGGAGCCATATCTATCATGGCCTTGACCTTTTTAGGATCAATCTCAATACCATGCCATGATATAATGAATCACAAAAAATTTCCTTAGGTAACGCCAAAGATACACTTTTTAGGGTTGAGCATAAGGTGATATTTATCCAATTGATCAAACACTTCCTCAAGATGAGATAAGTGATCAAAGGCATCGAGAGATTTGATAAGAATATCATCTACATAATCCTCCTAAGTTTTATGGATTAAGTCATGGAAGATGACTATCATGGCACGTTGATAAGTTTTCCTAACATTCTTTAATCTGAATGGCATCATGTTGTAATGAAACATACCCCAAGGGGTGGTAAATGTTTTTTTATGCTAGTCTACCTCTACTAACTAGATTTGATTGTATCTAGAGAAATCATCCATAAGTGATAAGAGCTCATGGCCTATTGTGAGATCAACAATCATATCTATGTTTGGTAATGGGAAATCATCCTTCAGGCAAGCCTTGTTGAGATCTTTGAAGTCTATGCAAATTCGAATATCACCAAAAGAATTTGTAATAGGAACCATGTTGGAGATCCATTCTAAATAGTCAATTGGGAGAATTCTTTTTGCCTCTAGAAATTTTTCTAACTCCACTTTAACAAGTAAAGCAACTCTGGGTGCATCTTTTGAAGTTTCTTCTTGACAATCTTGGCCTTTGGATCCACAACTAAATGATGTACTACTAGCTTGAGTTCCAACCCTAAAATTTCTTGATAGGACCATGCAAAATAACCTAAGTTTTCATAGAGAAATTGAATAAGTAGTTATTCCTACTCAGATGGTAGAGATGCTACTATATATGTGATCTTTAGTACTTTGGTTAGACTAATATTGACCAATCTGGTTTCCTCTATCAAGATAGATGATATGGCAAGCTTTTGATCCTATGGGGGGAGGATGAAATCTCCATCCTCAAGTGCCTCTAGAATTTTTTCACCATTGGATGTGTCATTTTCTATTTATTTTTTGAGTCATCTAATGGTGCTCAAATGGATTTTTCACCAGAAGATGGCTTTCTTTCCTTTTCTACTTTTTTGTTTCCTTTTAGTTAAATTTTGTGACTAGAGATTTCCTCCTCCCCAAAGTAACCTACTGGATCTAGTTTGTAAACATATGCTAAAGGTGGTGGTGGTTTTTTATGTGGAGTTTTTGTCCCCATGAATCTAAGGAGCATGTTCTCTATAGAGAATTCATCAACATGGATAACACTTGGTCCCAATCAATGAGTTCAGGTTGAGCGAGTGGTAAGTCTATGAGGTTTAGTGATAATTGGTAGAGCACAAAAGCTCCAAATATAATTTTGTCAAGGAAGATATCATCATAGGTTTTCTTTTCTACTTCCTCAAGAATGTCTTCAACCTCAATGTAACTATTTTGCATATTAGTGAAGGCATGACCTTCTTTTGTGGTGCCCCCAGTTGTGGGGAGTCCATAGCCTAAGCCTTTCATTTTCTTTCCTTTGTATGCTTCCATTGGCTACTTAATGCCTAACTCTAGATGGCCTAGGCCACCTCCTTGTTAATCCCATTTTTTAGTAGTAAGGTAGTGTGACCATGGGTATTTTTGTTTGAGTTGATTGAGAATTTCTTCACTCTTTGGAGGTGGCTCTTTGTATAGCCATGTACTAATGTCTAGAGTGGTTTCCTCTCCATTGAGGATACCTTTGGTAATTAATGTGGTAGGGCCCAATTTCCTTAGCTAAGGGGTTGTATCTAGGCTTGGCCCCTTATGTGTTGGGCACCCCTAAGTATGTGGATTGACGGGCAAAGTATCGACAACAAAAGCATCTATGAGACTATACTCTCCAAAACCTTTATAGTTAATCTTAACTATGGAAAGTGTGGAGGCTAAAATGCTATCCAGATTGTGGAAAGTATAGAGGAACTAGCCATGGTGTGGCCAATTTTTATTCCAAGACAACAATTGGTGTATGAAGCTTTGACCACATTACAATAAGCAAAGGGTTTAGGATCTACATGGATGGTTACCTTAGTTCCATTATGCAAAAATTTGATCCACTGATGATATGTGGATAGAACGGATTTCAGGGCATGAATCCACGGTTGACCAAGGAGGATGTTGTATGGAAGGTTAAGATAACTATGTGATAAACTATTTCTTGAGTGGTTGGGCTAACTCTGATAGGTAGCAAGATGGTTCCTTCAGTGGCATGCTCCAATTTGTTGTATGCTTTAATGGTAATGACTTCATTGATGATATCTGCCTCAGTGTATCCTACTTGTTTGACGAATTTTGAAGTACATAGATTTAAACTTGATCCATTATCTATCATGACCCATTTGGCTACAAAGTCAGAAACCATGATAGCAATGTGAAGCTAGAGTATATGATCTAGTTCAACTGTTGGGATATTAGTGGTTTTGAAAGATAGAGCACATGATGTAGAAAGGTGCCTAACCAATTTGTGGAACTTGGTGGCATTTATGTCAATGGGGATGCATGACTCATGGAGAGTAATGTTGAGGATCTCTTGATAAAGTGGGCTTGTTTGTAAGAGATCAAGAATGGAAATTTGAGCTGGTTTATTTCCAAGGTGTTCCAAGATATTATATTGTGGTCCTAATTGGGGTGGTTCTGATGAAGATGGTCTTGATGGTGTAGATATACATGGGCCAGCTATATTGAGTCAGGCTTATTGAGTAGTAACTGCACATTGGGCATCTATTCCTTTGATGTTTATAACATTGATAGAAGGCTCAACTTGTGATATACACCCAATGAGGTTCCATAATCTAAGTATGTTGAAGTATATCTTTGAGACTTGTTCTGATTATCCCCTTGTTTGTCTTGAGTGTTATTGGGTTTTTTGATAGAAGTGTTTATAGGTTCTTTACTTGTGTTCATGTTATTAGTAGGAAAATCATTTTTGTATATCAATAATTCAACAATTGGTGAGGCCTATTCTCCCACTGTGATCTCTTTCTAATCAATAAAGTCTTGGACATAGTCTTTAATTTGCATGCATTTAAATGTGGTATGTCCTTTGACAAGATGGAATTTGAAAAACTCATTATTGATATACTAGGACGTCCTAGACTGATTTGGTTCCAAGGGTTGTGTTTGTGGATGCTAAATAGGATTATCCTTGGCTAGGTTTTTGAAGATTGCATCAATTGGTTCCCCCAATGGGGTGTATACACAAGGTTGTCTCTAAACACATGGTTTAGGTCTAGTCAAAAGTGTGATAGCATTAGTCTAATTTTGATGGCTAGGTATTTGGACATTGTGTTGATTGTGTTGCATAGGTAGTTTCTAATAGAATGGTGGTTACTACTGATAAGGTTGTTGTTGAAAAAATGTAGTAGGTATGTTAGCTGCTACCTTGAAAACATGAACATGTCAAGTGTCAATGACACCATCAGTAATGATGTTCTTACTTTTATTCCAATATCGTGGTTTTCCATTGATTGGGCCTCGGTCCTGTGTGTTTTCTTTGTAAAGTTTGATGACACCATCCTTTGATGAGCCCTTGCTCAAGTCCCATCCCTTTTTCTTTAATGTCTTTATATTTTTGCAAATATTTCATAACCATGTGATGGGCGAGACTAGGATGTGCATTGTTAATGAACATTTTGACTAGGTGACATTTGGGGATAGTACATGAGATCCTACCTATGAGGGTTTGCCAACTTTGTAAGTATTCTACAAGGCTTTATCCTCCTTTTTGTTTATTATGAACTAGGTCCACTATAGATATCTCAGTCTCAACTAGATGAGAATATTGAGGCACAAAGGCTTCAAAAAGATCAACAAAAGTTTTAATATTGACCTCGGGTATCTAACATAACCATTCAAGGGTAGGCCCCCCTAGGCTTTTCAAGAAAAGTTGCATGAGGAACACATCATTATATGCCACTTCTTGGTAGTGCATATAGAAATCCTTGACATGTGTAACTGGGTCACTTTTCCCTCTAAATTTATCAAATTTGGGGATCTCAAATTGTTTCGGAAAAGATGTCATTGTGATGGTTTTGTCAAATAGCTATGAACAATCATTTTCAAATTTGAAAGTTTTTGAGGCCATCCCATCCTTGAGAGCCTTAAGAGAATTCCTCATCTCTTCCCACTCAAAGTTTATAGGTAGGGAAATGGGTGTCCCCAGTCCAAGTGCCCCCAGCGTAGGATATGTAGCAGATGTTGAAGGCTAATATGGGAATCCTTGACTACCATAAGGTGGTGGTTGAAATATGGTTTGTGATATTAGTGGAATAAATGTTATGGGTTGTTGGAATGGGGTTTGGGTATACTACTACATCTTCTAGATAGATTGTAGATGGGGGATTTGTGGAAGGGGGACATATGTGTGGGGTTGTTATCCTATTAGATAATTCTTTAGGGATGCTTAGGCCTATTGCTAGTGTGATGACTATGGCTGAAAAGGTGGTAATGTAGGTAATACATGGGTCATGCTCTAAGCTTGTACACCTTTCCCAATATATGTAGGTTGTGCTCCTACTTGGGAAGGCAATTGGGTGTTAATGTGTGCTAGATAATTGATGTATGGAAGGGTGTTCACAACTGAGTGTCATGATGGAGGGATGACTTGGCAATTGCCTAAGGATGGCATAGAGAAGTAGTTAGTAATGGGTGGTAATGAATAGACCAGAGGTGGAAGGGATGAATGCAGTGGAGGTGTAGACATCAGTGTAGTGCTAAAGGGGATATTAGTAGTAGGTATTTGCGTCATATTGAAACTCCAAGGTCCTAAAGGGAATGAAGCTAAAGTAATTTGGCTATGAAAAATGGATTGATAGTGATGTTGGGTGGAATGGAAGATGAAGTATTCAACCCTAATGGTCTTATCAAGGCATATCACATAAATGCATTTAAACATGTCCCTACTATAGAAGATTTTTGGGCCAATGCATGAGATAAATTTCATGTGAGAAAGCTAACTTTCTCAAGATTGTCAATGAACATGATGAGAGAAATCAAATGGAAAAGCCTTGATATTCCCAATCAACTAGAAATGATGAACATGTGTTGAGAGAAGATTATTATATGGTAGATGAAATAGAATTGAATCCAATGGATTAGAATGATCACCAAGATCCTTTCTTGAAGGAAGTGACAAGAGCAGTTGATTTGTACACCAAGTTATGGTATAATGGCAAGTTGAGAAAATTACAAAGTCAAAGGGTGCACCTTACTTATGAGAAGATGAAGCCCAAAGAAGATCCAATGAAATTAGTCAGATAGAGGGGTAAAGGAGGTAGCCAGTAACAAGGAATGGTTAGAAGCAAGAAGAGAGGTTTGGAGGGTGAATAAGGTAAAGAGCATCAAGAGCCTTCAGTAAAGAGACAAAATGTAGCGCCATTAAAGGAAAGTATAATTGAGGCTAGATGTCAAGAAGATAACACAAGTGAATAAAAGACCATGATAGAGGTGAGCTTTGATTCATAATCATGTGGTTACAGTGATCGCATCGAGTATGCTCCTCTCTCAGAGAATCAACATGGAGATGACATGGTAGTTACTAGTGGAGAAGAAGATGGGCCAATTGATATTAAGGAAGTAAGCTAGGTGCCTATGGCTATTGGTGATGATTAGCTAACTGAACCAAATCCAAATTTAGGGAGATGCACCACACCAATATGGTTAAGGAAAATGCTTATGTCAAGGGTGAGGTAGTAACTAACCAAATAGTTGAAGACATTCAAGGATTAATGAAAAAGGGTGATAGCAAGAACTAGAAACAAATGGCAAAAATAGTGGGAAAGGTGATTAGGAGTGATAGTGATGGTCACGAAAAGGTTCAAATTACTATACCAATAGTTAACAAGGCTTTAGATGAGATTTTAGCTAAGGAATATGAAATAGTAGAGCATAACTTGGGAAGAAACATAGATGACATGGAATGTGAGGAGATCCAAGAGGGTATAGTTTCAATTAGAGAAAGTTAAAGGAAGGAAAATGAAAGGATCGTAAAATTGGAAGCTAAGAACAAATATTGGAGAGATTGCTAGCCTATCCAATAGTTGCACTAGGCAGCCCTTCCTTAAGATAGTGGGAGCAACATAAAAGAGATATCAACTCAGTTGCATGAAGTCAAGGATTGGATCCATGATACAATCCAAGATGAGAGAAATTTCTTGCCTTCCTTTATCTTGAAATTCAAGTCATTAGTGGCTACTAGAGATAAATTCATATTGTTTGAAGAGGAGTGGAAGGATTTCCTTCCAGTTAAGCATTTAGTTATTCCCATGCTATGGGAATTCATTGAGCTACCAAAGAAATATTTGGAAAGAGACAAGTTGGTTAATGAAGGGAATTGAGCATAGTGGAGTTTTAGTTTGTTGCCTTGACTACTAGATTGAGAACATTGGAGGGAATATAGAATGTGATTGCACAACACCACACAGGCAATGATACTTCTATTTCAATCTTGATGAGTGGCATTGGGGTGGCACTTGATTTTGAAGATATCAAAGAGGAGAGCATCAATGAGACAGAGTTGAGATCAAGGTTGGATGAGTTGGGGAAGGTTTTCAACAAAAATAAACATTTGGGTACCCTTGCCTCCCTCAATACATTTATCAGATATGCAAAAGAGTATGAGAAGGAACATGAGAAGATACTACAAGCAGTAGGTAGCATGATGAATTTGGCTAAGCTCAAGATGAGACACACACTTTTTCCTCCCATGAATCAAGTCAATGATAAGCTATCCAAGTTCATTTCTTTGGCTAAAAAGATGAAAGAAAGGGGTAAAACTATATTAGAAGGTCATTTGATATAAGCCCAAGTGGAAATTCCTCTTTCTTCTTGGATAGGATAAGTGTCAAATTTTGATTGTCTACCATTTTGGTGCCTTCTCATTGGTTGTCACTTTTCCTTTTTTCATTAGTCCATTGATGAGGTTGCATTTTTTCATTGGTCAATGGGGTGGCAACCCTCATTAGGGTTTCTAGGATCCAATTTGGATAATTGATTTTGCCTCTTTATCTCTACCACCAGTTGTAAATTTTGGCCTCTATATAAGGCCATTTTCTTTCATTTGTAAAGGGTTAGAGAAAATTGTTTCTAAGATAATGCCAAAATCACTTTTCTTTCTCATTGTTATGACTTGCATGGTGATTAAGAAATATTAGTGTTGTTGCATGGTTTCTACTTCCAATAGTTAGAATAAGATTTTCTTTGAAGTTGTTAAAATAGATTTCATTTCAAGCTGTTAATGTTGGAAATCTGATTAAAAAGCTCATTGTTGAAGATCAAAGAGGAATATTGTTGTTTTCAATCATTGTTATGTCATTGATGCCAAACTTGCTATTTGTAGGAATGACATTTTCTTATAAGATCCAAGTACCATCACTTAGTTGATTGATGAAGAGGATTTGATCAACAAGATGTAACAAGAGAACCTAAGGGAAAGGTTGAGTTATGATGTTGTAATGAAGTGAAAGGGTCATTAAGATAATGGTTGAATGATGTATTGATAGCATACTCAAAGATATATAGGTTAGTTAGACTTAATAATATTAGAGGAAGAAGTTGTAACAAGGTTGACTGCAAAGCTTAAACTAAGATCATTAGTGGGTGTCAAGAAAATTAGTTGAAGCTGAGAAAATTCTTAGTTGGAGCTAAGTAATTGGAAAATTTAATGTATGCCAAGTGATCTTCAGGTGCTAAGTGAAGATCAGGTCCTAAGTATCAAAAAAAAATTAGTTAGTGCCGAGTGATCTTTAGGTGCCGAGCATAAGGAAAAACACAGTTGATGCGAAGTAACACAATATGTGTCAAGCATCAGTATTTTAATAGTGATGAGCTATTGCATTATTTCAAATGACAAAGATTTGCCAAATCTAAGCTAACAAAGTGGTTACCTTGAATTTTTTGAATGAGTTGGAAGATAAGGATGATGTTCTAGTGGCATAGAATTCTATGTAAACCATTTTATGGAAAATTTTAAAGGATTATTCAAGAAGTTTGTAGAGGAAACAAAATATGGGTTAGATGCAATGAATCCTACCTAATCCATATGAATTGAAATTAAAGAATGGAAGAATTAAGTAGGAAAAGGGCTCCAAGACTTCTATTTAAGTAGTCATAGGCCATGAAGCAAAGAGTTGTTGATACTATTGTTGTTGAAGAGCCAAAATTGTGAAGTGGTTGGAAGGGTGTCAAGGAGAAGACATCTAGAAGAAGGAAGAGCATAGAGGCTCTACTTCTACAAATGGTCATAAAAAGATGATTACACTAGTACATTGAGCATAGAGACTCAAGGAGACTAAGCTTGAAAGGAGGGAAATCTGTCAAAGTTCCAGTGATTGAAGGCCAAGCAAGGGTATGAGCTAAGAAGTGATCTGAGATTTGCAAGATAAGTTGTATGTTGTAGTCAGGTCAAGCTTTTCTAATACTCTCTAGCAATTGTATTAGATCCTAAAATCCTATGGACTTAGGTTGGTTTAATAGCCATTTGTAAATCCTTTAACAAGGTGGCATTCCAAGTGAATGTTCTAAAGTCCTTTAACCAAGTCCACTTCTAACAAGGTGGATAAATCCTCTAACAAGGTTGCATTTAACAGTGTGTTGTAAACCTTTAACATGGTAGGACTTTCATAGGGAATCACTTTAGAAGAGTGAGAATGTAGTAGCATGATACTGGTGTTTTTTTCCAAATTGGGTTTGTTAGAATTATGATATATTTGTCATTAGTTACAACACTTATTGAATTTTGAATGCTTACCAAGTTCATCACTCAGTCTACAAGTTTATATCAAGCATTCCTTTGGAAATCGAGCATATGGGCAGTCCAATAGTGTTTACCAAGTTCATAGTGGTTACCGAGAAAAATAGTGTTCTCCAAGCAGTTAGTGGTCACTGAGCTTTGCAGTGTTTACCAAGTTCTCAGTGCTCACCTAGTCATCAGTTGAAATTAGTGTCTACCAAGTGATCAAGGTAAACAAAGGACTTAGTGTTTACCAAGTGATCAAGGTAAATGAAGGACTTAGTGTTTACCGAGTGATCAAGGTAAACGAAGGACTTAGTGTTTACCAAGTGATCAAGGTAAACAAAGAACTTAGTGCTTACCAAGTAAACAAGGTAAATGAAGGAATCAATGTTTACCAAGTGAAGAAGGTTATCAATGGATTCAATTTTTACCGAGTGACACAATATTCACCGAGTCACCAATGGTTACTGAGTTCCAAGCTACTTAGAGTGGTTAGTATGAACCGTGCCTCTACTCTTACTGAGTGCATGATGATGCAGTGTATTATAGTGGATGTTGAGTATTAGAAGGTCACTAAGTTATTTTCAGGAACTCAAGTTTTCTACTATCTAGTCGACTCAGTAATGTTTTTTCACTTGTGTTTGGCTGACCTTGCCAAGTAAATATTGGAATGGTATATATGTAATGTATTATAAAATTTTTAAGATATGATGAGGAATTGGATGGTATTTTATTTTGCAATATTTTGAGAAGAGGGAAAGTGAACCAGCAGCAGAACAGAGGAATATAGCAAGGTCAACATAGATGCAGAAAAGTTATATCTATCACATCAGGTGATCAGTACTTAAAGGATCTTATTAGCAATCAGTTGTAACCAGATCCACTACTTCATCCTAATAGGTGAATCAATTTGTAAATCCTTTAACAGGGTAGACTTAACAGTCTTTTGTAAATCTCCTAACAGAGTGCATACTTTTTTGTATGTTTGTAAATCATCTAACAAGGTGGATCTAGCAATCCTACTTGCACCTAACAGGGCAGATCATTAGAAGTGATCATTGTAAGCCTTAATAGGCCAACTTTATAATACAATATTGAAGTTTTTTGGGCATCATCCCCACCCTAGTTTTACTTTCTAATTGGAAGGTTTGTGGGTCACCAAATCAGTGTGTTCATGTGTTATAAAAGTTTATCTTTTCATGCATACAGTAGATTAGATGGATGAATGGTGAATATGTTACTATGCAGAATTGATTTAAAGTTTTAGTGTTATTGATTCACCCCTCCCCTCTCAGTAACCTTGTTAGTCTTGATTATATCCAGCAATTGGTATCAGAGCTTTGTGGTTCTCAAAATAAAGTTTGACAGCTTGAGCAAAGATCAAGGACAATGGAGATATTCAGACTTGACAAATCTATTGAGAATGAAAAGCTAGATTTGGAAATGGCCATGGTTCAACTCAAAGAAGCAAAGGAGCATCTTTCTCAATCTCTGAAAAGAAGAAAGGAACTTGCAAGACAAATGAATGATCATTAGTATATTGAAGAAAAGATTGAAGACCTTTTACCATCAAGCAGTTCAAATGAAGCTAATGAAGCAATCAAGGAACTCCTAGCAAAGAATAGTTCTCTAGAGGAAGAAGTAAGAAAACTCAAAAGAGAACAAGAAATCCAATCCTAAAGCTATGTGAAGTTTTGGAACAGAGAAACAAGGAAAATGAAGACTTAGAGGTAAGAAATAATCAATCCCTTCAGCATGAAGATCTTGTAGGTCAACTATCTAATGCAAATGAAGAAATTATGAATCTAAGATCTAAGAATGAAAGTTTGAGAAATGATTTAATCACTTAAAGACAAATCAATACAAGCTTACAAAGTGATTTAAGATCTGAAAGACAAATCAATGAAATTTTGGAAAATGACTTAAATGTTGAAAAGCATGTCAATGAAAGGATGATAAAATCTCAAGAAGATATGGATCAATTGAATTAGCAAAATGAGCAGAATCTTCATAGACAAAAAGGTAAAGCAGGCCTTGGATACAATGAAGAAGGTGAATCTTCCAAATAGGGTACCCAAAAGAATCAAAGACCTACTTGCAATCACTATGATAAGTTAGGTCATACATCTAACAGATGTTGGAGCAATGTAAAGGAAAATTCAATGGTAAATGCTACAATTGCAATCAGCATGGTCAAAAAGCCAATGAATGCAAAGAGAAACCAAAATTTAAAGGCAAATGTCACAAATGCAAGAAACAAGGTCACAAGGCATCTGAGTGTAGATCTAAATCATTCAATCCAGCAAAAAAAATCGTTAATGCATTATTTGGTTGGGACTATAATACTTGGTGCAGATGTCACTATTGTGAAGAATATGGACACATTGGAATAAACTGTGCAAGGCATCACCTAAGGAAGAAAGATACTACTATAAGATGTTATACATGTACCAAACTTGGTCATATATCCAAGAATTGCATGAACATAGGAAGAATTAAAGATGAAAAGAAAACCAGAGCTGATAGCATTCAAAAATAAATGAGACAACAGTGGATTCCTAAATCTACCGAGCCAAAAAGTTCAAATGATGGCAATGTCACCCAAGAAGTGGGTGACTCCACCATTTCTAATTAGACTCATCAAGGAAGATCGGGGACTTCATCTTCAAGCAATGTCCTAAGTAGTTCTAGAATAAAGAAGTGCAAATGGAAAATTAGTATTCCAAATATAAGACATATTTCATTGTGGTGCATCTACCGAGCAAGGTTGGTTTTAGACTTAACCGAGCTAGGATGGTAATATGAAATTTTTTGTTTGTTTACCGAGTTGCAAGGTTTATTGAGTAAGTTGGTGACTATCTGACAAACCCTAGGTCATCTCATCTACCTTTGTACCTGAGCATTAATGGTAGATTTTTCATCAAAAAGGTAGAATTTGATCTCATTTTTTACCACAAATTTAAAATATACAGAGCGTAGAGATTTTCAAGGGCACGCAAGTGAGTTCAAGAGATTTGAAGTGATTTTCCAGCAAAGAATTTGTTTTACAAAATCATTCACTCACTGAGCAGCAATGGCATCCACAAGCACCAGCAGAAACAAGGCAAAGAGAGGCTCTGAAATGCTTGTGAAGGGAGTGAAATGGAAAGCACCCAACTTCAAGCTCATTCCCACCATAGCTTAATCGCTTGACTTGAATGGAGCCCAATCGCAGATTCCACCAAAGGTACTACTTATAAATGACATTCACACTCATTTCAAATGCACTGTTCAAGAGATAGGGACACTAGATATGGATAATGCCCTAGCCGAGTTATGTGTGGATGGAACCCTCAAACCCGAGCACAAGCATCTGGAAACCAAGGGCTTGACTCATATCTCGCATATGCCTAGAAACTTCCAAACCAAATGGATTAGGTATATCCTGAGTCAGGTGCATAATGGTGAGTTGTGGTTAGAACAACCCGTAATGATAACGAAAAAGATGATTCATAAGATCACGAGTCTCCCTATGCTCAACAAAACCAAAACCACCAAAACCCTAGGTTAGGAAGAGCTACAAAAACAAACCCTAGCCGAGTGGGATGGTAGAGGTTTAAAGGTCAACACTATACTTGATGTGGAATTAAGATTTGGCATTCATATAATTGCATATAAATTATACAGTTCCTACAGATTAAATAGTGTACCTTGTGAAGCTGTGGATTTGGCCCTCAAGATTGTAAAGAAAAACCTTGAATTTGATCTGTCAGAAGTAATGCTGAGATAGCTAAATAAAAATATGGATAATATAAGAACTTCAAAGAATAACCACTATAAATTTGGTTCTCTGTTAATATGTTTATTTTTCTATGTACATAAATTCTTTCCATCAAAAGGAAGAGTAGAATGGAGAAAAGACATTCCAATTTTGTATCAAATAAATGAGTTTATAACAGAGATGGGTGAAAATTTTCATAGTATTATGGATAATTATTTTGAAGACTTCAAGGAAAGGATGAATAACAAATTCAAAATTCCTCCTAAGCTTGTTGAAGATTATAAGGATGATGTATGCTTCATGGTTGACTGTGACAAGGTATACATTCAGGGAGTCAGACCCCAAGTTGCATGGGTGAAACCTCTTCCCTATGAGGTAAATATTGATGAAGCCATAGACATCATAGAAGAACTAGTAAATGAGCCATTAGACCCAAGGCAAAAATTTTTTGGAACCTATGAAGAAGCTAAGGCCAAAATTGAGCTTGAAATCAAGCTACCACTGGCCATAAGCAAGGGTAAGAGCAAAATAGCCAAATTGAAAACTACAACCGGTCCTCTTATGCTCATCAAGGGAAAAGGTGAAGATGAAGGAGGAGGAGAAGAAGCAGAAGAAGAATCTACAGAAGAATAGCTTGTGAAGAAGAAAGGTAAGGTGATTATCACCAAACCTCAAGCAGTATTCACAAGAAGAACGAGGAAAGGCAAAAAGGAAAGTGAAGTTGTGTTTAGCAAGCCTCCTCTCACATTTGAAGATAGGCTAAAACAAATCAAGATTGGTGTAGGAATCAGCAACTTTAAAGAATTAAAGTATGAAACCAAGACTCTTGTTGAACAAAAAGAAATTGAAGATCTGGTAATGGAGAAGTTGGGAACTTGAAAATTCTCCCTAGACCAATTTGTCTCCCAAATTCCTGCAATATTGTTTGATAAAATAAAGGTAAGATGGGAGAACACTGAGAAAACTATTAAAGACATTTTTGAACAGAAATTGAGAGAACTAGTACCTAGCCTGACAGATGCAGAAATAAAAAAGGCAATGAAGGATCAGGAAGGAAGAATGAATATGAGATTCAATACATGTCTCATAATATTAAATAATATTGAACCCATTGTTAAGAATGCAACTGATGTTTGGAATGATACTTATAAACTACATAAGCCAAGTGATGAACCTATTGAAATCAAGGATGATGACAGTGATGATAAGCAAGGTAATGATTCCATCTCCATGGATTTAACTGATGAAGATCTTTAGGATTTGATAAAGAAGAAAAGGAGGAGGAAGCTGATGAGGAAGACAAAGAAGAGGATGACCCTATGAAAATTGTAGCAGTAGTCATTGCATCTCTTCCTCACACTCCACCAAAATCTGTTACTATAGAGACAGCTTCCACTAGTAAGATTGTGAGCACTACTGCCACATCAATTGCTCAATCTTCACCAATATCCTCCTAGCTCTAGGTATTCCCACTGCAAGTGCCAAGCACTTCATCTACCAAGCTGCAGGAAACTTCTTTAGTTACTGAGTCATCCACTACAACAGTCACTACATCAGAAGTATCAATTCCTCCTGTAGTATGTACAATAAGTTTTCCAGTTTGCTCTCCAATTTTGTCAACTTCAACTACATTAGCACCAATTTTTGCACCTGTGAGTTCTTCAATTGTGAATATTCTGGTATGCACATCAATTCTAGGAATTATATCAATTTTGGATACATTTAGCCCCTCTCAATAACCTTGTTAGTCTTGATTATTTCCTTAGTTGTTTCTGCTTTGCCTTCAGTTCTATGCATTGACTGAGTAGTCTTAGTTCATCAACTGAAGCAGTATCTGTATCTATCTTGGGAATGACAATTTCATTATCCAAGTCTACATCCTCATCTACTATCTTGCCTATAAGCAAAAATTTTAATGGAGTCTTTGGTTTTGCTGCTGTTCTAACATCTTTGCCTTTGAAAATAGAGACAATGGTTGATGAGGTTGGACTGGCTGTCAAAACTGGAATAGGACCAACTAAAGGAAGACTAAGAGAGGTAGAGAGTTTAAAAATATTGATGAAGTGAAGAATATTATTACTGAGGCTATAGGTGTTGATGTTGATACTTCTCAAAACATTTTGTTACAATTAGAAGAGGTAGTTAATAAATTCAATGAAGATACCTCTGGTCAAAAAAATTTGATGGAGAAGGCAAAAAAGAAGTTTGATAATAAGGTGCTTGAGCACATTGCTCAGCATATAGCAATAAAACAAGTTGAATTAACCATATTTTTGGCAAACATTGAAAATTCTTTTAATAATGTAACATCTCTTTTTGCTAAGCTTTGTGATGTTACTGAGTATACTAAGGAGATAAGAGAGAAATTGAATAAGATAGATGAGGATCTAAAGGAAAGCACACAAAACCTGAAGCTTGACACCAGTTCAAGCTCATCTCATCACCTCAAGATCAAATTTTTGTCAGAGAAGTAGGCAGAGTTGCTTAGAGAAGAGGCAAGGATCCGATCTACATTGTTAGATATTCAGAATATGATCCTTCCCATCATGGAAACAATGCAGAAGCACATTGCACATTCAAAAACATTGATCCATGACAACAATTTCTCTGTTGCAGACCATGTGATTGAACTCTCTGCAGAAGTTCAAGTAGCTCTATCCACATGCAAAATCTTGCAAGAGAATTGGGATAAGACTCTACAACTTATTCTCCAGGTACATTATGAGTTTATCTCACATTTTGGTGTCTCTATGTAAATACATTATTTTATTCTTTGGCATTATTGTCAAAAGGGGGGAGAAAGAGATACTCAAAAAGAAGAAAAAAAAGAGATACTGTGAATAAAAGTCATATAACTCATGTAAATACCTTGTGTATATTGTATGGGGGAGTTATATGTAAGGAAGCCATGTATATTCAACAAAATCAGACGTCAGTATGTAAGATGTTGTATATAGTTTTGGCTCATAAGTGTTTTTGTCACTAATTCCAAAGGGGGAGATTGTTGGAATTATGATATATTTGTCATTAGTTACAACACTTATTCGATTTTGAATGCTTACTGAGCTCATCACTCAGTCTACAAGTTTATACCGAGCATTCCTTTGGAAACCGAGCATATGGGTAGTCCAGTAGTGTTTACCAAGTTCATAGTAGTTGTCGAGGAGAACAGTGATCTCCAAGTAGTTAGTGGTCACCAAGCTTCGCAGTGTTTACCAAGTTCTCAGTGCTCACCTAGTCATCAGTTGAAATTAGTGTCTACCAAGTGATCAAGGTAAACGAAGGACTTAGTGTTTACTGACTGATCAAGGTAAATGAAGGACTTAGTGTTTATCGAGTGATCAAGGTAAATGAAGGACTTAGAGTTTACCAAGTGATCAAGGTAAATGAAGAACTTAGTGCTTATCAAGTAAACAAGGTAAATGAAGGAATCAATGTTTACCAAGTGAAGAAGGTTATCAATGGATTCAGTTTTTACTAAGTGACACAATATTCATCGAGTCACCAATGGTTATCAAGTTCCAAGCTACTTAGAGTGGTTAGTATGAACCATGCCTCTACTCTTATTGAGTGCATGATGATGTAGTGCATTGTAGTGGATGCCGAGTATCAGAAGGTCACCGAGTCAGTTTGAGGAACCTAATTTTTTTACTATCTGCCCGACTTAGTAATGTTTTGTTCACTTGTGTTTGGCCAACCTTTCCAAGTAAATATTGGAATGGTATATATGTAATGTATTATATCATTTGTAAGATATGATGAGGAATTGGATGGTATTTTATTTTGCAATATTTTGAGAAGAGAGAAAGCGAACCAGCAGCAGAATAGAGGAATATAGCAAGGTCAACATAGATGCAGAAAAGTTATATCTATCACATTAGGTGATCAGTACTTAAAGGATCTTATTAGCAATCAGTTGTAACCAGATCCACTGCTTCATCCTAAGAGGTGAATCAATTTTTAAATCCTTTAACAGGGTAGACTTAATAGTCTTTTGTAAATCTCCTAATAGAGTGCATGCTTCTTTGTATGTTTGTAAATCCTCTAACAAGGTGGATCTAGCAATCCTACTTGCTCCTAATAGGGCAGATCATCAGAAGTGATCATTGTAAGCCTTAATAGGCCAAATTTATACTACAGTATTGAAATTTTGTGGGCATCATCCCCATCCCAGTTTTACTTTCTAATTGGAAGGTTTCTAGGTCACCAAATCAGTGTGTTCATGTGTTATAAATGTTTATCTTTTCATGCATACTGTAGATTAGATGGATGAATGGTGAATATGTTACTATGCAGAATTGATTTAAAATTTTAGTGTTACTGATTCACCCCTCCCCTCTCAATAACCTTGTTAGTCTTGATTATTTCCAACAGGGTTTCCACATAAATCACTATGTTATGTGTTGATCTTTTATGTGTTATGCTTGCATGTTGATTTACAATAACTTGTTGGTTAGAAAAGTTAAAGCTTGGATGAATAATTGGTTGAATGGGCTCACTATACTTAGCAAAAAGTTTGAATACAACATTTGGACCTTGAATAACTGCTTCATGCCCCCTCTCAGTTATTATAAAACATTTCTAATAGTTAAGTAGAGAGAAAAGTAGATGGATAGTTGCATTGTATTATTAGTGGATGTTTGATAGGGATATATAACTAAGCCACTAGCATCCTAGGAGCTTGTTGGGAAGCCTTATATAGTAAACTAGTTCTTTTTCCTTCAATCATTACATCTATGGAGGTGAAGCTACTAGTTAGTTTTCATTAGATTCGATCCCTGTCCATTTGCTAATCTTCCCATTCATAGGAGTAGGAATAGAATAGATAGTAGTGTAGTATTTGGAGTTTTGAAGAAGAAGGTTAGGAAGGCACAAGTCATTTGAACACTCACCCTCCATCACCATCACCATCAACATCAACATCATCTGGAACTCAAACAAAACCATTGTCATCATCATCCCACCAAAAAATCCAAGTTTTCCTCAAACAAATAGCGTAAGGTTACCTACGTGATTACTAGCAAATCACATCGATATACTAAGTTAGTATCCATAAGTGTAAGGAACATTGGATTTTTTCTTACATCTTCATGAGTATTAACTTTTCAAGAGAGGAATTGAGGATTTGATATTCCATATCAAGTGTTCAATTGTTATATGTTTGGTAGTGGTACAAAAACAACACTCAACATTATCTGGTGTTAGAAGGAGGGCTTGAATTACTTTTATTCTTGCATCAACTTGGAAATTTAGGGTAGAGATTGACAAGGAATGAGCTTTCAAAATTAGATTTGGGATGAGAGATCTTTTAAAGTGAAAATTAAAAAAATCAAAAGAAGAAGAAGAAGAAAGAAAGGTTTCTCAATGGGTAGGCAAGAGGATGTTCTTCCCCTTTGGTTTGATTTCAGCAAGAGGTTACCTCCATGGGATTTGTCTCAACTTTCAGCATTAGGGAAGTCTAGGATACATGGTACTACAGATCATGAGAATTTGGATTGTTTCGTGTTTCTTTTGAGGGTGGACTTGACATTAAAAGGAAATTTTCTTTTTCACAAATACATAAGCCTATAGTCCTTTTCAATTTGGAGGAATATTTTCTTGTTTTCAAAGAAGATATCAATAGGGAACCAAAAAACATATATGGAAGAAGTTCTCGGTGTAGTCTACACAGCCTCTCACATTTAGAGTCTATTTTCCCATCTTGCCAAGATACCATTGACTTGGTCAAGTTTCAATTGGGTTGGTATGAGGAAATATCAGTGGGGGGTGGTAAAGATTTCTTTCAGATTTCAAGTTGGACACCAAAGAATGAAGAGGGTAAGATTTATAAAGATGATATGGTTGATTCTAATGTTCAAGATAACCAAGTGGATGAACCTTCACACACTATATCACGAGGTGGAGAGGTTGACAAGAAAATCGAGGAAACAATTGAATTTATCCAAGAGAGAGAAAGGATGGTAGGAAAAGGTCAACATGTGAGGGCACACAAAGAACTACAAATGAAACATCAAAAGGTGAATGAAAAGGAAATCTTTGGTAAGCTTATGAGGGGTGACTCTTGAGGATAGGTTGCAAGAAGTTTCAAATATCCTTAAAGAGTAAGGTAATCAAGTGGGTGTGTTGAACAATGAATTACAAGATATCACAAGAGAGTTCAAATATGAGAAAAAAAAAATACAAGGCACTATCTCCATTGCATTATTTGGGGGGATTCTTGAAGATCCTATGGAAGAAATACAAAAGAATTTATTTCCCAAAGCCTTTCAAAGTGATCAACTTGTTGCAAGTGGCATGATTCATCCTCAACTTTGACCTCCAAAAATTTTTCCACTTGAAATGGAAGTTGACGGGGAACTCATAAAGATGCATGATGGCTCTTCTATTAGTCTTGAAGGTGCTATGCTTGGTGAGAATCTATATAAATAATTGCAAGATGTTCCTAAAGAGATTTCAAATGGAAATTACATGCTAGATGATGAATTGGTGTGAATATGCAAGGATAGTTAAGTGTTGATCAAGTTGCTCCCATAGAAAGGGAAAACAAAGAACAATTTGTGTTGATGCTACAGTTGGATATTGTGTTCAAGCAATTTGGAGAGGTGTTTGATGGGGAGAATATCAAGAAATCCTTGATTTTTGAGGATACACTTGAGGAGATTCACAAGGATGCATGGTTCATGTTTCACAAGGACAAGCCCCCTAGAAAGATGTTTCAAGGCCTTGACATCATGACTGCCCCTACCTCGATCACTCATAGGTTTGGTGTTGATACTATTGGGATGGTCCACTACCAACTTCAACCTCCCAAGGCCATGGACAATTTGCAGGTTCCATTTGAATTTGAGCCATGTCAAGTTGTTTCTTTCTTAGCTCTTAATGTTCAAAGTTGTAAAAGTTTTGATTAAGGAAATTTTGGAGAGAAAATGCTTGTGGTTGGACCATGGTCCTAATGAATTTCCTCAATTTTTTATCTTGCATTATGATTTTCTTGAGGTTGAGTTTGAGGTGACTAGTTTTTTTTAGAGTATAAGGATGATTTTGTGAGATTGAGAACCATCACCCAAACCTTATTACTTTTGAATATCTTAAGAAACCAAGTTAGATCTAGTGTGTATATTAGATAGGTTAGTGTTGTCCCTTTAGGGTGTTGTACATTGTTACGGTAGGTTTTTCTTGGACTATTTATTTTAGGAGAGTAGTTTAGTTTGCTTTATGTTCTTTAGAGTAGAGTTTTTTTTGGACCATTTGGCCTAAAGGGTAAAGTAGTTTCCCTTTTAGTTAGTTAGAGTAGTTTACTTTAGTTGTTTAGTTTAGGTGTTGTGAGGGATCTCAATTTGATTTGCATCAAGTCATTTGACTTGGGATCTTTAGCCCCCCTTAGCTGAAGGAAATTTGGTTTTGGGCCTTTGCAAGTGCAAAGGGGATCCATGTTATCACTCATGGGTGCGGTGTGTAGATTTTACATTTTTGGTGACAAAACAGAGTCTGTCTTATTCATTTCTTGAATGCATGTGACAAGGTTCAAAGATTAAAGGATATACTTAGTCATTAGTCTATGGTAGGACTTGTACTAAATTTAGGTCAAACTCAATAGACGTTCTTAAGTTATCTTTGACATGGTTACAACATTCTACTCACACTTAATCGCTTTGAGTTCTTGGTGTTTTGAAGTGAAATTGGACTTAGTAAACATCATACACTTGCTTCAGTGCCACTATGGTTTTCCAAACCCTTTGCAAGCTTCATTGCCTAGAAGCCAAAAAAAAGATTGAAAAGAAAAGAAAAAGAAAAGAAAAGAGAGAATAATACCAAGAGAAAAGAGAAAAGCAATATCAAAGTGAAAATAAGATGAAATTTAGTCCAAGAGCATGCAATCATCTCTACTAGTGCTATTAAAATAATCAGTAATGGTAGAACCATGATTGTTGTGCCACAATGATAATTTCGTCAGGGCTATAGACACTTGACTGGTAGTGACGCTCTATCTAGGTTGCTTTTGAAGTAAGGATATTACAATAGCTAAGTTTAATGAATTTGAGAGATTATCAAGTTCATGTCAAGTAGAGAATAAATAATTTGCACACACATGAGTAACCTATGGTTAGGGTGCTTAAGATCAACTTGAGAGTTCTTTCCCTAGTTGAGTGCTTGTCCTTAAGTAGATTTTTCGATAGCCCATCCTAAGATTTTTGTTCTAAGTTTTTTTATTCTTGAAATGTTTAGGAACATTTCCTTGGGTTGATGCTAGATGTTGTGAGGTTTTCACACCATCACCCCAAAAAGTTTTGGGGACCCCCTTTTTCAGGAAAGCCTTGGAAATTTTTGTGGATTTTTGAAATATTTTCTTGATTTCCTTGGCAATTTCTTTCGTGAGTTGTCCAAAAAAAATATGATTTTGAAAATTTTAAGCCTTGTACACCTTTAGGCCAAGAGGGAAGAGGTTGGATTTATTTTTTCAACTAGTCTTGGCTTGATTTTTTGGAACTTGTAATTTTATCCTTAGGCCAAACAAATTTTAAAGGCAACATATTTTTTGATGGTTAGATAATTTCAGCAAGATAAATTTACAAATTTTTGGACTTAGAAAATTTTTGAAAATTGGATGTAATTGTATAATCTTGAGCATTTTCAAAATGAAACTTTTTAGATTTAATTGTTTGAAATTTTTTTTTGGGTGAAATGAAAATTTTGTTATGGTGAAATTAAATTGGGGAACTCAATTTTGAATGCTAGAAAAATGACCTTTTTTTTTGGTAAAACATGGAAATTGCATTGCAAAATTGAAAATGGACTTAATTGCAAAATTTTGCATTAAATTGGCTAAAATTTCCTTGAAAATTTTAAAAATATTTAAAAAGGATTGGTAAATTAAAAGTTGAAAATCGATTTTAGCTTGTTAAATCCAGTTTTAAATAATATTTTAGTTACCAAAACATCATTAGACAAGAATTTTACATCTCCAAGGCTTTCTTAATTTTATTTTGCAATTTTTTATTACACTAGCAATTAAATGTGCAAATTTCACTACAGGTAAAATTAATTTTTAGCTTGGCATTTAATTTTGGACCATAAATGGTGGCCTAATTTAATTTTTTGTTTCTCCCAAGGCTAGTCGGCTAGCTTGGGGGAGGTATGGGAGTTTGATATAAGAGGGCTTCCCCCCTCTTCCATTTCTCATTCAACAATTTTCGAAAGCAACCTTCTACTTGGTGATTTTGTGAGTAAATTTGTATACTTGGCAATTTTCTTAGCAAGAGGTACTTGGTGACTTCATCTCTTAAAAAAAATTTCAAACTTGGCAATTTCTTTCCCTTGAAGTAGATTTGTCATTATTTTGGCATTAATTTTCTTGCATAGGAGGCTATGATTTCTGTCCTAGGCAATTTAAGGCAGATTTGAAATTGCTTCTTACTTGGCAATTTCTTTTAAAGGTCTAATTTTCTTACAATGGACTATTATTTTATACCAGATCTAGGCATTATTATTCGGTAGAGGATGCTTGATTGAAGTTTGATTTTTTGGTAAGGTGTGGGAAGTTTCAAAGAGATTAAAATTTTGATTTTTTTTTACAAGAGGCTTGATTTCCTAAGGTCTGATTCAAATTCAAAGAAAGCCTAGCTATTGGTAAAGGTAAAATTCAATTCATTTTAGAGTTAAAGGTTGGTTTAAAGGTAATGAAGAGGAAAAAATAAGTGGTAGTCCCACCACTAGGTTGGAGATTGGAGATTGATAAATGTAGTGATAGGACTCATCGAGGAAGAAATAAGCTAGAATCCATCAATATAAAGAAGGTTGGAAATTGATAAGGGTAGTCCATATGACTTAGAATGAAGGGGTAGAAATAAGTGTTTAAGGTGGTAGATTTTAGTGCAAGAAAGAACCCTAAGGGAACAAATACTAAAAAGGACAAGGAGGACATGATGCCTAAGACCACCTTTTTCTTGAAAATGAGGCAAATAATTGATAACAATATTGGTACAGTGAACATGATATAGCTAAAGGTCAAACTAAAGGAAGGACAATCACCCATGGTAAAAAAGATTTACAAAAGTGGAATTGTACATGTAGTGACCTTCCCTCCTACCTTTCCTTGTCTAGAATTGGTCATGGAATGTGCATCCAAGTTTGATTTGGTTAGCAAATCAATCATTTTTTATGAAGGGAAAAGAGTGTTGGCCCACATCAATGAACAAGTGATCAAAGAAGCATTTAACATCCCTCAGTACAAAGCCATGATAGTTGTAATGATGGATCAAGTAGCTAAGTCATTTTAGGATAACCAAGAGGCTTATTTCATTTATCTAAAGCAAGATTGGCTACACAAAGGAAAGAAAGGAGTTACCAAATCATCAAGGCTCATTGTGTCAGACTACAAATAAAAGTATGGCAACCTCATTGTACTTCTCAGCTAGATTATGGGCCTAGCCCAAGGTATGCAATTTGAAAACTAGATGTACTTATTTATTGATGAAACTAAAAAAGGAAAAAGAAGATTTGATTGGGCTAGGATCATAATAAAGAATCTAGAATTGCAAGTTAGAACCATGCAAAATCAAAAGAAATTCTATATGGCATCCTATATGTTCTATTTGTTTGTGAGGTTGTATGAAAATTCAAGACTTAAGGCATTAGAAGTAATTGATAATGGGTCAGGGTAATGTTTGTTGCACGAATGCTATCCACAGCTTTATTTAGACAACAAAAAAGACTATAAAATATTTTGTGACACCTTTTCCATGAAGACAGTAAGGGTATTATAAGGAACACCTACTAAGAGGCTCTCATCAAAAGCAGAAGCAAAGATTAAGAAATATGGGTGTTGGTTCATCCAATTTCCTCAATTCACATACATTAGAGTACCAGGAAGCACTGTTTATTCTAAGAGGCTTTCAAGGTACCCACCTAACAAGGTAGTTTTGATGGAATTGGCTAGGAAACTTCAACATTATGATAGAATAATGAAATTTAAGGGTGAGATAGGGATTACCTTCTCATTTAGAATTGGCAATGATAGTTGCCCCAATCTAGTCGCTTTTGCAGTAGTGGAGAAAGAATTGAAATGTTATCATCTAGGATGGTATTGAGCAAGGAAAGGATTCAGTCCTAATGATCTTATCAAGGCATCTCACATAAATGCATTTAAACACGTCCCTACTATAAAAGATTTATGGACCAATGCATGCGATGATTTTTATGTGAGAAAGCTAGCTTTCTCAACATTGTCAGTGAACATGATGAGAGCAATCAGACAGAGAGGCCTTAATATTAATAAGTAGGAGATGATTTCCACAACTAGTCAAATTGTGATGTGAATATCAGGATTTAACTATGTGATTTTTGAGTCAAACTTGATGACCCATGTTTCATGAGTAGTGATTCAACATGAATCCATCTCTCATGAGAATAAATGGAACACTTAGCACTCATTGGATCTAGGTGATGCTCACAAGGGTGAAGCACTAGGACTTCCCGGGAGGTCACCCATCCCAGTACTACTCCAGCCTGAGGGCGCTTAACTACGGAGTTTCCTCCATAGTTAAACCCAAAGCTTGAAAATGGGGTTGCAAGCTTTGGATTTAACTGTGGAGGAAACTCTATAGTTAAGCACGCTCAGGCTGGAGTAGTACTGGGATAGGTGACCTCCCAGGAAGTCCTAGTGCTTCACCCCTGTGAGCATCACCTAGATCCAATGAGTGCTAAGTGTTCCATTTATTCTCATGAGAGATGGAATCATGTTGAATCACTACTCATGAAACATGGGTCATCGAGTTTAACTCAAAAATCACATGACCTTAATATTCCTGATCAACTAGAAAATGATGAAAATGTGTTGAGAGAATATTATGATATAGTAGATGAAATAGAATTAAATCCAGCAGATTAGAATGATCATTAGGATCCTTACTTGGAGGTGGTTACAAGAGTAGTTGATTTTCACACTGAGTCATGGTACAATGGGAAGTTGATGAAATTAAAAAGTCAAAGGGTGCACCTTACTTATAAGAATATGAAGCCCAAAGAAGGTCCAATGGATTTAGTCAGACAAGGAGGTGAAGGAGGTAGCTAGCAACAAGGAATGGTTTTGAAGCAAGAAGAGAGGTTTGGAGGGAAAAAATGGTGAAGAACATTAGGAACCTTTAGCAAAGAGGTAGAATGCAGCACCATCAAGGGAAAGTATAATTGAGGCTAGAGGTCAAGAAGATATCACAGGTGAACAAAGGACTATGGTAGAGATGAGTTTTGATTCAGAATCAAGTGGTTAAATTGATAGCACTGAGTACTCTCCTCTCTTAGAGAATCAACATGAGGACAACATGGCAGTTACTAGTGGAGAAGAAGATGGGCCAATTGATATTATGGAAGTAAGTTAGGTGCCTATGGCCATTTGTGATGATTGGCTAATTGAACCAATTACAGATTTGGGGACATGCACTGCACCACTATGGTGAAGGCAAATTCTTATGCCAAGAGGCGAGGTAGTAACTTCTCGAATAGTTGAAGACATCCAAGGATTAATGAAAAGGGTGATAGTGAGAACCAAAACAAATGGCAAAAATAGTGGCAAAGATGATTAGGAGTGACAATGATGGTCACCGAAAGGTTCAAATCTCTATATCAATAGTTAACAAGGCATTGGATGAGATTGCAACTCAAGAATATGAAATAGTAGAGCATAACTTGGGAAGAAACACAAATGAAATGGAATGTGAGGAGATCTAGGAGGTTATAGTTTCAATGAGAGAAAGATTGAGGAAGGAAAATGAAAGGATCATGAGTTGGAAGCTGAGAAAAAATATTAGAGAGATATTACCAGCCTATCCAATAGTTGCACTAGGAAGACCTCCTCAAGATAGCAGGAGCAACATAGAAGAGATATTGGCTCACCTGCATGAAGTCAAGGATTGGACCAAGATAGGAGAAATTTCCTACCTTCCTTTATCTCAATATTCAAGTCATTAGTGGCTACTAGAGATAAATTCATATTGTTTGAAGAGGAGTGGAAGGATTTCCTTCTAGTTAAGGATTTAGCTATTCCTAGGCTATGGGCATTCATTGAGCTACTAGAGAAATATTTGGAAAGAACCAAGTTGGTTAGTGAAGGGGGATTGAGCATAGCAGAGTCTTGGTTTATTTCCTTGACTACTAGATTGAGAACACTAAAGGGAATACTAATTACAATTACATAGCACTGCACAAGTGGTAACACTTCTATTTCAACCATGATGAGCAACGTTGGGGTGACACTTGATTTTGAAGATATCAAAGGGGAGAGCATCAATGACATAGAGTTGGGATCAAGATTGGATGAGTTGAGGAAGGTCGCCATCAAAAAGAAACATTTGGGCACCCTAGCCTCCCTCAATTCCTTTATCAAATATGCAAAAGAGTATGAGAAGGACCATGAGAAGACACTGCAAGCATCAGGTAGCATGATGAATTCAACTAAGCTCAAGATGAGACACATACCTTGTCCTCCCACGAATTAAGTCAATGATAAGCTAGCCAAGTTCATTTCTTAGGTTAAAAAGATGAAAGAAAGGGGTAGAACTATAGTAGAAGATCATTATATGTAAGCCCAAGTGGCAATTTCTCTTTCTTCTTGGATAGGACAAGTGTCTAATTCTAATTGGCTATCATTTTGGTGTCTTCTCATTAGTTTCCACTTTTCCTTTTGTTTCATTAGTCCATTGATTAGGTGGTGTCTTCTCATTAGCTGATGGGGTGGCAACCCTAATTATGTTTTCTAGGATCCAATCTAGATCATCAATTTTGCCTCTTTATCTCTATCATCGGTTGTAAATTTTGACCTCTATATAAAGCCATTTGCTCTCATTTGTAAGGGCTTGGAGAAAATTGTTGCTAAGATAATCCAAAATTTTCTTTTCTTTCTCATTGTTGTGATTTGCATGGTGATTAAGAACTTTTGGTGTTGTTGCATGGTTTCTACTTCCAATAGTTAGAATAAGATTTTCTTTGAAGTTGTTAAAATAGATTTCATTTCAAGTTGTTAAGTAGAGAGAAAAGTAGATAGATAGTTGCATGGTAGTATTAGTGGATGTATGATAGGGATCTATAAGTAGGCCACTAGCATCCTACCAACTTGTTGGGAAGCCTTGTGTGGTAAACTATTTCTTTTTCCTTGAATCATTACATCTATGGAGGTATAGCCGCTATTAGCTTTCATTAGATTTGATCCCTATCCATTTTCTAATCTTCCCATTAATAGGAGTAGGAGTAAAATAGCAAGTAGTGTAACATTTGGAGTTTTGAAGAAGAAGGTTAGGAAGGCACAAGTCATTCAAACGCTCACCCTCCATCACCATCACCATCTCTATCAACATCATCTAGAACTCATACAAGACCATCGTCACCACCATCCCACCAAAAACCCAAGTTGTCCTCAAACAAATAGCATAAGGCTACCTACATGATTACTAGCAAATCACATCGATATACTGAGTTAGTATCCACAAGTGTAAGGAACATTTGAGTTTTTCTTATGTCTTTATGGGTATTAATTTTTCAATAGAGCAATTGAGGATATTATATTCCATATCAAGTGTTTAGTTGCTATATGCTTGGTAGTGGTACAAAACTGACACAACAATATTTAACCATTAAAAATTACATAATTAAAGTATTAATCATATTCCTAATCATGCATTCATTTATTGTACTACTCCATCAATATGCATGCTCATAAAACATCAAATAACATGATTAAGCATCTTAAAGTAAGCAACACATGACATAAAATAATATAATAATGTCCAGTCCATTGGATAATGTGTTGACATGTTGAGTCATAATGTATCAAAATAAAAATGTATCAAATGTGCTATGATGGATTGGGGCGAGGCGTCATAGAATCCTTGGGAGAAATATAATTTTTTTCCCTTTCAAAGGTTATAATGTAATCCCTGTCTTCCAAAGTAGAAACTGAAATTAAATTCTTTATCATGCTAGGAACATAAAAGACACCCTCCACTAATAAGGGTTTTCTAGAAACCCTCTAAAACTTCACTATACCAATACCAGTTACATGGTACATGGAATTTTCACCAAGTTCAATAAAGAAATCCAACTTATTCTCCTCCAACTCGGTGAAATAATCTCTTGACTCTTGTTATGTGGCAAGAAGCCCCACTATCAATATACCAAACCCTATTGGAAACTTATCTTAAGAGACTACAATGAGTGAAAACTCATTCTCAAATCAAGACGCAAAATTCTCTACCTTGGCTACAATAGAAACTTGGTTCTTCTGATTTTCCTTATTCTTCATATTCTTATTCACACATCAACTGGCATAGTGACCCATTTGATGGCAGAAAAATTATTTTATCCTTCTCAAATCTTTCCTATGCCTACTCTTAGAAGAATAATCGTATGCTTTCCCTCTATTATATTTCTTCTTACCACTACTTGCAAGACCAATAATTTTTTCATCTTGAACTTTCTTTTTTTGGTCTCCTCAATGAGCACCTTTTTGGATTTCTATTTGAAAAAAATTATCGCAAAGTATTTCCCAATTAGGTAGTTGATCTTTTCCAACCATAGACATGACAAAAACTTCCTAGTGCTTTTAAAAACCATTTAAGGCTATACACATCAACTCATCTTTAACAAATTTTATCTCTCCAATAGTAGCCAAATCATATTTGACTTGTGTTAGTTTGGATAAGTAAGAGGTCACAATCTCACCTTTGGACATCTTGGTATTATGTAATTTGTCCTTGAGAATTATCTTATGGCTCTAGTAGTCTCTCTGATAGATTCTTCTAACCATATCCCACATCTCCTTGGTAGTGTCTTTCCCTGATAGATAAGGAATTAAATGACCTCTTACCCCATCAAGAATGATTCTTTGAGCTTTGGCCTCCTTGATCTCATGTAAATCCAAAGCAATAGGATTATTCATAGGTGGAGTCATTTTCATACTAGCATATATCCACAACATGTTCTCCTTGAGAAAAGATAAATTTTGATAATCAAAATTTAATGCATGGGAGCAAAGGAGAAGGAGCAGCTTTAGAAAGAGAAGGAGAAGGAGCCACTTTAGAAAGAGACTACACAACAAAAAAAATAGCTAGACAAAATAGAGGATATTATAGGAGCCACTAGATAGAATCTAGGAAAGTGTTGTAGTAGGTACTATGATATTGGAATCACTTGCAAGTGTCTTTGAGGATTTATAGTCCAAATATCGAGAGTACTACAAGTTGTGCAATTCATCATATATTGCATTTGCATTTTCTTATAAGAGTGTTTCAAGTATTGGCACAGTCTCCCTATGATGATCCCAAGTATCCATTTTTTATGATCTAGTGTTTCAAGAATGGGAACCACTTCAACATCCTTTACATGGTTTAGAGATAATGTCATTGTTGTAGAGGCTTTTGCAAGGGAATAAGCCTCATGATTATGGCATTTACATAGAATTAGAACTTGCTTCTTCATTTCCTTACACTCAACTCTTCACTGAAGTTACTCTTTCAGTAGGGAGAATAGCTTCTACAAATTCCTAGGAGCCAAGGGACCCTAAACCTATGCTACATTTTCTGGAGACATGGGATAAGTTACTACCAGCTTCAGTACATCATAACATTTTGGATCATATAGTTATGCCCAAATTAACAATAGTAGTAGATACATGGCATCCTCGTAGGGAGAGTGTGCCAATACATACATGTTAACATCCTTGCCTTCCATTGTTGGACCAACATATGGAGCCTTTATATCCAACCATTCATTACAAATTGGGAATGCACTACATTCCTGGTATGCAAGTGATGCATCTGCATATACAATTTTATCACCTTAGAAAACTATATTTGATCCTACTAGCTAGGCAAAGTTGATTGTTTATTTTATTATACCTAATATGATGACGGTTCTACATGAATTTGTAATCAACCTAGCTAATAAACAACTAGACCCATTTAACTGGGTTATGGATAGTTTGTTTCCAAAAAAATATTTGCTATAATATGATTTTGTAAAATCTATTGTGAACTCTTCCCATTTTTCCTAGTCTACATTATTTTTCTCCAGGATCTTGGGTAAGTAACTTAGCATGGGTTGAGTGAATTTAATTGTTTTAATATTTTGATTCTGGAATATGTATGCAGTTGATTTTTATTTTTTTTGTTCTGCTAAGATGTAATAAGAACCTTAAAAAACATCTCTAAGATATAAATGTTTAGAAGGAAAAGAAAAGAACATTTAAATATCCGTTGAATAAAATCATAGAGTAAGGGCACGAAGATCACAAGGGAATAACATGACAATGAAATCACAGAACAAGGGCATGAAGATCACAAGGGCATGGCATAGAAACAAAATTGAAAAGCAAGGGCACAACAATGAAATAAAGAGATCACAAGGGCACAATAACAAAATGCATCGATCACAAGGGCATGGCAACATTCAGAGCTATCCACCCTGATTTAGAGCTCTCTACCCTCTTTTGCGAGTAGCTTTCCACAATCAAAACAAATGGGGAACAATTTATGTCATGTTTTTTTAATATATACTTGCGTAAGCATCACAATTATGATGCCAACATCAGTATTGTGATGATGTCACGAACAATTGCAAAAAATAAACACGAAAATCACCACAAATTACACTATCATCACAAATTATCATTGCAATTTGACCCCAAATGTTGTAGTGATATATTATCATATAATGGGTTAAAATGGGTTATAGGGTACTCTCTAAGCCCTTTCAACTCATTCAAACACATGAAATATCTTCATAGGGGTCATAGGACCCTTAGGAATATTATTTATCATTAAATGGGTCAAAAGGGGTCATAGGGCACCCTATGACCCCATTCGACCCATTCAAATACATGATGTATGTCCCTAGGGGTTCTTGGACCCTATTGTGCTTTCACAATGCATGCCCCATTTCTCCAAGAAATGGGGACTCCCTACTTTATTTTTTAGCTTATCGGATCCCTAGTGTGGGGTCTGAGTCTTTTCTAGGGTTTTTCCTAGTGTCCTTGGTCAAATCTGGGTCCCGACTAGGAAACCCAGATTCTAAAAATTAAAATTTTGGGAGTGGGGAAGTCATTTTTGCAAAACAAAGACACATCGGTGCACCTCCCTAGGTGCACTAGTGCGCCAAACGACTTAGCAAAAGGCATCACCATGTGGTGATGCACAACACCAAGGGGTGCGCTCAGTTCCTAGGTATATATAACCCGGGAACCCCCTTACTTCCTCACTTGTCATTTTTCTTCATCTAGCTCCCATGTCATAGCATTGCACCTCCCTAGGTGCACATCATATCCTCCACTAGCACTCATTCAAGACAAACAACACTAAGACACCTATAAAGGTGTGTAGTTGCACACCTTTTTTCTTTGTTAAAAACCTTAAAAACTAAAATTTTAGGAAAACTTAAATAAACTTAAACAAAATATCAATTTAAGGTGCACAATAGCACACCTAATTAGGTGTGCTATTGTGCACACTTAAATGAATAAATCCCTTTATGCCAAAGTGTATATAGGGTGCGCATCAATGCACCCCATGAGGTGCGCTGCTATGCACCCTATATATTCAAGCCTTCCAAGGATAAAGTGTTAGTGTAGTTTTTTATTTTTCCTATTTTGCTAGGTTTTTTCTACACTTTTAATAATCTCGCTTAGGTTAATAAAGCATGTCTTATTAGGTGAATGGTTGTGAGGTGTCACATTCCTACATGTGAGCATCCATTAGCTATCTTGGGAAGATACTTTGCTATCTTTAGTCCGATAGATGGTTGCTCCTCATTGGTTGTTGTTGCCACCTCCTCCCTCTTCCTAGCCTATATAAGCATGCTACCTGGCTTGTATTTGCATCTCTTGTTTTTGCATCATCTTAATGCTATTTTGCTTCCAGCATTTGCATTACTCTCTTGGAGACTAACTCTATGATGCTATTTTGATTTTGTATCATTTGCATTCATAGTTTAGATATTTATTCTTTGGACTAGTTTTCTGGGTTATTAATCTTATCAGATTCTAACATGGTATCAGAGCTTTTCTATGTGCAAGAGTAGATTTTAGTTTCCTTATTTGAGAGATTCGAGGGGGGGGGGGGGGGGCAAATAAACTTTATTATAGTTTTTTGAAAAATGAAGTATGCTCTTCTCTTGCATCTTTGGATGATCCTGAGAATCAAAAAAGTTTTGACAAAAACAGTTTTTCTCTAGAGTTTCAATCTCAAATCTGACAACCAACTTGCATATTTGGAGTTTTCAATCAGTTTTACAGGTTTCAGCATGCCATTGATAGACTTAAGAAGCTGATCCAACATTTGCATGTCATATTCTGGTTGTTGGGGTCGTTTTTTGATTTTTGGAGCCATTTTTTACTATTAAAGGCATTTGATTTACACTACAGCAACATCTTTTGTATATTAGCACGAAAAACGCTTTCTGGGTTTTGTTTGCAGCCTCGAAAAACCATCTGGGTATCTTTTAGATTTTGCATGCAAGCTGTATATTTTGCAGAATCGAGCATACAAAGCTATAGCCATACCCCTCTCCATTGGCAGTCGCAGATTTGAACGCACTTTTCAAATGTCTCGTTCTTGCTCATATGGACTCCGATTTTGATGATTCTTATTATAAACTTGGCTATTTTTTTGTGCTCTACCCATTAGTGGAGTTGTTTTTTTGATTTTCATGCATGAATTCTTCAAAAATTGTAGATTCTCAGCCGTGACTATGCACAGTTCTCGTTTTGGAAACTTTGGAGGATCATAACTTTCTCATACGACCTCATATTGAGGTGATTCTTTTTTTGAAAGTGCATGATTTTTTGAGTAGATCGCAGTGGTGCTATTTGTTTCCTTGATTATTGTGCTCAAGTTTCACTTTTAGCATATGCTCTTTATGAGGGTTTGTAATGCATTGAAATCAAGACCACTAAATATTTCTTTCTAGTGGTAGTTGTAAACGCACTAAAATAAAGTGCCAAATCATATTTCTTTGGGGGGGGGGGGTGTTCTTTGATTGAGTAAAGAGGTGGGGGGGGGGGGGGGTGTTAGGATAAACCACGGACAGAAATACAAACTACATGAAAATATAACCAATAACAGAAAATAATAGAACACACAGAAATGAACACAAGGCACCAAGATTTAACGTGGTTCACCCAATCCCTAGGCTACATCCACCAATCAACAAGTCCGATCTTATTACAATCTAGTGATTACAACCTAATTACAATCTGTAATCCCTTATAGCTCAATACCGCCGCAAGAACCAATTTTGTATCACCACACATGAAAAATACCCAACCCTAAGCCCTTTTTATACAAGTATTAAACCGCTTTAGGGTTATAACATGTCGGCCATATGCCGGCCATAATATGTCAGCTACTTCCCAAAAAAAAAATTTACAGTACCCCACTATTTATGAAGTATGTACAATACTTTCCTGATCAGTCACCACAATCTAACAATCTGCCACTTGGGGACTGATCAGGCTCCACACTAAACAACAATCTCCCACTTGGAGACTGATCCTGTAGCAATACAACTACCGCATGGGATTCCCACTGGATCAAACCACCCTGGACTCTGCTGTTCTTTTATTCACATTTAGTCTAAAAGACCAACTGAAGCTGAAGAAGAGTTCAACTTCTCCCTTGTTACAACCTTTGTCAACATATCTGCTGGATTTTCATTGGTATGTATCTTCTCCAGCTTTAACTGTCCATCCTCCAAAACTGACCGAATGAAATGGTACTACAACTGTATGTGTTTGGTCTTAGAATGCAGAGCTAAATTCTTAGCAAGATGAATGGCACTCTGACTATCTGTGAACAAATAATTATCCTTCTGAGGATGTCCCAGTTCTTCCAAGAAGAACTGAAGCCATATCATCTCTTTGGCTGCCTCTGTAGCAGCAACATACTCTGCCTCTGTAGTGGAGAGAGCATTAATCTTCTGTAGCCTAGAAACCCAGCTCACGGCTGCCCCACCAACAGTAAAGACATAACCTGTAGTACTTCGCCTGGTATCAATATCCCTAGCCAAATCTGAGTCAACATAGCCCTGTAAATTAGTAGTAGAGCCCAAAAAATGTAAACACTTATTGGATGTTCCTCTCAAATATCTGAGAATCCACTTGACAACATTCCAATGCTCAAATCCTGGATGACTCATATACTTGCTAACGACTCCCACTGCATGTGCAATATCTGGCCTAGTGCATACCATAGCATACATCAAACTTCCTATAGCTGAAGCATAGGGTACCTTGGACATCTTATCCTCCTCTTCCTGTGTCTTGGGACACATCTCCTTAGTCAATTTAAAATGACCAGGTAAAGGTGTGCTGACAGCTTTAGCATTCTCTATAGAGAAACGTTGCAACACCTTCTCAACATAATTAGCTTGAGATAGCATCAATGTTCTATTCTTCCTATCTCTGCAAATCTTCATACCAAGGATTTGTTTTGTTGCCCCCAAATCCTTCATAGCAAATGCATGTGCTAATTTGCGTTTCAGCCCCTTAATATGATCCATGTTAGACCCAGCTATAAGCATATCATCAACATATAAACATAAAATAATGTAGCTATCATCATCCAACCTCTTAAAATAAACACAGTAATCTGAATGACACCTATTATATCCATGCTCATGCATAAAACTGTCAAATTTCAGATACCATTGCCGAGGTGCTTGCTTCAAGCCATATAAACTTTTCTTCAATTTGCACACTAAGTTCTCCTTACCTTTGACCTCAAAACCTTGTGGCTGAGCCATATATATTTCTTCATCCAAATCACCATGAAGAAAGGCTGTTTTAACATCCATCTGCTCTAAATGCAAATCTTCAGTAGGCACAAGACTTAAAACAGTACGAATAGAAGTCATTTTAACAACAGGAGAAAATATCTCATCAAAATCAATTCCCTTTTTCTATGCAAATCCTTTTACAACTAACCTAGCCTTAAATATTTTCTTACCTCCTTCCTCTTCTTTCAACCTGTAAACCCATTTATTCTATAAAGCCTTTTTACCTGCAGGCAACTTGCACAAATCCCATGTCTTATTTTTTAGCAAAGAGTCCATTTCATCTTTCATTGCAGACTCCCACTGAATCTTAGTATCCACCTGCACAGCTTCATCATAACTTTCAGGTTCACCAGCATCAGTAAGTAAAATAGAATATAAAGAGGGAGAAAACCTTTGTGGAGGTCTAATTGGCCTTGTTGACCGTCTAACATTCATTGGTGTGTGTGGTATTTGTTGTTGCAGTTGTTGCACATCATGAGGAATGGCTGGAACATCAGCTTTTGGAGTATCATCCAGCACTACATAATCATCTTCTTTCTTCTCATGTTGCTGCAACAGATCTTTGTACAACACTTTTTCATTGAATATGACATCCCGGCTTCTTATAATTTTATGATTTTCAAAATCCCAAAGCCTATAGCCAAATTCATTAATGCCATATCCAAAAAAGACACATTTCTTTGATTTAGCTTCTAGCTTGGTTCTATTTTCAGAGTCTATATGAGCAAAAGCTTCACAACCGAAGGTTTTGAGAAAAGAATAACTCACCTTCTTACCAGTCCATGCTTCCTCTGGAATACCACAGCCCAAAGGAGTAGAGGGACCTCTATTAATCAAATATACTGCAGTATTGACAGTCTTCGCCCACATGTGTAAGGGCAACCCAACATGCAACCTCATGCTCCTTGCGCGCTCCATTATAGTCCTATTCATGCGTTCAGCCAGTCCATTTTCCTGTGGAGTCCTTGGAACAGTTTTTTGTCTACGAATACCATTAGTGGAGCAATAATCTTCAAATTCATGACTGCAATACTCACCACCATTATCAAATCTGAGACATTTTAATTTCTTACCAGTCTCATTTTCAACCAAGCATTTCCATTTTTTAAAAGTTTGAAATACATCAAATTTCTGTCTAAGGAAATAAACCCATACTTTTCTAGTTGCATCATCAATAAATGTAACATAATAATGAGAGCCACCAAGGGAAGATACATGAGCCGGTCCCCATACATCTGTATGCACAAGCTCTAATTTCTCCTTTTTGTTTTCCTTCTCCGTCTTTACAAAACTCACTCTCTTTTGTTTTCCATACACACAACTTTCACAGAAATCCATATTCACACATTTTAGACCTGGTAAAACTTTCCTTGAATGAATTACTTTCATACCTTTCTCACTCATGTGCCCAAGTCTATTGTGCCACAGCACTGTATCAGAATCTACAGTAGCTATTTGTTCTCCCTGCTCAACTGCAGTAATTGTTCCTGAATATTCATTTTTCTCTGAAACAATCAAAGTAGAAGGAACAATATGACCTGTAAAAAGATATAAGGTGCCTACTTTCACACCTTTTGCTACTACAAGGGAACCTTTTGAAACCTTCCAATTTTTATCATTAAAAGTAACTACACAACCCTCATCACCGAGTTGCCCTGCTGAAATTAAATTCCTACTCAGCTTTGGAACATGTCTTACCTCATGTAGTAGCCAATGATTCCCATTCTGCAACTTAATCTTAATTTTTCCCTTTCCAACAATCTGACAGGGTTCATTATCCCCCAAATAAACAAGCCCAAAATCCCCTTGGACATAATCAATGAAATAACCTCTATGA
Source organism: Cupressus sempervirens (assembly GCA_028749045.1). Taxonomy (NCBI): domain Eukaryota; kingdom Viridiplantae; phylum Streptophyta; class Pinopsida; order Cupressales; family Cupressaceae; genus Cupressus; species Cupressus sempervirens. Next base: position 103,117,684 of record CM053785.1, read on the forward strand.
GGTGTAGCATGAAAAGTAGCACCAGAATCTAAAACCCATGAATCATCAACACTCTCTAAAGACAGAAGCAAAGCATCCTCTTCGGATTTGTTACTTACCACATTTGCCTCTTTGTCTCTATCTGATTTATCTCCTTCATTTTTCTTTCGAGTTCAGCAATCTTTCTTTTTGTGCCCTGGTTTCCCACAGTACCAGCAATCATTTGGTCCTCTCGATTGAGACCTCCTCCCCTTTGACTTTCCTCTTGATTTCCCAAGATTTCCAGAGTTACTTCCTCTTTCAGTCGTTCTGCCCCTGCTTTGTGCATTTAAAGCACTTCCTGATGTAGATCCACCTGAGGATTTTCTACGAGTTTCCTCACTTAAAATAACACTGATCACATCATCATATTTTAGGGTACTAGATCCAAGAACAGAATTACTCACCGCCATTACCAAGCCATTCCAGCTTTCAGGCAAAGAACACAAAATCAAGAGAGCCCTAATTTCTTCATCAAAATTGATACCCACAGAAGATAATTGACTAGTAATAGTATTAAACTCATTTATATGATCTACAACAGATCCACCTTCTGCCATTTTCATATTAAATAAACGCTTCATGAGAAATACCTTATTTGAAGCGGAGGGCTTTTCATACAGTGTTGCTAGGGTTTTCATCAAATCTTCTATCGTCTTTGCTTTTGTAATATTAAATGCCACCGATGGTGCCAAGCATAACCAAATGCTTCCGAGTGCCTTTCTATCCAAAAGATCCCATTCAGCCTCTGACATAGTTCCCTGATTCTTGGCTTTTCCTTCCAACGGCTTCCATAAATCCTTCTAATATAAATAGTCTTCCATTTGCATCTTCCATAACTAGAAGTTCTACCCATTAAACCTATCAACCCTCAACTTACCCTCATCTGCCATCGCTCCCACTCAACTGTGAGACTCCCACTTAACCATTAGACTTTCCTGTAGAGGATAACTAAAAGACAACCTTGCTCTGATACCACTTGTTAGGATAAACCACGGACAGAAATAAAAACTACATGCAAATATAACCAATAACAAAAATTAATAGAACACATAGAAATGAACACAAGGCACCAAGATTTAACGTGGTTCACCCAATCCCTTGGTTACATCCACCAAACAGCAAGTCCGATCTTATTACAATCCAGTGATTACAACCTGATTACAATCCGTAATCCCTTACAGCTCAATACCACCGCAAGAACCAATTTTGTATCACCACACATGAAAAATACCCAACCCTAAGCCCTTTTTATACAAGTATTAAACCGCTTTAGGGTTATAACATGTCGGCCATATGTCGGCCATAATATGTTGGCTACCATGTCAGCTACTTCCCAAAAAAATTTTTTACAATATCCCACTATTTATGAAGTATGTACAGTACTTTCCTGATCAGTCACCACAATCTAACAGGGGGGGGGCATTGTCGTGGCTGGGTTCTCTTCTTTCTAGCATTTCTTCTCTGCATTTCTTCATCATGGATCAAACAAATATGCCCATCCTAACTCCATACAATTACTTTGAGTGGAAATCACGCATGACAATTCACTTAAGGAAAGCTGGATTAAATAGGATAACTATGGGACTTGAAACTAAACCTGCTAAAGATGAAGATAAGCCTAAGTAGTTTAACAAATGTGATGAGGCATTTGGAACATTGTGTTTGTCTATTTCTCCTAACTTGCTATTTCACATTGAGTCTTTGGATACACCAAATGAAGTATGGACAAAGCTAGAAACACTATTTGGCACACAAGATTCAATGAGGGGTCATATGTTGGAAAATGAATTAATTAGTTTGAGTCCAGGCAATTTCAACACAATCCAAGATTTCTTCACCAAATTGAAATCACTAAGGCTGCAGTTAAAACAATGTGGAATTGAAAAGAAAGATGAACAACTGATTCTTAGTATTCTCTCTAAGCTAAGTTCAGAATATTCTGTGTTTGTCTCTACCTTCTAGGCTACTAAGGGTGCACTTGGTACTCAATTCACCATGCCATCTTTAGATGATTTTACTGTCAATCTCACTCGAGAATAGGACAAGCTAATCCAGATGGGCATTCTTAAGTCCTCTAAGTCACATGCCTTCGCTGCCAACCAAGGCACAAAAGAACAACAAGGACATAGTAGTAACAACAATAGTAAGGACAAGAAACAAAAGAATAGCGAGGAGAAGAAGGATCAGATGCTGGTTTCTTCAAAAGCAACTATTGATACACCATCTTCCAAGGGTGATAAGCCTAAGAAAGAAAAGGTCAAATGTGCCTATTGTAAAAGACTTGGTCATGATGAACATAAATGTTTGCAAAAACAACTTGATCACTTAACATACATTCTTGAGAAGAATAATATCAGTGTTCCTGAGTCTATCAAACAAAGTTCTAATGAAGGGTCTAACAAAGAACAAGAAAATAGCAAGGGGAAAGGAAAGGGCAAGGCCCTTTTTATAGTTGCTTCCTCACCATCCACTGGATTCGGGTGCTTCACACCACATGGCTTCATCTAAGGAAGAACTTGCATCCTTGGAGTCGTGTACTATGCCTTCTATTTTGATGGGTGATAACACTCTTGTTGGGGTGTGTGGGAGAGGGTCTGTTGATGTGGGGGATGGCACATTTCATGATGTTCCTTATGTACCCTCATTGTCAACTAATCTCCTATCGGTACACCAAATCACTCACACAGGTTTAGGCAAGCGGGTTGAGTTCACTCCTGATTTAGTGGAGATACATGAGTTGCACAATGATTCTACAGTTGTAGTTGGGAGAGCAGATCATCAGTCATGACTCTATATGTTTTCTCACTTTGTTCCTGATCCTCCTTTGACTGTTTTTCTCACTCACTTTAATGATGTGAGCAGATTATGGCATGAGCGGTTTGGTCGTCTTAACTTCCACTACTTGCATCAGCTTAACCAGCAGAGCATGGTCACAGGGTTGCCTTCTACCTTGACATTGGAGTCACTTAGAATACATGATAGATCTTCTAATGGGTCAGATTCACTTGAGCAGTCTTCTACCTCCACTTCTGATGCAGAGAGTGATTCAGAGGACTCACCTCCTTCCTCTCCTAGTCATCATTCACAGGTTGATGATTCTCCTCTAGATTCTCCATCTTTTGGTCCACTTTGGGCTAGACAGACCTTGCAGTTTGTAGGTGATTGGGTTGGGGATCCATTAGACACCAAGCAGACTCATTCACAATTCAAGGATGCTCTACATATCTTCATTGCTACTGCCTCAAATCCACAGTCCTTTCATGAGGCTTTTGGTATTTCTGAGTGGGATATAGCTATGCAGGAAGAGTATAGTTCCTTGATGAGGAACCACACTTGGGATCTTGTCCCTTTTCCTAAGGGAAGAAAACTTGTTCGATGTAAGTGGATCTACCGGACAAAATTTGCAAGCTTTGCTGAAGGTGCAGGATGCTTCATCTTTTGGGGGGGCCTCTTCCTCTCACTTGGAGTCCTAATTTTCTTTGGGGAGTCTCTTTTCTCTCTCTTTTGGGAGAATTTTATGTACATGGGTACCTCATCATGCTTGACTTGCCAGGACCCATTTCTACATCCACCTAAGCTTCGCTTATGGGGGGGTGTTAGTGTAGTTTTTTATTTTTCCTATTTTGCTAGGTTTTTCCTACACTTTTAATAATCTCGCTTAGGTTAATAAAGCATGTCTTATTAGGTGAATGGTTGTGAGGTGTCACCTTCCTACATGTGAGCATCTATTAGCTATCTTGGGAAGATACTTTGCTATCTTTAGTCCAATAGATGATTGCTCCTCATTGGTTGTTGTTGCCACCTCCTCCCTCTTCCTAGCCTATATAAGCATGCTACCTGGCTTGTATTTGCATATCTTGTTTTTGCATCCTCTTAATGCTATTTTGCTTCCAGCATTTGCATTACTCTCTTGGAGACTAACTCTATGATGCTATTTTGATTTTGTATCATTTGCATTCATAATTTAGATATTTATTCTTTGCACTAGTTTTTTGGGTTATTAATCTTATCAGATTCTAACATAAAGGTGCACCAAGCACACCTCAGAGGTGTGCTAGATGCGCAATTTTTTGCATTCTAGGGTTAAATTTAGTTTTTTAGGTGTCTCTGTCATTCAACTTTTCTGGGTTTTGTTTGTGTTAGTTATAGGGTTAGTTTTAATCAATTTTTCTTCAACTCTGGACTAATAAATGTTGTTTCTTTGGAGATACAATGGCTTCTTCATCATCCTCACTTACTACAAAGATGGTCCCAAAACCCATGGTGTTCAAGTTTCAAGGTGTTTTGACTAGGTCACACTTTCAAGATGACTATTTAGAGATTTGGGAAACCAAACTTGGTCACATAGGCTCGAGCACATTCCTAACATTGTACAACAAACTGATAGAAAGGCCTCCAATGATATCCACTCTGATTCGATCAGGACTTGTCAAAAAAAAAAAAAAAACAATGAATATAAATAAAATTTAATAGTAGTTGGACAAGTGTATATAATAGTATAGCCCACACAACAAGTACAATAATAAAGATGGATTTAAAATTTAAATTTAACTAAAGAAAAGGTTGGATCTATTAGAAAATACTTACTATTGTATGTAAAGTATGATGACCAAGATATATAACTATTAAAAAAAAAAATTACTATTCATTATTTTTGAAATATTTTTAAAAAGATTATAATATCTCAAGATGTCATAATATTTAATTATTCCACATTTAGACTTTAAAAAAAGTTTTTAAAAATAAATATTATTTATTTCTATTTATTTATTTTCAAAACATATAGTTTGAATTTTGTTAATACAAATTATATAATATTCAGAGCTATCAGATTTCCACAATCCATCAATAAACAAAATTGATTTCTGGACATGATTGTGTCAATATTTTTGTCATAAGAAAATATTCACACAATCATGCCCAGAAATCAATTTTGTTTGTATAATATTTTTAAAAATTATGTGAAATGAGAAAAATATTCATATATCTAAATATAACTAATTAATAATATAAAATAATACTATTACATTTACAATGAATCTTATTTTTACTTTTGAATGATATATGTTGCCATAAATTAAAAAAGTTTGACTTGAATTAAGTTTTGTTTTCCAACCAGGGGTAAATTAAACGGCATGTACGTGTCAAACACTTGCCCTGATGAGAGCGTAAAAACTTGACGAAGCGAACATTTGTGGAAGTAATTCAATGTGTTAGGTAATCGATGTGAGTGGAATGAGGAATTCTGACTCGAACCCGTTTAACACGGCGCTCGGGAAATTTCCACATTTAAATAGACATAATTAAATGTGTAAAGAGACATTGTTGGTTTTCGACGCCCATTATTCTTTTCTACAACATGCCGTGTCCGCGGTGCCTGTCGTTTATGAAAATTCTCACAATTGAGGAGACTGGTCATTATTTTGGCCGGACTTCGAATATATTCTACAACGGGCACTGTCATACTGCTAGGCTATCGCAATTGAATGGAATCTGTTTCTAATGCACGAAAATGCACTCCCTTTACATTGCTTTTTCTAACTTTTCAAAAAATAATTCTAAGTCTTCTCCTTTGTAAGGAAGTGCATTTTCGTGACTGTATAGATGTTGCCTTTGTAATGGACCTCTATTTATCGGACTTGAATATATTCTACAAATCGCTTCTCTACTCATCAATTTGAATGGAACTCCTACCTACCTATGCCATGTTTGACGTGATTGTTGAGAGTGAATTCCTCATCTCTTTTTTGACTGCCATTCTTATCTCTTTTCTGACTGCCATTCTTACCTCCAACATTTGGAGAGAACCCCTTTCACACTTCCATTATTTAGTCAAATTCAACTATAATTCTAGATAAGAAATGTGGTAGCCATTGAATATGAGAAGAAAAATTAAGTTATTTTATTTTCACAGCTCTTCGGGAGTCTGACCATTTCTCCTCATTATCTTATATTTAGTAAACTTAGAAATTATTAAATTTATTACTAAAAATAATATAATTATTATTATTCTATTATAAACATTTAGAAAATGCACAACTTATTTTATGAAATCAAAGGTGGAAATTATTAGAAAAGAAATGGACTATTATGAAGACATTTTCTTTTCTTTTTTAAATTTTATTTTTTCACTTTATATCCATTGATTTTAGTCAAAAAGATTTGGAAATAATAAAGGAACCATTTGAAAAGATATCTCAATTTTCCTTGTGTTCTATTTTCAAAGACATTTTTAAATTTGTCTGATAGTTCTTCTACAACCCACCTCATATTTCTTATATTCATGAGGATACAACATACACACATTCCAAATATTGCTAGCATAATGGAGGTCATTTTTTCCTTTCTCAAACAACCTGTTGTCCTCTAATTACTTGGAATATGATGAGGTAGAAGTGTTTAATGAGGAATCTGTTGTTGCTTTTCCTAAAATTTCTATGATTGCTCATGAATTAACAGTACAGGATAAGTCAATCCAAATTCCATTAAAATATTTAGAACTTGAAGTTCATGGGCTTTCAAAGAATTGGCTAGAGAATTTGGCTAAAGATATTTTATTGTCCCTAGTGTCTACCATGATCAATGAAATTGCTATGGAAGAAGGTTTTTTAATACTTATAGAGGAGTGTCCATACATGGATTCTAATCATTCTCATTCACAAATTCTTGAGATTCAAGATATATAAAAGACATAATTTTGATTCTCATGATGTTACATTATTCAATGGGAAAAACAATGTGGGTTCCTTGTGTATATGGATTTGGATAGGACTGATCAATCTTTTCATTCATCTATAGAAACATGTATGGTTAGTTCTAATGCAAATGTTAATACTTGTTCAATGAAAGTTATTCCTCTAGAAATAGAAAGCTATACAATGTTGGAGATGGAGGGGTATGCTAATTTGTATAAAGTCTTTTGCTGTGAAAGTATTCATGAGAAGAGCCTTTCTTTTCATCAATAGCTTAGTCATATGGAAGGGGATGTGCAAACTTTAGCTCACTGTCATGTTATAGCAACATTTGCTCTAGAAAATGTGGATGACTTGACATAATATAAGATCTTGACCCATTCACCTTTGGAGATGGAAACTCCTATTACAAGGTTATCTCTTCTCTACAACTTAGTCTTATGGAGAGGAAGGATTCTTAAATGTTAAGATAGATGTTTTCAGTTAATGTAAGTCAAGGCAAAATAATTTTTGACCCATCATAATGTTATTCAATCTTACAATCCCCATCTTAGAAAGAAAAGATAAAGAAGACTCCTAAGCAGTGTGGTAGGAAGCCAAAAAGTTTCAAAACTTTAGTTAAAGTGGTAGTAGGTTTACAAAGTACTATTATGGATAAATTTTCTACTATTAACTGAAAGATAAGGAGGAAAAAATGTTCTTCTTATCAACAATGAGGATTCTCTCATGGAATGTTAGAGGCATTAATGCCTTTGATAAATGATTCAAGATCAAGAAACTGCTTGATTCTATCAAGGTTTATGTCATCCTTTTGCAAGAAACTAAATCATCACATAATACATTTTTTAAAACCTTAGATAGATGGCCTTCTTAGAATACAATTCATAGTCAAGGAGTTCATGCATCTGGGGGGTTAGCTACACTTTGGAATCTTAAAGTGGTTCAAGGCTATCTTCTGCAATAGCCACTAAACTTTTAGGTTGTTAAAATTGTTTGGTTTAGTGTGATCTACCTCATCATTAATGTTTTTGGTCCTTCTTCTCCTCAAAATAAAAATAATTTGTGGAATACTTTAACACAAATTATTCAAGGTCAGGATGAGACCAGTTGCTTTATACTAGTAGGGGACCTTAATGCTATTTTGTGTCACTAAGAGAAATGTGGGGATATTTCTCCTCTAATGAGGACTATGAAAGATTTTGTTTCAGATAATTGTTTGCAGGATATCAGACTTTACAATGGTTCCATTATTTGAACTAATAAGAGATGAGGTTTCATTCAGACTATGGAAAGATTGGATAGATTTCTTGTTGCTGATATTTGGAAAGTAAATATATTTTCTTTCTCTTATAAGATCCTTACTTTCTCAAAATCAGACCATTTCCCAATCATTTTGAATTTATTCAAGACTTTTAATTCTTCTCATACTTTGCATAAACCATAATTTAAATATGAATGTATAGGTTTCATCACCTATAGTTTCTTCCTTTCCTAAGGCAATGGTGGACTAGTGCTCCTAAGCTAGTAGGAACCAAAATGTTCCAATTTTCCTGTAAGCTAAAACATTTTCAATCATAGATTTCCATGTGTAACTCTTTAAGCTTCAAGAATTTGTTTGAGTAAAGGGAGACAATTAAATGCAAATTATCAAATATAAATGAACAGGTCATTCAGAATGGTTTAGATGAGGAGACACCTTTGGTTCAAAAGGCCTTGTAGAATGAGTGGGTTGAACTTTATAGGAGCAAGGAAGAACTTTGGAGGAAAAAATCTAAGGAATTGTGGCTTAGAGAAGGTGATAAAAATACTAGTTATTTCCATGCCTTGGTCAAATTTAAAAGGGCCACCAACACTATATTCTCTGTAGTGCCTGCCCCTGGTTCACATTTTGTTATCATTGTTGAACTCTTTTAGAGCTAGTTTTATGTTGTTGGTTAGTAGAATTCTTTTGAGATTATCAGATATTGTGCTATGGATTCAGTTTATATGTGATGAGATCACTTAGACTTTACATTGCATGTGCGCACGATGATTATTTTCAGTGTTTGCAGTTATTATTGATGATTAGTAAGATGATTTATCATATGTTTTTTCTTATGGATACTTACCCCATACTTGCATGTGTATGGTGTGTGTGTTTTCTTTTGTATGGTGTGTTTGATGTGGTTAAGGAAGGGAGTCGTAGTTACCTGCTAGTCGGGATCTACACGATGCACCACTTCCTGCCATTGCCTATTTAGTTTAGTATATATTGTGTGCTTGTACATGCATGGTTCTTATGCAGGCTGCAAGTACCGAGTATCAACTTCCCTGAATTTTCCAAGATGAGCGTACCCTATCATATTATCTCAATGATAAGAGAGGGGAGATAAATTCTCAAGTCCAAATCCCAACCCTTTAAGCCATTTGTTCTAATTGGAAAATTAGGACAAGTATCCGAGTTGAGTACCCTTCGAATGCGTCAGATGACGTAATTCGTGATTTACACCCTTGGTTTGATTTTGTATGTATTTTGGCTATGATAGGTTTTCATATTTTTACCTTGTGAAGTCTTTGGAGTATTTTATATTAATTAAGCCTAATTAAAAGATTTAATTAATGGTTTACTTAAATGAAAAATTAATATGGTATTTTAATATTTATTTTATTTAATTAATTGGGAAATTAATTAAATAAAATAATTAAATTTGAAAATAAAAGTTAAAAGTTTAAATTTGGAATGTGACAATATTTATTTTAATAATAATATATTTGGAGCTCATTTTTAAATAAATGACTAAATAATAATATTATTAAAGCTAATAAATATTTTAGCAATTAAGTTTTGGAAAATGAAATTTAATAGTGAGAAATATATTAAAATTATTAAAAGATTCTAGATTTCATGTGATTAAAATATAAATATAATAAGATTGAAAAGTGGAGATATTAAAGTTAGTGCATGAGATTTAATAAATAAATAAATAAAATTGGAAAGAGTAAAACTAAATATTAAATTAATTAATGTGCATTATTTTAATATTTTCTCACATAGGAGTTGACAAACTCTTGAGAGTTGTCATGTAGACAACACAGGAGTTTGCACTCTAAGAATGAACTAGTTGTCTATACTTAGGAGTTACCATTTTATTTGAGCACATGGTGTCTACAACCTTAAGACTCATCTAGAAGGTTGGAGAAGACTCATTCTTGGTTGTTATGCTTATCTTCTAGTTGTTTCTAGAGACACTCTAGATGGATCTTAGAGGCCTTTAAATAGAGGCTCTCCTAGTGTGTTTGTACAAGCTGAATGGAAGCTACAAGCTACAAGCTTAATGGAAGCTACAAGCTACAAGCTTAAATGGAAGCTTCAAAGCTTACATGCATTGGAGAAGATTCATATGCTTATATATTTTCTACTTGCTTCTATGCTTCTTCTAGCACTTCTAGTCACTTGAAGATTTCTAATTGGCTTGGATCTTGGAGGAATTGCGAATGATGGAGAAGGAAGGGATTTTCTATGGACTTCTGAGGCATGGCAGATTAACATCAGTGTCCAGGTGCACTCGTGATATTCACATATTCTCTTTGCACTATTTCTCTTCCTGTCTTCATCGTGTCTGTTATATGTGTCTGATTATATTCCATGAATGAATTTGCAATTTGAATTGGAATATAGATATTCTATTTGGTTGCAAAGGAAACAATAGAAAACCCTAGTTTCAATATAGGAAGAAAACTAGATCTAAATCGAGTTTGGGTTCGAATTAGAATCAAATTGAGAAAGATGATTTCAAATCTATAGTTAAACCTATTGGATGGATTAATGGATACATTTTGAAAACAATTATTTAAAAGGGAAAATTCTTGTATAGAAAAGCCCTTTTCGTTTTAATCTAAGTAAATGTTCTCTTTTGTATAATTTGCATATATATATATATATATATATATATATATATTGAAATGCAGGGATAATTGATAATAAATTTTGTGTGTATATATATATATACACACACATATATACATATATATATATATGTATATACATATATACATACATATATATATATGTATATACATATATACATACATATATATATATGTATATACATATATATATACATATATACATATATGTATATATTTGTGTAAATTGAAGTACGAGACTTTACTTCTTAAATCTGAATTTACAAATGGTAAAAGTGTTTATTATAAATTGTATTAAGTAGAGGGAAAACGTTTATTTAAAAATGTTATCTATATATATATATATATATATATATATACTTGGGGGGACGGACCCGCATCCCGTACCTTCCCTCTGCGATAGCGGTCTCGGGGTACCTGCGACGGGGGGTTTAACCACCACGACGGGCCTGTTTACTGCCACACGACACTGCTGTGTACTTTGGTGGCAGCGGCTTTAAGCCTGCGCCATAATGTAAATCGCATACATTGTTTTATAAACCACTTTGCAATATGATGAATATGCAATTCGATCTTTCAATGATATTTTGAAATTGTAATATATATTCTACTATTTTTATATTGTGTGTGTGTGTGTGTGTGTGTGTACACACACACACACACACACACACACACATATATGTGTGTGCATATATGTGTGTGTGTGTGTGTGTGTGTATTAAATATGTGATTTGGTAATAGTTATATTATATATATACATATATATAGCACTTGACTTCAACCTTATTACTTATAAACGTTGAATGTTGATAATTGTTTATTGATTTAATAATAATTGTCAACTATTGTTAATCGAAAAGAGATATTGAATTCATTTAAATTATTAATTTGAATATTAAGGGATCAGAAGATGGTTGACTTTAATATTTAAGGCATATTAAATAATTTCGAAATGGTAATTTATGTTATGATGATGTAAATTAAGAGACTTAAGATGATATAGGATTAAGATTTGATTGACATGGAGTCATTATTATAACATAACTATAAGTAGAATTGTTATGTTATTATTAATACGTTATGTATTATTAGATAACTTGTTGGTATACCTTAATGGTGTTAAGAGTTAATCAAATATTAACTAATGAGTTTATGGAAGGATTCTATAGATCGAGTATTTATAGTTGATGAGTTCATTATTTATTAATGCTTGAAAGGACTACCAAACTATTAATAAATAATGGTTTTAATAGTTAGGGATAATCTAGTGGAGATTATTTATTAATTGAAGTTTCGTAAAAGATAATAATTTTTGGATTTGGATTATAATTGATTTTAATCAATTAATACTCATTCAGTTGTCAATATAATTATATTATGCAAATGATATTTATCTTGAAATGACTATCATTAATACGAATTAAATAAGGAAACATTAGTATTCACAAAGAATGATGAATGTGATCTATTAATAAGATTCCCAATATAGCTTATCATTAAATATTAGCAAGTTATTGTTATTGAACTAAGAACATGAATATTTGTGTATGGCTGACTTTTAGTTATTAGTCAACTAATATTCATTGGGTTGATGGTTTGGTTGTGAAGTTATTAATTAAATCAATTCACTAGAGTTAATTGGATTTAATTAATAATTAAGTTATGTAATGGAGATTTAATTAATAATAGTCCTTTTAATGAGATTGCAAGAAATATTGATATCAAAGTTGATAGGTCTTATTCTTATGACTTGAATAATGACCTTAGATGTTTTAATGGTGAGACGTAGTAATATTGAATTGAAAACTATTAGAATGAAAAGAGTCATGGAATTGTGTACCTATGTTAATTGATTGATTTAATTGATCATTTTAATAACGTTATAATCTTCTTACTCAAAGATTGATAATTGGCTTTCTTATAATTTAATGAATAATGATCCTTGATTATGTTGAAAAGTTGAAGTAACATTAAAGAAGACTTAATCAATTAGAATATGGATCATGGTTAAATATAGAGGACAATTTAATTAAAGGTCAATGATGATCAGTTTAATGAGTAAATGTTTATCCTTAAGTTATTCTTAGAAAGTTATTTTGAATAATAGAAGGATAATGCTATCGGGGTACAAATGGGTTGACTTGTAGGTCAAATGATGAAACTTAAGACACTTGAAAGTATACTTGCTAACAGAAAACTGGAAACCCCTACACATTATTCAACTATGTGAATTTAGTAAACCAAAACATGTGTTTGCATCGTGTATTCTATATGGTTCTTGTTTTGGGTTTTGGGTTGACTAGTGTTGACCAGTCCTAGGTTGTTACCAAAGGCTCGGTGGTTTTGACATGTGTTGGCATGTTGATCTTATTTAGTCTCGATCTTTATAAGCCCAACCATGGTTATGTGCCCATGTGCTCTATGAAATGTTTGTATTTACTGATTGTTTTTGTTCATCAGTCTTCATCTGTGAAGCTGAGATGTATATGCGACACTTGAGCTAATCATTTTTTGAGTCATCGATTAGTTATCCTTGGATTACTTTCTAGTCACCATGATGGGACTGAAATGTGGATTTATTTCTTGATGATGTCATGTTATGACATGTTTTGACTCAACTGTTTTGGAGTCTTCGATCAGTATGATTTTGAGATATTCTTGGTTGCTTGTTGAGAACCAATGGATGTGGTGATTTATTTTGAGATATATTTTGGTTGTTGAGAACCAATGGATACTTATGATTATTAGTGATTCCTTCAGTTGCCAATAGAGAACTGTTGTGGTCATGATTTTCTATGGATGCTTTTCCAGATGCTCATGGAGATTTGATGATTCTTATTATGGATATTAATGCTTTTATCATGGATATTTGATGATTCTTTTTATGGATTATCTTTTGAATTTTTTTACAGTCGCTTGTACATGATTGTGGTGATTTATGATTCCATGAGCTTAGGGTAGGTAATCTACTTGTAGTGTCGGGAAGTGGCTTGCAATGGGGGTCAGGGCCCTAAGTGGCTGCCAGGGTGACTCATTGTAAGTTTGGTTAATAAGTGATAACATTTACACACTCAATGGAGATTAAATGAACTTAAAAAGATAATTTTTTTGGTTCTCGCCCATGCCTTGAGTGCTTGTATAGGCTAGGATGGGAGTAGTGAGAACGCATGGTTGCAACCTTGCATTTCGTAGTATGCCTCATCAATATGAGAGGATACTAGTGGCCGCATGAGATCAGTATGGACCCGTGGAGTTTAGCTAACTACCAGGGTAACTTGTACATGATAATTGCGATGACACTTTCTCGCTTACATAGTAGGTTTCCTACATGTCATTGTTGTGCCTCTGGGAATTAGATGTCAATTTTGTGTGTGTTGGAACCTTTGAGTAGTATACTTTTAGGATTCCTGGACTTATAGAGATTTATGCTATGTGAATTTTGATAGCCTATTTGGGACTTGAGATTATCTCCTCAGCATGGTGGGAGTGGACCACTTAGGTTTCACACGGTCGAGTGGTAGTGTTTTTCCACTCTTATCATTTGAGATCCGTCTGAGACACCGTGGTTGATGCTTTCTTGGTTGGTATTTATCTTCATTATGATCTTGGAGCATTATGATAGATGATATACCTTATGATGGATGTAATTGTTGGTATGTTTCTTACATTGATGGTTTGCATATGTTAGATGATTGTATCTTATGCTTTAGGATGTTTTAGGAGTGGCATTCCTACTATGTTAATACTGATGATCTCTTCGGTGCTTTGGAATGTTACGGACGGAGGGATGGCTAGGATCCACGATGGTCTAATGATGCTATTTATGGTTGGGAGGAACCGTGCACTTAGTTATTTATGTTTGTGATGTATGGTTATCTTACATGATGGATGTTTATATCTTTTGCGATGATGTATCATGTATGGATTATGGTTTCATTTATGTTACTGCATCATGGATTAGAGTTATTATGATGATGTAGTTTATTTTTACAGATGTATATTCTTTTAATCTTTTCATACCTTGTAACATGTACAGTGGATGATTGAGCAATCTAAAATGGGATTACTAAAAGGACACTTGTATATGGTTTAAGAATGTTGGATGTATCATTGTTATAAGGATGTGATGTTAGATGAATAGTTAATTTAGATGTGATATAACGTTAAGGGATCTTTAAAGAATGTAATTTGTTATGTCATGTTATGATTACTTTCATTTGGATTGTTTCTATTGCTTTCACAAGTGTTGTGAATGGTTTATCTTTCATGTTTTTTTTTTTTTTTTTTAAAAAATTGTTTGGTAAACTTAGTGAGATTCTTTGGATCTCTTGGTGGGGCATTACATTCTCAATGAAGAGTGAGTATTCTAGTAGTGCTCTTCTTAAGGCTAAGGACATTTAGGAGGAAGGGGTTAGAGTTTTCAAGGGTCTTTCAGACTGTCATGTATCTTCTCCTACCTCTTTGGATAAATTAGAAGATATTTTGGATGGTAGTCCACAAATTATTTCAAACAAGGATAATGAGGTTTTGATGGCCCCCTTTTCCATTGAGGAATTGCAAAAATTACTTTTTTTCCTTTCCTCCTGATAAAGCTCTAGGTCCAAATAGGTTCACTCCCCTATTTTATCTAAGATGTTGGGATGTCATATGCTAGAATTTTCTTTTAGCATTGGAAATAATCTAGGAGAATAAGTTAATGCTAAGATATTTTAATACTACCAACATTACCATCATCCCATAAGTACATAATCCTTCAACATTTGTAGATTTTTCATCTATATCTCTCTAAAATTTATTTATATAAGATCATTACCAAGGTATTTTACTTCAAACTGATGTACATCATTCCTACTATTATTTCTAAAGAGTAGGGTGGTTTTGTGCCTAGTAGAGAAACCATAGAGGGGGCTTTAGTGATTCATGAGACCTTGCATTTGATCAATGAAAATCTAATACCATGTTTTGTTATTAAATTGGATATGATGAAAGCATATGATAGAGTGAGTTGGTCATTGTTTTCAGCATTATTTGCAAATTTGGGTTCTCAAGTAGTTTTTGCAAGTGGATTAAAGCTTGTATATCTAGTGTTTGGTTTTGTATTATTATTAATGGTTCTCTAGAAGGTTTTTCCCAAACCTCCTAGGGGGATTAGGCAATTTGACCCTCTGTCTCCTTTTTCTTTTATTATTATGGCTAAAGCTCTTAGTAGGTGTATCTCATATATGCATATCTTGGGCTAGTGGAAGGGAATTCACATTTTTGGCACAAAACTTTATGATACTCATTTGTTCTTTGCTGATGACACTTTACTTTTTAATTTGGTATCTATTCCTAAAGTTAAGAGAATTAAAAAGACATTGAATTTATATATGGCTACTTTGGGTTAGAAAATTAATAGTAAATAATCAAAAGATCTTCTTGTTCAATGTTGATAAGTACATTAGAAATAGACTAGTGACTATTTTGGGATTTCTAGTAGAGAAATTAACATCTACCTATCTTGGCCTCCCTTTTTTCTATGGTTGTGAGAAATATTTTCAAATTAAATAATATTATTGATCAAATCAAACCTAGAATTACAACTCAAAAATTTAGATAGATTTCTCTTGTAGGCATAAATTTATTAGTTAAGGTGGTTCTCTTAATCATCCCAAATTATTATGTTTCTATTCTAAAGCCCTCACCTTCTATCATTAAGAATATTGAATCTTTGGTTATGTTAGAAAAAATTTCAGCCCTCCCCTCGAGATTCATGGCATGGCTTAACTACCTCCTGTGGTTCTATAAGATTATTAGTTGTATCAAGGATTGGCATGTCGATCTTTTGGTGCAATGACAACCTTGTCCTTTCTAACAATTGGTATCTGAGCTTGGTCACAAGTTTGAATCCTTAGACCCTCCTTAACTCTGACTAGGAGATTACTAGAAATTTCTTTAGTGCTCTTGTTAGGATTCAAGACATGGCTTAACTGCCTTATATGGTTCTATATGACTATTGGTTGTATCGGGCATTGATAGGTCAATCTTTTGGTGCAACGACAACCCAATCCTTTCTAATAGGTTAGATAGTTTTTATGGAAAGGTAATATTTCTAATGAGAAGAAAAATCCCTTAGTTTCCTTATAGGATATAGCTCAAAAGAAGGCAATCAAGGGTGATGGCATTCATGATCTTGAACTTTGTAACAAGGCCTTTGGTGGGAAGTTAGTTTGTAAAATGTATTCTAACCTAAAGAATAAATGGTGTAAGTTGATGCAATAGAAATACTTAAACAATGAGGATCAAAAGAAGAGTATAAAATATTTGGATCCTCCTAAGGGCTTGACTATATGGGATTTCATGATAACTCTAGGGATTTAATCCATAATTATATTTCTTAGAAAGTTCATAGTGGTAATGAGGTAAAGTTTTAGAAATATTCATAGAATGATTTTTCTACCCTATCCACTAAAGTGAAAGATATTGATATAATTAATGTAACCTCAGGCCATTGGGGTATCAATTTAGTAGATTACATTGACTTTATTGAGCTTTTTCTTGGGATGGTTAATTGTGAAGATCCTTTAGTATTGCCCCTTGATGACACACAAAAAGACATCCTTAATAAGGTTTTCATTGACCCAACTATATTTTTGTGTTAAAAAGTATAACTTCTTGGTTGGTTTCCTATCAAAGAGGGGAATTTTTTTGTTAAGGAAAGATATTTTGTTCTTCAATAGGTCCATTTTACGTACTTTCTCTTTCTACTTGAATCATAATGTTTTGCCTAATGTTGGTTGTTTTTCTTGACTAGCTTTAAAGACCAAGATTCTTACCAATGATAGACTCATCAAACTTTCTATAGCAACTCCTTTCTCATGTGTACTTTGTAATAAAGAAATAAAATATGTTTATCATATCCTATTAAATTGTTCATTTTGTTATGAATACTTGTCTTTTTATTTTGAGAAAACTAGACTACCACATGTCTCTTCCCATGAATTTTTGGGACTAATTTCAGTCTTGACCTATCTTTCATTCTTCCTCACTTTTAAATTATATTTTGAAATGTATTCTAGCTTTAGTTGTTTGGTCTATTTGGTGGGAAAGAAACAAGTGAATCTTTTAAAATAAAGTTCATTAAATTATTGTTGTGTTGCAAGGCATTGAGAAATGAGTGGCAGATGTTGTTAATTCTAATTTGCTAAAAAAATCATTCAATTTATTTTTCTCATCATGGGTTGGTTTACTTTTCAGATAGTATTGTTGGATTCTTTTTGTCCATTTTAGGATTATGTTCTATGACTAGCAGTACTTGTTATTGGATTGGATTAGATGTTATTTCATATTCAGTTTATATATGTGATGAGTTACTTAGTTCTTTCATGTGCTCAAGATTATTTCTATGATGATACATTTATGTCCATATAGTGATTTCATTTATCTCATGATGATAGTTAGATGTGTGATTTATATACAGTTCTATGGTTACTTACCTTATACTTCAATGTGTATGGTGTACCTATATCATTTAATTTATGTTTAACATTTCTAATGTCATTGAGGGAGGGAGTCGTAGTCACGTGCTAGTCAAGATCTACACAATGCACCCCTTCCTTCCATTGGATGTTTCATTTAGAATATATGAGTATGTACAATCATGGTTTTTGTGTAGATTGCAAGTATCGGGTATCAACTTCCCTGAATTACCAAGATAAGTATGCTCTATCATAGTATCTCAATGGTAAAAGAGGGGAGATAATGCTTGAGTCCAAATCCTAACCTTAAGCCAATTGTCCTAGAAAGTAGGACAAGTATTTAAGTTGTTTACCTTCTAAATTTGTCAAGTGATGTGAATTCATGATTTTGACACTAGCGTTTGAATCTTTGTTATGTTCTTTATGTTGAGTTTTCGTATTTGGTTTTGTGGGTCTATTGTGACTTTTAGTTATAATTAGATCAAATTAAAAGAAAATTTAATGATTTAATTTAATGGAAATTTTGTAAAGAAATTTTAATATTTAATTAATTTCTCACTTAATTACATAAAAGAATTAAATTTAAAAGAGTTTATCAAAGTTATAATTTTGGTGTATTTATATTTATTTAATTTAATAATAATTTATTTAGGAGTTTTATTTTAATAGTATAATTTAAATAATATGATTGATTGGATTAATAAATATCTTATTAAAAGTGTCTTGTGATTTAATAAGAGAGAGAATAAATTAATTTAATGGAGATATTTTGATTAAATTGCAAAAAGGTTGCACATGAAAATTAAAATATAATAAAGTAATTAAGGAAAAGGGATTTTGTGTGATTGGACAATCAAACCCCAAATTTTGGGAAAATTTCTTTATTAGAAAATTAGAGTTCATTTCTACACACACAAGTTTTGAGGACCCAATTTTTGAGAAGAGGGTTTTGAAGGAAAAAGGGAATTTCTTACGAGTTCTGTGCAGTGGATTGTTTAGCATCAGATCTAGGTAGGATCTTGTGGGTTTTGTGTAGTAGATTATATTTGAAATATGAGGTAGACAAGGTTGATGAGAGAGGAGGGGTAAATTAGGAACCAATAAAACATAATCATTTTTCACCAATTAATCCTTCATATAACATCCTGATCTAATTGCATGCATGAAAGAATGAAAGAAAATAAACATTCATAGCAATTTAATACAACATATGGTGACCTAGGAACCTTCCAAACAGATAGTAAAATTGGGGTGGGGAAGCTACCCACAAGATTTAGTAGTGCAATATAAAGTTGACATGTTAAGGCTTAAAATTGATCACACCTTGTTAGGAGCAATAAGGACTATGAGGTCCACCTTGTGAAAGGATTTAAAAAACATATAATGAAGTATGCACTTAGTAAATAGATTTTAAAAAGGACTATTAATTCTACCTTGTTAAAGAATTTAACTGATACACCTATTAGGATGAACCAGTGGCTGATCTCTGATCTACAATTCTGATTTGTTACTTGAGATTCCATGTGTTACAATGATCACCTACTTGAGAAAGTGCAAGGCAGGGGAGTCCCCAAAGGAGATGTCCTAGACCCCAACTATATAACCATGCAATGGAAACACGACAAAAAGGAGCAAAAATGCAAGATCTGATACCAAATCATAATAATATATTCATAAAATATAACATATTACATGCAATGTGCTGGGCTGTAAGGCCTTCCTGGTTACGGCCAAATACAAAGCAAGTAATAGTTTTGCAAGATCCCTTAAGATCCAAATCCAAACCCTAGCTAGTTTAGATGCACACTCTAGTAGAAACCTCCAAAGAAGATCTCAACTTGAGCTTGCAAGCCCACCAAGTGTTCTCCTAGTTTTCCAAGCCGCAGCTACTAGCCCTTCTTAAAATTCACTCTCCCAAGCTCCTCCTTTTCTCCACAATGGATGATTAATGCCTAAAGACTCCCCCACAACCCCTACTTATACAAATCTAATCCAAAAGCTTTCCTAGAACACAAACTAAATACAAATACATAAATTAAATGCCACAAGTCAGCTCCTACAACAATTAAATTCCTAAAATTGATGTCTTAGTAAAATTGTGATATCTCCTAGCTCTGAATGAAATAGAACTCGAGCTTCAAACCATAGGTAGAAATCTAGGCCCTCTTCAATATTTGAAATTTTCATCCTTCAACTCATTGTGTAAAATTAGTTATACAACATGAAACAGACACCAAATTCTAAGACCATTCCAAGCAACCAAAGACCATGCCGAGCTCCATAGACCATGCCAAGTTCCAAAGACCATGCTAAGCACCCAAAGACTATGCCAAGATTCCAAACCATACCAATCTCCATAGACCATGCCAATTTCCCTAGACCATACCGAGTTCCATAGACCATGCTGAGCTCCCAAGACCATGCCAAGCTCCCTAGACCATGCCAAGCTCCATAGACCATGCCAAGCTCCCTAGACCATGCCAAGCTCCATAGACCATGCCAAGATCTCAAGACCATGCTGAGCTCCATAGACCATGATGAGATCCCAAGAACATGCCAAGCTCCATAACCCTTAACCAAATCCCTCTCAAACATGCAAGATTGCAAGCGAACCCAAGATGCTCCTGCATCACTACTGTGATATATAATACTTTGATATCAATTATACTTCATGTAGCCTTCTTCAATTTACACTTCTTCTCATCATATATTATTCGCATACCTTGTTTGGATATCATAAAATACATTACATATATACCAATCCAAATCAAAACTTACTAGAGTCAGCTACAAGACAAGTTTCACCAAAATCCATAAAGTCGGCCCAAATGTTGTAACTTAGGTTCTAAAAACAAAATCATGATGTTATGATAATCAAAAACCACTATCAACACTCAGAATCATCTAGCACTTAGTTGAAAAAGAGGCTTGGTTCATACTAATCACTTCCAAGTAGCTTGAACTCAGTTAGCACTGTATGACTCAGTGAACACAACAAAACTCAACATATAATGAATCACTTGATTGACACTCTATGGTTTGATCAATACTAGATTCACATTGCTAATACTTTGAGCTTGGTAGACACTAGAGAACATGGTTAATACTAAATAACTTGGTTAACACTATACAACTTCATTGACACATTAGAGCTTGGTCAACACTAGAGTTTCCATCACTTGCACTGAACAACTCAGTAGAAACTGCTACACTTGACATGAACTGTACATAGGTTTTGAAGCTTAGTAGCAACTGAGAGATTCTATAGCAACTAAGAGACTTGGTAGAAATTGCATATCAACTGCTTGGTTTAGGAGCAACTGAAGCACTTGGTTAACACTGCAAACTGAAAGATAAACTTGGTAGCAATTGTAGAGCTTAGTAGCAACATAACCAATTGCCTAAGTGGGAGTCACTAATAGACAATTTGACCTTAATGTCAACAATCTCACCCTTTGGCATTAGTGACAAAAACACTTATCACCCCAAAAATTGAATACTCAAAATTACAAATCAAAAACATTCTTTTATCACCATTATGTTGTTGGAATTACAATAGGAAAGGTAAACTCTTGGAGCTGGTTTGTGGGGGGGGGGGTAGAGGGTGGGGTGTGGGCGCATGAATTAGTGCTTCAAAATTTTATCCAAAAAAAATTCACCATACATCCATCTCATAATTTAACAAGTAAACTAAAATACCCTATAATGCATATACATCTAAAGTATGCAAACAACTAAGCATTTACACATGTATGACACAAGATATGATTACCCAAAAACCCTCCAATGAGAAGATAAAAATTGGGTGGGAATGACACCCACAAATCTTCACTACTACAATGATTAAGCATATCTAATGAAGGTTATGATGTTTGGTCATGAAACATGATCTACCCTGTGAAAGGTTTACCTTGTTAAAATCTCACAAAGACTGTTAGGTCTTACCCTGTTAAAGGATTTCAACACCCTATTATAAGTGTGCCTGATTAAAGGACTTTAACTCACAATTAAGTAAGAACCTTATTAGAGGATTTCACTATAGCCTATTAGGACTACTTTGTTAAGAGATTTAACTGATTCACCTATTAGAATGTCCTAGCAATGATCCTATGATTAGCACTCTATTGCTTGATGTCAGATCACCTCTATATTGATGTGTACTTGATCCTTTTTGATCGGATGTCTCTCTTTTGTCCTCTATTTCCTTCCATTGTTCTCCTTTAATTGATTCTACAATGAAACTCAAATCATAATACCTTGGTCACCATGAATGTCCTATTTGTACATACAAACTCTCCTTCTCTACACTTAGAACATTTAGTGTTTGTCCTCCTTAAGAAGACCTACGTGACTTAGGATTAGGTATGAATCAATGGTTGTGATACGCCCATATTGTCACTTAAAACTTTCCTTTTACTAATTGGATGCATGTAATACATAGCGATTCACACTTAATATTCATCCTTATCAACAAAAGATCACAAATAAATCCTTAAGTCAGCTTTAAAATGGTTTACATAGTAGTTTGTGCCAATGCAAACAACTATGTCAAAATTGTGTTACTTAGCATCTGAAGTCCTTGGTGCTCAGCACTAACTGTAACTTCAATGTTGTCACTTGTCATCTAAATGACTTGGCATGCACTACTTGCTTAGCACCTAAATCACTTGGCATATTATATCTGCTTAGCATCTAAGTGACTCAATACTTGAGTGGCTCAACACTCACTATTTACTTGGAATGTTCTATCTTATATTTTGTGCTCGACATATGTTAATTTTTTGGCATGAACTAAGTAAATGACTTAAGTGTATAAACACTCACTTGTCATAATTGATATGAGATTAAAAATCTCCCCCTTTGACATGAGTATCAAAAACACTTGGTCATGCATTAATGATCTTATCCTTATGAGCATAACATAGATATCTATTCAACTTCTATGCAAAATTTCAGAATATCAAAATTTCTCAATACATGACTTATCAGTCATACCTCAAAATTTCACAACTTCCCCTAAGTTGATTGTTTTATTCTATACTCTATTATTTTTTCTGTCTAAGTTGATATTGTTCAATTTTGTTGCTCTGTTCACTTACTCTCCCTTGGGTTTTTCTCCCTCTTTGCTCTCCTTGCTCCCCCATTACTCTCACTCCCCCTTTTTGACACTTATGTTAATGGGATATACACTAATAGTTTATTTGTCCAAAAATGATTTATGGACCTCAAGTATGACTTTTAGAGTTGCATCCCAATCATCAAAAGCTACCTCCAAGGACTTTCTTTGGGTGGCCATCTCGACAGCAAGGTGGACTAAGCCTTCTAGTGTAGAAATATTGGATCTCTCTTCATAAGATTTTTAGCATAGCCTAGTTCCCTATGCAATATCTCCATCTGTGGAGTCAATGTTTTCTAGATGTTGATCAGTTTAGTTGTGATGATGGCTTGACCTATTTGTAAAGATGCTAACTGACTTTGGGATTCCAAGAGGTACCTAAAGTGTTTCTCACTTTGAGTTGGATACTTGGGAAAAGTAGCACCATATGACTATATATGGCTCTCCAAACTCAATCTGTGATTTCTTATTTCTTGTGTGAAGAGTGTATGATTACACAATTTGGTGTATAGAGAGAAAACATTTTCTAGTACACCTTCTTCACATTCCGTATCTTGGTTTCTAGCTCATCCTATATTATTGCAATAACACTTTCTATCTTTTCATTTACCTTGTTCTAGAACTTCCTTTCATAGCATTCAAGTATTTTTACATTTGTATCCAGGTCTGTTTCATTAACCCTTTCCACTATATTGGTTAATTTTTCAATGATGGGCTTGTTTTCATATGGAGTCAGTAGATTGAATGCATCTAGGAAAATCTCTTTCATGTTAATCAAAGATTGCTTTTGCCTATGCTCCCTTCTAAGCAGCTCTTGATATTTCTTCTTTGCTAGGGCCTCTTGTAATATAACAATCTACTCAATTGTGATTGTTTCCAAATCAAATTTTGACAAAACAATCTCTTCATCTAGGCCAACATCACCATATGTGGTTACCTCTTCTGCCTGAGATGAGCTAGGACTCGACCTTGAAAATTGCAATGGTTTAGCATCTATGCTCAGCCTCTAAAGAGCTTGAATAGAAGGAATAGCAAATTCTAGTAATGTCACAAGTGTTTGAACTTCTAGTTGCTCCTCTAGCTTGTATGTCAAACTTAACTCTTTAGTATTTTCCATTTCTTCCATTGTAGTTCCAGTTGCACCTTGATCTTGTGCTAGAGGTGAAAATGTATCTACCTGACCTATTTGTTCTTGAGTGCCTTCATTTTATTGTGTCTCTACCTTATCTTCTCCAACTATCTCATCCTTTTCATTTGTATGTCAAACTTAACTCTTTAGTCTTTTCCTTTTCTTCTATTGTAGTTCTAGTTGTGCCTTGATCTTGTGCTAGAGGTGAAAATGTATCTACCTTGTTGGTTTGATTTTTACATAACTAACTTCTCTTAAAATCATGGTATAAAAATTATATGGGAGTCATTTTATTAGATCTTGGGGTTTTAGGTTTTGGTCTCATACTTTTGGTGCCTTTTAAAATCTGTGTAAAGCCCTAGGTCTAGCCCTTTTATCTTATCCTAGTGCAAAAGTTTTAAAAAAGTGAATATTCTTTTCCTGCCTACTTTGAGGTCATTGTTGAGTCCTTTTGAAAAGTTTTATCCCACTATTGGATCTTGTTTGAATCCATAGTTGTCACATACTCGCTATAAAAAGTTGCGAGGTCGTTTCCTATGGCAATGTAGTGACCATCAGAGAACTGTGTTGTGGTATTAAAAAATGAAGTCTGGCACTGAAAAAGGTGTGTTAATATGAAGACATTATGATCACGAGCTATGTTCCAGGATTGTCAGTATTAGAAAGGATGCATGAGGAGAAACTCGCAAATGGTGTCACTAGAGTTCAACTTTCTCCAACGATCCACTAAGTTGCTACCAAAAAATCTATGCGACCTACCGATAGTGACATAGTGAGTGCCTAGATTTTAAAGAAAGTAGTAACTTTTTAAAGGTTGATGTGACTACTGAAATTCCCATGCAATCTCATAAATATGCATGACCACCTTCTCTTACACTAGTATTAATTAGTCAAGTTTCAATAAATGTATCTTTTGTTATCCATTACCAGAATTATGAATGCATTGGAGGTCGCTACTTCGCTACCCAAAAAATCACCAATTTTTTGGTAGTGACATAGCGAGGGTACGGTCATTGCAAAAGATAGTGTTCTTTTAAAATAGGAAATGATGTTGAGGATCTTGAGGAAGATATTTTGCAAGCTCTTCTTTTATTTCTGTGAAGGTTGTGTCATTCATAGTTTTATTTCTCAGTGCCGATTTTGATGGGTTACCGAAAAGTTGCTATCTCGCTAGCTGGAAAGTTGGTGATTTTGCTAGTAGCGAGGTAGTGACTAGTTGAAAGGTTGTGATGTAATGGAAATCTTTAAAGGTGGGCCCCAAACAAGTGATTTGACAAATCTAAGTCATGTAGATCAAATGACACAGTGGCATCTTACTGAGCATTTATAAGAACTCGGTATATTGCTAGCTAGAAAGTTGGTAATTTTGCCAATAGCAATGTAGTGACCTGCTTGAAAATAACAAACACGACAAGGCCAAGGAAGTGTGATGTCACTAAAAGTTTAAAATAGTATATATGTGATTACATGTTAAGCTAGCTCAATCCTAGTGGTAACCTGGACCCACTCCCCATGCATAAAATATGCAAAGAATTTTGATCGATAGATCAAGCATGGATCAATGATACTCGCTAACGGGTAAAAGGACAAACCTGTATCACCTTTTATAAAGAAATGTGATATCAAAATGTGACAGTTCAACATTAATGACAAAAAAAATGGTATTTGTGTTTAAAATATGAAGATGATGTAAACTAATGAAATGTGTAGAATTGTATCAATTTTATGCCTATAATTTTTATAATTTTTTTGACTAAGAATTTATTCATTTTATTTTATTTTGAAGTCCCTTTTTAATTGTAAAAAATATAGAATGTAGTTCCCGTCAAACAAGTATGTGCAAATCACCTTTTTTTGTTCTAATTTGAAAATATTTTATAGATGACATGTATAGCTAGTGCACAAAAAAAGAAATAATTATTTTTGATGTATATTTTCTTTGTTATAAGTACTCAAGTTCGACCTTGTCAAAATCCAACAGTTTTTTCCTCCCGTCAAAACTTTCCTATCAAATCTATACCTTCTTGAAAATAAATTACATATTCTTGAAGAGGATTCTCTCCTCTAGTGATAAATAAATATTTTTAATTTTTTTGATATGATTTACTATTTTTTATGATTTTTTGAGAGAGCATCTTCTGAAATGTTGAAATATCGACTTATAATATTTTGAGATTATAACATATTATAACTAATCAAAAAACTCAAAAATTTATATAATGATGATATTGAATCTGAAATCTATAAAAGGGTATTTTTAGTTTTTCTTTAAAATTGAGTTTTGATAGAGAAATGAGATTTGACCAAAATAGGTTTTTGTATCACAAATGGTGACACAGATCTATGCTTTTACCCTAACTCGCTATGAAAATATGTGCGAAGATTATGTATAGCAAGCTAGTGAAAGAGGGGCCCACCATTGTTCTCTTAAGAGTTGTTTCAACTGTCCGACACACGATCAAAGCAAAATTAGTGGTTATCGCTATCTCACTATAGCAAGATGCTCAAAAGTTATGCATAGCGAGGTAGTGACTTGATGACATGTGTCCCCAATCATTAGTGGGCCCAAATTGAAATGCCAGCATTGAAGGAAAAGTACAAATGGAAATAGTTTATTGGTTTGACTACTAGCGTGCTAAGAAGAAAAGTGAGTCAGCCTAGTTTTCATTCTTGGATCGTAGGATTTTTCAAGGATCAATGATGCAAATTTAAAAGGAAGTGTGATGCCACTCTATTTTTCTATTCTGCACATTTATGATGAATGAAAGCTTCTCATGTGAGAAAAATAGAGTATAATATAGGAGATTTCATTACTTCCAGTCTCACGCAAACAAAGATTTCACATTTTTTGAGCACAAGAGCTTGTTGATCATATTGTGTTTAGCCTAACAAGGACGTGAAGCAATTCCTCATCAAGTAAGTACTCATATTACAACCTCTGTAGCATTCCAATTCCTATTATTACGATTAAGATGCCTCCTAAGAAAGCATTTTCTGGGCAAGTTAATTATATGAATAGGAATGTCCATGATAATTTGCTAGAATTACTCCCAGAATCCACCACCGAGCCTACACAAGTTAAAAGGTTAATTTTCTTAAACCCTAGGCTTAAGATTGCTAATGGCCTATATGACAAGGGGAACTGGGTTAGGGATGCAACAGCTACACAAACTAGTCTTGTCTTGTTTAAAAAGTGGTTTTCAGAAAGGAATTTTTTTGCCCCACATGCTAACATCTAGAATTTTGATTTTGGAAAGCTAGTAGTTCCAAGTGTTTTCATGGATTATCATTTGCTTGAAGCCATTGCCAAGAATTATGACCAAGCCATTAGGGTGGTGAGAAGAAATGATGGTGTGCCTTTGATCTCAATTAGTCCTGAAGAAATTAGAGAGGTTTTTCACCTAGAACCATTGTCAAATTGCCATGTGCCAATTAATCTACTAGAACTAGAAAATGAATACAAAGCAAAGAAGGATGTGATTAAGGGAGGTGCACTAAGGGCACACATTGGTACAATAGGAACTCTACTAGTAATTACTATAGCCTCTAGGGAACTTTTTAAGAAGAGTCTTTTCACTTATCGGGTAGTAGAGATATATAGGACCATGTGCCATGTTTTTGGTGAGGATGAGTAGGATTTCATGCCCATTGGCCTTATGTATATGATGGTTCAAATTGCCTCTTTCGGTGTAGATTCTATCTTTGATTTTGCTTCGTTTTTGGTTGAAGAAATTCATATTGGTTTAGTTGGAATTGAGAAGGGCAAAATGGAGAAAACTTTTGGCCACTATTCTCTATTGATGCATATGTTCTTGTTTAAGGGGGTGACATATTTTTGTAATGAGATGGAGTTGAATAGAGAAGAGAATAGGGAAGCACTACCAGTCAAGTTGTAGAGTGCAGATATGACCTAGGATGCAAATAATGCCAATTTTGTCAGATTTGATAGGTATTTTGCTTCTAAATTGAGATGCCTCATATTAAGTAATAATCCCAAGATCCCTAAGATATTAATGAACCTCATCAGGCCTATCAACAACCCCCATAGCTTGAAAGTTTCACAAAATTAGGCAGATATCATTCCTTACTCTATTTCTATGGTTTTCAAAATCTATGGTTTTGAAGGGAGTCCTCATGTCTTGCCTTACCAAGTACCTTTGGAGGTAGGAATGGCTAAAGTTTTGTGGCAATTAGGAGGAGTAGAAGAAATGTTTCTATTGAAAAGGCAACTAGGGTCAATTGTCCCTACCTGCATAGTGGCCCATCAGTTTTTGATTACCAAAGGGGGTTGGCTCTTTTTGCATAAAATTTTGAATGAGTATATGATGGCTATCTCCCATCCCCATTTTTGTGATTTTGAGGGATTTTTTAATCAGATCTTAAGGCATAGAATTAAGCTAGGATAGGTAAAACATGATTCATATTATCCAAAGGACATTATAAGGAATGAATTCTCATTGCAGGAACATGAAACAATAAAAGAAAAATGGAGAGCCTATTCCTAGGTTTTAGAATCCATTCATTGTTCTAATCAGAAATATAGTCCTCTAGATAACGCTAACATAGAGGCTGATAAAATAAATAAGCTCATGAATGCCTTCCATGAAATAATGGAAGCTATGAATGAGAAGAAACAAATTTTTATTGATTCTTATCCTAATAAGGCTAGAGAGGTCATGAGGAGGTTGGATTTCACTCCTAATATAGGAGCTAGTCAAATAATTGTTCAAAAGAAACTAGGTTATATTGTGATTCAGAATAAAAGGCCTCTTGTGGATAAAGGCAAACAAATAATGGGATCCACTAGTGCTATTCAAGAGGAGAGACTTGATGAACCTTCTCCCAAGAGGCACAAGGTAATGCATGAAAAGAGCCCTCAAGTTGAGGAATATTTGCCTACTCAATCCCCTTTAAGGATTGAAGGAGAGCAACTCACTGGAGCAAAAATTGAGCAAATGGGATCACAGGGAGGTATCTTTATTACTCAAGTAGAATTAGATGAGTTTAACCCTCTAGAAACTCCCCTACCAAGTTTGGATCTAACAATAGCCGACAATAGAGGCAGGGAATTGGACCCTGTGTTAGAACAAGCAAGTCATCAATTTTTGGCTAATGACAACTTTGTGAAATCTAGGGCTTTCCAGTAGTTTGCATGGAGGGAAAACATGAATATTTTTAAAGAGAGATGTTAAAGGTTAAAAATAGAGCATCCAAAAATTTATGAAGCTTCCATCCAGAAACAAAAAAATGAAGAAATGATAAAAGAAAATTTAGAATATAATCCCTGAGGAGGGGAGGCAAATGGTGAAGGCATCTAACATTTTATTGTTACCTAATTGGGATATTGTTGATGCCCTAGTTTTCATTTCTATTTCAAACAAATTGAATTTGCAAGATCAAAATAAAAAGGACTTTAGGGGCACTACATTTATTGAGGATCATGCTACATTGGTCAGTTGGTCATTAACAAGAGGATCTAGAGCCACACCATCACAATTAGATGAGTTTGGATCAATGGGAAACATAATTGTAAGAAGGGTGGTTGATACCTCACATGTGCAGGCATCACACTGGAATGTGGATTCATCCCAATTTCTTTTGGCCACTACTAAGAAGGAAGAATAGGCTATGTTTGAGTTATAGAGTAAATATGAAACAATTCTTGAGGCCTATAATAAGGAGGTAAAATGGAGAATTGAGCTTGAAGACAAGCTAATGGGGAAGCCCACCAAGGCAAGAACAACATACCCCCATCCTCCAATGGAACCTTTTAAATCCACCCCCCTTGAAGAAATACTGGACACACCCCAAAGGCCAGAATATTACACAGCTAAAGATTTTGAAGAAGAGAAAAGCAAGCCATGGGCCTTACATGTAGAGCTAAATATGCAATATGAGGATAAGCTTAGAAAGGCTCTAATGTATTTAGTAGATAAAATTGAATGGCCCTTGTTCTATGATCAGTTGGCAAAAGTAACAAGTGTATGGGAGGAACTAAAGACCCATGATGAAACCCTCAACCCTATTGTTAATAAGTGGGGAAAAAGGGAGAAAGAAATTACTATTTTATGTTATTTAGTTATAAGGTCTTCCCATGACCATATTGAAAAACTATATGATGTTGCTAATGACTTGTCAGATTTTGGCAATAGGAGAATTGCTTTGCAACTGAAAATTGTTTCTTATTAAAGCAAGTACAAGAATTAAAATTTGGATTTGTTTCCTTGTGCCTTGAATGGAAAGAATAAATTGAAAAATAAGGATGAATGGAATAGAGAATTGGATGACCTGTTTTGCACAAGGATAAATAGAGTTGTAAATGAAAAGGGGCATGCCTGGTGGGCCACCACATAGAGGAATTGGTTAAAGTCCAATTTTTTTTATTCTTTGAGACAAAAATTTGTTGGTTTTGATAATGAGGCTAACTATATATTAAAGAAGCAAGATGATATCGTGCAATTCAGCTAGCTTGATGATGCACAATTTAACACCTGGATGGTAGATATTGCTTCTGGTGAGTAGTTGGAAGAAGGTGGTACAGATGATGATGAAGAACAGGAAGGTGAGGTGCAGATCATTAACACATTAGCCCCAGATCTAAAAGAAGAAGAAGGTGAAAGTCACTAGTTAGTTCCCTCTATAGGAAAAGAAGCCTAAGATGTGAACATGATAGAGGAGCTATCAAATGAAAAAATAATATTTCTTGTTCAAGATGAAATCAGTGAAAATCCAAGGGAAAATTTTGATTTGGAGGCACCACAGGATAACCCTTCATTGGCTAGTTTGGTAGCCACGTATTCTAAAGATTCAAAATAGTAGGTGATGAATCAAAAGTTGATGATTTGTTGCAGTAACAGAAATGGGCCTACCAAAGAATATTTTGACATGCTTGGCATTTTGTTATACATGTTTTTGTCTCTTGTTAATTGTGTTGTGTTTTTTGTTTGGAAGGACACTTGTCAATCACATTTGCCCTTTGCTTGTTGCAACTCATGTTATATAAATGAGTTTTCAAGGCATTATGATGGTCTAAGACTTGATAAATTTTAGTTTTTCAAGAAAATATAGTCAGTCTAGTAATGTTGTAGTTGTTTTGAGTTTATTTTCAATCATGTACTTTTCTAATGAAAAATAGAATTACAGAATCAGTATGATCTTCTGGGTTCTTTTCTCGAGTTCTTAAGGTCATTGTATGAGTCAGCAAAAGGGATAATACAAAGGG
The DNA here is from genome assembly GCA_028749045.1 of Cupressus sempervirens. Lineage (NCBI taxonomy): Eukaryota > Viridiplantae > Streptophyta > Pinopsida > Cupressales > Cupressaceae > Cupressus > Cupressus sempervirens. The sequence goes on from CM053785.1 coordinate 103,149,227, forward strand.
GTATTTACATCAAATCTGTATCATTATTGTCTATCTCCATTTCATGATTTTATTAATTTTTAGAACATTTGAATAATGTTCATTTGATTGAATGCATTCTGGATGGGATGTATATTGGTTGTATTGTTGCTTTTAATTCACTGGATTATGTAAATGCTTCAATAAATCAATAGAATTCATGAGTTTATGAAGACGATACCATGTAAGAATGGAAATAGGTGATTATAGTTGATGGATTCAATTACAAGGTAATTGGACAAGGTCACCTGCCAATAAATTATTCTTTTTGCCCAACGGATAAGGTACTGGTCATATAAATCAGAGATGATTGAGACTAAATTCTTCCTCCACATGAAAAATCAATTATAAATTCAAAATTATTCTTGTTCTATTTGGTTCAAAGTTATAATGCTAGTCACCACTCATTTATATCTAATTCTTGAGTCTTAGGTAGCTTCTATTTCTAGGAATATGTGTAAATTCTAGGAGAATTATGACCAGATCTACTAATAGGGGATGCATACAAATTTGAAAGCATTAAAAGAAGTGAAGTAAACTATTCATGTGTCTATGGGTAAGAGATGAGAATTAGAATGCAACTAAGATTATCTCCATATAGGTTTGCATTAGAATCATCCCTAGGTATACCCACCTCAATTTTGTAGAGCCTAAAGAGTAGGAAACCACCCTTGGTTTTGTTGAAGTTGGGTCCAACTAGTTTACTTATGTAATTGATGATAGGAACTTGCTATTCCTTAGGTTATTTGAGTATTATCATTCTGGTATTGAGTATTTTGTTTCTCAGTAGTTTCAAACACCAACATCCCTAACCTATTTGTTCTTGAGTGCCTTCATTTTCTTGTGTCTCTACCTTATCTTCTCCGACTATCTCATCCTTGTCATTTTCAATTACTTGCATATTCATTGAGACTGGAGTTCTTTGTATAAGTGTATTGATAGTGGAACTTGATGTCTCCTTCCTTTGGTATACCACTATAGGTAGTGAAGGTTGCACACTTTTTACTTGAGGAGTGACTATAGGTGTGTCTGGCACTTTCTCCCTTATAGTTATTGTATCTATCTTTTGAATTTCATCTACACTCACTAGTATAGGGTTGCCACATAGTTTGTCTTGGATAGTGGTTTTAATAATTATCTTTTTCAAATCATCCTTTGTGAGGGGATTGATGTTCTGAGTAATAGTATCAGATACATCCTTAACTTTGATAATTTTAATGTTTGTACTTCTCTCCTATGGAGGGCTGGCAGCTAGTACTTGTGTATCCTATACACTTTATTCTATTTGCTACTCTTCTTCAGCTAGTGCCTGGGTGTCAATGCTCATATCAATGCCTCCCTTAATTGTTCCTTGTTCAGTGTCATCTTCTTCATCCTCACCTAACTCAATAGGTGTTCGCTTAGCTTCCCTAGATGTTGATAGTTCATATGATATTTTCCACATTTGCTTGGACTTCTGTACAACATCTTCAATGTTGTTTTATATTATGTTGAATGCCTAATAGTTTGGCACAAATCTTGTGCCATACCTCTTAATTTCTTTATTCATGTTAGCCTTACTAAGTTTTGGTATAACTTGGGCAAGAGTTGTCTCCCTAATTTGTTTCTCGGTGTCTAAACAATAATGCCACTTTTTCCCAACTCTACCACACAAGCTTTTAGATATAGAGTTGGAAATTTCTAGAGGAGTTCAAGAGGAATCTTTTTTTCAATATTTCCATCAATGCATATATTGCCTCTTCAACTTGGTTCTTTTTAATCTTCCCAAGATTGTCAAACTCAATATGAGAAAATCTTGATAAATCAACATTGTTCCTAATATTCTCACATAGATTGTCTAAATTTGAAAAGGGATTATGACTTACCACTTGAAATTGGCTGTTGTCATCTAATTAAGTCTTCTCTTCATTAGATTTAGCTTGAGCAACATATTTCCTCTTCAGTCTCTTCTGAGCTTCAACTTTCTTCTCCTTAGGCTTAACTACTTCTTTAGCCTTTTGTGTAGTGACTCTAGTGCTAGCCCTTGCGGTAGGTGTTGTAGGCTTAGCCTGAGTATGTTTAGCAACCTTCTTTGGTTTGATCATTTCTTGTATCTTTTCTTTTCTCTTTTTCTTCTTAGTAGCTATAGGTGCTTCACTGGCTTCTTCTTCCTCAACACATTCTACAATTTCCACTTCTTCTTCTTCTTGGTCTTCTCCCTAACCTTGTATTAATGCTAATTGTTCTTGAGCTTATGTCTCCTCTTCTTCTTCAACATATTCCTCTTCCTCTTCATCTACTCCTTCACCAAATCTTTCTTTAGCTTCTTAACCAATTTATTCTTCTTCTTGAGCATTGAGGCAATCTTCAATTCCATTGTAATCTTTGATTTGTCCATATCATAGTTTCTAACTATTGTGGCTTCTTTGTCCACCTCTTCTACAAGTAATGTTGTGATTGTTGTAGAGGCCTCATCAACGTTCATTTCCTATCCTAAAGGCCTTATCAATCTCACTTTGGGTATTGCTACTTGTACATATGTGAAGTCAGTGTCAACTAGGAAGAAAACATCATCAAAATATTTCTCCACTAGTGAGAATAGTATCCTCATTTTTTTCTTCATTGATTTTTTGAAATATTCAAAATAACTTGTCATGAAAAATTCTCAGTTATCACCTCGTTTCTCAATAAAATCACCTATTTGAACTGGAATAGATCTGTTTACTTTCCATGCAACTTTACTAAATATGGGAAATGTATTCTGCACATAAAAGAAAATGCATACTAGAATAGATCCAAATTTATATTGTCCACTTTTTTTCCCTTATAGCTCCTGAATTCTCAATCAATTGTTGCAACTAAAACTAGAAAAGATCATAAGTATGATCCTTCTTCACTATTTTGTAACCCTCATCAACTGCAATGCAAGGTACACTATTTAATCTATTGGATTGATATAACTTATGTGCTATAATCGTTATTGAGAAAGCTATTAGGGGATCTATAATTATATCAATTGTCATCCCTCATTTATTCCACATAGCCCCTATATTTCTTTAAATTATTTCCTTAGCTTCACTTCTCATTGTCTTGAGCTGATCTAGGGTTGGATAAGCTATGACTTTGTATACAATCTTCTTGGTGATTTTTATCGATCCATTCTCTAGCCATATATAGTTGTCATGAATTCTACTCAAAAAAAAATTTATTAACTCTATTTTGAATATGTTGGGGAAATCTAGAGCATAGGTTAACCCATTCTTCTTAATAACTTTAAATTCATCCTTTAATGCTCCATTCTCACATAGTTTTCCCTATTTCTCCATGATTTCCATATCACCTATGCTTCCAATTTTGCATGTATATAGTTTCTAACATCTTGTATGATCAAAACTTGTAGTGGTATCATGGATAATGCACCAAAGGGATCCTGTTTGTAAGGTATATTTGGGATAGCCCTAAAGGTAGGTTGTTTGATTTCATTTATTATCAATTGCACGTTTAAAACCTCTTTTCCTTCTACAACCTTGGTTGTTGAAGAACTAGACACCATTACATGGAACTAGGATTTGCAAAATTTAAAACTACATAGCTTGGCACATGATAAATACCTTGTGAATCCCATTGGGATGGTGTTGAACAACCTTTTAAATCTCTTGTAAATTCCCAGATCAATTTCTCCATATCACCCTTAGCTCTTTGTGCTGTACTTCAAATTTTAATGATATCAAATGAGTAGAAATCGATCAAATAGCCCTTAAAACACTATATTTAATGCTAAGTTCTTACATAGTTGTAAGCTCAGCTTCAATTAAATTTCTAGCTCACTCAGTATCCATTTGTTTTTCCATACTCTCAACAAATACTAAGAGCTTGTCCTTGACTAAAAACTTTTTCTAGCTTGGCCTTCACTAAAAAATTTTGCTAGCTTGGCATCCACTAATATTTGACTTGAAAACCATAGTGAAAATTTTCATGTTCAGAAGTAACATGATGAATTACAAAACTTAAAGATTTATTCTTGATTCGTAACAACACTTTGCATCTTTATTCATGCATATGTAATATTTTCCAAACTAAATCCTTAGAACTGATGTATAATTTATCCTTTTAAATATCAATCCCACATACCTCTTGATTACTTAATTTGAGGAGGTGTGATCACCTGACCCATTGGGTGAAGTAATCCCATCTACACTTGATGTGGTGCAATCTTCCTTTCTCCTCCATGTTTTGTTCATCTCATCTCTAACATTCTCAATATCTACCTTTCCTTTTCCTTTATTAAAGTCAAAACTTGGTGCCTTTGACCTTGGTGGACAATTTTTGCTTATGTGACTAGTCTTCAAACAACTAAAACATCTGGTTTGACTCAACCACCTTTTGTAATCACTTCTGAGATGTGTTCTAATACAATTCTCAGGAATATGTCTATACTCTTGATAGTAGTGACAACTATAACTTGTATTATAATCCCAATTATAAGAGTTACCATTATTCTCTACCTTTCTCTGCTTATTTGATGACCACTTGGGTTTGGATCTACATTCAAAAGCTCTATGTCTATACTACTAGCAGTTATAACAGTATCCTTCAAATCTTTTAGTGTGCATGGTCTCGGTTCAACGTTAATGTTCTTGATGATCTTTTTTGTTACACTCATGGCAATGACCCATGTTCTTCTGCTTAACATTAAAATTTATAGTCTTCTTCCTACACACATTTGTACTTACCACAATTATGAAAAGTAGCTTTGGAGTTCTTACCTTTGTTACTTCTTTATTCACCTCTCTTGGATGATTCTCCTTCGCTAGTACTAGTGTATCTCAATCTAGAAGTATCACTATTAAATCTAGAGGATCGCATTAATCATTCAAAGTACTTGATGGCTTCACTGGGTTTATTGAAATATTCAAAAAAATCCTTTTCCCTTTTCAGATCATTGCTCATCTGTTCATTCTGCAACTTTAGTGTTATGATCTCAATGTCTTTATTATTTATTTCATGATTAGATATCACAACTTGATTCATTGTTTCCAATTGCATGTGAGTGATCCTATTTATCTTTGATGATTTCTCTTCTACTCTATTGATAAAAAATTATTTGACATCTTCAATCATGAATTTTTCTTCCATAGCTGTCTTTTTCTATTTGGTCATCTCACATAGCAATATGGCTTGTGATTCTTTCTCTATCTTTAGATTTTTGATCTCTTCATCTAGGGTACTATTCTTTTCCATCAGATCTACAACTGCTACATCAAATTCATTGGAGTTCCATTTTCAAATAGTTTAGTAGTGTCCATCTCTTGATATTGTGTGTCATTCACTTTAATAGCAATTTCCTTCCTCCTTCTCAATGATTTCTTTAGATCATCTCTTGCTTCATTCAACTAATGTAGGATAAGTTTTATTTCAATCTCCTAGTTCTCTATAAGTTTTCCTAACTTGTATACTTCCAATTCCAAGATCTGTCCTCAAGGCTGTAAAGCTTTACTTTGAGAGGACTTAGCTCTAATATCAATTATTGGAATTACAATAGGAAAAGTAAACTCAGTGGGGTGGGCGGGTGTGGATGAATCAGTGCTTCAAAATTTTACCTATAAAACATTCACCATACATCCATCTCACAATTCAACAAGTAAACTAAAATACTAGATAATGTATATACATCTAAAGTATGCAAACAAGTAAGCATTCACACATATATTCAACGCAAGATATGATTAGCTAGAAACCCTCCAATATTAAGGTAAAACTGGGGTGGGAATGACACCCACAAATCTTCACTACTACAATAATAAATTGTATCTAATGAAGGTTACAATGTTTGATCATGAAACACAATCTACCCTTTGAAAGGTGTATACTGTTAAAATATTACAAAGCCTATTAGGTCTTACCTAATTAAAGGATTTCAACACCCTATTAGAAGTGTACTTGATTAAAGGACTTTAACTCACAATTAAATAATCACCTTATTATAAGATTCCAATATAACCTATTAGGACTACTCTATTAAGAGATTTAATTGATTCACCTGTTAGAATGTCTTACCAATGATCCTATGATTAGCACTCTATTGCTTGTTGTCATATCACCTCTATACTAATGTGTACTTGATCCATTCTGATTAGATGTCTCTCTGTTGTCCATTGTTTCCCTTCCTTTTTTCTCCTTTAACTAATTCTATAATGAAACTCAAATTATAATACTTTCATCACCATGAAGTCCTATTTGCACATACAAATTCTCCTTCTCTACACTTAGTACATTTAAGGTTTCTCCTCCTTAAGAAGACCTAGGTGAGTTAGGATTAGGTATGAATCAACAGCTATGATTCACCCATATTGCCACTTAAACTTTCCCTTTCACTGATTGGGTGCATGTAGTACATAGGGATTCACACTTAAGATTTGTTCTTATCAACAAAATATCATAAATCAATCCTTAAGTTGGCGTAAAACTAGCTTACGTAGTAGTTTGTGCCAATACAGACAACCATGTCAAAATTGTGTTATTTAGCATCTATAGTCCCTGGTGTTTGGCACTAACTATAATTTTAATGCTATAACTTGAAATTTGAATGACTCAGCCTACACTACTTTTTTAGCACCTAAATCACTTAGCACATACAATCTGCTCAAAATTAGAGTGACTTGGTACTTGAGTGGCTCGACACTCACTGTTTACTCAGCATGCTCTATCTTATATTTTGTTCTTGGCATATGTTACTTCTTTGACATGAACTAAGTAAATGGCATAAGTGTATAGACACTCACTTGTCAAAACCAATCTAAGATTTGATTAGTTCTTCTGGAATTTGATTGTGTCTAAAGTTTTTTGTATCAACGTTTCAGATCACACACAGTGATCCATGATCAAGATGAAGAGCAAGAGAAAAATAATAAGCACCAGACTGGAGGAAACATAGAGATATAATAAGAGGAAGGAGAGGAGGGGGGGGGGGGGGGGGGAGGGGGGGACATGTGGATCGAGGGGGAGATTAAAAGAAGAAGAAAATCAAATGATAAAAGCAAATAAAGAAGGACTAATAACTCAAGGGTAACCACCAAGAACCATGCCAAAAAATGAAGAATGAAATCGAACAAAAAGAAAAACATTGAAACCTATAAGCATACAATTAATAAAGAGTAATAACAAAAAAGATGTAAAGTAAAAATGAGTGAGGGAAAAAGAAGATTCAAATGATAGCAGTGGAGACATAAGAAAAAATAAATGAAGGAAAATAAAAATAGATAAGAAAAAAAGGATCAATAACAAAGAGAAAAATGACTCAATATGGAAAATGACTCAAAATAAAAATAATTAAAATAATAAAGACCAAAGAAGGTGAATCAAATAAAGAGCTACAAACATGTTAACAAAAGGGAGAAAATAATAATGAAAATGTTAAAAATAACAATAATAAGAATAATAATACTAACAATAAGAATAAGGTTAAAAGTAATAATAAAAACAATAACAATAACAAAAATAATAAAAATAATAAAATTGAAAATAAAAACAAAAAAGACCAAATAATAAATAACTACGAAAGTGTTAAAAATAATGAAAATAATAATAATAACATTAATAGTAATAATAAGGATAAAAAATAATAAAAACAATAACAAAAATAATAATAATAAAAATAAATGAACATAAAACCAAAATTGACCAAATAATAAATAACAATAAAAATGAACTAAGAATGAGAAACAAAAAAATAAGAATGAAAGGGAAAAATTAAAAAGTAAGAAAGCACAAACGAAAAGGAAGAGCAACATATGCACAAGTGTGTGTGTGTGTGCATGCGCGCGCGCGCGCGTGTGTGTGTGTGTGTGTATTTGTATTTATATTTACACACTTGTGCGTATGTTGCTCTTCCTTTTCATTTGTGCTTTCTAACTTTTGATTTTTTCCTTTCATTCTTATTTTTTTGTTTCTCATTCTTAGTTCATTTTTATTGTTATTTATTATTTGGTCAATTTTGGTTTTATGTTCATTTATTATTATTATTATTATTGTTATTGTTTTTATTATTTTTTATCCTTATTATTACTATTAATGTTATTATCATTATTATTTTCATTATTTTTAACACTTTCGTTGTTATTTATTATTTGGTCTTTTTTGTTTTTATTTTCAATTTTATTATTGTTATTATTTTTGTTATTGTTATTGTTTTTATTATTACTTTTAACCTTATTGTTATTGTTAGTGTTATTATTTTATTATTTTTATTTTTAACATTTTCATTATTATTTTCTCCTTTTTGTTAACATGTTGTAGCTCTTTATTTGATTCACCTTCTTTGGTCTTTATTGCTTTTATTATTTTTATATTTTTATTTTGAGTCATTTTCCATATTGAGTCTTTTTTCTCTTTGTTATTGATCCTTTATTTCTTATCTATTTTTATTTTTCTTCATTTATTTTTTCTTATGTGGGTATGTGTAGGATCATGGTGTGCCAAAAAGTGGCGATGTGAAAAAAATAGAGTTTGAACACGTCTAAAAGCGCTTCAAAATCCACTCTGACTTTTTTTCACCTATCCAAGTACCAAGCCTGGAAGGAAAGGCCGAGCCATATCAAATATCCGATCTAATATCGAATATCCGATATTCTCGGATATACTATTATATATCGAATATCCAATAATTATATTACATTATTATAATAATATTATAATAATATAAAAACATTATATTATAACAGTATAATACATTATAATATAATATTATTAAATATAATATTATTATATAATATTGTTATTAAATATATAATATAATATTATAATCGTATAATATTATACTATAATAATTATATTATATTATAATAATATTATATTATAATGTATTATATTATAATAATATAATATAATACATTATAATAATATAATATAATAATTATATTATATTATAATAATATAATATAATATTTTATATTATAATATATATAAAATATAATATTTCAAAGCTATATATAAAATATAAAATATAAGATATGGGCATGATCGGATATCCGATCCAATATCAAATATCCGATCCAATATCAGATATTCAATATAGTATCGGATATCTGATACTTGTAGCATATATTAAAAAAAAGAACAGACCTGCGGGCCCTTATTTTTCACATTTCGAGGGCCAGTATTAGTGCACGACTGGATATCAAATACAAAATCAGATATCGGATATTAAGGTAAGTTTTTTTTTATTTTTTAAACTAATTTTTAATCTAAATTTGATAGATTTTAGCATGAATTTGTTTGTTTTAGTTGAATCTAGGGTTTTTTAGAAAAAAAAGGTTAAAATTAAGGTTTTTTTTTAATATGTATTACATTTTGCAATTCAATAGGAATGGCTGATCAGAATGATGACACTGAGGTAGGGAATAATATTCCTTTTAACCCCCCACCAAACAATCCAGTACCCCCACAAAACCATCCACCAAATGATCCTCTACCCCCTCAAAACCCTCCTCGAATTGAGGATTTGATAAATGAAAATCTCACCGAGTTGAGAGGTTTGCATAGAACATATAGTAATGTAGCCGCATTGGCTCCTATGTTATCCACGTTAAACACCATAATGGATAACATTGAAACCCTTACAAACCAACAAAATGCCACTCTTTGTTGGTGTGATCAAATGCACAAGATGTTTGATGATGGTTTGGATTATGATGAGGTTGTGGCCCTCAACATAAGCAAAGACAATTTGGCCAGCCTTTTTGTGAACCTGAAAATGGGTTTACTAGCTAACCCAAAAAAATCTAAACTATCGATTAAATGGTGCACAAATGATGCCATACGTGCAAACTTTTGGGATCATTGGTGGATGGTCTTTGATATCCCTCCACATGGAAATTTAGACATACCATTTTATTTCTTTAGAAAATTATATGCTGAATTTGTGTTGAAACTTAAAGTGAACTATTGGAACATGAAGCCCAACATGGGCTTAGGACTAGGAGCTCCTCAGGATAGACCCTCTTCCCAGTAGAAGAAAGCTAGCACTTTTGGCCCCCCACTTGATATCTCCCCTCCTCCTTGAGTGTAGTATCCAAATATTATGATAGAGGCTAGCTCTCAGACTATTAGAGCCATTCATAGGCTGAGTAGCCTAATGATATCTCAGGCTAGGTCAATCCTGCCTCCTCGTGTTGATGATGTTGGTGCCAGTTCATCATCGGCTATCTCATCACATGTTTGTGTGCCTCACACTTGCATTACGTGCAAGAATATTTTCCTAGGTCCCATAGGTGATCTTCTTGACTATCATTTTGTATTAGACGAGGATACACCAGACACACACGCAGAGGCTATAGACCCTGATGCGAGAGAGGAGGGGAATTTAGAGGCATGGACTCCTTCGGTGTCGGTACATGTATATATATTTTTGTTATGACATATTTGATTTAAAGTTAATTTTTCTAATAGAGTAATTTTAATTTTTAAGCCAATTGAATTTTATATGTATGTGATCTTCATTCACATTTTTTTTTCTATTTGATATTGTAGCATATATGGTTGCTAATCTTTCTTTTATCTTGTAGGTAGCACCTATCCCAGAGGGACAAAGTGTAGAGGGTGAGCCAACACACACTGACAAAGGAAAGGTAATTAGGTGCTATCTATTTGATTAAATATCGATGCATTCTTATAAAATGTTTGTGGTAATCCCATTTAATTACATTCTTTATTGTATATAGGGCATCTCTATTGGTGATGAACCTGTACAGATTTCACGTCATAGACCATCAGGGATTTCCATTTGCACTAAGAGCCACATTGTATGTATAAGTATCATTTATTTTTTATTATCCTTATCTTCATAAATAAATTCAAAACTAATTTTTGTGATATTAACAATTACTATTTTGTATCTCATAGGAGACTCCTAGTGCACATGAGGTCTGATGGGACAGTTATGTAGATTTGATGACACAAGCACTCACTCCTGAGGAGGAGCCTACAATAGTAAGTTGTAGTTTGAATTCATTATTAAATATGTTATAAATTTAGCATGCTATGAATTATAATGTTATAGTTTAAATTGTAGATTCATCTGACAAAGGTATTTGAACATATACAACCCACAATCAGAGAGGTACCAGCATTGCTAAGGGCATACGAGAGGACTCTTGACCAGCGCAGGAGGTCGACGAGAGAGGTATTTATTATGAAATTTTGATAGTATTAATCTCCATTACAAAAAAGATCATTATGCATTTGAGTAATTCAATGTTAGATACATAGAATCATATAAATTTTGTATTCTAACTTTGGGTTTTCCTTTTTTGTTTATGTAGGAGGCATCCGATCCACCTAGTGCAGTGAAGAGGCTGCATTTTGATAATCTACCAGGACCCTAGGATAGTATAGTTTTCGTAGGATGCATCATGAGACATTTTGAGATGGCATATGCCACATTGTATATAGAAACATTGATATTATACACATTCTGATGGCATGATTAGCCACATTTTGTATATGGATCTATGTATTTTGATATATATTTGAGTACTTTGTCTAAGGATACATGATCTTTGATATATATTTGTGTAAAATTTTGTCTATGGATACATGTATTTTGATATATATTTTTGTCATTTATGTGCACAATGATATACATATTAATTTAGTATCTAGTATTGTTCAATTTATCATGGATCATGTGTCATGCCCTAAATTTTACTAGTAAAAACACAACAATTTATGTTTATTTTTTTATTTTTTTTGTAGCTTATGAAGTCGCATAAGAAATTACATATTGTAATAGGAGTTCAAGACTCATGTGGATAGTGTCATCCGGTTGTAACATTTTAGTCAAAGGTGGTTTTCAAATAGATTAGATGACAGTCTAGTTCAAGTTAGCATCATGAGTCAAAAGAGAAAGTTCAAGATACAACACTCATAAATTAGTGAGGTAATTCATATCCTAACAAGCCTTTGATACTAATATTCTATTAGTGTTTGTCAGTTGTATCATATGGACTAGGTCGTGATTCTAGCATGTAAGGGAAGGGGATCAGAATTACTTATTATCCTCATTACCAATGTACACACATTCATTAATCATTACAATATATATTAATGTGACAATTACTATATGGTGTGGAAGTGTAGTATATCTTAATTGATTAAACACACTTATCTAGAGAATTTAGATTTAGTACTCATCACATGAGCACCCTTAGTCAAAAAAGAAAATGTGCACTTATCTACCACACCATATCAGATCTAACCATTGGAAATTAGAAAAGATATGCCCCAAAGGTAGCTTCAAAGTCTACATGATGGAGAAGGGGTCATTTGTATTGATAGTATCCATCATTCAACACATAGTATACATAACTTATGGAATAAACAATTTGTTTTATGTGCCAAATTTCTATCATGTGCTTGCATCCATATCTTACTAGTTACAAGTCCTCTCGAAGATTGGACCAATGCTGAGTCATTTTCTCACTCTTTACTCTATTTAGTCATCCTTATGCATTCTATCAACATTTCTTCCTCACCAAACTAGCACTCACTACAGTTTCCTAAACACAAAAATTACTATTTCAATACATAAATTAAACTCACTCTAACAAAAGACAATTACTAGCTATCTAGCTCATCAACTACTAACTAATCTAGCTACATTGCCATGCTTTTACATTTACTATTTTAATTACTATAATTACTATACTATTACATTTACTTTTTACATTATTACATCTAATTATTCACTGTAAGCTCACTTTCTCACTATCAATATTATTATTATTAGAGCATGTTAAGATTCAAAGTAGTTTCATAGTATGACTTAGTAAGCACATAAAATGAGGAACTCTTAGTAAGTCTAAGGGACAATTCAAAGTACTTAACTCGATAATAATTCATGATCATTATTTAAACACATCCTACTACACCATCATACTGAGTGTGTCAATTTAAATTTGTTAGATGAATTGTTTATGCAAGGATTAGGTGCAAGCATATAAATAAGGTTTGTATATAGCATACCTTGTTGTTCTGACATATATGTATTCATCATTTCATGCAACTAACATAGTAGAATGTGGTGTACATGAATCATATTATCATTAATTATACATAGGGTACATGAGCTGATGAGCTACCTCTAATGACATGCCTATTGACCCTTATTACATACTAGCTAACTAATGCTTTATTCCTACACTACATTTTCAAATTGGTATATATATTCTATCAACTTTGATATTCTACTAATATCTTAATTCGAATCCACAACATTAATTATCTAACTAACATTCCCTCAAGCCAAATATAAAATTCACTTGACATTAAATCCAACATCTACAGGTTTTTCATGCATTCAATTCTATCTAGTAACTCTTATCTATCAATGTTTTTTATTGACTAGATAAAACTAGATTTGAGTTATTATTTTAATCCACCATCCATCCTTATCCTTGATTCTCCAATCCCATCATCCTGAAAACTTACTTCATATTAACCCTATTATATCTACATCCAACTATCCTAATTTATAGTCTTAACACTAATTTAATTAAACCCTCCGCACTTAACATCATGTTCAATTATATATGCATTCTCATAAACTTATTTATTTCATTTAATTTTTTTCCTATATTGAGATTTTCCATTACCATATGGTTTAATTGTTACATGTTTCTAAATGAGCCCCTTGATATAAACATTACCCTTAAACTAAGCTCAAATACACTAAGTGTCATTATCCTCTATTCAAGACTTGAAATGATTAAATATTTATTCGATAAAAATAAAAACAAATCTAAAGGGTGAATCTCCTATCTATCTTAAATCCTCATCATTCCCTAACTCTTATCAAGGCCACATTTCTTCCAACACGTGGTCCCCACAAGGTACCATGTGGGTCATGTGCAGAATTTTGACTAATCCAAGCCTTAGGACATCTTTTTCCCATCCCTCCAATCGACAATCCTAATGTGAACAAGTCATATTAAATGTCAACTTGACATTCTCTTAAGCTTAAATCCCTTGGGATTGCTATCCCACCCCCCCTTAATTTCAAGTCGACTACCTATGCTTGGGAACATGTGACCACTGCTGCAAGGAGGAGACGACTAATGCATAAGACAAGGATGTGACATAAACCCTTTCTCCTATGCACCCAAGTATATTAATGGGGATGAAACCTCTTTTCAAGGAGGCAAGCTCAAGGATAAATTTTTTGACATGACATGTCAGAATGAATGTCAGATTTAACAATATGCCTTGGGGAGTGGAGAAAATGTTTTGCATTATGATGGCTTAGGAAATGTTGGGAGTTACTCTAGAAGTGTGGTCAAGATCAATCTTGGCTTTTGTTTTATTTTTGAGTTAAATATTTAAATTTGTCATATCCTCTAACATGAACACTAATATGCCTTTATTTATTTAATTACTAATTTATTATTTGAGTTTTGGATGTGACTTAGAGGTCACAAGATTGTAATGTGTACCATTCTATCACTTAGAAAATATATTAGTCTAGGACACTCATTAGTCTCTATATGCTATTATTATTTTTATTTTTATTGGATAGCAATCTAGAATCTAGGAATATTCTTTAATATTTTATTGCTCTATATTAAGGAAGGGATTTATTTGCCTTTACCATACATTTTCTAGAGAGGAAAATGCATGCCTACAACAATGTATCTCATAGATTTTATTATGTCTTATCTTACAACAAACTTCATTTTGTTATATCATGAAATTAATTTGATGATTTCCTTGCTTAGAATTGCATTAAGCTTGGTAATTAAAATCAATGCTATCCATGCATGTGATATGAACATAAAATATTCCTTCCAAATTATTGAGTGCACAACAAGATTTTAAGCAATCTACTAAGTTTTAAATTTATACAATCAATGGTATCACCTAACATCTATGGATTGTTATTATCAACTAGTCATTTACAATACCACAAGGAGAAAACTTTCTTTCACATTTTTAAATGATAATAATGATGTCAAAGAAAATATGTGACTCATACCAATGCTTTCATAACAATACAAACTCCAAATGAAACATGCATATACAACCTTATCAATTATTTCCTCTACACATACATTAGGTAACAATGATACAATCTCCTTCCATCACAATGGGGAAACATAAGGGAATTTTCAAAATCATAAGGAACATGAACATTGAAAGATATGGACAATGAGTGGTATGAACATTGTCCAACATGATCATTTAGAACATGAACAGGTTGGTGAATCCTCCTTCACAAATGAGGGCACAATGTCAAGTTTTCTCATCCAACATCAATCTGCAAGATGGTCATTCCAAGCCATTTCCATTGCTCCCTTGGACACAAATCTACATATGCAACACAAAACAATAACAAGGACCATGGGTGCTTTCCACCCAACCATAGGCCTCAAAGAGACCACCCTCGTGCTAGGGAACAAGGCTCAAACTGGGATACACATACAATCTTTCAATGCATAAACATTACATTTCAAACTTGAACAATTTCCCCCCAAGGCTATTTCACAATGGCTTCATAGATGGAACCATAAACATAGGGTGAAGGTGTGTTCTAAAATGGAGACATGCCATACCAAACCATATCTGCAATAAACAATTTTCATGCCCTCTCGGGTCTATCATAATTCAGAAAATTTCATGCCCTCTCAGGGCTATCATAAATCAACAATTTAATACCCTCTCGAGGCCTCCACATTTCCTCCTCCAAACCCATTACCATCAGCTGTAACTCCTCAAACTTCCTTTCTACACCATACTTTCCTTATCACCCCTAGCAAGATATGAATGGTTATGGCATACAATGGAGCCCATACTCTAAGGTTCTCAATACATTTTTTGAACCCAACTTAAGCCCTTCACCCTAGACTTCTCTTCCCTTCCCACAAGGGTGAGTGTAAGTCCCATGCCCATAACAACACTCAAGCACAAAACAAGAAAACGAAATCAAGTAGAAATAAAAGAAGAATTTTTCAAGAGCACATCACATTTTCACAACACAATATCAACACCCATAATCCAACAAGGAAATAGAGGAAATCCAAACCTCACACTCACAATACTCCACACAATAAAATAAGATGCACAATGGTGTCACACTAATCTACATGGAATGAACACCATTCAAGCACTCACATGAATGCTACTCCACAATGCAATGCAATGCATACTCCATTGATAAACTCCAAACTTGCATATTTGCTTAACCATGCTAAAAGAAAGAAATGGAAAAGAAGAAAGTTTGAGATACCAACCTTGGTCCAAGCTAGGGTAAGGATAGTTGTAGTAGAGCTCCCCTAATCTCCCTCCAAAACCTAACTATCTCTAAAATTAGAGAGTGGGCAAACACTCCACTAGTTTGGCCAAGACGCTCTAATAAAGCCTTCCCACTAACTTATTTTAGCCAAAAAAACTAAGCCACTACTTCTTAAAAACTTGTCTCCTCTAACGGTTCATTGATAGCCCTCACGAGCTCTGAGTTATGACCCTCAAAAGATCGACCTCAAAATGCACTTAGAGCACCTTGGAGACTCCTTGGTATGGGGTGGCCGCAAATGATGGATGGTCTCTGTGGTCAAAAAAAAGGTGTGACTAGGGTTCACTCGCCCATCAAGAGCTAATGGTACTAACGATTCGATGCCAAGATCAATAGTTTCAAAGTTACGCTGTGGTGCACCTATGAATTGAGGTACACTGCGAGTTTTAGCATCGAGCGAGATCACTGTGCCGAGTCCAAATGGAATGTGCTCTCTCAAAAATGTGATAGGTTATTTTAGGCCTCAATATCACCATCCTGTAGAATTTGACACTACATCAATAGCCCTCACAAGGTCTGAGTTATGACCTTCGAAATATCAACCTCAAAATGCACTTAGAGCACCTTGGAGACTCCTCAGTACGGGGTGGCCGCAAAGAATGGATGGTCTCCGTGGCTAGAACAAGGGTGTGACTAGGGTTCACCCGCCCATCCGAAGCTAATGGAACTAATGATTCGATGCCAAGATCAATGGTTTCAAAGTTACATTGTGGTCCACCTATGAACTAAGGCACACTGTGAGTTTTGGCATCGAGTGAGATCGTTGTGCCGAATCCAAACAGAATGTGATCTCTCAAAAATGAAATAGGTTATTTTAGGCCTTAGTATCACCATTTTCTAGCATTTGATAATTCATCGATAGCCCTCACGAGCTCTAAGTTATTGTAATACCCCAAAATTGGCTCATTGCCATGATACAAATTTTGGTCTATTTCTGATCAATTCTAAGTCCTATTCTAATAGGCAATTCTCATTCTGCTATTCGCTACTTGACTTAATTGTCAGATGCAAAAGACCCTAATCTGCATTCATCATATTTTTTATTTAATTCCTATAGTATGTACTCATATTAGTCGCATTAAACCTACTTGATTTAATTATAATTTAATTTAAAGTATTTATACTTTATTAAATTAAATTATCTCCCAAGGCTAATGTACAACGGAATTAAATTTATTTAATTTAATAAATACACCTATCTTGATTAACTAAATGTAATTAATTAATTAAATGGGAAAGGTATTTCTAATTAATTAAAGAAAATCATTTAATTAAATGGGAAAGCTATTTCTAATTAATTAAATGTAATTATTTAATTACATGGGAAAGCTATTTTTAATTAATTAAATGAAATTATTTAATGAAATGAAGTTATTTAATTAAATAAGAAAAGTGTCTCTAATTAATTAAAGGATTATTTAATTAAATAGAAAAGGTAATTATGAGAGCATATTTCATTTTATTAAATTAAATATCTCAACAAAATCTCTCTTCAGTTCAAAAAGGGAAATTTCTAGTTCACTATTGACCAAAAAAGAATTAAATCAATTAACTCCTTATTCTAATCAAATTAAATTAGTTAACTCCTTTTTCTACTCAAATTAAATCAGTTAACTCCCTTTAATTTGGGAATCTCCCTTTATGACTGAACTTCACCTTTAATCCTGACCGTTGATTGAAATCGATCTCAACCGTTGATGGATTCCAGGAAAGTCTATTTAAGAGACCCTCATCTCTTCATTTTGAAGGGGGAGGATGAATTAGAATTTGCATTGAATTTCTATTGAAATTCATACTCACATTTCCTCACATTTTCTGAGAAGAACCTCCTTATAGCAATATCGTGAGAATGCTCGAAATAACAGAATACAAAGTGATAGCAGAACTCAAAATAAATCTACTGATCGCAGGCCACTTCGAGGGGGTAACCTCCTTTGAGCAAGCTCAATACAATAAATTCGTCCGTACCCATCAAGGGCCTCAACCTATTCTTATATACTGGGTACGATCTAGAAAAGTAATACTGCCTATGCATGTGGGATAATAAAATAAACTCACGGGACGACTTACAAAGCATATGCGTCCAACAACTCTACTCTAACAAAATAAACAGAAGGAACACACAGGTTCCTAACATCCCCTCTCCCTTAGAAAAAAGCTTTGTCCTCAAAGCTTAAGGTGTGGAAATTGTTGTTGAATCTG